>OX421917.1:20203200-20804138 GCA_949128165.1 Lathronympha strigana | reverse complement strand
CTAACCTAACCTAACCTAACCTAACCTAACCTAACCTAACCTAACCTAACCTAACCTAACCTAACCTAACCTAACCTAACCTAACCTAACCTAACCTAACCTAACCTAACCTAACCTAACCTAACCTAACCTAACCTAACCTAACCTAACCTAACCTAACCTAACCTAACCTAACCTAACCTAACCTAACCTAACCTAACCTAACCTAACCTAACCTAACCTAACCTAACCTAACCTAACCTAACCTAACCTAACCTAACCTAACCTAACCTAACCTAACCTAACCTAACCTAACCTAACCTAACCTAACCTAACCTAACCTAACCTAACCTAACCTAACCTAACCTAACCTAACCTAACCTAACCTAACCTAACCTAACCTAACCTAACCTAACCTAACCTAACCTAACCTAACCTAACCTAACCTAACCTAACCTAACCTAACCTAACCTAACCTAACCTAACCTAACCTAACCTAACCTAACCTAACCTAACCTAACCTAACCTAACCTAACCTAACCTAACCTAACCTAACCTAACCTAACCTAACCTAACCTAACCTAACCTAACCTAACCTAACCTAACCTAACCTAACCTAACCTAACCTAACCTAACCTAACCTAACCTAACCTAACCTAACCTAACCTAACCTAACCTAACCTAACCTAACCTAACCTAACCTAACCTAACCTAACCTAACCTAACCTAACCTAACCTAACCTAACCTAACCTAACCTAACCTAACCTAACCTAACCTAACCTAACCTAACCTAACCTAACCTAACCTAACCTAACCTAACCTAACCTAACCTAACCTAACCTAACCTAACCTAACCTAACCTAACCTAACCTAACCTAACCTAACCTAACCTAACCTAACCTAACCTAACCTAACCTAACCTAACCTAACCTAACCTAACCTAACCTAACCTAACCTAACCTAACCTAACCTAACCTAACCTAACCTAACCTAACCTAACCTAACCTAACCTAACCTAACCTAACCTAACCTAACCTAACCTAACCTAACCTAACCTAACCTAACCTAACCTAACCTAACCTAACCTAACCTAACCTAACCTAACCTAACCTAACCTCTAACCTAACCTAACCTAACCTAACCTAACCTAACCTAACCTAACCTAACCTAACCTAACCTAACCTAACCTAACCTAACCTAACCTAACCTAACCTAACCTAACCTAACCTAACCTAACCTAACCTAACCTAACCTAACCTAACCTAACCTAACCTAACCTAACCTAACCTAACCTAACCTAACCTAACCTAACCTAACCTAACCTAACCTAACCTAACCTAACCTAACCTAACCTAACCTAACCTAACCTAACCTAACCTAACCTAACCTAACCTAACCTAACCTAACCTAACCTAACCTAACCTAACCTAACCTAACCTAACCTAACCTAACCTAACCTAACCTAACCTAACCTAACCTAACCTAACCTAACCTAACCTAACCTAACCTAACCTAACCTAACCTAACCTAACCTAACCTAACCTAACCTAACCTAACCTAACCTAACCTAACCTAACCTAACCTAACCTAACCTAACCTAACCTAACCTAACCTAACCTAACCTAACCTAACCTAACCTAACCTAACCTAACCTAACCTAACCTAACCTAACCTAACCTAACCTAACCTAACCTAACCTAACCTAACCTAACCTAACCTAACCTAACCTAACCTAACCTAACCTAACCTAACCTAACCTAACCTAACCTAACCTAACCTAACCTAACCTAACCTAACCTAACCTAACCTAACCTAACCTAACCTAACCTAACCTAACCTAACCTAACCTAACCTAACCTAACCTAACCTAACCTAACCTAACCTAACCTAACCTAACCTAACCTAACCTAACCTAACCTAACCTAACCTAACCTAACCTAACCTAACCTAACCTAACCTAACCTAACCTAACCTAACCTAACCTAACCTAACCTAACCTAACCTAACCTAACCTAACCTAACCTAACCTAACCTAACCTAACCTAACCTAACCTAACCTAACCTAACCTAACCTAACCTAACCTAACCTAACCTAACCTAACCTAACCTAACCTAACCTAACCTAACCTAACCTAACCTAACCTAACCTAACCTAACCTAACCTAACCTAACCTAACCTAACCTAACCTAACCTAACCTAACCTAACCTAACCTAACCTAACCTAACCTAACCTAACCTAACCTAACCTAACCTAACCTAACCTAACCTAACCTAACCTAACCTAACCTAACCTAACCTAACCTAACCTAACCTAACCTAACCTAACCTAACCTAACCTAACCTAACCTAACCTAACCTAACCTAACCTAACCTAACCTAACCTAACCTAACCTAACCTAACCTAACCTAACCTAACCTAACCTAACCTAACCTAACCTAACCTAACCTAACCTAACCTAACCTAACCTAACCTAACCTAACCTAACCTAACCTAACCTAACCTAACCTAACCTAACCTAACCTAACCTAACCTAACCTAACCTAACCTAACCTAACCTAACCTAACCTAACCTAACCTAACTCTAACCTAACCTAACCTAACCTAACCTAACCTAACCTAACCTAACCTAACCTAACCTAACCTAACCTAACCTAACCTAACCTAACCTAACCTAACCTAACCTAACCTAACCTAACCTAACCTAACCTAACCTAACCTAACCTAACCTAACCTAACCTAACCTAACCTAACCTAACCTAACCTAACCTAACCTAACCTAACCTAACCTAACCTAACCTAACCTAACCTAACCTAACCTAACCTAACCTAACCTAACCTAACCTAACCTAACCTAACCTAACCTAACCTAACCTAACCTAACCTAACCTAACCTAACCTAACCTAACCTAACCTAACCTAACCTAACCTAACCTAACCTAACCTAACCTAACCTAACCTAACCTAACCTAACCTAACCTAACCTAACCTAACCTAACCTAACCTAACCTAACCTAACCTAACCTAACCTAACCTAACCTAACCTAACCTAACCTAACCTAACCTAACCTAACCTAACCTAACCTAACCTAACCTAACCTAACCTAACCTAACCTAACCTAACCTAACCTAACCTAACCTAACCTAACCTAACCTAACCTAACCTAACCTAACCTAACCTAACCTAACCTAACCTAACCTAACCTAACCTAACCTAACCTAACCTAACCTAACCTAACCTAACCTAACCTAACCTAACCTAACCTAACCTAACCTAACCTAACCTAACCTAACCTAACCTAACCTAACCTAACCTAACCTAACCTAACCTAACCTAACCTAACCTAACCTAACCTAACCTAACCTAACCTAACCTAACCTAACCTAACCTAACCTAACCTAACCTAACCTAACCTAACCTAACCTAACCTAACCTAACCTAACCTAACCTAACCTAACCTAACCTAACCTAACCTAACCTAACCTAACCTAACCTAACCTAACCTAACCTAACCTAACCTAACCTAACCTAACCTAACCTAACCTAACCTAACCTAACCTAACCTAACCTAACCTAACCTAACCTAACCTAACCTAACCTAACCTAACCTAACCTAACCTAACCTAACCTAACCTAACCTAACCTAACCTAACCTAACCTAACCTAACCTAACCTAACCTAACCTAACCTAACCTAACCTAACCTAACCTAACCTAACCTAACCTAACCTAACCTAACCTAACCTAACCTAACCTAACCTAACCTAACCTAACCTAACCTAACCTAACCTAACCTAACCTAACCTAACCTAACCTAACCTAACCTAACCTAACCTAACCTAACCTAACCTAACCTAACCTAACCTAACCTAACCTAACCTAACCTAACCTAACCTAACCTAACCTAACCTAACCTAACCTAACCTAACCTAACCTAACCTAACCTAACCTAACCTAACCTAACCTAACCTAACCTAACCTAACCTAACCTAACCTAACCTAACCTAACCTAACCTAACCTAACCTAACCTAACCTAACCTAACCTAACCTAACCTAACCTAACCTAACCTAACCTAACCTAACCTAACCTAACCTAACCTAACCTAACCTAACCTAACCTAACCTAACCTAACCTAACCTAACCTAACCTAACCTAACCTAACCTAACCTAACCTAACCTAACCTAACCTAACCTAACCTAACCTAACCTAACCTAACCTAACCTAACCTAACCTAACCTAACCTAACCTAACCTAACCTAACCTAACCTAACCTAACCTAACCTAACCTAACCTAACCTAACCTAACCTAACCTAACCTAACCTAACCTAACCTAACCTAACCTAACCTAACCTAACCTAACCTAACCTAACCTAACCTAACCTAACCTAACCTAACCTAACCTAACCTAACCTAACCTAACCTAACCTAACCTAACCTAACCTAACCTAACCTAACCTAACCTAACCTAACCTAACCTAACCTAACCTAACCTAACCTAACCTAACCTAACCTAACCTAACCTAACCTAACCTAACCTAACCTAACCTAACCTAACCTAACCTAACCTAACCTAACCTAACCTAACCTAACCTAACCTAACCTAACCTAACCTAACCTAACCTAACCTAACCTAACCTAACCTAACCTAACCTAACCTAACCTAACCTAACCTAACCTAACCTAACCTAACCTAACCTAACCTAACCTAACCTAACCTAACCTAACCTAACCTAACCTAACCTAACCTAACCTAACCTAACCTAACCTAACCTAACCTAACCTAACCTAACCTAACCTAACCTAACCTAACCTAACCTAACCTAACCTAACCTAACCTAACCTAACCTAACCTAACCTAACCTAACCTAACCTAACCTAACCTAACCTAACCTAACCTAACCTAACCTAACCTAACCTAACCTAACCTAACCTAACCTAACCTAACCTAACCTAACCTAACCTAACCTAACCTAACCTAACCTAACCTAACCTAACCTAACCTAACCTAACCTAACCTAACCTAACCTAACCTAACCTAACCTAACCTAACCTAACCTAACCTAACCTAACCTAACCTAACCTAACCTAACCTAACCTAACCTAACCTAACCTAACCTAACCTAACCTAACCTAACCTAACCTAACCTAACCTAACCTAACCTAACCTAACCTAACCTAACCTAACCTAACCTAACCTAACCTAACCTAACCTAACCTAACCTAACCTAACCTAACCTAACCTAACCTAACCTAACCTAACCTAACCTAACCTAACCTAACCTAACCTAACCTAACCTAACCTAACCTAACCTAACCTAACCTAACCTAACCTAACCTAACCTAACCTAACCTAACCTAACCTAACCTAACCTAACCTAACCTAACCTAACCTAACCTAACCTAACCTAACCTAACCTAACCTAACCTAACCTAACCTAACCTAACCTAACCTAACCTAACCTAACCTAACCTAACCTAACCTAACCTAACCTAACCTAACCTAACCTAACCTAACCTAACCTAACCTAACCTAACCTAACCTAACCTAACCTAACCTAACCTAACCTAACCTAACCTAACCTAACCTAACCTAACCTAACCTAACCTAACCTAACCTAACCTAACCTAACCTAACCTAACCTAACCTAACCTAACCTAACCTAACCTAACCTAACCTAACCTAACCTAACCTAACCTAACCTAACCTAACCTAACCTAACCTAACCTAACCTAACCTAACCTAACCTAACCTAACCTAACCTAACCTAACCTAACCTAACCTAACCTAACCTAACCTAACCTAACCTAACCTAACCTAACCTAACCTAACCTAACCTAACCTAACCTAACCTAACCTAACCTAACCTAACCTAACCTAACCTAACCTAACCTAACCTAACCTAACCTAACCTAACCTAACCTAACCTAACCTAACCTAACCTAACCTAACCTAACCTAACCTAACCTAACCTAACCTAACCTAACCTAACCTAACCTAACCTAACCTAACCTAACCTAACCTAACCTAACCTAACCTAACCTAACCTAACCTAACCTAACCTAACCTAACCTAACCTAACCTAACCTAACCTAACCTAACCTAACCTAACCTAACCTAACCTAACCTAACCTAACCTAACCTAACCTAACCTAACCTAACCTAACCTAACCTAACCTAACCTAACCTAACCTAACCTAACCTAACCTAACCTAACCTAACCTAACCTAACCTAACCTAACCTAACCTAACCTAACCTAACCTAACCTAACCTAACCTAACCTAACCTAACCTAACCTAACCTAACCTAACCTAACCTAACCTAACCTAACCTAACCTAACCTAACCTAACCTAACCTAACCTAACCTAACCTAACCTAACCTAACCTAACCTAACCTAACCTAACCTAACCTAACCTAACCTAACCTAACCTAACCTAACCTAACCTAACCTAACCTAACCTAACCTAACCTAACCTAACCTAACCTAACCTAACCTAACCTAACCTAACCTAACCTAACCTAACCTAACCTAACCTAACCTAACCTAACCTAACCTAACCTAACCTAACCTAACCTAACCTAACCTAACCTAACCTAACCTAACCTAACCTAACCTAACCTAACCTAACCTAACCTAACCTAACCTAACCTAACCTAACCTAACCTAACCTAACCTAACCTAACCTAACCTAACCTAACCTAACCTAACCTAACCTAACCTAACCTAACCTAACCTAACCTAACCTAACCTAACCTAACCTAACCTAACCTAACCTAACCTAACCTAACCTAACCTAACCTAACCTAACCTAACCTAACCTAACCTAACCTAACCTAACCTAACCTAACCTAACCTAACCTAACCTAACCTAACCTAACCTAACCTAACCTAACCTAACCTAACCTAACCTAACCTAACCTAACCTAACCTAACCTAACCTAACCTAACCTAACCTAACCTAACCTAACCTAACCTAACCTAACCTAACCTAACCTAACCTAACCTAACCTAACCTAACCTAACCTAACCTAACCTAACCTAACCTAACCTAACCTAACCTAACCTAACCTAACCTAACCTAACCTAACCTAACCTAACCTAACCTAACCTAACCTAACCTAACCTAACCTAACCTAACCTAACTAACCTAACCTAACCTAACCTAACCTAACCTAACCTAACCTAACCTACCTAACCTAACCTAACCTAACCTAACCTAACCTAACCTAACCTAACCTAACCTAACCTAACCTAACCTAACCTAACCTAACCTAACCTAACCTAACCTAACCTAACCTAACTAACCTAACCTAACCTAACCTAACCTAACCTAACCTAACCTAACCTAACCTAACCTAACCTAACCTAACCTAACCTAACCTAACCTAACCTAACCTAACCTAACCTAACCTAACCTAACCTAACCTAACCTAACCTAACCTAACCTAACCTAACCTAACCTAACCTAACTAACCTACTAACCTAACCTAACCTAACCTAACCTAACCTAACCTAACCTAACCTAACCTAACCTAACCTAACCTAACCTAACCTAACCTAACCTAACCTAACCTAACCTAACCTAACCTAACCTAACCTAACCTAACCTAACCTAACCTAACCTAACCTAACCTAACCTAACCTAACCTAACCTAACCTAACCTAACCTAACCTAACCTAACCTAACCTAACCTAACCTAACCTAACCTAACCTAACCTAACCTAACCTAACCTAACCTAACCTAACCTAACCTAACCTAACCTAACCTAACCTAACCTAACCTAACCTAACCTAACCTAACCTAACCTAACCTAACCTAACCTAACCTAACCTAACTAACCTAACCTACCTAACCTAACCTAACCTAACCTAACCTAACCTAACCTAACCTAACCTAACCTAACCTAACCTAACCTAACCTAACCTAACCTAACCTAACCTAACCTAACCTAACCTAACCTAACCTAACCTAACCTAACCTAACCTAACCTAACCTAACCTAACCTAACCTAACCTAACCTAACCTAACCTAACCTAACCTAACCTAACCTAACCTAACCTAACCTAACCTAACCTAACCTAACCTAACCTAACCTAACCTAACCTAACCTAACCTAACCTAACCTAACCTAACCTAACCTAACCTAACCTAACCTAACCTAACCTAACCTAACCTAACCTAACCTAACCTAACCTAACCTAACCTAACCTAACCTAACCTAACCTAACCTAACCTAACCTAACCTAACCTAACCTAACCTAACCTAACCTAACCTAACCTAACCTAACCTAACCTAACCTAACCTAACCTAACCTAACCTAACCTAACCTAACCTAACCTAACCTAACCTAACCTAACCTAACCTAACCTAACCTAACCTAACCTAACCTAACCTAACCTAACCTAACCTAACCTAACCTAACCTAACCTAACCTAACCTAACCTAACCTAACCTAACCTAACCTAACCTAACCTAACCTAACCTAACCTAACCTAACCTAACCTAACCTAACCTAACCTAACCTAACCTAACCTAACCTAACCTAACCTAACCTAACCTAACCTAACCTAACCTAACCTAACCTAACCTAACCTAACCTAACCTAACCTAACCTAACCTAACCTAACCTAACCTAACCTAACCTAACCTAACCTAACCTAACCTAACCTAACCTAACCTAACCTAACCTAACCTAACCTAACCTAACCTAACCTAACCTAACCTAACCTAACCTAACCTAACCTAACCTAACCTAACCTAACCTAACCTAACCTAACCTAACCTAACCTAACCTAACCTAACCTAACCTAACCTAACCTAACCTAACCTAACCTAACCTAACCTAACCTAACCTAACCTAACCTAACCTAACCTAACCTAACCTAACCTAACCTAACCTAACCTAACCTAACCTAACCTAACCTAACCTAACCTAACCTAACCTAACCTAACCTAACCTAACCTAACCTAACCTAACCTAACCTAACCTAACCTAACCTAACCTAACCTAACCTAACCTAACCTAACCTAACCTAACCTAACCTAACCTAACCTAACCTAACCTAACCTAACCTAACCTAACCTAACCTAACCTAACCTAACCTAACCTAACCTAACCTAACCTAACCTAACCTAACCTAACCTAACCTAACCTAACCTAACCTAACCTAACCTAACCTAACCTAACCTAACCTAACCTAACCTAACCTAACCTAACCTAACCTAACCTAACCTAACCTAACCTAACCTAACCTAACCTAACCTAACCTAACCTAACCTAACCTAACCTAACCTAACCTAACCTAACCTAACCTAACCTAACCTAACCTAACCTAACCTAACCTAACCTAACCTAACCTAACCTAACCTAACCTAACCTAACCTAACCTAACCTAACCTAACCTAACCTAACCTAACCTAACCTAACCTAACCTAACCTAACCTAACCTAACCTAACCTAACCTAACCTAACCTAACCTAACCTAACCTAACCTAACCTAACCTAACCTAACCTAACCTAACCTAACCTAACCTAACCTAACCTAACCTAACCTAACCTAACCTAACCTAACCTAACCTAACCTAACCTAACCTAACCTAACCTAACCTAACCTAACCTAACCTAACCTAACCTAACCTAACCTAACCTAACCTAACCTAACCTAACCTAACCTAACCTAACCTAACCTAACCTAACCTAACCTAACCTAACCTAACCTAACCTAACCTAACCTAACCTAACCTAACCTAACCTAACCTAACCTAACCTAACCTAACCTAACCTAACCTAACCTAACCTAACCTAACCTAACCTAACCTAACCTAACCTAACCTAACCTAACCTAACCTAACCTAACCTAACCTAACCTAACCTAACCTAACCTAACCTAACCTAACCTAACCTAACCTAACCTAACCTAACCTAACCTAACCTAACCTAACCTAACCTAACCTAACCTAACCTAACCTAACCTAACCTAACCTAACCTAACCTAACCTAACCTAACCTAACCTAACCTAACCTAACCTAACCTAACCTAACCTAACCTAACCTAACCTAACCTAACCTAACCTAACCTAACCTAACCTAACCTAACCTAACCTAACCTAACCTAACCTAACCTAACCTAACCTAACCTAACCTAACCTAACCTAACCTAACCTAACCTAACCTAACCTAACCTAACCTAACCTAACCTAACCTAACCTAACCTAACCTAACCTAACCTAACCTAACCTAACCTAACCTAACCTAACCTAACCTAACCTAACCTAACCTAACCTAACCTAACCTAACCTAACCTAACCTAACCTAACCTAACCTAACCTAACCTAACCTAACCTAACCTAACCTAACCTAACCTAACCTAACCTAACCTAACCTAACCTAACCTAACCTAACCTAACCTAACCTAACCTAACCTAACCTAACCTAACCTAACCTAACCTAACCTAACCTAACCTAACCTAACCTAACCTAACCTAACCTAACCTAACCTAACCTAACCTAACCTAACCTAACCTAACCTAACCTAACCTAACCTAACCTAACCTAACCTAACCTAACCTAACCTAACCTAACCTAACCTAACCTAACCTAACCTAACCTAACCTAACCTAACCTAACCTAACCTAACCTAACCTAACCTAACCTAACCTAACCTAACCTAACCTAACCTAACCTAACCTAACCTAACCTAACCTAACCTAACCTAACCTAACCTAACCTAACCTAACCTAACCTAACCTAACCTAACCTAACCTAACCTAACCTAACCTAACCTAACCTAACCTAACCTAACCTAACCTAACCTAACCTAACCTAACCTAACCTAACCTAACCTAACCTAACCTAACCTAACCTAACCTAACCTAACCTAACCTAACCTAACCTAACCTAACCTAACCTAACCTAACCTAACCTAACCTAACCTAACCTAACCTAACCTAACCTAACCTAACCTAACCTAACCTAACCTAACCTAACCTAACCTAACCTAACCTAACCTAACCTAACCTAACCTAACCTAACCTAACCTAACCTAACCTAACCTAACCTAACCTAACCTAACCTAACCTAACCTAACCTAACCTAACCTAACCTAACCTAACCTAACCTAACCTAACCTAACCTAACCTAACCTAACCTAACCTAACCTAACCTAACCTAACCTAACCTAACCTAACCTAACCTAACCTAACCTAACCTAACCTAACCTAACCTAACCTAACCTAACCTAACCTAACCTAACCTAACCTAACCTAACCTAACCTAACCTAACCTAACCTAACCTAACCTAACCTAACCTAACCTAACCTAACCTAACCTAACCTAACCTAACCTAACCTAACCTAACCTAACCTAACCTAACCTAACCTAACCTAACCTAACCTAACCTAACCTAACCTAACCTAACCTAACCTAACCTAACCTAACCTAACCTAACCTAACCTAACCTAACCTAACCTAACCTAACCTAACCTAACCTAACCTAACCTAACCTAACCTAACCTAACCTAACCTAACCTAACCTAACCTAACCTAACCTAACCTAACCTAACCTAACCTAACCTAACCTAACCTAACCTAACCTAACCTAACCTAACCTAACCTAACCTAACCTAACCTAACCTAACCTAACCTAACCTAACCTAACCTAACCTAACCTAACCTAACCTAACCTAACCTAACCTAACCTAACCTAACCTAACCTAACCTAACCTAACCTAACCTAACCTAACCTAACCTAACCTAACCTAACCTAACCTAACCTAACCTAACCTAACCTAACCTAACCTAACCTAACCTAACCTAACCTAACCTAACCTAACCTAACCTAACCTAACCTAACCTAACCTAACCTAACCTAACCTAACCTAACCTAACCTAACCTAACCTAACCTAACCTAACCTAACCTAACCTAACCTAACCTAACCTAACCTAACCTAACCTAACCTAACCTAACCTAACCTAACCTAACCTAACCTAACCTAACCTAACCTAACCTAACCTAACCTAACCTAACCTAACCTAACCTAACCTAACCTAACCTAACCTAACCTAACCTAACCTAACCTAACCTAACCTAACCTAACCTAACCTAACCTAACCTAACCTAACCTAACCTAACCTAACCTAACCTAACCTAACCTAACCTAACCTAACCTAACCTAACCTAACCTAACCTAACCTAACCTAACCTAACCTAACCTAACCTAACCTAACCTAACCTAACCTAACCTAACCTAACCTAACCTAACCTAACCTAACCTAACCTAACCTAACCTAACCTAACCTAACCTAACCTAACCTAACCTAACCTAACCTAACCTAACCTAACCTAACCTAACCTAACCTAACCTAACCTAACCTAACCTAACCTAACCTAACCTAACCTAACCTAACCTAACCTAACCTAACCTTTTTTTTTTTTTTTTTTTTTTTTTTTTTTTGACGGAGGGAAATGCTTTTACGCATCCCCCCTGCCCTGAGGTTGGGACTTACAGGGGGTATGTGGGACTCCATCCCTTCCGGCCCCTCTGATAGTCAGAGGGGGGGAAGAGGATAATACCCACTAAAACCCTCCGGGCAACACGCCTGACCGTTGGATGGGGGGCGCTGTGGGATCACTATTGGTATTCTACCTTGACGCCCCCCCGGTCTGCCCCATGGTTGGGGCACGACTTCAAGGCCATTTGAGGCCAGTATGGCCTCGGCCTCGCCTCTACGTCTTCGGGCTTGCGATAGCGGGTCCTCGGCCCGCCAGCCCTATCGCCACTGCGGCGCTAGGCGGCGTCGCGCAGGAAGCGCTGCCGCCTTCCGCCTGCCCTTCTCCTGCGGTTCGGGGGCGCCTCAGCCTCGTCCTCGCGCCCCCTCTCCGCCGCCTCCTTCTGCGCCATTACATCCTCGCAGAAGGAGGCCACCGCCTTCCACCTTCTCTCGCTGCTCAGCATCTTCTGAACGACACTGTGCAGCGAGAGATCAGCACCTATGGCCGCCTGAAGAGTGCGACGCTCTTCGACCCATGCCACGCATTCAGCAAGGGTGTGCTGAGCCGTGTCATCGGGAGCGCCGCACTCGTGACAGTGCTCGTCGCCCTCTCGTCCGATTCGACACAGGTAGTGACCGAAGCAACCATGTCCGGTCACCACCTGTGTCATCCTGTACGTCAGGACCCCCCGCCTCCTTTTGACCCACTGGCCCAGGACTGGCAGAATCGCCCCTATGGTGCGCGTTCCATAGGGCGAGTCCTCAAGATTTTTCTGCCAGTCCCGCAGCAACTCCATTCTTTCCTCCCTGCGTGCGCGCAGCTCTTCGTCAGGGTCCGGGGGGTCCGTCCTTCTCCGGACCTCCATTTTCCTGGCGTATCTCCTAGCCAGCACCCGAGCATCAAGCTCCCACGGCGGGGTGCTGGCCAGGAGGCATCCGGCTGCGTGTGAGACGGTCCTGTACGAGCGGCTCACACGCAGCGCCACCACTCTTTGTGGCCGACGGAGAAGGGCCCTGGTCTTCTCCGTCAGCCTTTCCGCCCAGATAGGTGCCCCATAGAGGGCCATCGACCGAACAACCCCTGCAAATAGTTTGCGGCAGGGGGTGCCCGGTCCACCCACATTGGGCAGCAGCCGACCCAAGGCTGCCGCCGCCTTTACGATTCGGGGAGCAAGTCTTGCGAAATGCTCCCCAAAGTCCCATTTCCGGTCCAGCACAAGGCCCAGATATTTGATGTGGGCCTTGAGCTGGACCACGCCATTCTCCGTGGGGATTCCTCTGCCCCGTGCCGCACCCTGTCCCCACCCTCTCCCCCCGAAGACCATCGCCTCTGTCTTCGGGAGGGACACCTGGAGGCCAAGTGCCCGGATGCGGCCCATCGCCAGGTCCGTGGCCACACCAGCTCGCCTCAGGGTCTCCTCCAGCTGCTTGCCCCGCACCGCCACCAGTGTGTCATCGGCGTACACAATGGTGACCATACGGGGGAGCTGTACCCCCCTGATGGCCCAATCGAACCCGAGATTCCACAACAAGGGGCCCAACACAGACCCCTGCGGAACCCCGAGTTCCATGGCCCGGACCTGGATATTCCCCCCCACCTCGTAAAGCACTACCCGGTCCTCCAGGTAGTGCTTCACTATCCGCCGCAAGTATGTAGGCACTCCGTGGTAGCGGAGCGCCTCTATAATGACCTCATAGGGGAGGGAGCCAAAGGCATTTGCTATGTCTAGCGACACAGCCACTACTCCCTCCCCTTTTTCCTCCGCCCTTTCACACTCCCTGCGCAACGACCCGATGGCGTCCATGGTTGAACGCCCCCTCCGAAAACCATATTGGCGGTCACAGATATCGGGGCCCACCGCAGTAAGGTGCCGGGATATCCGAGAGGCCAGGATCCTTTCCAGGGCTTTCCCGACCTCATCCAGCAGCACCAGCGGGCGATACCCCGATGGTGTGTCCGCCGGCCGCCCTTCTTTGCGGAGGAGGCACAACCGGCCGGCTTTCCAGCACCTCGGGAAGCGGCCCTCTTTGAGGCAGTCTTCAAAGAGGACCCTTAGCCGGTCCCCGAGGTGCTTCAGCGCAACATATAAAACCTTCCCCGGGACGCCATCAGGTCCTGGCGCCTTTCTCCCCTCTCGCAACCTTTCCTGGACTCTATGCATCTCCACCTCCGTAATGGGGGGGACCATCACTTCTTCATCCTCCCTGGTGGGAGGCGCCATCGCTGGGGGAACAAAATCCCCGGCCCGCGGAAAGAGTCCCTCGACAATTCTCCCCAGGAGCGCTGGCTCCAGGGTATCCATCGGGGGGGCGCAATTGAGTTTGTTCCGTACAAGCTTGTACGGGCGCCCCCACGGATCCCTGTCGAGCGTGGCGAGGAACTCTCTCCGCCCTTCGTCCTTCCTTTGTGCGATGGCCACCTCCAGTTTCCCCTTTGCTGCCTTGTAGGCCGCAAGGAGGGGCGCGGCTTCGTCTCGACCTCCTCTCCGCCTACCCCGCCGGTAGAACGCGCGGCGAGCTGCGTTACACTCCCGGCGCAGGGCAGCTACCTCCGCCGACCACCAGTATACCTGGGATTTGTCGGGGAGGCGCGTGACCCGAGGCATGGCAAAATCGCACACTCGGGTCAATGCCCGCCGGAAGTCCACCGCGCGTTCCTCCACGTCTCCCTGGGGTGGAGCGCCCCAGGCCTCTACCACGGCCCTCTCTTCGGCGAGGTCCCTGTCCAACTTCCCGAGTGCCCACCTCGGGAAGAGGGTTCCGCCCCCTCCTCTCCCCTGGCCCCGAGCTCCAGGCACTGGTGAGACCCTCATCCGAATGTACAGGTGGTCGGAGAGGGTCTCGACCTCCTCCAGGACGCACCAGTCGTGAACACGCGCGGCGACCGCAGGGGCAGCGAGCGAGACATCCACGATGGATCCTCCCTGCTGCCGCACACACGTGTTCACAGCGCCCCGGTTTAGTACCTGGAGCCCCAGGGCCCCCACCCAGTCCAGGAGCACCGCCCCCCTGGGGTCCGTGGCGGGGCACCCCCATGCCACACACTTGGCATTGAGGTCCCCGAGCACAATGACAGGCAGGGGAGCAGCCCTCCGCACCGCCCCTTCCACCACACTCAGCCACGCCTCAAACTGTCGTAGAGGTCTATTGGGAGAGAAATAGACCCCTACGACAGCTAGACCTCCCCACTCGGCTACGACATAACCCGCCCCATTCTCTTTGGCCACAAGCGGCGGCCCCATGGTCCTAGCCAAGATCGCCACCCCCTCGTCCGTGGCCCCCGCCCAGTTCGATCGTGGCGGAACCGCATACGGCTCCGCCACGACCGCAACATCGATGCCCCACTCCGCCATGTGCTGCATGAGCAGATCCTGCGCACGGGCGGAGTGGTTGAGGTTTACCTGTAGTACCTCAAAGTGAGCTGGCGTAGGTCTCACTGGCATCAATGTTGCATGGGGGCTCCTCTCCTGTCCCTCTCATTGCCCCTGAGGGGGCGAGACTCGTTTCTGGAGGGCAGTGTGCTCCTCCATGACGCCTCCCTTCCCTTGGTGTGTGGGGGGGTGCACGACTGTCCCCCCATCACATGATCACACGCCAATTTAGCGTGCGAGCACACCGCACACCAGGGCACCGCCGCCTCACAGTCCCACTGGGTGTGGCCGGGCTGGCTGCACCGTCGACACAGATGGTCCCTTTCGAAGGGGGAGGGGCAGGTCGGCCTAGTGTGCCCCATCTCCATGCATTTATAGCACCGGAGCGGGAGTGGGGCAACACTCTCCACCTTGGCCGACGCCCAACAGCCGACCAACATCTCCCCAAGCCCGACCAACTTCCCGGCAGCTGCGACAGGGCACTTGACTATTACCGAGAAGGTCCCCCTGCCCTCTGCCCTTATGGCCCCCACCGACACCTGCGCTGTCGAGCATTCACCCTTGTCGGCCACCGACTCCAGAATAGCCTGCGTCGTGACCGCCTCGTTGAAGCCCGACAGCCGAATGTCCGCCTTCGGGACCGGTCTGGTGACCTCCGCCTCCTCCCCTATTATCGCCCGAAGCCCCTCAGCCAGCCGGTCCGCTACCACCTCGTTCCCTGCCCCGGACCCAGGAATCTCGATTACCCGGGCCCCCGAGGTGGCAATCCGCACGTTTACCGACGTCAACCCATAGTCACCGAGTTTGAGGGTCGTGGCCTTTGCCATTACAGACTTATAGTCCGCCTCGACCCCCGGTTTCAGCGTAATCAACACTGCAGGTGTGGGCAGCTTCCTCGGCGTCAGTATCGGTTTGGCCGCAGGAGTCAGATTCCGGGGCCCAGGTTGGCCCCGAGGTGCCGGCTTGGCTGGCTCCTTTGGGGGAGCGGCAGCGGCAGAAGGGTTGGCCGCCTTCTTCTTCCCCTTTTTGACGACATCCGTCCAGTCGGATGTCGTCCGGGCCCCCGGGGTATCTGCAGCTGCTGGCGGAGCGGCGGCGAAAGCAAACGGGGCAGCGCTCTGCGCCACCCTCTTCTGAGTTTTGGGCAGCTGCTGCTGCGGCGGCGGTGGCGGCGGCGGCAGCGGCGGCCGCGACGTCCTTTCTCCCTCCCGAGCGGGCCCTGCTGCAGCCCTCCTATCTGCCGCCAGCAGCGGGCGAACGATGGGCGCCGGAGGAAGCCGGCTCCCCAACTCATCCATACGAGCGTTGAGCATATTGCCCAGTGAGTTGGAGAGGTCCCTATGCATCGCCTGGAAGAGATGCTCCAACTTCCTCTCGATGACCGCCTCAACTTCCTCCGCAATGTTGTCGTGTGAAGGCGGCACCGTAACGCCCTCTGGAGCCTCAGAGGAGACCTTTCTCTCCGAGAAGGCAGTGCGGAGCGCTTTTACCTCAGCTTCCGCTATCCCTAACTGCCTTCTCATCCGCTCGTTGTCCGCCATGAGGCGGGCAGACTCCGCTACAGGGGCCTTCTCCAGATCCCCCGCCGCCTGCAGAATTTGTGCGCACGCCCGATTAATGGCGCCCCACACAGTCCCCTTTAGGTTCCCGGACGCCCTCGCCTCGTTGCGAATGACGTCCGCGCACCTGCGCAGGCACTCTAAAGGGGACTCGAAGGCCCCACCCTCCTCCTCCTTCTTGCGGGCTTTGCCCGCCGCCCGCCGAGAGGCAGAACGAGGCACCACAGGGGGGGAGGCCAGGAATTCCTCCCTCCCCTCGTAGTCGGTCATGTCCGTCTCCATTTCAGCAAGTCTCGCGCGGGCAGCCGCCAACCCGTGGTATGCCCCCATGGGCATGTTCTCCTTAGCCGCCTTCGGGGTGGGCGCCATCTCCTCTCCACTGCCTCCCCCCTCCTTCGTCCGCTTGGCCCCGCCTATTCCCAGGGATGCCGCCTCATCCTCCTGGGCTTTACCGGCTATCGGGGGCTGGGGAGCGTCCTCCTCGTGGTCACTCTCAGATGAGTGGCCCGAGAGTCTGCGGATCCGGCTATACTCCTGCCACAAGCGTCCGCAGTGGGCCGGCTCATCTGAGTCAGCCTCCGACTGTTCTCCCCCCCCCATGTATCCCTTTTTGTAGGTCTCCTTGGAAGGGGCTCGGCTTGACCTTTGTGACACTTCGGTCGTTTGCGTCGCTCCCCTCCCGTACCTTAGCCTCATCCCGCTCGCAACCGACGGTTGAGGTTTCCCCCCCACTTTTCCCCCCCCCCCGGAGTCGTCTAAAGGGTCCCCTGACTCCATCCTGGTCAAAGAACTCAGAATTGAATCCGACCCTTTGGACTCAAATGTGCGCCCGGTCAAGTGGGAGTCGGCCACTTTTTACAAACTTATGTAAAACACCAGTTTTCGGCTCCCCCCCACTAAACTACTCGTCCAAAAAATAAGTGTGATACGTCGATCGATAGGGCAAACCGTGCCCTAATCGACCCCGTAACTCACTTATTTTTAACCCCCCCCTCGCAACTGCTATTTAGTTTACAAACTTAAGGTCGGCGCTGGCGACCCCTGAAAAAACAAAATAGCAATATGCGTTTTTCAAAATAAATCCCCGAACCAAATGTCCTAGGACAATGGGACAGGTGTCAAACGAAAGAACTCGTTGAGTTTTAAATTACCAAATGAAAAAACAAAAGAAAATAAGAAAGAAAAAGAAGATAGAATTTTTTGAAATATTAAAATAAAAAGTTTCAAAACTTCTGACAAACCCTGTCGGGCCCTATAACTTTTGAACGGATTGTCCAAAAATTATGGGACCAAAAGGGCCTGAAAGAGCACAAAAGTTTACTAATTACCAAAAGAAAAAAACCAAACAAAAAGTGAAAACAGAAGAAATTAAACAGAAAAAACCAAATTTGTGAAAAATCGTCAGTATGCAGAATCGAAAAATCCAAAAAACACGCAGAAGTCGTCAAAGAGTACTCAATCAAAGTCCGGAAGTAGTAAGCCAAAAATTAATAACGTCTAATCTCCAAATCTCGTAGCAATCGCACAGTAATCTCCCTTTCAAAATCGTCAACCTAACCTAACCTAACCTAACCTAACCTAACCTAACCTAACCTAACCTAACCTAACCTAACCTAACCTAACCTAACCTAACCTAACCTAACCTAACCTAACCTAACCTAACCTAACCTAACCTAACCTAACCTAACCTAACCTAACCTAACCGAGGAGGATCTTCCGCTGATAAAAGAGGGAAAACCACTGAGCGCTATTGACTCCGTCAAGTATCTAGCTGAGGCTTTCTACCCCGAGGACATGAGAGAAGGCGAAAACGCTCAGCATCAAAAAATAAGAAAAGCTGCCGAAGCAGTAAACGGAGAGGGACATGATAATCATGACCCACCTTTTACGCACGAGGAACTAAATGCTGCAGCAAACTCCTTCAACCCAAAAAAGGCTCCCGGAGTGGATGGCTTCACAGCGGATATATGCTCTCACGCGATCAGAGCAGCACCTAAATACTTCTTGGCTCTCCTGAACAAGTGCCTGGCGCACCACTACTTCCCGAAAGTCTGGAAGGAGGCAGTAGTGGTTATACTAAGAAAGCCAGGCAAAGACTCGTACACTACACCCAAATCCTACCGACCTATAGGACTATTGCCAGTGCTCGGGAAGATCTACGAGAAGATGCTGGTGAATCGCCTCAGATTCCACATCCTACCCGGAATCAGTGCCCACCAGTATGGCTTTATGCCGCAGAAAAGCACCGAAGACGCCCTCGTTGCGCTTATGCAGCGTATACGAGAGAAACTAACTGAGAAAAAATTAGTCACACTCGTATCGCTGGACATCGAGGGCGCCTTCGATAGCGCCTGGTGGCCGATGATAAAGGTCAGACTGGTGGAAACTAGGTGTCCAACAAACCTAAGGCAGGTAATTGCCAGCTACCTCAGCGATAGATCCGTGGAGGTCAGGTATGCAGGGGAAGCATACAAGAGAGCGACGGAGAAAGGCTGCGTCCAGGGGTCTATAGGAGGACCAATCCTATGGAACCTGCTGTTGGACCCCCTCCTAGGACAGCTGGAGGACCTGGGAGTCTACTGCCAGGCCTTTGCAGACGACGTAGTCCTGTTGTTTGATGGCATGGAAGCCCGGGAGATCGAGGGACAGGCGAATGCCGTCCTCGAACGTGTTAGGGAGTGGGGTGTCGCAAACAAGCTCAGCTTTGCGCCACATAAGACCAAGGCAATGCTAATAACAAACAAACTGAAGCACGACACGCCACGCCTGAGCATGGGAGGGGTCAGTATCGAAATGTCAAAGGACATAAAGATACTCGGGCTAACCATAGATGCAAAATTGACATTCAACAATCACGTCTCGAACACCTGTAGAAAGGCCATTGGCATTTATAAGATGCTCTGCAGAGCCGCGCGAGTCAACTGGGGTATAAACCCAGAGGTCATTAGGACCATCTACGTGGCAGCAGTGGAACCCATCGTACTGTACGCGGCAGCCGCGTGGGCACCAGCAGCCAACAAACTGGGGGTCCGAAAACAACTGAGCGCGGTCCAAAGAGGCTTCGCGCAGAAAATGTGTAAGGCGTATCGGACGGTGTCACTAAACTCCGCTCTGCTGCTTACAGGTCTGCTCCCTCTCGACCTCCGAGTTCGTGAGGTGGCATCGCTATACGAGGCCAAGAAAGGAGCAGCCCGACAAGAGCTAAGTGGCAGAGAGATGGAGAAGATGACACCCAAGGTACAATTCCCACATCCCGCAAGCCAAGTGGGACTGGAGTTTGGCCAACTGATGGACGAGGAGCAGTACACAAGACACAGCAACTATGCCGTGCGCTTGTTCACGGATGGCAGCAAGATTGAGGGCAAGGTCGGAGCGGCAGTATCCATTTGGAACAATGCCGCGGAGACCAAATCCCACAAACTTGCATTATCGCCATATTGTACCGTCTATCAGGCCGAACTTCTAGCCCTATGCAAGGCGACAGAAGTCGCATTACACCGCAATGAGACCACGCTCGGAATATATAGTGATTCTAGGGCGGCCTTAGAGACTGTCACAAATTACAATTCACCTCACCCTCTAGCAGTACAAATACGCGAAAACCTTCGGGGATGCAGACTCCAAAACAAGGAAGTATCCTTGTTTTGGATCAAAGCACATATTGGGCTAGAGGGAAACGAGAGAGCAGACCACCTTGCTAAAGAAGCCGCCCTAAAATCAAAAAAGAAGCCGGACTATGACCGATGTCCTGTTTCACACGCGAAACGCACCATCCGAAAAGAGACCCTTCGCGAGTGGGATAGCAGGTACAAAACAGAAGAAACGGCATCGGTCACAAAGATCTTTTTCCCAGATGCTGTCGAGGCGTACAGGACGGTCCGGAAGCTGAAATTAAACAGCGCAATGACCCAATTATTCACCGGGCATGGCGGATTCTCCGCATACCTGAATCGATTTAGGTGTAAGGAGAGTCCATCATGCGAGTGTGAACCCGGGGTAGATGAGACTGTAGAACACCTCATCCTAGAATGTCCCATTTTTGGATACCGTAGGCATAATATAGAACAAACACTGAGCGAAAAATTGGAGCGGGAAACCCTCCCTAGTATTATAAAATGCAAAGAAAAAAGAAACATGTTCCTAACATATTGTGAAGAAATAGTGAATATTGTAAAAAATAGAAATAAGACAGTTTAAGAAAAGTATCTTTATACTATATTGTTTAAATATATTGTCATAAAAATACGATAATAAATAGATAGAAAATGTAAACTAGAAATAAGACAACAATATGCTAGAATAAGAATATCATAAGTGAAAAATAGTAAATGTAAAAACAAAATGTAATATGCAAAAAAGTGTGTTATGCCAAATAAACATAAATTGTAGTAATGTTATTAACCCCACCCTCGATTACAAATAAATAAATAAAGAAATAGATAGCTATTATGACTAGAAAGAAGCTAGATGGTCTGTCCCGACCTCAGAAAGAATGCTGAAGGATGAAAGAAAGACCCAGTATGTAGAATGAAAGTGCGAGTCGAATATGTGCGAGAACTGGAATGAAAGCGTCAAAAACCAATGTAAACAATAGGCTCCGATTCCGTTGGAGGTAGCAGTATAAAAAAAAAAAAAAAAAAAAAAAAAAAAAAAAAAAAAAAAAAAAAAAAAAAAAAAAAAAAAAAAAAAAAAAAAAAAAAAAAAAAAAAAAAACCTAACCTAACCTAACCTAACCTAACCTAACCTAACCTAACCTAACCTAACCTAACCTAACCTAACCTAACCTAACCTAACCTAACCTAACCTAACCTAACCTAACCTAACCTAACCTAACCTAACCTAACCTAACCTAACCTAACCTAACCTAACCTAACCTAACCTAACCTAACCTAACCTAACCTAACCTAACCTAACCTAACCTAACCTAACCTAACCTAACCTAACCTAACCTAACCTAACCTAACCTAACCTAACCTAACCTAACCTAACCTAACCTAACCTAACCTAACCTAACCTAACCTAACCTAACCTAACCTAACCTAACCTAACCTAACCTAACCTAACCTAACCTAACCTAACCTAACCTAACCTAACCTAACCTAACCTAACCTAACCTAACCTAACCTAACCTAACCTAACCTAACCTAACCTAACCTAACCTAACCTAACCTAACCTAACCTAACCTAACCTAACCTAACCTAACCTAACCTAACCTAACCTAACCTAACCTAACCTAACCTAACCTAACCTAACCTAACCTAACCTAACCTAACCTAACCTAACCTAACCTAACCTAACCTAACCTAACCTAACCTAACCTAACCTAACCTAACCTAACCTAACCTAACCTAACCTAACCTAACCTAACCTAACCTAACCTAACCTAACCTAACCTAACCTAACCTAACCTAACCTAACCTAACCTAACCTAACCTAACCTAACCTAACCTAACCTAACCTAACCTAACCTAACCTAACCTAACCTAACCTAACCTAACCTAACCTAACCTAACCTAACCTAACCTAACCTAACCTAACCTAACCTAACCTAACCTAACCTAACCTAACCTAACCTAACCTAACCTAACCTAACCTAACCTAACCTAACCTAACCTAACCTAACCTAACCTTTTTTTTTTTTTTTTTGACGGAGGGAAATGCTTTTACGCATCCCCCCTGCCCTGAGGTTGGGACTTACAGGGGGTATGTGGGACTCCATCCCTTCCGGCCCCTCTGCTAGTCAGAGGGGGGGAAGAGGATAATACCCACTAAAACCCTCCGGGCAACACGCCTGACCGTTGGATGGGGGGCGCTGTGGGATCACTATTGGTATTCTACCTTGACGCCCCCCCGGTCTGCCCCATAGTTGGGGCACGACTTCAAGGCCGTTTGAGGCCAATATGGCCTCGGCCTCGCCTTTACGTCTTCGGGCTTGCGATAGCGGGTCCTCGGCCCGCCAGCCCTATCGCCACTTTGGCGCTAGGCGGCGTCGCGCAGGAAGCGCTGCCGCCTTCCGCCTGCCCTTCTCCTGCGGTTCGGGGGCGCCTCAGCCTCATCCTCGCGCCCCCTCTCCGCCGCCTCCTTCTGCGCCATTACATCCTCGCAGAAGGAGGCCACCGCCTTCCACCTTCTCTCGCTGCTCAGCATCTTCTGAACGACACTGTGCAGCGAGAGATCAGCACCTATGGCCGCCTGAAGAGTGCGACGCTCTTCGACCCATGCCACGCATTCAGCAAGGGTGTGCTGAGCCGTGTCATCGGGAGCGCCGCACTCGTGACAGTGCTCGTCGCCCTCTCGTCCGATTCGACACAGGTAGTGACCGAAGCAACCATGTCCGGTCACCACCTGTGTCATCCTGTAAGTCAGGACCCCCCGCCTCCTTTTAACCCACTGGCCCAGGACTGGCAGAATCGCCCCTATGGTGCGCGTTCCATAGGGCGAGTCCTCAAGATTTTTCTGCCAGTCCCGCAGCAACTCCATCCTCTCCTCCCTGCGTGCGCGCAGCTCTTCGTCAGGGTCCGGGGGGTCCGTCCTTCTCCGGACCTCCATTTTCCTGGCGTATCTCCTAGCCAGCACCCGAGCATCAAGCTCCCACGGCGGGGTGCCGGCCAGGAGGCATCCGGCTGCGTGTGAGACGGTCCTGTACGAGCGGCTCACACGCAGCGCCACCACTCTTTGTGGCCGACGGAGAAGGGCCCTAGTCTTCTCCGTCAGCCTTTCCGCCCAGATAGGTGCCCCATAGAGGGCCATTGACCGAACAACCCCTGCAAATAGTTTGCGGCAGGGGGTGCCCGGTCCACCCACATTGGGCAGCAGCCGACCCAAGGCTGCCGCCGCCTTTACGATTCGGGGAGCAAGTCTTGCGAAATGCTCCCCAAAGTCCCATTTCCGGTCCAGCACAAGGCCCAGATATTTGATGTGGGCCTTGAGCTGGACCATGCCATTCTCCGTGGGGATTCCTCTGCCCCGTGCCGCACCCTGTCCCCACCCTCTCCCCCCGAAGACCATCGCCTCCGTCTTCGGGAGGGACACCTGGAGGCCAAGTGCCCGGATGCGGCCCATCGCCAGGTCCGTGGCCACTCCAGCTCGCCTCAGGGTCTCCTCCAGCTGCTTGCCCCGCACCGCCACCAGTGTGTCATCGGCGTACACAATGGTGACCATACGGGGGAGCTGTACCCCCCTGATGGCCCAATCGAACCCGAGATTCCACAACAAGGGGCCCAACACAGACCCCTGTGGAACCCCGAGTTCCATGGCCCGGACCTGGATATTCCCCCCCACCTCGTAAAGCACTACCCGGTCCTCCAGGTAGTGCTTCACTATCCGCCGCAAGTATGTAGGCACTCCGTGATAGCGGAGCGCCTCTATAATGACCTCATAGGGGAGGGAGCCAAAGGCATTTGCTATGTCTAACGACACAGCCACTACTCCCTCCCCTTTTTCCTCCGCCCTTTCACACTCCTTGCGCAACGACCCGATGGCGTCCATGGTTGAACGCCCCCTCCGAAAGCCATATTGGCGGTCACAGATATCGGGGCCCACCGCAGTAAGGTGCCGGGATATCCGAGAGGCCAGGATCCTTTCCAGGGCTTTCCCGACCTCATCCAGCAGCACCAGCGGGCGATACCCCGATGGTGTGTCCGCCGGCCGCCCCTCTTTGCGGAGGAGGCACAACCGGCCGGCTTTCCAGCACCTCGGGAAGCGGCCCTCTTTGAGGCAGTCTTCAAAGAGGACCCTTAGCCGGTCCCCGAGGTGCTTCAGCGCAACATATAAAACCTTCCCCGGGACGCCATCAGGTCCTGGCGCCTTTCTCCCCTCTCGCAACCTCTCCTGGACTATATACATCTCCACCTCCGTAATGGGGGGGACCATCACTTCCTCATCCTCCCTGGTGGGAGGCGCCATCGCTGGGGGAACAAAATCCCCGGCCCGCGGAAAGAGTCCCTCGACAATTCTCCCCAGGAGTGCTGGCTCTAGGGTATCCATCGGGGGGGCGCAATTAAGCTTGTTACGTACAAGCTTGTACGGGCGCCCCCACGGATCCCTGTCGAGCGTGGCGAGGAACTCTCTCCGCCCTTCGTCCTTCCTCTGTGCGATGGCCACCTCCAGTTTCCCTTTGGCCGCCTTGTAGGCCGCAAGGAGGGGCGCGGCTTCGTCTCGACCTCCTCTCCGCCTACCCCGCCGGTAGAACGCGCGGCGAGCTGCGTTACACTCCCGGCGCAGGGCAGCCACCTCCGCCGACCACCAGTATACCTGGGATTTGTCGGGGAGGCGCGTGACCCGAGGCATGGCGAAATCGCACACTCGGGTCAATGCCCGCCGGAAGTCCACCGCGCGTTCCTCCACGTCTCCCTGGGGTGGAGCGCCCCAGGCCTCTACCACGGCCCTCTCTTCGGCGAGGTCCCTGTCCAACTTCCCGAGTGCCCACCTCGGGAAGAGGGTTCCGCCCCCTCCTCTCCCCTGGCCCCGAGCTCCAGGCACTGGTGAGACCCTCATCCGAATGTACAGGTGGTCGGAGAGGGTCTCGACCTCCTCCAAGACGCACCAGTCGTGAACACGCGCGGCGACCGCAGGGGCAGCGAGCGAGACATCCACGATGGATCCTCCCTGCTGCCGCACACACGTGTTCACAGCGCCCCGGTTTAGTACCTGGAGCCCCAGGGTCCCCACCCAGTCCAGGAGCACCGCTCCCCTGGGGTCCGTGGCGGGGCACCCCCATGCCACACACTTGGCATTGAGGTCCCCGAGCACAATGACAGGCAGGGGAGCAGCCCTCCGCACCGCCCCTTCCACCACACTCAACCACGCCTCAAACTGTCGTAGGGGTCTATTGGGAGAGAAATACACCCCCACGACAGCTAGACCTCCCCACTCGGCCACGACATAACCGGCCCCGTACTCCTTGGCCACAAGCGGCGGCCCCATGGTCCTAGCCAAGACCGCCACCCCCTCGTCCGTGGCCCCCGCCCAGTTCGATCGAGGCGGAACCGCATACGGCTCCGCCACGACCGCAACATCGATGCCCCACTCCGCCATGTGCTGCATGAGCAGATCCTGCGCACGGGCGGAGTGGTTGAGGTTTACCTGTAGAACCTCAAAGTGAGCTGGCGTAGGTCTCACTGGCATCAATGCTGCATGGGGGCTCCTCTCCTGTCCCTGTCATTGCCCCTGAGGGGGCGAGACTCGTTTCTGGAGGGCAGTGTGCTCCTCCATGACGCCTCCCTTCCCTTGGTGTGTGGGGGGGTGCACGACTGTCCCCCCATCACATGATCGCACGCCAATTTAGCGTGCGAGCACACCGCACACCAGGGCACCGCCGCCTCACAGTCCCACTGGGTGTGGCCGGGCTGGCTGCACCGTCGACACAAATGGTCCCTTTCGAAGGGGGAGGGGCAGGTCGGCCTGGTGTGCCCCATCTCCATGCATTTATAACACCGGAGCGGGAGTGGGGCAACACTCTCCACCTTGGCCGACGCCCAACAGCCGACCAACATCTCCCCAAGCCCGACCAGCTTCCCGGCAACTGCGACAGGGCACTTGACTATTACCGAGAAGGTCCCCCTGCCCTCCGCCCTTATGGCCCCCACCGACACCTGCGCTGTCGAGCATTCACCCTTGTCGGCCACCGACTCCAGAATAGCCTGCGTCGTGACCGCCTCGTTGAAGCCCGACAGCCGAATGTCCGCCTTCGGGACCGGTCTGGTGACCTCTGCCTCCTCCCCTATTATCCCCCGGAGCCCCTCAGCCAGCCGGTCCGCTACCACCTCGTTGCCTGCCCCGGACCCAGGAATCTCGATGACCCGGGCCCCCGAGGTGGCAATCCGCACGTTCACCGACGTCAACCCATAGTCACCAAGTTTGAGGGTCGTGGCCTTTGCCATGACGGACTTATAGTCCGTCTCGACCCCCGGCTTTAGCGTAATCAACACTGCAGGCGTGGGCGGCTTCCTCGTCGTCGGCAACGGCTTGGCCGCAGGAGTCAGATTCCGGGGCCCAGGTTGGCCCCGAGGCGCCGGCTTGGGTGACTCCTTTGGGGGAGCAGCAGCGGCAGAAGGGTTGGCCGCCTTCTTCTTCCCCTTTTTGACGACATCCGCCCAGTCGGATGTCGTCCGGGCCCCCGGGGAAGCTGCAGCTGCTGGCGGAGCGGCGGCGAAAGCAATAGGGGCAGCACTCTGCGCCACCCTCTTCTTCGTTTTGGGCAGCTGCTGCTGCGGCGGCGGTGGCGGCGGCGGTAGCGGCGGCCGCGACGTCCTTTCTCCCTCCCGAGCGGGCACTGCTGCGGCCCTCCTATCTGCCGCCAGCGGCGGGCGAACAATGGGCGCCGGAGGAAGCCGGCTCCCCAACTCATCCATACGAGCGTTGAGCATATTGCCCAGTGAGTTGGAGAGGTCCCTATGCATCGCCTGGAAGAGATGCTCCAACTTCCTCTCGATGACCGCCTCGACTTCCTCCTCAATGTTGACGTGTGAAGGCGGCACCGTAACGCCCTCTGGAGCCTCAGAGGAGACCTTTCTCTCCGAGAAGGCAGTGCGGAGCGCTTTTACCTCGGCCTCCGCTATCTCCAACTGCCTTCTCATCCTCGCGTTATCCGCCATGAGGCGGGCGGACTCCGCTACAGGGGCCTTCTCCAGATCCCCCGCCGCCTGTAAAATTTGTGCGCACGCCCGATTTATTGCGCCCCATACGGTCCCCTTTAGGTTTCCGGATGCCCTCGCCTCGTTCCGGATGACATCCGCGCACCTACGCACGCACTCTAAAGGGGACTCGAAGGCCCCATCCTCTTCCTCCTTATTGCGGGCTTTGCCCGCCGCCCGCCGTGAGGCAGAGCGAGACACCACAGGGGGGGAGACCAGGAAGTCCTCCCTCCCCTCGTAGTCGGTCACGTCCGTCACCATCTCCGATAGTCTCGCCCGAGCAGCCGCCAGTCCGTGATATGCCCCCATGGGCATGTTTTCCTTGGCCGCTTTGACCTTCGGAGTGGGCGCCATCTCCTCTCCACTGCCTCCCCCCTCCTTCGTCCGCTTGGCCCCGCCTATTCCCAGGGATGCCGCCTCATCCTCCTGGGTTTTACCGTCTATCGGGGGCTGGGGAGCGTCCTCCGCGAGGTCACTCTCAGATGAGTGACCCGAGAGTCTGCGGATCCGGCTGTACCCCTGCCACAGACGTCCGGGGTGGGACGGCTCATCCGAGTCAACCTCCGACTGCTCTCCCCCCCCCATGTATCCTTTTTTGTGGGTCTCCTTGGAAGGGGCTCGGCTTGACCTCTGTGACACTTCGGTCGTTTGCGTCGCTCCCCTCCCGTACCTTAGCCTCATCCCGCTCGCAACCGACGGTTGAGGTTTCCCCCCCACTTTTCCCCCCCCCCCGGAGTCGTCTAAAGGGTCCCCTGACTCCATCCTGGTCAAAGAACTCAGAATTGAATCTGACCCTTTGGACTCAAATGTGCGCCCGGTCAAGTGGGAGTCGGCCACTTTTTACAAACTTATGTAAAACACCAGTTTTCGGCTCCCCCCCACTAAACTACTCGTCCAAAAAATAAGTGTGATACGTCGATCGATAGAGCAAACCGTGCCCTAATTGACCCCGTAACTCACTTATTTTTAACCCCCCCCTCGCAACTGCTATTTAGTTTACAAACTTAAGGTCGGCGCTGGCGACCCCTGAAAAAACAAAATAGCAATATGCGTTTTTTCAAATTAGACCCCGAACCAAATGTCCTAGGACAATGGGACAGGTGTCAAACGAAAGAACTCGTTGAGTTTTAAATTACCAAATCAAAAAACAAAAGAAAAAAAGAAAGAGAAAGAAGATAGATTTTTTTGAAATATTAAAATAAAAAGTTTCAAAACTTCTGACAAACCCTGTCGGGCCCTACAACTTTTGAACGGATTGTCCAAAAATTATGGGACCAAAAGGGCCTGAAAGAGCACAAAAGTTTACTAATTACCAAAAGAAAAAACCAAACAAAAAGTGAAAACAGAAGAAATTAAACAGAAAAAACCAAATTTGTGAAAAATCGTCAGTATGCAGAATCGAAAAATCCAAAAAACACGCAGAAGTCGTCAAAGAGTACTCAATCAAAGTCCGGAAGTAGTAAGCCAAAAATTAATAACGTCTAATCTCCAAATCTCGTAGCAATCGCACAGTAATCTCCCTTTCAAAATCGTCAACCTAACCTAACCTAACCTAACCTAACCTAACCTAACCTAACCTAACCTAACCTAACCTAACCTAACCTAACCTAACCTAACCTAACCTAACCTAACCTAACCTAACCTAACCTAACCTAACCTAACCTAACCTAACCTAACCTAACCTAACCTAACCTAACCTAACCTAACCTAACCTAACCTAACCTAACCTAACCTAACCTAACCTAACCTAACCTAACCTAACCTAACCTAACCTAACCTAACCTAACCTAACCTAACCTAACCTAACCTAACCTAACCTAACCTAACCTAACCTAACCTAACCTAACCTAACCTAACCTAACCTAACCTAACCTAACCTAACCTAACCTAACCTAACCTAACCTAACCTAACCTAACCTAACCTAACCTAACCTAACCTAACCTAACCTAACCTAACCTAACCTAACCTAACCTAACCTAACCTAACCTAACCTAACCTTTTTTTTTTTTTTTTTTTTTTTTTTTTTGACGGAGTGGAGAATGCAGTTACGCACCGTCCCCCGACCTCGGGTAGGTCATTTGGGGGGTGTGTGGGACTCGCCGCTCAGTGCTCCCTCTCCTAGTGAGAGGAAGCAGAGCGGCCCTACCCACTAAACTCCACTCCGGCGTTTCACCCTCTATGCCGTTGACGAGGACGCCATGGGATTCGCGTGCCTGTCACCATGACGCCCTCCGGCGGCCCCGGCTTAACGCCAGGGCTCCCGCACTAAGGAGGGAGAGGCCGGAAACGCTTGGTCTCTCCCCCGACGACGTGTAGGGCCATACAGTGCGGGTCCCGTACCCGCTGGCCCCACTAGAGGTCTAGGCGAACGAATGTTTGTCGTCTTCGACCTCGCCGCCTGCGTCGGAGAGGCAGCGCGTCAGCGGCTGCTTCACGCTCCCTCTCCGCCGCCTCCTTCTGCGACATGACTTGTTCGCAGAAGGAGGCCACCGCTTCCCAGATTCTCTCGCTGCTCAACATCGACGCTATGATGTTGTGCAGCGAGAGATCGACCACACCCGTCTCAGCAACGAGAGCCGCTCTCTCCACGGCCCAGCGATTGCACTCTTCCAGAGTGTGCTGGGCCGTGTCGTCCTCCGCTCCGCATTCCGGGCATTCAGGCCCGGGTTCCCTCCCAATTTTGTGCAGGTAGTGTCCGAAGCAGCCGTGTCCGGACACTACCTGTGTGAGCCTGAATGCCAAGGCCCCCTTCTCCCTCCCTACCCACTCGTCCAGCTTTGGGAGGATAGCCCCTATGGTTCGTACGCCATAGTGGCTATCCTCCAGAGCGTCCCTCCACCGCTGGCGCAGGCGCTCCGCAGCCGCCCTTGCCATCCTCTCGCCCTCTTCTGGGTCTGGGGGCTGCTCTCTCCGCCTAGCCTCTGCCCTCCAGTTATACCTTTCGGCAAGTACGGTTGCCTCGAGGTCCCACGGCGGGGTGCCCGCGAGGAGGCATACGGCGGCGTGAGAGGTGGTGCGGTAGGCCCGCGCCATTCTCTGGGCCACCACTCGTTGGGGCCGACGGAGCGCGGATCTTGTGCGCTCCGTCAGGCGTTCTGCCCATATGGGCGCACCGTAGAGCGCCATACTTTTAACGACCCCCGCGTATAGCCGCCTGCAGGGGGCGTTTGGGCCACCCAGGTTTGGCAGCAGACGGCCAAGTGCCGAGGCAGCACCCACGAGGCGGGGGGCTAGCCTCGCGAAGTGCTCCTCGAAGCTCCACTTTCTGTCCAGGACGAGGCCCAGGTACTTTATGTGGGCCCCGACCTGGACAGTTTCTCCCTCTACCTCGATATGGGTATCTGCCCTTATCCGCCACGTCTTGGGTCCCCCGAGGATCATTGCCTGCGTCTTTGGCAGGGCGACCCGGAGCCCCAGGAGGCCTATGCGATGCATAGCGAGCCCCGTCGCAACCTCTGCCCTCCTGAGCACCTCCTCGAGCTTCTTACCCCGCACGGCCACCAGTGTGTCGTCTGCGTAGCACAGGGTGACCATGCGTGTAAGCTGCTCTCCCCGGATCGCCCAGTCATACGCCAGGTTCCACAGGAGGGGGCCGAGGACCGACCCCTGTGGAACCCCGCACTCCATGGCCCTCGCATAGCGGACTCCCCTCTGCTCGTATACCACAACCCGCCCCGTGAGGTAGCTGTCTATGACCTTTCTTACGTACTGGGGCAAGTTGTAGTAACGGAGGGCCTCCATTATTACCGAGTAGGGGAGGGAACCGAAGGCATTGGCTATGTCCAATGAGACTGCTACCACTCCCTCCCCTTTACCCTCTGCGAGGACCCCGAAATCACGCAACGCGCGCACTGCGTCCAACGTGGACCGCCCCCTACGGAACCCGAACTGATTGGGACTTAGGTTCGGGCCCGTACCTTCCAAGTGCCGCTGGATGCGGGTCGCTATTATCCTCTCGAATATCTTCCCGACTTCATCCAGCAGCACGATGGGGCGGTAACCGGCCGGGGAGTCCGGTGAGCGGCCTGGTTTTGTAATCAGGCACAGGCGACCCTCCTTCCAGCACTCTGGGAAACGCCCCTCCCTAAGGCAATCCTCTAGGAGCGATCTGAGGCGTTCCCCGAGATGCTTCAGCGACAGGAACAACACTTTCCCCGGGACGCCGTCCGGTCCAGGCGCTTTGCGTGTGGCCCTCATCTTCTCGCTTGCCCATACCATCTCATCGTCAGTGATGGGAGGGACGATGAGTGGACCTACGGGGTCCGCGTCTGGGAGAGCCATCACTGGCGGGATGAACTCTGGCGCCTCGGGGAAGAGACCCTCGACTACCTGCTGGAGGAGTTGCGGCTCCATGGTTTCCATGGGGGAGCCAGACAGTAATTTGTTCCGGACCATTCTGTATGGTCGCCCCCATGGATCCCTGTTGAGGGTCGCCAGGAACTCCTCCCAAGCCTCGTTCTTCGCTTTCTCGATTGCCATGTTGACAACCTAACCTAACCTAACCTAACCTAACCTAACCTAACCTAACCTAACCTAACCTAACCTAACCTAACCTAACCTAACTCTGAACCGAACCTAACCTAACTCTGAACCGAACCTAACCTAACTCTGAACCGAACCTAACCTAACTCTGAACCGAACCTAACCTAGATGCGCAGCGGCAATTCGCCGAGGATTGGCGGAGGAAAAGTGCCCGGTAAATCTGAGGCGGGTGATCGGCAGCTACCTCAGTGATAGACAGGTGGAGGTTAGGTACGCAGGGGCAAAGCACAGGAGAAAAACAGAAAAAGGATGTGTACAAGGATCTATAGGAGGACCAATATTGTGGAACCTGCTGCTGGATCCTCTTCTTAAGCAGATGGAGGACCGGGGACTATACTGCCAAGCGTTTGCTGATGACGTGGTTCTAGTGTTTGACGGTAAGGAGGCCGGGGAAATTGAGAGACAGGCCAATGCTGCCCTAGGACGGGTCCGGGAGTGGGGTGTCATAAATAAACTTAGGTTCGCTCCACACAAAACCAACGCAATGATTATCACCAAAAAGCTGAAATATGACACACCACGCCTGAGCATGGGAGGGGTGGACATTGGAATGTCCTCCGAAATTAAAATACTCGGCCTCACTATAGATAATAAATTAACATTTAATGCACACGTGTCAAACGCATGTAAAAAAGCTGCTAACATATACAAACAGCTGATGAGAGCAGCCCGCGTAAACTGGGGTCTCAGCCCACAGGTCATCCGTACAATATATACCACGGCGGTGGAGCCCGTGATCCTCTATGCTGCGGCGGCATGGGCACCGGCGGCCGAAAAACTGGAAGTACGCAAGAAACTTAATGCTGTGCAGAGAGGGTTCACGCAGAAAATGTGCAAAGCATATCGTACGGCATCGCTAAACTCAACGCTTATTCTTACGGGTACGCTCCCTCTAGATCTACGAGTTCGAGAGGTAGCGTCACTGTACGAAGCAAGGAAAGGATCAACTAACCAACAACTTGCCGATAGGGAGACCGAACGTATGGCGTCGAAAATTCAAGCCCCACACCCAGCAGAACAAACAGGCCTGCAATTCGAAAACCTGGAAAACGAGGAGCAGTACTTACGTTGCAGTGATTACGCTGTGCGCATATTTACGGATGGGAGTAAGATCGATGGCAAAGTGGGAGCGGCATTGTCGATATGGAACAACACCTCGGAAACCAGAGCCCTAAAACTTACCCTATCACCATACTGCACCGTTTACCAGGCGGAGCTGCTGGCCATATGTAGGGCAACAGAAGTCGTGCTGAAACACAAAGAAGTCACCTTCGGCATATACAGTGACTCGCGATCAGCACTACAAACCGTAGTTGACTCAGGTACCACCCACCCCCTCGCAGTTGAAGCCAGGAGCAACTTGAGAAGCTGCAGACTCCAGAATAAAACAATAGCTTTATTCTGGATAAAGGCACACGCGGGGTTGGTCGGGAATGAGAGAGCCGATGAACTCGCGAAAGACGCGGCCCTGAAAGGTAAGAGGAAGCCAGAGTACGACAAGTGTCCCATTTCGTTCGTAAAACGTAGCATCCGCATTGAAACAGTAAAAGAATGGGACAAAAGGTACAAGATGGAGGAAACAGCGGCAGTTACCAAAATCTTCTTTCCAGATGCCACGACAGCCCACAAAATAGTACGTAAGATCCAAATAGATGGTATATTGACACAGCTGCTCACGGGGCACGGAGGATTCTCCTCATACTTGAATAGATTCAAGTGCAAGGAGAGCCCATCATGCCTCTGTGAACCGAATGCGGAAGAAACCATAGAACATCTAATCCTCGACTGCCCCGTTTTCCTCAAAGGAAAATACGACGTAGAAAACCTTTTAGAAACAAAACTAAGCTTAGACAGCCTGGAAAGTATAATGAAAAGTAAAAAAAGAGAAATATTTTTACAATACTGTAAAAAAATTGTTATAAAAGTAGTCAATAGAAATAAAGTATGAAAGATGTATGATAAATACATATAGTTAAGTATATGAATAATATCATATAAGAAATATGTTAAAGTAATTAATAAAGTGAAAATATCTAAGAGTAAAAAAAAAAAAAAAAAAGTTATAAAAAAAAAAAGTTATTAAAAAAAAAAAGGAAGAAAAAAAAAAAGAAGTTTTGTAAGTAAAAACCCTGAATAAATACTCCGTCTCAATTGGTTGGCAACGAAAATAATAGACGGCCTAGATAACTAGCTAAAACATATAATGAAAGTTGTATTTTAGAATAAGTGCATACAAAATATTGTAAAAGGAAAGAAATGTAAGAACCTTATAAACATAATCTTTGACTCCGTCAGAGGAAATAGTAAAGGATGTGCGAGGAGGTTTAGTCAGTAAGAGTCTGACACTGCCAGAGCCCTCCATTCTCTGGGTCCAATGAGGATTTCCCTCACGCACATTCTATTTAATAAAAAAAAAAAAAAAAAAAAAACCTTACCTAACCTAACCTAACCTAACCTAACCTAACCTAACCTAACCTAACCTAACCTAACCTAACCTAACTCTGAACCGAACCTAACCTAACTCTGAACCGAACCTAACCTAACTCTGAACCGAACCTAACCTAACTCTGAACCGAACCTAACCTAGATGCGCAGCGGCAATTCGCCGAGCATGGGTCGTGGAACAATATCTTCAGGCAAAGGAGACCTATGAACTGGAAGTTAAGCGGGCCCAGACCACCAGCTGGAAGAGTTTCTGTGAGAAACAGGACCGCGAGAGTATGTGGGATGGGATATACAGGGTAATAGGCCGAACTCTTAAAAGGGAGGAGGACGTACCGATGGTGCAAAACGGGAGGGCTCTGGGAGGCGAGGACTCAGCAAAACTCTTGGCGGATACGTTCTTCCCGCAGGATGACACAACGGAAGATGATGACAGCCATAAACAAGTGAGAGCTGCAGCAAAAACGGTAAATAAGTGGACACAATCTGAGAAATGTGATCCCCCGTTTACAACGGAGGAACTGCGGTGGGCTGCATCGAGTTTTAATCCTAAGAAGGCACCTGGACCAGACGGTCTCACAGCAGACATATGCAAGGCAGTTGTTACTCAGTGCCCAGATGCTCTCTTGGCACTTTATAACAAGTGTCTGGAGCTCCAAAGTTTCCCCACCCTCTGGAAGGAGGCGGCAGTGGTTGTTCTTCGTAAGCAGAATAAAGAGGACTACACGCACCCAAAATCCTACAGACCAATTGGTCTATTGCCGGTCCTGGGGAAAATCCTTGAAAAGATGATGGTGCGGAGGATCAGATGGCACGTTCTCCCAAATGCCAGTCGGCAACAGTTTGGCTTTATACCACAGCGAAGCACCGAAGACGCCCTCTACGCCATGTTGGAACAGGTTAAAACAGAACTTAGAGCCAAAAAGATAGTTACCATCATATCACTTGACATAGAGGGGGCCTTCGACAGCGCATGGTGGCCAGCCATCAGATGTAGACTGGCTGAAACTGGATGCCCTGTGAACATAAGGCGACTGGTGGATGATTACCTGTCCAACAGGATGGTGAAGGTTAGGTACGCGGGAGCCGAGTACACGAGGCAGACGAGTAAGGGCTGTGTACAGGGATCAATAGGGGGACCAACCTTCTGGAACCTGCTGCTGGACCCACTCTTGAAGGAAATGGAAGACAGGGGGTACTATTGTCAGGCATTTGCGGATGATGTGGTCTTGATCTTCTCAGGGACTACGGCTCTGGAAATCCAGAGACGGGCAAATGCCGCTCTCGCACGTGTCCGGGAGTGGGGAGTAAGAAATAAGCTGAGATTTGCACCACACAAAACAAAGGCAATGCTGTTAACCAAAAAACTAAAGTACGACTCTCCACTCCTGAGCATGGGGGGAGTTGACATCGAGATGTCTCGGGAGATAAAGATTCTTGGGCTCACAGTGGATGACAAGCTGACTTTCAACACGCACGTGTCAAACGTATGCCGTAAGGCACTAGGCCTCTATAAACACCTGGCAAGAACAGCGAAAATCCACTGGGGGCTCAACCCCGAGGTGATTCGGATCATCTACACCGCGGTCGTGGAGCCCGTCATAATGTACGCGTCGAGTGCATGGGCACCAGCGTCGAATAAACTCTGTATTCAAAAACACCTAAATGCGGTACAGAGAGGTTTTGTGCAGAAGATCGTCAAGGCGTACAGGACAGTCTCCCTGAGTTCGGCCCTGCTGCTCGCGGGTCTTCTCCCACTGGACATCAGAGTCCGGGAAGCGGCCTCACTTTACTATGTAAAGAAGGGCAGCTCCCGGGAGGACGATGTCGTGGACCGAGAGATGGAGCGACCGGTCCAGTTCACTGATACGCCACATCCAGCAAAACGCCTAGGCCTGAAATTCACATGCGTGGCGGACCGTGCACAAATGGAGGAACACGACAACCAAGGCATTAAAATCTTCACCGACGGTAGTAAGATTCAGGGAAAGGTCGGAGCGGCAGTTTCTATTTGGAAAAACGGTACGGAGACCAAATCTAAGAAGCTGAAGCTTGACCACTTCTGCACGGTCTACCAGGCGGAACTGCTGGCCCTGCTGGAAGCCACAAAACAAATCTCACAATGCGCCGAGAGCGTCTGCAACGTCTACTGCGACTCAAGATCTGCTCTTGAAGTCGTGGTAAACGACGAATCCTACCACCCCCTTGCTGCACAAATAAGATGCAATCTTGGGAAAATTGCAGACCAAAATAAAGTCGTGCACTTATTTTGGATAAAAGCACATGTGGGGATGGAGGGGAACGAAAGAGCCGATGCTCTCGCTAAAGATGCGGCACTAAAAATTAAAACAAGACCCAACTACAATAGGTGTCCATTGTCGTTTGCCAAGAGACAAATCCGATTGGAGTCGATTGACGAGTGGAACCAGCGGTACAAGAAAGGCGACACTGCCTCTACAACCAAAGCCTTTTTCCCGGATGCCTCACAAGCTTACGGCACAATAAGAAAAATCCAAATGGACCACGTTTTGGTGCAGGCGCTCACGGGACACGGTGGCTTCGCCGAGTACTTGAACCGCTTCAAGTGCAAGGCGAGCCCAGCGTGCATATGCGACCCTAGTGTGGAGGAGAGTGCACTACATATAATAATAGATTGCCCGGTGTACGGTAGGGAAAGACTAGACACGGAGATAGAAATGGAGGAGAAGATCAGTAAGGAAAACCTTAGTAACATAATACAGAATAAGCATGCAAGAAGTAAATTTATAGAATTTTGTAAGAAAATAGCGATTAAGGTAGCAAATAGGAATAAGTAATAAAAGAAACACTAGAACATACAATGGATTGTATGTCGTCAGTGTCTCTACTTTATATGATAAAATAGAAAATAAGATAAATTGTAAAACTATACTAAGCTAAAATGTACTAGAATTAAGTTAAAAATTGTAAAAAGCCACAAATAAGAAAAATAAAGTTTCTACTTACTGCCACGCAAATAAAGACACCCAAACCCACTCCTTATACAAAAAGAACAAATAAATATAATAAATAGCATATATAAATAGGTGGTTATCCCAGCCACGGTAGAATAGGTGGTTATCCCAGCCACGTAGAATGAAAGAGACGAATGAAAGAAAGAACCGTATGTAGCATGGAAGTACGAGAAGCATGAAACGCGAGAACTGGTATGAAAGCGAAGACGATACAAAAAGACCCTGTTCAATTCAGGGGCTCCGTTAAAAAAAAAAAAAAAAAAAAAAAAAAAAAAAAAAAAACCTAACTCTGAACCGAACCTAACCTAACTCTGAACCGAACCTAACCTAACTCTGAACCGAACCTAACCTAACTCTGAACCGAACCTAACCTAACTCTGAACCGAACCTAACCTAACTCTGAACCGAACCTAACCTAACTCTGAACCGAACCTAACCTAACTCTGAACCGAACCTAACCTAACTCTGAACCAAACCTAACCTAACTCTGAACCGAACCTAACCTAACTCTGAACCGAACCTAACCTTTTTTTTTTTTTTTTTTTTTGACGGAGTGGAGAATGCAGTTACGCACCGTCCCCCGACCTCGGGTAGGTCATTTGGGGGGTGTGTGGGACTCGCCGCTCGGTGCTCCCTCTCCTAGTGAGAGGAAGCAGAGCGGCCCTACCCACTAAACTCCACTCCGGCGTTTCACCCTCTATGCCGTTGACGAGGACGCCATGGGATTCGCGTGCCTGTCACCATGACGCCCTCCGGCGGCCCCGGCTTAACGCCAGGGCTCCCGCACTAAGGAGGGAGAGGCCGGAAACGCTTGGTCTCTCCCCCGACGACGTGTAGGGCCATACAATGCGGGTCCCGTACCCGCTGGCCCCACTAGAGGTCTAGGCGAACGAATGTTTGTCGTCTTCGACCTCGCCGCCTGCGTCGGAGAGGCAGCGCGTCAGCGGCTGCTTCACGCTCCCTCTCCGCCGCCTCCTTCTGCGACATGACTTGTTCGCAGAAGGAGGCCACCGCTTCCCAGATTCTCTCGCTGCTCAACATCGACGCTATGATGTTGTGCAGCGAGAGATCAACCACACCCGTCTCAGCAACGAGAGCCGCTCTCTCCACGGCCCAGCGATTGCACTCTTCCAGAGTGTGCTGGGCCGTGTCGTCCTCCGCTCCGCATTCCGGGCATTCAGGCCCGGGTTCCCTCCCAATTTTGTGCAGGTAGTGTCCGAAACAGCCGTGTCCGGACACTACCTGTGTGAGCCTGAATGCCAAGGCCCCCTTCTCCCTCCCTACCCACTCGTCCAGCTTTGGGAGGATAGCCCCTATGGTTCGTACGCCATAGTGGCTATCCTCCAGAGCGTCCCTCCACCGCTGGCGCAGGCGCTCCGTAGCCGCCCTTGCCATCCTCTCGCCCTCTTCTGGGTCTGGGGGCTGCTCTCTCCGCCTAGCCTCTGCCCTCCAGTTATACCTTTCGGCAAGTACGGTTGCCTCGAGCTCCCACGGCGGGGTGCCCGCGAGGAGGCATGCGGCGGCGTGAGAGGTGGTGCGGTAGGCCCGCGCCATTCTCTGGGCCACCACTCGTTGGGGCCGACGGAGCGCGGATCTTGTGCGCTCCGTCAGGCGTTCTGCCCATATGGGCGCACCGTAGAGCGCCATACTTTTAACGACCCCCGCGTATAGCCGCCTGCAGGGGGCGTTTGGGCCACCCAGGTTTGGCAGCAGACGGCCAAGTGCCGAGGCAGCACCCACGAGGCGGGGGGCTAGCCTCGCGAAGTGCTCCTCGAAGCTCCACTTTCTGTCCAGGACGAGGCCCAGGTACTTTATGTGGGCCCCGACCTGGACAGTTTCTCCCTCTACCTCGATATGGGTATCTGCCCTTATCCGCCACGTCTTGGGTCCCCCGAGGATCATTGCCTGCGTCTTTGGCAGGGCGACCCGGAGCCCCAGGAGGCCTATGCGATGCATAGCGAGCCCCGTCGCAACCTCTGCCCTCCTGAGCACCTCCTCGAGCTTCTTACCCCGCACGGCCACCAGTGTGTCGTCTGCGTAGCACAGGGTGACCATGCGTGTAAGCTGCTCTCCCCGGATCGCCCAGTCATACGCCAGGTTCCACAGGAGGGGGCCGAGGACCGACCCCTGTGGAACCCCGCACTCCATGGCCCTCGCATAGCGGACTCCCCTCTGCTCGTATACCACAACCCGCCCCGTGAGGTAGCTGTCTATGACCTTTCTTACGTACTGGGGCAAGCTGTAGTAACGGAGGGCCTCCATTATTACCGAGTAGGGGAGGGAACCGAAGGCATTGGCTATGTCCAATGAGACTGCTACCACTCCCTCCCCTTTACCCTCTGCGAGGACCCCGAAATCACGCAACGCGCGCACTGCGTCCAACGTGGACCGCCCCCTACGGAACCCGAACTGATTGGGACTTAGGTTCGGGCCCGTACCTTCCAAGTGCCGCTGGATGCGGGTCGCTATTATCCTCTCGAATATCTTCCCGACTTCATCCAGCAGCACGATGGGGCGGTAACCGGCCGGGGAGTCCGGTGAGCGGCCTGGTTTTGTAATCAGGCACAGGCGACCCTCCTTCCAGCACTCTGGGAAACGCCCCTCCCTAAGGCAATCCTCTAGGAGCGATCTGAGGCGTTCCCCGAGATGCTTCAGCGACAGGAACAACACTTTCCCCGGGACGCCGTCCGGTCCAGGCGCTTTGCGTGTGGCCCTCATCTTCTCGCTTGCCCATACCATCTCATCGTCAGTGATGGGAGGGACGATGAGTGGACCTACGGGGTCCGCGTCTGGGAGAGCCATCACTGGCGGGACGAACTCTGGCGCCTCGGGGTTGCGGCTCCATGGTTTCCATGGGGGAGCCAGACAGTAATTTGTTCCGGACCATTCTGTATGGTCGCCCCCATGGATCCCTGTTGAGGGTCGCCAGGAACTCCTCCCAAGCCTCGTTCTTCGCTTTCTCGATTGCCTCCTTTAGGGCCTCTTTTGCTTCGGAGAGCGCAGTGTGTAGGCGCTCTTCCTCTTCTGCAGTGTGCCTTCTTCTCCTACAACGAGTGTAAGCCCGCCGGGCAGCGTTGGATGTCGCGTGAAGGGCGGCGATTTCCGCAGACCACCAGTAGACACGCCGCTCGCCCTTGTAGGGTCGAGTACGGGGCATGGATGCCTCACAAACCGTCGTCAGTGAAGTTCGGAAGTGTGCTGCCCTTTCTTCAATTCCCCTTTGGGCTGGAGGGGGAGCATTCCATGCCTCGATAATGGCAGCCTCTTCCGCCATCTCCCGGTCAAGGCGTGCCACTGACCACCTCCGAAATTGAGACCTCAGGCCGTCTGGTCTCAGCGGGGCATTCCTTTGTGACGGGGAGACCCTCATCCGGATGTATAAATGATCCGAGAGGGTCTCCACGTCCCCGAGGACTCGCCAATCGGCTACGCGCGCCGCCACGGTATGGGTCGCAAACGAGACGTCGACGATGGACCCCCCGTTTCTGCGGACGCACGTCTGCACATTGCCGCGATTTAGGACGATGAGGCCCAATGTCGCCGCCCAGTTCTCCACTTCGGCGCCTCTAAGGTCAGTAGCCGGGGAGCCCCACGCGCGACTCTTGGCGTTGAGGTCCCCCAGTAGAAGGACAGGCACCCTGCCGGCCCTTCTGACCACCCCTTCTAGGTCCCCCAGGAATCTCTCGAAGGCGTCGAGTGGCTGGAGGGGGGAGAAATAAACCGCCACAACGACCATTCCCCCCCACTTCGCAGCCACGTACCCCTGCCCTCTTTCGACTCCTGCGAGGACCTCGCCAGTCGCTGGAGCCACCAACGCCGCTTTGTGGTCGCTAGACCCAAGCCAGTTCGGCCTTTGGGGAACGAGGTATGGTTCCGCCACTGCGGCCAGTGCAACCCTCCACTCCGCCAGGTTTTGCATGAGCAGGTCTTGTGCCCGAGCGGAGCGGCCGAGGTTGCACTGCAGCACCTCTTTGTGTGCTTGGTGAGGGTGTACTGTCATTACAGGTCCATACCTTGCTCCTCACTAGCGCCTTCTCTTGGGGTGCTTCCTGCCACGGGGGCCGGGTCTTCGGGGCTTCCATTTTCTCCTGGGTTCCGCATAACTCCTCTTGACTTAGGGGGGTTGCAGCTCAGCCCACCCATTCTGTGCCCCGCTGGTAGTTTGGCCTGGTGACAGACCGCACAGAACGCCTTGTCCTTGCAGTCAGCCGCGCGGTGCCCCGGCTTGCTGCATCGGAAGCACAGATCGCGCCTCTCCACCTGCGAAGGACACATGGCCCTAGTATGGCCAACACCCAGGCACTTAAAGCACCTGAGTACCTCGGACTCAAGTGCCCTTACCCGGGCAACTGACCACCCAATCGTGACCCGCCCCTCTGCTGCCGCCTTGCTTGCCGCTTCTATGGGACACTGGACCAGGGCCGAGCCTGTGCCGTTGAAGCCAAAGCTGACTTTCCCCGCCCTGACATCGGTTGATGCGCAGCCCCCCTTTTCCGCGATTGCACTTGCGACTGCATCTGGGGTGGCGGTTTCGTCGAGGCCGGTGACGCGGAGACGCGCTAATTTAATAGGCCTGTACACTCGGGCCACGTCACCTATAACCGTCACCAAACGCTCTTTTAGGGCTTCAGCGGTGCGGCCGTTGTCCGCCCCCGCGACCTCTAGAATTCGGGCCCCATCCGCGGTCCTCCTCACCTTCACACTGTCGAGGCCAACCTCTGCCAGCTGGAATGCTTGGGTGGCTCTCAGCATTACAGCACCGTAGGTCTCCGTAATGTCTGGCTTGAGAGCCACCACAACAGCAGCAGTTTTAGGCACCGTCAGTTTTTTGGGCGCTGGAGCCGACCGCTTCGCCGAAGAGGAAGGAGGAGCAGCTTTATTTTGTTTCCTCCGTTGCTTGCGGCTCCGTACTTCCGTCCACGCCTGTTTCTCAGTGGTCGGTGGCGGCGGCTGAGTCGTCCTAGGGGTCCTTTTCTCTCGGGGGGCGGGAGCGGGCACTGCCGCATTTCCGGTGGAAGCAGGAGGAGCCACCTGCGTCACCTTGTTGGTGGCTATTTTCTTCTTCTTTCGCCCTTTTGGGGCGGGGGCCGACCTAGCCGGCGGCATCAATGTGGACCCTGATGTTGCTGGACATGTCTCTGTCAAAACAGGGGCAGAGACAGGGGGAGGCAGTGGGGTCCACGGGTCGTCGAGTTGAGGGGTCGTCGCTGCGGCAGGAGCCGCTGTCGCCTTTCTCCGGTCTGCCGCTAGTGGCGGGCGGACAATTGGCTCGGGAGGAAGGCGGCTCTGTAACTCGCCTATCCGGGTATTCACCATGGCCCCGATCGAATCATGGAGACTCCGAGACAGATCATCCTTGAACCTGGCTAGTGCATGAGTTACCGCCGTCAGGATACCTTCGTCGGAGCCAAGGCCGCCCACCGCTGGGCTTGGCGCTGGGCTTTGCGCTGGGCTTGGCGCTGGGCTTGGGCCTGGGGGCAACTTTTTGCTCCGGTCCGAGAACGCCCTTCTCAGTGCTTTGACCTCCGACGTGGCGTGAGCCAGCTGTGCTGCGAGCCGTTTATTGTTCGCCCTAAGAATACGAAGCTCCTCCGTGCCCTCTCTGGCCTCCATTTCATCCATGGCCTTTATGATATCTTGGCACTTGCTGTTGATGCGGCCGCGAATCGTCCCCTTCAGGTTCATGCACTTCCTAACCTGTTCGAGGACCGATTTCGCGGCCTTGCGGGCCACGTCCGCCACATCTCCGTCTGCAGATGGAGACAACCGCCCTTCCGGTTGGGTCACCTCGGGTGTCTCCTCGGCATCTGACGTGGTCTCCTCCGGCTGTGCCCTTATCGGGGGACTTGCCGTGTGAGACACCTCTACCGACACTTTGTTGGTGGTTGCGTTTTCTGCGGGGGCAGGAGGGTTGAGTTTCTTTTTCAGAAGACTCTTAGCTTTGGCTATCCCAATGTGCGCCCCCGGAGCCTTGGATTTTGCTACGCCCACGTGTCGGGTCTTGCCCCACATTCCCCCTCTTCGAGCCGTGTTAACTTTTGGCATTTTGCCTTTTTGTCCTACGTCTTCGTCCGAGAGGCTGTGGGCCCGTTTTTGTGCCGGCAATCTATTTGTTGTTGTTTTTTTTTCCTTCTTTTGGCTGTCTCCCTCTTTCTCAGACGTCTCCGTTAGGTATTCCGAGTCCGATTCCAGCGAGAGTTGGCGTACCCTCTCCCTCGGTGGTGCCTTTTCGTTCGGGGGCCCCGTCTCGTCCGGGCCCTCCGAGTCTCCGGACTCGGCTTCCTCTTCACCGGGCAAGTCGCGCCTGTCCAGTCTTGAGGGGGAGAAGAACTCTTCCCTCCCAGGTGACCGGACAGGTCCGCGAGGGCCTGCGGTCCTCCCGGTAAAAATCCTCGTTCGGTTCGGGGTTGGGGGACGAACGTACTGTTTATACCCTGCGGGTACGGGCGCCTCCGCCGCTTCCGTTCCGGTGCCTGGCACACCGTACCGTATTTGCCGCCCAAGCGCATCCCGCATAGGGCGGTACTTCGTAAGCACCACTTTAGGAGAGGGCAGGGCAAGTCCGGGCGATGTCAGGTTGCCCGGCGCCTCCTCTTCCTCTTCGGCGCGTCTGGGAGGGGTCTCGTCCGCCTCACCCCCATCCGCTCCTCCTCTAAGTCGTAAAGCATGTTCAAAGTCCGTATTTTGTTTGCCAAGGTCATCGTTGAGAATCGTCCGCGAGTGGTTTGCCCCCCCAGAGTACGGTGGGCGGCGTGTCACCACAGTACGGGCACCCGCCCGTTCTGTGGTGACACGGAGGATTGAAACCTCCTGGGGACGTTTTACTAAGTCTTGGCCACTCATTTTTGTGTTGCTATTTTTTATTTTAAGCGGGGGTATGCCCCCCCTCTGCGGCGCTAGGGACTGGGTTCCCCCCAGCCACTCATCCCATCGGCACGCCAGCCACACCTTAGGATTGGGGTTTTTTATGTTGTGGTTGTCTCCACGCGGCACTGCCGCCCGCCGTTTTCAGCTCGTCTGACTCCTCCCCTCAGGCCTGTCCGGTATGGGAGGCCCTGTCCGGCATAGCCCTGAGGGTCATTGGAGCCCAAAGCCCCTCACGCGCTGCCTCCCCTGCCACCTCAGATAGGCTGAGGCGTGCTGGGAGCAGCTTCCCACAAATGTGGGTATCGGTGCGTCCGACGTCCGACCCGCACCCGCCCAGCTGAGCGAGAACTGCATCCCCTGCCACCTCAGATGAGCTGAGGCATGCTGGGAGCAGTTCTCCCCAAAGAAACCCGGCATTAACGCCCACGCAGGAGCGAGCTCTACTGCCACCGCCTCCAGTCTGGTAGTTCGCAGAGGGAGAATAGCCATCGCGCAAAACTAAGCGGGCTATTCTCCCCCTCCCAGGTGCACCACGGGGAGGTCTACCAGCTCCGCACCCAACCGAACCTAACCTAACTCTGAACCGAACCTTACCGAACCAGCAAACCAGGCAGACGACTAGGTCATCCGTAGAAAAATCTTAACAGCGCGATCTATTTGTGACGTTGTGGTTGATAAGTGCCATCTATCGGTTGTTTATGTCAGGTTTAGGTTCGTGTATGTGGACTACCAGATGAGTTGCGCAGTTTTAAGAATGATAATAAATTTTACTAGCCATCTCTATTGATTTTGTGAATGCACTCTTATGTTAGGGAAGATTTAAAAAAAAAAAAGTTAACGTCGATATTGAGGACTACTAGCGCCATCTAGTTACACTTGGCCGTACCTCCTTTTCAACTACTGGAAACGTGTGTTTGAGCCCAAAGTTAAAGTAATCTGACCCCGAATGATGCGTTGAAAAAAAAAAAACATTTATTATAAATAATATTAGATTTAATTCATGCTTTACAATTGTAGACCAATGTTAGTCATTACTAATAATTAATACAAAACAAAAATGTAAAAAAAAAAAAATGGGTCAGAATGAAATGAGCGAACTTGCATTGATGTTGATACAAAACCATACATGTTTCGTACGAACAAGAGCATACTGACGTAAGTATTAAGTGTCACATTCATAAACAGGGCCTATACCACGAAAATTTAACGATTGCGGATTTGTACCTCCATCTCTGTCGCACTTGCATATTGGAGTGACAAAGAGGTTTTCCCGTCAATGCAAATTTTCGATGTTCGTGGCAGGCATGCAGAACTACCAACACTGTTAAAAGTATATAGGCTGTTGGCACTTACGGAACGTTATGTTCCAAACAAGACTACATGCAAAAGATTCGCAACTGCTGCACTTTTATGGCGTCATTTTTTTCGGCCGAATGGGTATCCAGTTTTTTTTATGCTATATCTACATAGATATAGCATAAAAAGAAAAGATTTTAACATTAAAAGAAGCGGAAGAAGAGAAGAACGACAACTACATAATAAACGCAGTAAACTAAACTCACAACTGGTTTAACCTAATATATTCTTGCATATGAAGATATGAAGCAGATGGTTCTGGGTTCGAATCCCAGCAATGAAATACAATAATAAAAAAAAACACACACACACACATTTTACAAGTAGGACACGTTCATCAGTAGTAGTTTTTTTTTATAACTGGTAATTTTGATCCCCAAACGAAGTATTAACAAGACTACTATAGCCATCTGTGCAAAAACGAGTGAACTATACAATGTAACCAAGCGAACATAATTGATCTGGTTTTGCAAATAAGTTAAGTCTTTCTAAAATTCAAAACAACACGAAACGTGAGGTTCCGTAATTTTAATCCTTCAAGAAGGTAGGTAATTATCCCGTTTCCAATATTAGTTACATAATATTAGGTTGACATCGAATACTACTAGCGCCATCTAGTAATCGTAGGCTAACTAAACTTATAAACGAGATAAGACAGACCCTTCTCGGGTGAAACCGGCGGTGGTGCTATTGCTACTTTTTTTAAGCGGGGGGCTCCGCCTTAGCTTATCTGGGTGAAACTTGGAGCTGTGTCAGTTTTGCGTGGGGCTTTACCCCTCGCTTTACCTCATTTACTGTTTTAATAAGCCGAAGCCAATGTGCACCGCGCTCCATTTCCAATTTTTTTTTTCTTTTCTATTTCTATCACGCTCTTGAAATTCATGCTTATTAGATATTATGGTAACGTGACGTAAACCATTTTAAATTGCCATATAAGACGAGTATTTTAACTACCGTAATCGGTATATCTTATTACTATTTATAAAAAGTCGCTCTACTAAGGATTTCCCGTGATCAGTTCTGGTTTTCGTCATCATCACTTCAGCACATGAAAATAGGTTCTCTTAAGCAAATGCACGTGTTACTTTATAAATTACTGAAATCTTCATTGGAATGCCTCGGTTGGTACAATATTACAAAATATGGGACCAACTTGAAAGAATATCCTTTTAAACATTTTTTTTTAAATCGTTTTACTAGGCTCCGAGTAATCGATGAACGTAGGTACATTAAAAAAAAAAGAGGTTCGTAAAAAAAAAACAATCGAGAGCCTCCTATTTTTTTTAAAGCAGAAACGTCTGCAAACCATACCAAATTTCTCGGAGAGAACGGAAAAGTGGAAAAATTAATGGCCACGAGCGGGACTCGAGCCCGCGGCTCCCGGCTCATCGCTCCCCCAAGCGAGATACTGAGACCACACCCGTGGCCGGTTATAAATATGTATATAACCGGGTATATAAATTATTGGATTTAACTGGTTATCTATACAGTAATAACCAGTTTTGATTCCCTAGTCCCAGTGGTGTCTTCCCCTGAAATCTTCTAATTAATTTATTCATTTCAGATAACACTTAGTAGATAATAGCTTTTATTTTATTTTATGTTTTTGTTAAACACAAATTATCAGACAAACAGTTTAATAATCATTTATAAATACATGTACAAAAATCAAAATAACGTAAATAATACGCAAACCCATTTCAAAAGTCGTATGCGAGAGCTGGCGGCCGACGCCACTGCGCATCATCCCGCGCATGGTATAATTGTTAGCGGCAGGCGGCGCTGGGATCGGAACGGGCGCGGGCGCGGACGCAGGCGCGGACGCGGAGCCAGGCGCAGGCGCGGACGCGGGCACGGGCGCGGACGCGGAGGCGGAGGCGGGCGTGGACTGCTCCACCAGCGCCTCGAGCATGCGCGTGGCGGGCAGCTCGCCGGCCGTCGACGTGCGCGTCGGCTCCTCGCCAGAGTCGTAGCTTGCGCCGTTGTCTCCATACTCGCCGATCTGCACCACAATATTACAAACATTTTTTCATCTACCAGCCAATCCCCTAGTAACAATTAGTAGGTAAATATACCTGTGATCGTTTGAAAGAAATAAATGAATTGAGAGACATTTGATATGTAATAGACAAAACTAAATAGTAGTACCTATATAAAACTTGTTTCAAAATGTTCAAACAGTTTCAGGATTTTAAACCGCTCGCTTGGCGTGGCCCTAGAGTAATGGTGTAATTCATAATTGCACATTAAACACAGTTTAGCTAAATGATTGTTTGTCCTTATCTGTCAGTTTGACATTTGCCTTTGTTAGGAAGGGAGAAAACATAATTTAACTAATAATCCAGTTACCTTGCCATTTGAAGGTATGGGCTCGTATGCGTCAAATCCGGTAGCCTTGAATGTTTGGCGACTTGTTTATGATGTTGGCTAAATCAACAATCCAAGTACAGGACCTCGAGCGCTATTAACGCAACTTTGCCAAATTAAAAAGAAACGCGAAAGTTTCCGATTGTTCTTAGATTTCGGCGATTATAACCCTTAATTACTAGTTTTTGATAGTACATTGTCAGGGCGTTTTGAAATAGACCAAAAAGCAACAGTTTTTTCTCCAATATGCTCGGAAATGTTCACATTAATGTAGCAAAATTGGTACGAAAAGAACCTACTTATGTACCGACTCAAATTAAAAAAAATCGAATTCATTATTTTACGGTTTGAGCGGCCAGGAAGTTGTACTAAAATCCATTACTGTATTGTTTTTTACTTTTTAAATAAATATTTGGACTATCAATATTGCAAACAGCCAAATATACTTTAGCCGCGACCAAACGGTCTGCACAGACGAGACAATCTGATTGACATCAAATTATCAATCTGATCATATCGTTCTTAAAAATGCCCCGCCTGGGCCGGCTTTGTAGTAGTGTAGTAGTTCTAGAGAGAAGGAGATCAAATGCTTGGTTGTCTCGTTCTATCGCCAGTTGCATACGGCTCACTGTGCAAGGTCGTGTAGATAGGTACGGCTTAATAAAACTAAAGACATTTCAACTTTTTTTATGAACACAACCGTGCATTAAAAGAAAGTTTAGGCGGGAACCTTATTTTTCCTTTCAAATCTTATGCAAGAATACATTTTATTTCCTTTCATATTTGGAGAAAAGCACTATATATGCCTCGGACGGAAATAGAATTTCGTGGATTCGTATGTAATTTGTCGGACTCAGCTTCGCTTCGTCCGACAAAAAATACCCATCCACGAAATTCGGTTTCCCGGCCTCTGCAATAATGTACTATTAATTGAACTTCAAAAATTAAAAATAGTCCTAAAATTTCGAACTTTTTTTTTTACAACGTTGCGTTACTTGCGTTCGGCGCTTTATGTTACATACTTGCATAATTCATTAGGCTAACATCATAAACAACTCTGCAAAAATCTATACGACTGGATTTGACGCACGCGGCGAATGTTTAAAGTAGGTAACTGGATTATAAGGGGGTTAGCCACTAACAAGTATCGGCGCCGCCGCCGTTCGGCCGATACAAGTAATAAATGTTTTGATTCATGTTTTTTTTTGTCCTGCTCACCGGGGGCCTTAGTCACTTTTTCTGTAGTACATACATGACATCTCTTTCAATTTATAGTGTGACCTAGCCTTAAATGATATTATCTCATCATAAAACAGTCCACCTTGGAAGCTCTGGCAGCCTTATACCCTCGGCCCTACCTTGAAATCAGCGCGATAGGGTTCGAACTCGAACTGAGCCATCCTGCCGCCCGCCGCGGAGCCTTTGTCGGTGCGCGCGGGCGGCAGCGGCTGCGGCGGCGCGCGCGCCGGCGGGGTGCGCGTGGGCACCACCTCGCTGAGCGCGCCTGCGCCCGCGCGCCTCCAACCTACATCCACGTTGTGCGGCGTTACTCTCACTTTCGCGTCACTATCACCGTACTCTGCAACAACTTCAATCTTATTAATAGATAGATAGATAGATAGATAAAAATCTTTATTCATCCACAAACAATAACATCATCACAAAAAGTATACAACTATAAAGTAAGCATAAACATTTTGACATTCACAAATTATAACAAGAAAACATGCTTGTAGACAATGTGTTGTGGTACGAACCAGGTGCTGACTCAGCATAATGCTGCGAAAAACGCAGCGCTGATCTTCCGTCAGAAACCATTACTTAAACCTAATACTTAAACCTAATACAGGACCGAACAATCAGTGCAGCACTGTCAGTAATACATAATTATCGCAAATTAAAATCTAGTTCACTTTAGCTTTCGCTGATGTCATTCTGTTTTTCTCAGTTTTGCGATCGAGTGGCATCCCTTTTGATGCTCTGTACTTTATTATAAGATGTTAATAGATTACAATTGTTCTTTGGTGAATACCAAATAAACAATAATTATCTATACCTAAATCTTCTATATTTACTTAGTCTTGACGTTAATGAAAAATTGGTGGGTAGTTTTCTTACAAAGCAGGCAGGAGATGAACTGGTCACATTTGCGACATACATGAAAATAAATTGTACAATAAAGTTTAAATATAGGTGCCAAAAATCACTATCAGTAAACATTTTAGCTCTTAAGTGTCAAAGTAGTCCTTTTGGACTTTTGTAGTAAGGGTGCGTAGGGTGCGTACCATCAGGCGTAGTGCGCTGGCGCGAGGGTCCCTTGGTGTCACTTCCTCCTTCTCCTCTGCCTCCGCCAAATCCGCCTGCGCCTCCGGGCCCGCTTGCGCCACCTCCTGCGCCTCCGCCATAGCCTCCGCCTCCGCCTCTGTCTTCGTCTCTACCGCCACCTCCGCTTCCGCCTCCGTATCCGCCCCCGTATCCGCCTCCGCCTCCACCTCCGCCTCCGCCCCCGCCTCCGCCGCCGCCTTCGCCTCCACCTCCGCCGCCACCTTCGCCCCCGCCACCACGTCTGCCTCCACCTCCGCCGCCGCTTCTGCTACCTTCACCTCTACGACGTGGCTCCTCGGGCGTCGACAGCAAAATGCGCTCGCTGCACACCGACTTGCAACCTTCGCTGCACACACACACACACACATATAAATTGAAAATAGTTGTCATATAATAAAGAAAAAGACGACCACCATCGGATGCCAATAAGCCGGGGATCGACCTCGGGACATGTTTTTAACTAATGCCCTAACCAGGATTCGAACCCGGTATCTCCTGGTTCATAGGCAGGGTGGTTTTTTTTTAATACTACGACGGTGACAAACAAGCATACGGCCCGCCTGATGGTAAGCGGTCACCGTAGCCTATGGACGCCTGCAACTCCAGGGGTGTTACATGCGCGTTGCATGGTAACCTACAATACATCATTATCGCATCGTAGATTTGTAAAGGTGTTTCTTGAACACAGCAAGGCAACATGCACGCCTTAGGTCTGATTGATAGAGAATTGAAAACCATGAAATCTTATATAATGTCAATGACGAACGGAAGACTAAGCAAACATTAAGAAATTTTGGAAGATGCCGTCCGAGGCCGTGAGTTTTTCCACTTCCTTTAATTCTAAGCATTAGTGGAGGGAGCCACTACTCGGCTGGCGACTACGTACCGAGAGCCGCGGTGTGTGTACACCTCTCACAAGACGGTCCGACGACTAAGTCAAGGTCCCGGGAATCCGCTGGAGGTATGAACAGCGATTTATGGAGATATTTATGGACAGTATTGGGTTGGCTGCTGTATCGGCTAAAATGATGGTGATGGTGATGAAGGGAGGTATGATGGGCACGCGGTACGCACCGGCCGCAGCGACGCTTGACCTGCGCGCAGCGCACGAAGTCGTGCCAGCGCGGCACGTGCTGCGCCGCGTGCGTGTCGCCGCAGTCCGCCGCCGCCGCCGCGCCGCCGCCGCCCACGCTGCGCGCCGACCGCGACAGCACGCCGCACAGTTTGCCCCCGCACACCACACCCACGCCCCAATCACTCTGAAATCACATGATGGGTTCAGGCACGCATTTATCAGCAGCACCAATAAACGATATAGTAATGTACAAAAATATATGCTCTTATAACCTGGCAGAACTGAGGGCCAATGAGACAGAGCGCCGAGTCGGCGATGGCGGCCCAGTGCGGCGCCACGGTGGTGCAGGCGACGGGGGAGGTGCGCTCGGCGTTGCCCACGCGCAGCGGCGCGCCGGCGTGCGTGGGCGTGCGCACCACGTGGCAGGCGGGCGCGGCGGCGGCGGCGGCGGCGGCGGTGGACGGCGGCTCGCACTCGGAGCCGGTGGCCATGAGGATGGGCCGCACGCCCGCCGCCGCGCCGAACGGCGCCTCCAACTCCAGCAGCGCTATGTCCATGACGGCGCCGATCCAAGCGCCGTCTTTCCACTTCTCGTCCACAGTGAGACCCTGTAATTTTTCCAAAAAAATACTTTTGTACCATTGTGTCCTTCAAAGTTTCCGACTTACAGAATGATTTGTGATATTGCTGAAATATAGAAAAGCACAAAATTGTTTCATTGTATGCAACTTGAGTTTCATTGAAAATCGAGTATCGGGTAATCAACTAATCACGTAAGTACTGCATGCAGTGTAAAATGTATTCCATTTGTGCCCTTGTGGCAAGATTGCCAACTAGGTGAACGCAGGAGGATTCTGAGCACCTCCGTGCTTGATATCATACACTTTCTTGCAAACATTTTTTTCCATATAAAATACCTGTTTCTAATATGTTAACTGTTTAATTGGGAGACAACAGGGTATTTTTTAAAAACTATAAAATAAAGAGTGAACGAATTTCATAAATAATAAGCGCTGGATAAACTTAAATACATATATAGATAATACAACGAAAAATGTAATAACAGCAATTGCTTTTCTATATCTTGGTTAAAAATCACGAAACGAAAATTATAAAAGTTACTTTTGGTGTACTAAATCACAATAACGCTCGTAGCCTCGAGCTCCTTCTCCGAGGCTAGTGCGTACTCGAGAAAGATTGCGGTCCCTGCCTTGGCCTGCCTTGATAGTAGGCACTAGCCGATATAGCCGCATTTCCGAGATATCGCCAAGTTTTACTGTGTCCGTTTGTTTCAATGTTGAGCAACCTTCCCACGTACTTTGGCGAAGAACTCTTGAACGTGTCACAAGATGCACGACATATCATACATATGTCACGAAATTCTGACACAGGAAGAGTCTCATGTCAAAGACAATTGTCATTAAGTCTAAAGCTTCACCAAAAAAATATCTATTTATTGACGATATTTAAACTATAAAACTCTCGTGAGACTCGAACATTTTAAATAATATTATAACGGGTCACTCACGTAATAAAGTCGATTTTCGCTCGACATATTTCGATCTTTACGAAGATCGTCATCAGGAGCGACCACCGACAGAGGCAAGTCGTGCACTGCGGGGTAACGCCCGCATAATCCTACGTCACCTAAAATTTATAGTTTGCCGAAAATCCATAAGCCTGATTGGGCGTTGAGACCAATACCAACATTACCAACACCGAAGTCAGATTGACTCGCCGACCTATAAGCTTGCCCGGTACTTATCGTCAATGCAGGGCTTTACAGGCAAAACTACAAATTACATAAAGGATTTACTTGGTGAGTTTTGATGTGACGTCATTGGTCACATATATAGCGGTAGATGATACACAATTAAGATAATATTATTATTGATAATATTGATTATTATTTATATTTAGGTGCCCCTGATTTCGGAAATCTGGATATCTGATGTGGAGAGAAGATTTCTACCGTCAAGTCGATGGTGTGGCCATGGGTCCACCAATAGTTCCCGATACTACCAATATCTTTAAGGAGTGGCTAGAAGAAAAGGCTTTAAATAGCGCGCCAGTGGTACCAAGACATTGCGCAATCGTTAGACTTTCGTGGTATACTCGTAGGCGCAGGAGGCCCCAATTACACCACGGCGCCAGGTGTGACAATTGTCAGCATCATTATTACTGCGGGCTGTATGCTTGTTTATTGTGTGTTAGGGTCAAACACACAACGGTGTTCGGAATCCTTCCGGTGGACTTTTCAAAAGTTAAGGGCTTTGAAGGTTCATTTTCTTATTAAACTTATTAAAATTGCATGATAAAAATCATAACTACATGTACACAAGCTGTTAATTATTGGCTACAGGAAAAATGTGACATGAGATGACATGTGTGTGTGTGATGTGATGTGAGTGGACATGTAGAAATGATTTTTATCATACAATGCAATAGAAAAAGAGTACCCTTTAATGTAGATAAGGCTTAAATATGAAAATCAAGTTCTATAGTCCTCAACTTTTGAGTAGTCCACCGAAAAGACTCCGAACATCGGTTAGAGTTTGACCCGTTAGGTATTAAGTACCTACTTTTGTGAAAAGCTCTTGATATTTGTCACAAGAAACACGACATGTCATCAACTCATCAAATTCCGACACAGGATCAAAGGGCTCTTGTCAAAATCCACCGAAAATTCTTTAAAACACAATTAGATTTCTTGACAATTATCATGAAATTTCCAAGAGATGATTTATGTATTGATATAGTACGATTTTATTAAATACGTTCACGGACACAGTGCCATTTTTAAAATTGCTTGAAATGGCACAGACAAGTGTCATATACAATATTTAACGGCCATGCACGAACTGCCATAAAGTGCTTAGCTGACCACTACGCCACCGTAGTGACGGATGTAAATGTTTATAATTGCTTTCAAACCAAATCCTCCTATTGCGGTAGTCCGGCTACAGCCGTAACGTCCTCAGCCGTGTTGTGTCACGACACATGTTATGCCCCTAATGTCTATGATGCATTAGGTTGGGCATATCCTGAAACTTTTGCTGTGGCACTATACGATTTAGTGATTTACCATAAATGGCACAAGATACCTGCCGTCATATAAATCCTATAAGAAGTTGTCGGCTGTGGACGGAACATCATTTGTCTCAATAAAAATCACCAGCCTAGTGGCCGTAGTGTCGTATCTTGAGGGATTTTATTATTTATTTATTATTTATGAACGTGTTTATTGAAATGGTGTCAACCAAGCACACAGCACGCGCGGTGGTGAGCGGTTTCCGTAGGATATGGACGCCTGAAAAGTCAGTAATTTTAGGATTGTCACACTTGTCAGCGTGGTGATATTGGGGCCAGGCCCTTTAGATAGCTTCCACGCTAAGCAATGTAGGCGCAACGGGTTTAGCCAGGTAAAGGTCTATCTAGAATTACGTAGACAACATGTGAAAGCAGATCCTGCAGTTTGTAGTAGGCTGACCTGAGAGTCGGTAGCGACGGCCACGCGCGCTACGCGGCGCGCCCCCGCAGCGGCGACCGTGCCCGGCGAGCGCGCCCACAGGTCGGCGGGCGGCGCGGGCGCGCGGCCGCGCGCGCACGTCGCCGTCGACAGCGCCGTGCGCAGCGACACCATCGCGCCGCCGCATCGCCATTGGTCTTCATGCTCCACCACTATCTGTACACATCCTTAGTTGGTCAGGCGAACGCTATGACTGCGTTAAAGAGGAAACGAGACCGGTTATTTATTCATATAAACGTACTCGACTGTTTTCTCCTTGGTTTTTTAAGCTCGAACAATGATTTTTCAAACCAGGCTTTTGTTTTTTTGATATATATTTATATATATTTTAACGCATTCACTGCCACCAACGCATATACGCGTTCTCATCGTCTTCAACCCGCAGAAGCGTGAGCAACTAGGAGGCACTGGGTAATTAATAGTTGGTTGACCTCACACATGTGCGTTTGGGGCACACAGCAAAGTGTGGCACCTGGGGAATGGCCAGGATAAGAGGGTGGCAGTGAATGCGTTAAACTAAAATAAAAAGCACAACAGTCGGATACAGATATTAGAAGGAAATATATATACAATTTCAAATAAACTTCCAAGTCCCTGGCCCCTTTGCTTTATTCCAACCGTTTCATTATAAAATTAATATTGTACGTACACTGTTTCAACGTTCTGAATAAATATAATCGTACACATGTCCCACAGCTGGGCACAGACTATACACCCGCGGTATAGGCTATACTCCCCACGCGGGCCCAAAGCGGATTGCATTCCTTGGTTTCACTCGATTACATGAGATTAAGGTAAATCCGGCTGAAGGTGCGTAATCGTTCGCCGTGTGGAGTTTATGCATGAGACTGACCGCAAAGGGTGCGCTCTCGACCTCGTCCTCGAGCGGCTCGTCGGCGGCGGCGGCGGCGGCTAGCAGCAGCAGCAGCAGCGCCGGCGCCCAGCTGGCCCACATGCTCGGCTCACGCCGCACTCCTCGAGACTCTACACGCCGTAAACATCGCGCGTCCGTCGAGTTGCTATCACGGCACAAATGACACATGACACTTGTCACTCATTTTCTTCTTTTTATTTTATTTATTTTAGAAAAACTTGTATTCACCGCAAAGTATATCATGGCCACAAGTTTATGTTAGGTGTTAGTTGGATATATAGCGTTTAGTTAAGTTTACTTCCCTTTCATGCGTTCCCAATTGAAGCGAGTGAAACTTTTTGCTCGTGTTGATGGCGCTCACAGCGCGTACATACAGTACAGATATACATATATACGAATAAATATCGGAAGACCGATCGTAAACTTAACTTACCAAGCTAGATTGTTTGTACAAATGTACATACTACGCCCCAAAAACCCGTAAGTGTAGGTACCTATATAAATTTTCATAGAATACGTTAGAGCCGTTTCCGAAATATTTTTTTAAGGGTTCCGAAGCCAAAATTGCAAATACGAAACCGTTATAGTTTCGTCGTGACCATCTATCTATCTGTATGTCACAGCCGTTTTACTCAGTAACCATAAAGCAAATGCTTATGAAATTTTATCATAAACTTTAACTTTTGTGGCGCATATTGTGTGCTTGTACTTACTTAGTTTTGGATGACAATTGTTAAAAATCAGAAATTATGGCCTTGTAAGTCTGAAAAAGTATATATGTCTCCATCCTCCACTAGACCAGAACCAGAGGTTCAAATATATCGACAAAATCATAAAGATAGAGCATAGTACAAAGTTACAACGAAATTTTCGCCTATTTATTTTGAAAGTAGAAATTATTGTTGTTAACCTTGTCGCTTGAAGGTACGGGCTCTTATGCGTCATATCCGATAGTCCTGATTGTTTGCAGTCTGGTTTATGATGTTGGTGCATTAAATTAACCAAGTGTGAGACTTCGAGCGCCGAACGCAACTTAGTAAAAAAAACCGGCCGAGAGCATGTCGGGCCATGCTCAGTGTAGGGTTCCGTAGTTTACCAGCCGTCACAATAGGCGAACTTAAACAGGGTTTTAATAGATACCATGTTCATAACGATAAAGAAGGAGTAGGTACCTTCTTTCGACTTATACGCCCTTTTTAACCGAGAAGATACGTTTTTTTTGCAAATTATCAAGAATGGCTTAACTAACCAAGTTCAAAAAAATATTTCTTAAAAGTCTTTTTTCAACCGACTTCAATATTTCAAAAGGAGGTTCTCAATTCGACTGATTTTTTTTTTTTTAATGGATGTTCACTCATAACTCCGTCATTACTGAACCGATTTGAATTTTTTTTTTGTTTTCTGAAAGTAGACGGTTCCTGGTTGGTCCCGTTTTTTTCAAAATCCATTTTTGATGATGGGATCCATGAGGAACTGAGGGAACTCCTCAAATTTGAAAGGCACATGCATGCTGATTTGGGTGATTTCTTAAGAAACTCGAGCATTTTTTTACGAAAATCATCAATTTGGTGGAGTGGACCTGATGATGAAGACCAGGGATGGCAAAGTGAAACTGCTTCGTAATTCTCAGGACTATGATCCGATTTAAAAAAATATTTTTTTGTCTGTATATAGATGGTTCCAGGTTTGTCCCGTTTTTTTCAAAATCAATTTCTGATGATGGGATCCATGAGGAACTGAGGGAACTCCTCAAATTTGAAAGGCACATGCATGATGATTTGGGTAGTTTCTTAAGACACTCGAGCATTTCTTTACGAACATCATCAATTTGGTGGAGTGGACCTGATGATGAAGACCAGGGATGTCAAAGTGGAACTGCTTGGTAATTCCCAGGACTATCGTCCGATTTTAAAAAATATTTTTTTTTCTGAAAATAGATGGTTTCAGGTTTGTCCCGTTTTTTTCAAAATCAATTTCTGATGATGGAATTTCTGGATGGGGGGATCCATGAGGAACTGAGGGAACTCCTCAAATTTGAAAGGCACATGCATGATGATTTGGGTAGTTTCTTAAGACACTCGAGCATTTCTTTACGAACATCATCAATTTGGTGGAGTGGACCTGATGATGAAGACCAGGGATGGCAAAGTGGAACTGCTTGTTAATTCCCAGCTCTATCATCCGATTTGAGACATTCATCTTTTCTTTGTAAAGAAATACCTTCAAGATAGTCCTATTTGATTATAGTTCTATTTTGATGATGGGCTTCATGAGGGATTGAGAGAACTCCTCAAATTTTAACGGCACATGCATTCTGATTTGAGGGTTTCCTTAAGTAACTAAAACAGTGTTTTGGCGGAGCCAAAATTTTGATGAACTTGATCTGATGATGAAGACCAGGGATCGCAAAGTGGAACTGGTTAATAAACCTAGCTCTACTTATTATCCTAGTTGTGACATTCATATTTTTGATTTGATTTATATTCTGATGATGGAGTTCTAGAAGAATTCAGAGAACTCTTCAAATTTGAACGGCAGGTTATTTGTGATTAGAGGGTGTTCATAATTAGCTTAGGCATTTTCTTACTGTGGCCATCATTTTGCTGGAGTGGACCTGATGTTGATAATCAAGGATGGCATAATGAATATGCTCGTTAATTTACAGTCTGTCATCCAATTTAACACATTGTTATTTTGTTTGTTTAAAGGTCTACAAGGGTGTTCCGTTTGATTATACTTCAAATGTAATGATGGAAGCCCTAGGACATTAAGAAAGCTCCTCAATTTTCAATCGTACACGTGCGGTGTATTGGATATTTGTGAAGTAAACTGGCTAACTCAAACAAATTTTTAATTTCACTTTTACCGGGAACCAAATGAAGTCGGTTTTTTTTTCTTAAAAATTATGTTATATTTTTTGGACTTGCGGTTCAAAAGTTAGAGGGAGGGGGACACATTTTTTTTAAACCTCAGAGCGATTATTTATATATTAAAATATTTGTTTTATCTAAAATGTATTTAAAGTAAACACCTATTCATTTTCAAATATCTATCCAACGATACCTCACACTAAAGGGTTCAAACTGAAAAAATCACCCCCCACTTTCCGTGTACCGGAGATACCCTAAAAATACTTTTTTACAACTTTTTCTTTTACCACTTTGCCGGCATGATTAATATGTATATTGGTACCAAGTTAGAGCTTTCTAGTACTAACGGTAACTGAGCTAAGCCTGCAGACGAACGGACAGACAGACAGACATGGCAAAACTATAAGGGTTCCTAATTGACTACGGAACACTAAAAAATCGCTAAATATTCGTATTTTTCTTAGATTATGGTGAGTTTATCCCTTAAGGGCTAGTTTTTGGTAGTACCTTTTCAGGGCATTTTTAAAGTATTCAAATTAGTAGATAAATTGTTATTAATAATAATGACTGCGTTTGTTATTGTTAAATAACTTCACAATATTAACGCCCCGTCGCAGTAGCAAATAATTAATGGTTGGCGTATAAGCAAATAATAGGTAATTATATTATTTGTGCAATATAGTACTTAAAAATATAAAAACTTCATGATCAGTGCAATGTTTTTGACTTAATTTTTGTTTATTATTTATTAAATTAATAGTTAATGGCGCCGATTGAAATGTGTTTTCTATTTTGTTGAACATGTCGTGACATTTGTAACTCTGTGGGCTCATAGAGGATAAGGCATCTCTTAGTATTATACCGGGTGTTTCCTGTAACAGGAGCAATCAATTTAATCGTAGGCAGTGCTCATCAAACCTAATAAATAACGTTTGTTCAGCGACTTTTAAAAATTATGTATTCTGTAGGTTTTCACTTTTTCATACAAACTAAATAGTATTTTCAATGTACGTTAACATGAGCCTAATTGACGTCTCTTGTCATAGTGCAAAATTAATAAAATTCGCTGTACATTGCGTCTTCTAACAAACTTTAAAGTGTAATAAAAATCAAATAAAACGTTATTTTTAAAAGTCGATGAACAAACGTTGTTCAGATTGGGGGAGTATTGCCTTAGATTAAATTTATTGCTCGTATAATCCTATTACAGGAAACTGATTCAGGAAAGGAATTCTTTGGGATAAGGCATATTCGTTCGCTGCATAGAGGTATGATTTCACACAAATGTTATTAGTTCTGTGGTTTTGTGATGGTTTTGTGCGTGGTAAGTGGTGGAAATGACTGCGAGTTGACATAACCAATGTTATGTTAACTGCAAAATTAAATCGATTTTCAATCAGACACTGTTATTGCGATAATCTTGCAAAGATTAATAAATTCTACGAGTACAGTTGCAGATCGTTGTTTATAGCTGAAGTTCAATTTGTTTCAAAAATAAATGTATCATGAACTCATATGCACATTCAGGCTGTAGGTGCAAGGAAGTGGTGTGTGAGTGCACATCTCGGAGCGGGATGAATGTGCCGCGAGCGCGAGAGGAGGCCGCAGACTCCGCGGCGACGGCGCGGGGCGGCGGCGGCGGCGGCGGCGGCGGCGGCGGCGGCGGCGGCGGCGGCGGGCGCCAGTCCGCGCCGCGCCGAGCGAGCGACACCACGCACGTGCCGTCGTCCCCGCTCTCAACACACGCGTCGTGCGTTACGCGGCGAAATTCGTACTGTGATCTTTTCTCTATCCTAGGATCTGACCTTTTGGAAAATCAGTGTTGTGGTGAAGTGAAGTGATGATGCGTTTTCCATGACGGGCGCGATGTGGCGCGCGCTGGTGCCGGCGCTGCTGGTGCTGGCGGGCGGCGCGGGCGGCGACGGCGGCGGCTGCGCCGAGCCGCTGCCGGCGGGCTGCGCGTGCGGCGCGGCGGGCGCGGGCGCGGGCGCGGCGTGGGGCACGCGCCTGTCGTGCCGCGGCGCCGGCCTGCGCGCGCTGCCGCCGCTGCACGCCGCCCTGCTGGAGCTGTGAGTACCATCCAACAGGAACACCCTAGCTTATGATCCTACATCCGATTGCCCACAGTGACGCTCTTGTGCATGACTCAGCAGGCAGGTAAGGTAGTAATGTAAATTGTATTTCTTCGCCTTAATAATATAATAATATATGCTGCAACAGTTTGATCGTGACCGGTCAGGATAAATAATGAATAAGTAGTCTAAGTATCATAAAGTTACAACGTGACTGCAAACTTGGTCATGATCGAGTGCATACTCGTAGTTGACATACGATGCGAGTAGCTATGGTAGCGGGCCTGGGCTAGTACCACGAAAATAGAACCAGTGCGGATTTGTATTTCCATCTCTGTCACACTTGCGTTGGTTCTGTCACTTATTAGAGGGACGAAGAGGTTTTCCCGTCAATGCCAATTATCGTTGTTCGTGTTAGGCATCATGTAGGCTAGGCGGCGGGTGGAGGTGCGCGCGCGCCGCGCGTTGAACTCTTTTCCTTAGCGCCGGCGCGCCAACTCCTGTGCGTGCGCGCAGCCTACATTCGGACAAAGCCTTATTTTTGCTTAATAAATAAGCATTTAATTTAATTATCACATTTTAAATTACCAAAGTTACTTTAATTCAACAGTAAAATATATGTTGGGCGAGCTCGTGCCGGACCCGAGCCACCCGAGGGACTCGCAGGAATAACGAGCACTGGAGCGCCGATGTGAAGTAGCTCGAGTGGGCTCTGCACTTTATATACATTAGGTACTCGTGTGAGGCGAAGAGTCTTGTACTAGTTTCGACTCTGTGCTATTCTATTAAATAACTAGGTACATGGATTTTTACACGCAACGTTCATAAAATTTAGTCATATCGAAAATTTACAGTAAGAAATAAAATTGACAGTTATATACGTAATTCATGACACCAGTGCGTCGTGTTAAAGCAATACATTTAAAATAAATAATTCATTAATAATAAAATTTACGGAAGGAAAACATCGTGCAAAATCTGTAGGTTCGAAGGAAAGATGGCAATCGTTTTTCTAAATACTATACTAGTTAGTGCCTACGTCAATTATTTCGGGTTAGTCTCGGATTTGTAATTCAAGACCGAAAAATCTATGACAGATGCGTACGAACAAAAGTACAGATGTAAGAAATTACTCATAGGAAAAAACGGGATAATTACCATGTATGTTTGTTTGTTTGTTTGTAATTATCCCGTTTTAAATATTAATTATAATGTAAATGACCATGTTAGCTTAAAATTTTAAACTGTAAACCTACATTCAAAACGAATCATGATACATTTATTAATTAAAAATTCCTTAAAACTATTACACTCAAACATAAATAAAACTCATCAAATAAAACTTAAGCGCTAACTAAAATCTAACCTATCTAACTTAATCGTATATATTGCATATTATAATACTTTTCCAAGTAGTCTCCAGTGCAACTAAAAACTACTATTCTAATATGTAATAACGAACATAAAGCCCGCTGTATTATTAGATCGGGTTTTTTATTAACTTCAGCTTTTAAATTATTGCACCAAATGTTATGAACACCTGAAGTGTACAAGTAAAATGCCAGCTGCAACTAAAAGTTACGAATGTTTACAATTTTACTGGATCGCCTTGTATTTGTGTAAACATCCATACTTCCATACTAATATTATAAATGGGAAAGTGTGTGTACGTCTGTTTGTTTGTCCGTCTTTCACGGCAAAAGGGAGCGACGAAAAGATCTGATATTTTAAGTGGAAATAGTTGAAGGGATGGAAAGTGACAAAGGCTACTTTTTGTCTCTTTCTAACTCTAGCGAAGCCCCGGGCAAAACCTAGTAAATAATAAAATTGCTTATTTTAATCAGAGGACTAAAATTACCAATAAATAAATTATCGTAGCGTGTTTTTCTGTAAAAAAGGAATATAAGCTGTCGTGTCGTTTAGGCATTTCGTTGCAGTGGCAACATTGGAGTAGGTAGTTTTTTTGGTCTTGAATTACAAATGCGAGATTAGGTTGCCAAGCGAACCTCGGGCTCCCTTGAGCACTTGAACAGAACAGATGGGACAACGGCAGAATGGTGACGAGGACCTCTATCGCTTTATGGGTTTTGCATCTAGCCTTTCATAATTCTGTACTTAGTATATAATATTTTATTGAATCAGGCGTTAGTTTGCAGAAAACAATATTAATTACGAAAATTGATAATTAATGTCTAATGTCCTACTTAGCATATGTTTTGTCTGTAATCAATCTTACACGATATTAATATGATTTCGGAAGACCTCAAGTGCTGCTCGGAGCTAGAATCGAACAACCGTCCCTTGCAGATACCCTGACCCGTCCCGTAGGCCGCCCGCGGGTCACGCGGGAATTTGTCGAAAGTTCCAGTGTACGTACTTACCATGATATCTTTACAGATCCCAAGACGCAGTTGGCCAACCCTGAGGTAGAACAATCTGTTGTCATATTTCCTATTCGTATACGTAATTTTTATTTTGTTTCTAACTTCTATATCAGTTTATATCCCTGCAACGGAGTCTGGCTAAATACCTTTGTCCCAGTAATTTTATTTTTATATCTGTAAATCGGTAGGTATGAGTATATGCAATACTGACGATAGGGCACTAATTATGTCTACTCGCATATATCTGAATCTGAATATGCTTATTTAATTAGTTGTCTAATTGTAGGTTAGTCTTACCGACCAAAGATTTGATGCAATGCAAACATTGCCGCTTTCAGCGATATTTGTCTTTTATTGCTGTTGCTTTAAAGCATCACAATTATGTATTATCCGGAATATCAGTTCTCGCTTGCCACTTTTATATGACACACATATTTAATCTTCACAATTTTCACACATTATATTTTTACTAACCTGGGGCTTAATCGCGTAAAACTCTGAAAACTAAACCCAAAGAACCCAAAATACAAAGATAGAAAGATACTTTTATGTGGTTTTCCCATAATTACGTACAGTCAAGTGCAAAAATATGGTTCGACATAATCGACTCATAAATATGGTACTACGCTCTTATTACACCGGCATAAGGTGCTATGGGACATATTTTTGAGTAAGATTAGCACCACCATATTTTTACACTTGACTTACCACTTTTAATATAAAAAAAACTAACATATACCTAAACCGAATTATTGCTTATGACTTATTATGAGACATTAACAATAATACACCTGTTCCAATCCAAGACATTGCCATACTTAGTTTTGAAATGTTTGACTGTTCATTTGCTTCGTAGAGACAACGTGGGCCGACGCTAGTGCTTACGCTGTGTTCCCATCTGTCCTCGGCGTACGTGACAGTATTTGTGCCACGGGACAAATGAGAATACACTGTTGTTAGTTTATTGAATTCACCATTCTTAAACATGAAGCGGAGTCAGCTGTTTAAGTAAGACAATGTCGTTGAAATAACCCACACAAAGGGTCAGATCACTCACAGTCACATGACAATTAGGTTTTTTGTTCTTATCACAGGGCTACTGAAGTAGAAGTTAGATTTTATTTCGGTTTTTATTCTATCGTATCATATCATAACAATCAGTTCGGGACGCAGGTCGGGATCGCTCCCCGAGGCTGTCGAGGCGCGGAGTAGGGTTGCCGTAACAAATGTTTTGCATTAGGAAGAATAAGAGACTGATTTATAAACACTAGCAGAAATTATTAAAAAATTTTCACTTATTTATGTAGCCATGTGTCATTTGATTTGCTTCTGTGACACAGGCACAGGTGAAATAGGATCCATATTTTCAATATATATTTTATTACGAAGTCGTGATAAATTTTTTGACACGTTTTTCTGCGTTCTGGTGCAATAAACTGTAAGATCCGTACTAACACGAGACTGGTTCGGGTTGTTTATAAAATTGATTGTCAACCTCAGCCAGTCTTGCTCCGGGACCACGGGGACAATGTCGCTCTCGAAAGGTTAGTTTCAAATTTTTACACGATTAAACCCGTGAAAGTTGAAATAAGTGATTGGTAAGATCCGATTTACCGTAAAGTCCGTGAAGTCGAGGGAAACTAGCAAGTATCTCCCCGCGGAGGAGCCGCGACGCGCGACTCGCGACCGACTTGCGAATTCCGAACAAACGCCACAACTATACAATACAACTCCGTTACGATGTTTATTTGATCCTGCGAGTGACGCGGGCCGCGGGCCGCGGGCCGCGGGCAGGGCGCCGCGGGCAGGGCGCCGCCGCCGGCGCTGCGGCCCGCTTGTTTTGTGTAAACAGCTAATTTAACTAATCGTTTGATTTACGAGTCGCTCCCGCTGAAAAACGGCCGCCCGAACAGGCACTCATTAACTCTGCAATAAATAAACGTGTATTAAGTATTAACCCTGTGACTAAGAGTGCTTTCAATGCTGGCGGACTGGTTTTAGATTATGAACCAAGACCACTCTTAAAGAATTTATGCATTTTTCAAATTTGATCAGAACATAATGAGCATTGAAGAAATCAAACACATGTATTTGATTGACGCCTCTATTGTCAAGATGTTAAGGTTGTTCAGATATTTGTGAGCACCTCGGCAGCTTCGATATATCTGATCGCGTCTTTACTTCCACGTTTTTGTTTGGACTGGCGGTTCAAGAGTTATAAGGGAAGGGGAATAATTTTCCCGGAGCGATAATTTCCGAAAATATTCACTTTATCAAAAAATGTTTAAAGCAAACCCCTATTCTTTTTCAAATACCTATCCGAACAATACCTCACACGGACACTCCTTTTCTTGAAACGAAAACATAAATTATCTCTACTTTACGCGTATGGGAGTTGACTGTACCAACCAATTGCAACCACTCTATAACTGTCAAAATGACAAGCAGTAAGAGATTTCTTACAATCTGATTTATACTCGTATATCTTTAATTAGGTTCCAATTGGTTGACTGTATATTAATTTATTACTTCTGTTATTTCATTCATTGTATGAAAATATCATGACCAAACTTATGTAGGTAGTATTTCTAACCACTTGCAAACGTGGCAAGGAAAATGAAATATAAATTGAACGGACGGCCTTCTCATATATAGGTCTCTGGACTGTTGGAGCTTACAGCATTACACAGCCACAAACGGGTCCCGCTTCGCAACTGTTTAAGATGAAATTGACGGTAACACATAAATTAGTATTACGCATAAATAATTTCCCCAAAGGTCGCGCTCACTAGGGCGGGCGGCGCGGGGGGCGGGAGTAAACAGAGACCGTGATTTATGTGCCGCGGCGTGTTTATTAGTGCCGCCCGCCCTAACGATGTTAGCGCCAATGTGTTAGCAGACATACATACAGTCACACGGGATAATGATGATGCAAATATATACAAATAATTTCAAAAATACAGGTCGGTAAACAAGTAATTACGAATGAGTGCGAATTGTAACATGAGTTCTTAATTCGTGTACCGCCTGTGATACATATAACGTTTTTCATCACATTTACGAGGAAATAAGTAAACTTACTAGATAGATAAATAAACAATAATTATACGCGGTAGTCTAGTAGCACAGTCCACAGTACACCGGTGTGAGCGGCGGCTATGTGCGGCGTGTGCGTGGAGCGCGACTCTCTCCGGGAGGCTTATTACAGCTCTTTAAGTCTAAGCATTATGCACCGCATACCAACTCGAGTAATCGTGTCAAGCTCTACACGCAGCAGCCGCTAGAGTAGGTACCTACACCTACGCTGGAGTTGCAGTTGCGAGCGCTACAGTTGCAGCGTATCGATTGCGCCAACACGCGCTATTAATAGCCGCTCCTGCTGCACCGAGGGTGCTCGGGGCACGGGGCACGGGGCACGCGGGGCACGGGGCACGCGGGGCACGGGGCACGCGGGGCACGGGGCATGGGGCCTCGGCGCGTCCTCCGTCTATATCTGTCTAATTGGACTCCAATAAGCGCGTGGCCTTTAAACCCTCAAGGCTTGTTTACTCCGTTGCATCGAGAACGAGTGCTATCCGCTATCTAGTACATTATCTAGACACATATTTGCGTTCGCTCCCGTGTTGTGCAACGCTGTACTTTATCACTCTGATTGACTATGTAAATATTTAGATTACGACTCATAAACGTCTTTGGATTACAAGTGTTATTGCAATATATTATAAATATCACAGTAATTCAGTTCAAGGGTAAAATATATTGATTGCAAATACGTAGTCGGATATCTATCGAACCGCATATAATATCTATTTGACACGCACTGACTGCCCTACAAATGCAACTGTTTATACGCGTCATGTTGCCAAATATAAATATATTTATTATAAGCATAAGAACACGGAGGAAAAAATCTAGTTCTCTTTACCAGATTTATTGTTGTGTATGTGACGACCATGTTTTTTACTCATTGATAGAATTCTAGTAGTAATAATAGAATGTTGTAAAGATCACAATATTCTTGTATAAAAAAATCTGGCTGTCGAACTTTTTTTCTTCGTGTAGTATGTTGTTGTGACATATAGTACTATGATAGATGACAGTAATAGCGCAATGCAGTGAGTAGCGCACTATAAATAGTGCACTATGATGTTGAATGCCTTTAGAGCCTTCTAATAACAAAACGCTTGACACCTTGCATACCTGCAGAATCATATACGAAATAATGACGCGTAGGCATTACACATCACAATTGAATTCGAACCACGGATTGTATCGCAGCTTTTTGCGTTAGAACACGACGAAAAACCCGTTTGAAAAGAATCGTATATAGTTCATCAAATTGAATTCAGAACTAGAAATGGTATCGCAGCTGCTTGCATTAGAGCACGGCTGAGACGCGGCGGCCACTCGCGTCTGATAAATCTATCCGACACACGACATTAATCTCCGTGCCCGCCGTACATCACACGCACGCAGGTCGACTTCAAACGGGACACTTGACAAGCCATACACCATCCCACACGACACGAGCTATTTCTGACAGCCGCGGAGTCAGTGACCGCGGCTGCGGCGAGCTGTCGCGCCGGGAGATAAGAGATAAGGGCGACAGGATGAGATGAAATATGAGCCGGCCGGCCAAACTCCACTAAGTATCTCAGCGCCCATTCTGATGGTAGGTTAATTAAATAGTAGGCTAATTAACCATGTCGAAATATGAGAAGCAGTTAGAGATGTCTTACAATCTGATTCATAGCGTCACTAATGACATAGTCCTACAGTGGCCTATTGGCAAAAAATAAATTTTCTTGTCCTTCTCCCTAGCGTTTGTCGGGCTTATATTACAGTCTGGCATCTACAGGCTACGGGCGCCGCTTACTTGTGTGCTGGCTGTATGCTTGTTTGCCGCCCACATGATATTCATAAATAAAAACATCATTATTACCATTAAAAACGAATACTTTTGTGAAGAGCTCTTGCCATATGTCGCAAGAAACACGACATACTCGTATGTCACGAAACTCCGACACAGGATCATTCTCATGTCAAAAACTACCGACAATTCTTTAAAGCACTAATACTACTAATAGATCTCGTGACAATTGTAAAAATTCTTCACTAAGAAATTATCGATTTATGGACGATACTTTACGATTTTATTAAAATTATCGAAGTGGTGGCAAACAAGCACACGGCCCGCGCGATGGTGAGCGGTTTCCGTAGCCTATGGACGCCTGTAACGCCAGTAATTCAGTCGTTTTAGGAATTGTCACACTTGTCAGCGTGGTGAAATTGGGGCGTGGTTCCGCTCGGTCCGCTTTGACAACTAACCTCCAGATCTAACGTAGGCGCTAGTTTTACGAAAGCGACTGCCATCTGAACTTCCAACCCAGAGTGGGATTAGTCCGGTTTCCTCACGATATTTTCCTTCACGGAAAAGCGATTGGTAAATATCAAATGATATTTAGTACATACTTAGTTCCAAAAAACTAAGTGGTACGAGCCGGCAGGATTTGAACCCGAGACCCTCGGAATGTAAATCTCACGTCATACCACTGGGCCACCAACACTTTAGAGCGTTTCATTAATTATTAATCAGAAATGAAACACTTTACAACGGATTAATTTCAATGAACAACAATCGCGAAAGTAGAAGACAATATTAATAATCACAAGTTTGCCTCATTTGCCTACCTAACTTATTAACGAGCCCACTGGTTACACTGAAATTTTAGTCCTTAGGTTGTCGGAATGTAAACAGCCGATTTGGAAGTCAACCAATCACTAAACCAAGTCCCTAAATGGCTTGTGTACACAACTAAATCCGGTAAACTTCAGTATCTAACAGAATTGTATAACTGATTAATTTTCAGTATTGGAGCGTCAGCGGCAAAGGTTCGCTGCTGATTTAAGTTTGCAAACCTCAGCGCAAGCAATCACCTTTACTTAAAGAGAAAAAAGCTGAGAATCTTTATTTCCATTGCCAGAAGATTGACACACAGACACACCCGGGTTGCTCCAAGGCTACATAATTAGATAAAAACAAATGCTCATAAAGAAATTGAATAATCTGAACTTGAGTAATCCCACCTTCCTCCTATTTCAGTTGTTAGTCTTTTGTTATGTACCTATCTTATACAGGTGACGTCAGCCATTGGACAAACCTTGAAATCCTACTTAGGGGTACATCTTAGTAATTAATGCTCAGCATGTTAAAAAAATATATTAGGACTAAAAATAAAAATAAATTTTTCAAACAAAAGTTATTACCAATAACTGACAACAAAAAGAAACATACTGTATTTATTATTAGAAGTATTTTTGACACTAGCATAAAAGTATAACACTGTCGATTTTGAACAAGTGACATAATTGAGAAGTACCTATAATATTAATAACAAAAGAGGAAGAAGTTTTTATACTGTGTATGAGGATTTATTACCACGCGAGTTAGTCGCATACAGGCTGATCCAAAGTAGTCATTTGTTAATTTCTTCGTAAAAACTTAACGGACTGTTACAATACTTTGTACTTATACTGCTTTTCAACACCGTATCGCTTGTGTACGTTTCGGCTTTGTCCAATGGCTAAGGTCGCATTATACCTACAGTTTTAAAATTTTCAAACAACTTAAACCTACTGACAGACTGCGTACAATATAAATCGCTGAAAAGTACGTTGAAACATCTTAGCTTACAACTAAGTTCTTTTATAAGAGGTGAATACGAGGGTGAAAGTTTTAACGACTTTAATAAATTTTATTAACCGCGGGCGAAGGCTGGCTTAGTATTCATAGTACAACACACAACAGCTCATTTTTATAGGTACTATGAAATGCAATCAATGCAAAAATAAAATGTATCGTGTGATTCGTGTGTCTAAAAGTGAATGCAGATGTCGTTTAAAAAAATCATTGTTGTTTGTAGAGCTCAGAGGCGGCGCCATGCCATATGTTATCGGCGATGCAAATACAAAATTAAACGCGCGCAGTTGGTGCGGTCCGTGAGTGAGGCGGCGCGGCGCGTGCGTCAGCCAGCGGGTCAAGAGCGCCCGCCGCCGTCGCCGCCGGCGCAGCGCGCAGCTCCTGCGCCGCCTTCCCGTTGCTTGCCGACCACCAGGCTCAGTACCTACACGAAGTAAAGCTGTAGATAGACTACATATACTTACATTATACACGCTTCACTTGAGGTTCATCAATTACGAATAATTTTTAAGAAAAAAAAACCGACTTCATTTGGTTCCCGGTAAAAGTGAAATTTTGAATTTGTTTGAGTTAGCCAGTTTACTTCACAAATATCCTATACACCGCACGTGTACGATCGAAAATTGAGGAGCTTTCTTAATGTCCCAGGGCTTCCATCATTACATGTGAAGTATAATCAAATGGAACTCCCTTGTAGACCTTTAAAACAAACAAAATAACAATGTGTTAAATTGGATGACAGACTGTAAATTATCGAGCTGTTTTATTATGCCATCCCTGATTATCAACATCAGGTCCACTCCAGCAAAATGATGGCCACAGTAAGAAAATGCGTAAGCTAATTATGAACACCCTCTAATCACAATGAACGTGCCGTTCAAATTTGAGGAGTTCTCTGAATTCTTCAAGAAACCCATCATCAGAATAGAAATCAAATCAAAAACATGAATGTCACAACTAGGATAATAAGTAGAGCTAGGTTTATCGACCGGTTCCACTTTGCCATCCCTGGTCTTCATTATCAGGTCCACTCCACCAAATTGATGATGTTCGTAAAGAAATGCTCGAGTGTCTTAAGAAACTACCCAAATCATCATGCATGTGCCTTTCAAATTTGAGGAGTTCCCTCAGTTCCTCGTGGATCCCATCATCAGAAATTAATTTTGAAAAAAACGGAACAAATCTGGAACCATCTATTTTCAGACAAAAAAATATTTTTTTAAATCGGATGATAGTCCTGGGAATTACCAAGCAGTTCCACTTTGCCATCCCTGGTCTTCATTATCAGATCCACTCCACCAAATTGATGATTTTCGTAAAGAAATGCTCGAGTTTCTAGAGAAATCACCCAAATCAGCATGCATGTGCCTTTCAAATTTGAGGAGTTCCCTCAGTTCCTCATGGATCCCATCATCAGAAATAGATTTTGAAAGAAACGGGACCAACCTGAAACCATCTACTTAAAGAAACCAAAAAAAAATTCAAATCGGTTCAGTAATGACGGAGTTCTGAGGTAACATCCATAAAAAAAAAACAGCCGAATTGAGAACCTCCTCCTTTAGAAATATTGAAGTCGGTTGAAAACGTGCCACTTTTCCCGCTACACCTGAAGTCTTCTGAAGTTGTGCAAGCTGCAGTTGTTGACAGAGAGACTAAGGAACAAGCAGGGGGGCAAGACTAAACAGGGATCTAGTTAGACGACGTCTTGAACTCCTACGGCCGTGCCTCAAAGCAGACCCCATCTATTTAGAAATTCGCTCTTGATTTTTCTACACACGTCCGAAGAAGGCGAATAACTAAGCTCGACCCTTAATTGGTTGCGGCAAGTGCGTGAGTAATCGGCCTACTCATCGAGCTGTTACACTGGTTCTGCTGAGAAGCCAACTCTGCTTGTGCGTGCATCCGATGGCAACACGCGCTGCACTCGCGCGCAATCACATCTGTCTCAAGGCGCACACTCGTGTTGTCGCGAGCTAGCGTGGCGTGCGTGTCGTATGCGGCCGGGATGCGCCGCGCCCCATTCACCGCCGCTGTGGGTCGAGGCCGGCGGCCGCGGCGCGGGGTGCGGGGCGCGGGCGCACGGTGCATTCACGGCGCGAGCCGCGACGTTTGGCCGCCGGCCAGCTGACTATCACGCCTCCACTTGACACATGAGGGTGGATTTTTAAAATGTGATTTTTGCATCATTTTCCTGGGCTATTTTTTTTTTTAGATTTTGAGCAAAATGACATTGTATTATGAAACTCCATTAAAAATGAAGTAAAATGGTACATTAGGCACCTCTTTAATCTTAATAGTTTTGAAGTAATGAGCGATTGAAATAACTTGATCCAGGAAATGACGCCCATGCCAGGAAATGACGTATACTGTATAAGAAACAGTGGCATTCTGATGAAATAAAATTCTGGTTGCTTCACAAATATGTGACTGAGTTTAGTAAAACGTCCCACTTTGTCGATTCTACATATTTACGGAGTTACTGGCTATTTAGTGAAATATGGCAAAACCTACCGAAAATCGGCCTTCAATAAAAACTGACGAAACATACTGTAATTAACCTTTTTAAGCCCCCAAGTTTAATGCCTAGCGCCTCACTTTATCGAATACCTAAAAAATATCATATTTGTGACTGTTTTTAAGAAAATTATCTACTCTATCGATGTGGAGTTATGAGTAGTGAGGTGTGATGTCTCTAGGTGCTATAGTTTTTTTTAACTTCAAATTTACAACAGCGAAAAAGCGATAACTGAGAAAACGATGGCTAGATCTGAAAAAGTTCTTCCACCATACAAACTTTCAACACCCTGTTCACTTTTTAGGGGTGAAACTTTCCAAAACACTAACAACACTTATTATTGTCCAACCAAAATTAAAGTCTCTTGCAAAAACAGAAAACCTTACTTAAACAAAAATACAAAAAATCAACATCCTTTTCACCGCTTTAGGGGTGGAATTTTCTAAATCGTTGAAATCACTTTAATTAAATTCGGATTTATTAGTGTAACGATTTTTATCATAAAGTTTGAAGTCCATAACTAAAAGGGAAAGCCTTCCGCATTACAAACTTTTAAGATAAATTTCACCCCTTTTGGGGTTGATTTTTCCAAAACGCAAAAATTACTTTTTTTGTATATTAATAACAAACCTTTGTACTAAGTTTTAAGTTTTTATCTAAAAAAAACTTTCTCCCATACAAACATTCAACCCCATTTTTACCCCCTTAGGAGATGAAAATTTCTAAATCCCTTCTTATTCCTTATCTTCGCTAAACACTTCAACGTACTGTGAAAAATTCAGGGTCTTACGTTTAGTAGTTAATCAGTCAATCAGTACTTTTCCGTTTATATGTATAGAAGATTTTGATATCATCAGACGAAAGACGTCATTTCCTGGTAGATTCGTCATTTTCCTGGGGTCGGATACCAGGAAATGACGCCAGGAAATGACGTACAATTAATATATTTTACGATAACTGCAACATTGTAAACAAAATGAAGACGTGATCTAAACATATATAAATACAAACAAACAAGCTAGTCGACATTAAAAAATAATAAGATTTTAATTATTTTTTAATGCTTAAATAACTTTCCAAACATATGACGTTATGGGAGGACGAAAACGGATCGTGTAAAAGAGTTACCTCGCAAGTCGCTTAACATTCGCCAATTACACGTGCAATCGCTATGATACCGACGAGCAACTATCTTACTTTATCCTAGCATCGCAAACATGGCCTCAGTACCTTCGATTAATCACTTATTAGCAGGTGTTTGCGTGAAGTCGTTTTCTGGCTAAACGTGTGACACATATATCATGGCCGCCTGGCTTTCAAATAATATGTTTTTGGCAGCATATTGTATATAATATAATGCGCAATTAATCTAGCTTTCTAATGATGTCAAAAGTTTAAATGTAGGGTGTACAGATGTGAGGCAAAGCTACATTGTTCGAAGAAATCCGCAAGTGTGACACACCTCACAGACTTAGTGCACCTAGTAATGAGAATTTTTGATATTTTTTATTAAGGTTCTGTTTATAATAACAATAAAGATTATATTGTGCCTCGTTATGTTTTCTTGTGTTAAACACAAAGAAAATAAATTTGAAGTAATTTTGTAATAAATTTAGCGGCAATAGGCGTGTGACACCTAAAAATCGCTCTTTGAAAATCCACCCATGAAAGGCCGCATTGCTAGAATGTTACTTGCCAAATTCCCAGGTAAAATTACGAAGAGCTAATTTACAAACAAATGTAACCCGAAAGCTCGCTTCATTCATTGCGGCTCACGAAGCGCGCCGCGCTGCATATCGGTCCCATTTCATTCAACGTAAACTACGGAAGTAGCTTTGTAGCGGAGTTCATTTTGCATCAAATAACGTGTAATGTGCAGTAGTTAGAGTGGGGGTGGGGGTGTCCCGCGGGCAACGACCGCCCCGGCGGCAGACGCTCGCCGCTCGCCCGCCGGGTATCGACGGAGCCATGCCGTATAGTGTGCCCACAAGCAAAACGAATGGGCGAGCGTTTTTACAAAGAAAACTAAATGGCTATTTATAACAGACAACGAACGAGTTGCCGCTCTAAAAGGGAGAGCTTATCGTTTATATGCAGCAAAGAAAAATGCCAGTGAACCGTCAATGTCGGCGGCATGTGGCGCACGGCACGCGAATCATTTTCCGCTACGAAGAAGAAATTGTTTCTTGCGACAAATCCGGCCTATTATCGGGACAAGCCGCCCGGAGTGGGTCTATCAATCACCCGCCGATAGTATCGCGCGGCGAAATTAAATCCGCTGTGAATGAGTCGGGCGGGGGTCGCTGGGGGCAAGGTGGGAGGTGTGGGGGGTGTGGATGATGGATGACGCCAATAACGAGCCGCGCGCCGCCGCCGCCGCGGACCGCGCGGTTGCCGCGGCCGCCGCGGTGTCGCGCGACACTCGCCGACTCCATCCCGCTTCCTGCACGGAGGGGGTGACCGAGCTTATCGACGTTACTACGTGATAAATTAATAATTTAATAACACAACCTGCCTGTATGTATCTCGTGCAGCGTTAAAAAGTTAAAATATAAGGGATGACTGATACTAGCGGTTAACTTTGGGTGGTGCAAGTAGGCCTAACTGGCTCACATTGTTGTGAAGTACCAACGCGAATCCCGTGAGAATCGAATAAGGCGTTGTTTAAGATACTCACATTCAAGTATTTATAAAGGCTAACAACGAGTTTACTACAGAAATACAGACAAAGAATGCTGAAATTGCCGAAAACGTTGCTACAAACATTCCAGCAGTTTTGTTCGAGTATTTTGTCCTTTTAGTATCCTAAGCTATGTCTGTACAGTTGACGTCATAGGTACGAGTGTTTACACTTTTGCGCTTTATTACATAGAAGTAACTAGTACAATAATGTACCACTGTACCGAGGTTTATTTTTAGAAATGGTTCTGAGTAGAGAACACATTAACAATTGTAAGCGTAGCCGAGTGTAGTGAAGTGTTCCCTTGTTAGTACATAACAGGAGCGTTCCGTTCCGCCCCGCGCGGGACACACTAATATTTTCACCTTATTACAAAGGATTCAAGAACACATATTAATAGACTCTACTGTACACAAAGGAAATAAAACGCGCGTTCCTCTTGTAAGACAAGAAGTCATCAAATTCCGGGTTAAATGTTGAGATTTAAAGTATTGAATACCGGTTCGTTACATGTACAAGCATTGTATAGGACGGGCACCTAAGTATACAATGGTCGGCGAACGGACACAGCGCCGCCCGCCCACGTGTTTAGGGCGGGCGGCGCTTGGCTTATGCCTGGCAAAATGACATCAACAAGTCAGATAACTTAAGTAGGTAGTCACGTAAAGGACGGAATAAAAAAAATACATACAAATACACATTGGAAACCTGATACAGGAGGTTAGAATAGTGGTAACCTTCAAAACAATAACATCAGTCAAATTATGTGAAACATATGCCTATTCTTGTGCACAATGCATGGGTACGAGTATATCTTAAACCATGATAGTGTCTTTAAATCACATTTTACACTTGTTGTGGGACACCCTGGGGATTATTTCATCGCACGCCAAGTGTAAGTCCGCCAACCAGGATAAGTTTGATCTTTGACTGCACATTACGTATGCTAAGTGAGCCTTAAGCAACACTGGATAGCCCAAAAAGTCACCTACACTTGTGCCTGAGGGCTTACCGCGAACATCGAACAAGTCGACAAAAGAGAAGCATATACGTAAACTCGAATTATCGGTGTCCGCAGTAGACCCTCCTGTCTCGGGTCGCGACAGCAATCGTCAGCCGCTTAACGCTCGCTTTATGAGCTCGACTCGTCAGTTACAAACGGTTACGAGCGGCGGCCGACTGCTGCACTTGAGCGTCGTAAATAGTGTCCCCCCCTTCTACCCTCCCCTTCACCGCCGCCGGACGACTTCGCAGATTGCCTCTCGACCTTGGTTAATGACACTTGGACAAGTTTTTCGCCTTTGTCCTTAAAGGAAAGGGTACTAATTACCTTCAACTTTTTCTCGGAGAAAAAGTTTAATCATTCTTCGGAAAGGAAATCGCCAAATTTTTGAGTTATGGAACAACTTTAAGGAATATGATAAGAAATATTAACTCGTTCCCAATTATTACTTTCAGTAGGTACTTAGTAGGCGTTCGTAATTAAGTAATGTAATAATGGACCGAAACGAAAAGCGGTTGCAAATAAAGGCAAAACTTGAAGCGCAATGAGGCTATTCACTTAATGACGTCACAGATATTTATGAACTCGACTGTACCGAGTTCATAAATATCTGTGCTGCTGGATGCAAAATATGTAAACACTTACACCTTATTGTTAATGTCCTAAGGGTGTTAACATATTTTTGAAGCCTTGGTAATGCTCATATATTTATGAACTCGACTGTACTGCCGTTTTAACTACAGGGCGGTTAAGTTGAAAGTGGACTATACTCTAAGACAGTTTAACAGCGACTTTTAGAAGAATTAAACGATACAGCTTATTTAAACAGAATCGGAATTATGCACCCTCAGTTTGTGCTCGTGTCTCGCTCGTCTGACACTAGAATAAACTCTTCTTCAGGGTGGCAAGGAAGATGAATCAATCACTTGACAATTGCTATTTATTATTTGCCACCCAGAGCAGCCTAAGCCTTTTGAGTCATGTCATAAGCCCGAGTCAAAGTTCATTTTTATATCTGACGTTAGTAGGTGTTTTAAAAAAAATACTATTTCCTTTTTTTGAAAATATAGGAAGTTTTAGGTTTTTTATAACCAGAATAACGAGTAGGTACTATTGATTTAAAAAAGAAAAAGAGTGTCCCTTTTATTGGTCAGTTTCGTAACGCATTTTTTCATACATTTTGTATGAGCTGTTACGAAAATGTAATTTTTTTTGTATGGAAAATCGAGGACCCCTTTTCTTTAAATTGGTGCACTTTTTTCTGAAAATGCCCTTCTATTGATTTAGGAAATGCTTTTGAACCATACAAACATAATGTAATCCTTGCAACAAACGGGATAGACTGATAACGTTAAGGAAAAAATATTCGCAAAGCTTATTGAAGAACCTTCAATAAGCAAATCAAATCAATTATTTATTTCGTCATCATAGGTAATAGGCCAAGCTTTGCGAATATTTTTTCCTACCTTCAATGAAGGTCATCTTCCCGTCATATATATTTGTGAGTGGGTTAAACGAATCAGCGTGTTTGCGCGCGAAGTTTACGGGACCGTATTTGTGTTGTTCAAGTTTGCAATTAGGGCCCACTGTATCTGCCCTATTTGCCGACCTCCCCGGCTGCACGATTTTCCCAACATTAAAGTACATTTAGTCTTCCTTCATAAACTTTTCCGTGCGTAGCGTGATTCCGAGTCCGTTGGAAAGGGGTATCTGTTCCTCTTCGATACTGTTAGGGATGTTTTTGTATACTAGTGCCTACCTACAAGATTTCTAGAGAGTCGGTTAAGAAATGGGACCCGTAGGTGTACAGGAGACAGGCACAGTTGTAAGTACAACATGTTTGTTTGTTGCAGGGACCTGTCGCACAACAACATCACGACGTTGCCGCGCGGCGCGCTGCAACCCGCCGCGTCGCTGCGCGACTTGTGAGTACCCGAACCCGACGGCTAATGTTATTTGTTCTGGTTGGAAATGTTGGGATTATATTTATTTATTAGCTGCAAAGTCACATGACATGTTATTGGTGAATTCCTTCGTAAAGTGGCTTCTGCAGCTCAGTACACAATCACCAGAAATATTGCGCGCAATTACAGCGAGCTGCGAAATTGTAATAACGCACGCATACTGAATGAATTCATGAGTGGTACGCACCCAGTTAACGGTCTGTCGGATAGGTACAATCATCTGTAGTTATGTGCAATAAAATCCGATAATGACCTAAATAAAGGATCGCTCAACGAGATCGCGAATCGTCCTAATAATTGATTGATCTAAGTAATTGCTTTAGATGAGCCCGGCAGCTGTGCTTGTATACTTGATGAATTGGATACAATTTATTGGCAGAGGCGCAATAAGTAAACTAAGTCATCACATAACGAAGCACATCTAGACAGAAGTTTTTCTGCGAAAGGGTTCGTTATCGTTACGACCTACTGTAAACACTCGTAAGTATACTAAGGTAGGGTTGAATCGACCCGCCTTTCATCGTTTAACTATTACGTTCGTGATAATTTTATTATATTCGTAATTTTCAAGTAAAAACTAAAACAAATACCTAGTTAAATGTGCGTGATCCGGAAAACTCGTACTTGGTTAATTTACACGACAAGGCCTAACTACCTTTCACCCTTAACTTTATGTTTAGGGTGAAAGGTTAAAGTTTACCGCAGTAAAAGTCCCCGGAGGAGCCGGCGGTGCTGGCGGTCGTGCGGCAGTAAAGCCGGCGGCGGTGACGGCTCACACATAATTGCGGCCGAGTCCCTCGCCGGCAACCAACTTTAACTTCGCCGCGATTATACGGCTTACATTTTTACAAGATAATATAAAGTCGGATTGAGGCTTAGGGGGCTTAGCGCAATTTAATGTAGCAGTTAACTGCCGGGTTCAAGCTCTGCTGTGATTGATAAAAGGGACGAATGTCGAATAAATGTTGTTAATGTCGGTGATAAACCATGTTGTTATCTTGTCCGTAGCTGCGCGCAGGGATAGGATGGTCGTGCTTTCAAACTTTATTGCGTATCGCATTGATCTTAACCTATTACCTACATAAAGTTATGTACAGTCAAGTCCATTTATGTATCGACAAAATCGTCACATAAACATGATACTACGCACTTATTACACCGGAATAAAATGGTATGGGACATATTTTTTCAACCGACTTCCCAAAAGGAGGAGGCTACCAATTCGTCTGTATGCATGTTTGTTCCTCCTTCGATTTTAGTTATTTTTTGTTCGGAAGGAGTTTCCTTTTAGCTGGTCCCATAGAAATTTGATCTTGGTCTGATGATGGGATCATGAGGAGTGAAGGGAACTTCTTAATTTTCTAAGACATGATTTGTGACGTTGGTATTATATTTTTTTAAGTAACTTAAGTACTTTCTTCCGTTCTACTAATTTTCTAAAGTAAACGTGAAGATTAAGACCATCACGGATGGGATAAGGAATTTCACATATAGATATTAGCTGATAATGTTGAGTTAATCTTTTTTTGTTCCAAATAACTCACCTCCAATTTGGTCTCATGAGAATATGAACCTAATATGTGACTTCTGAAGGTTAAAGGTACATACCACAGTGTCGGTTGTTGATAAAGTTCAATTTAGACAGAAGTTTTAGGGCAGTATATAGCGCCTTGAATATCGACAACCGACATGTATGAAGTCTTCAATCTTATTAGTTGGTAAAGCATATAAAAAAGATTTTTGAAGTTGGTGTTTTTAGAGTAAGTTGCATACAACCATATTTTTACACTCAACCGCAACTACAGAGTTTTTGTGCTACTGTAATTTATTGTTGATAAAAATAAATAAGGTGCTGTGCCCGGCAACCCCGTGCAGTCAAGGAATTTAATTTGTGACCCACTTTAGGTTGACAGTTCTGTCAAACTGTATTGAAATACAATCGAAAAGTTTGCGAAATGGGTCGCAATTGTCGCAAATTTAATTCCTTGACTGTACCTGCCGCGGATTAATGTTTGAGCGTTTGCCGTGCGTAATCTGGACGGGATTTTACAAAGCAAACGTCACTTTTGAACACCGCGCGTTTGGAAGAGGCATCAACTATAAACAGTCGTAAACGATGAGGATAACTAAAGATCGGTTGTTACAAAGCCTACTAAAATGTTATAGGAGGAAGTTTATCAATTGCCGGTGAAACGACAGTTGTTGGAGTTACGCGTTAAATGTCAACACCGTTTACAACTGTAATAAAATTTAATTTGTTCAGGATCTAGTTAGGTAGTTGGGGACTGGGGAGGGTCTTGTTGTTTGGCTCTAAACAGTTAGACACTAAAAAGTCTTTCGGGGTTTGGAAATATTTCGGGTGCTGTATAGTCCGTGGTGGAGGAAGGTAGACAGTGATCGTTCTTATGTGTGCAGGAACTTGTCGGCGAACATGCTGGAGTCGGTATCAGCGGGCGCGCTGGCAGGCGAGGGCGGCGCCGGCGCAGCGCGGCTGGCGCGGCTCGCGCTCGACGGCTGCGGCCTGCTCACGCTGCCTGCGCACGCGCTGCGCAAGCTGCACCACCTGCACTACCTGTCAGTACCCCAAACACACACACACACACACACACACACACACACACACTCTCAAATACACACAGCCCGGCGGTGGCTGGGCTGGCGCGGCTCGCGCTTGACGGCTGCAGCCTGCCCACTACCTGCACTAGTGCACTACTCGTAGTACCTGTCAGTCCGCAAGTTCACATGCATTGCTGCATAATATGTAAGGAGGAAAATATCTCTACCTTTTCAGTACTCGACTTTTGCAATAATATAAAAACTAGCTTTTGCCCGCTTTACTTCATCTGCATATTGGAATATTGGGTTAGATTTTCGTGACAAAAAAAATGGTTGCCTGTAAAGTCGGTTTTACGGGCGAAGATTTTACGTGACAACGTCTTTTTCTCGGTAGAATATTTATTGATATGAATAAAATTAAATTGCACAATAGGAACTTACTTAACACTATCAACGTTCGAGAAAGACAAAGACAGAGACACAAGCATGCTCCGATTCAATGCGCCTAATTCTCTAGTGCTGCGCGCGCGGCAGACCGATCATAGTTGAGTGGGAGAGAGACGCAAGGCATTCGGCGGGCCTCTCTCTCGTTCGGTGACTCATCGTAACGTTACCGAGCGTTACACTTTTTCATAAGTGACTCCCAGCCGCAACCTAACTTAAGACGTTGTCACGTCAAAAAACTATCGTTTTTATCCTTTCTCAGGGGTAAAACTACGCCGATACATAATTTAATTTAAACCCGTTCAGCAGTTTAACGTGACGAGTCGACAGACAATAAGAGTTACTTATGCATTAATAATATATAGGTACTTTACCTACCTATTAGTACTGGTAATTTATTTATTGTGACATTTAAGTGTTGGTATGTACTTATATGTCAAGTGGAGAATGACAAATAAAATTATGTAATGTCGAAGCTGACGAAGGACAACCTTTTTCTCTGAAAAGGAAATTGAATGCCATGAGCTTTCGACCTTTCCTTAAACAAGGTCAGTCAATCAATCAGGAGTGCAAATTGGCAATTTTTCATTCAAGACACATATAATCATAAGCATAAATCATATATAGACCACATCATACTTTGTATGCATTACAAGTACTCAATAAAGCACCGTGTACCGTAGACCGTATAGACAATATTGTAATGAGATGCGGCGGCGCGAGCCATAGAGGAGGTCATTCCCGCCACAGCCTTATTTGTCAGGCAACTCCTTTCATCCCAGATCGGATAGTGAGTGTAGTTTGATAAATCGATTATAAATTATTCATGGGCAGCTGACGCAGCCATCCCCCCCCCCTGTTTCTCCCCCGGCCCTCGCCGCGACACGTTGTCTCTAATAACATTCAAATTAGGCACCCGAGCTAGCGAAAAGAAATATTTCTTTTCTTTATTTTCCCATCCGTCCTGTATAAATAGGTTTGTGTTCCAATAACGGTTTAGATATCGTGTTCAGTAATTGAATAACAGGATTATGTCAGTTGGATAGGTCCCTATCTCGAGCTCGAGCAGGATGCACCCGATGCAAGGCGAGGTGCCCCCGCCGCTGCTGCCGCCGCCGCGGCGCTGACATCATATTCCAGGCGGGTGCTGTGCGAGTGATGGAAGCTGTCTACAGAGCCGCCGCGCATCATCCCACTTGTCGAATAACAGGGTCGCTCTAGATTTGACTCTGGATTTTACAGTCATCTCAATGTATATTTTAAAATGCAATGGTAAAAGTAGTATAGGTATGAACATCAAAAGCACGAAAAGCACTGGACCGTCTTTGCGCTCGACATGCCACACCACCGCCGCACCGGTCTGTCGGTTCGACGCACCATATTCGAACGTCTGTTACACCTTTAAGATTCTCCGACACAAATAAACAAGTGCGTCGCTATCCGGCTGAGAAAGCGGACGTCATGGGCTATTAACTGGATTTAATCAATCCCTCCGCCTAATTAGCGCAGCGCCTGAACGAAATCCTAATGCAGACAGTAATTAATAGGCGCTACCTGTTTCCGAGCCGTGACCTTCAGTGACCCGGTGGCCGGCTGCCGGCCGCGGCCGCCCTCCGCCGTGCGAACTGTTCGCGCGGCGGTTTCGCACGAGCGTTGCGAAATGATCGCGGCGCGGGGGAGCGCCGACTGGTTTGCATCAAGGAGAGGAAGTCGTTTGTCACTTTTATCACGCGCCAAATACTTGCGTCGGCCGAAATATTAAATCCTGCACATTAGAGACGCTGACGGGTTCGCCGCCCGCCTGATGTGTACGTAGGTACGTTACACTTGTAACACACACGCTCATATTGCAGAGTTTCTCGAAGTATGCTCGAGTTGGCATAAAGATTAATGACTAAGGACGTTAAGGTCATTTTGTGAATCAGAAACACCGCTTTACTCATTTCATATGCTCACAGTATCGCAGAATGAGGAGGTTGTTAATGCCAGTGTTTTATACACTCGCGATGAATTTCAATTATCTCCTTAGCGGGCCTCGCTCGAAAGTTGTAGGCTTTCTAAATATTAATATATTTAATGTTATTAATTTGGCGAGCGCTTCGCTAAAATTGCTTCCTTAATTTAAATTGCGTCAATTTTAATTAGTATTGGCTGGTGCTGGGTGCCGCAGTAAATCGTGTTTATTAGCGGGGATGGTGTACACATTACAGGCGGCGGGTCAAGCTTTGATTTACTCATTATTATTAATTACAATAGGAAACAATATTACAAGTTTAGTAGAGTCGGTGGTCGCCAACCTCGGCAGGTTGCCGAGCGCGAGTCGATATTGGCGTCGGGTGGCGTCGGACTGAATTCCCACCGTCCCATTTCCTACCAGACCTCACGAATGGTTTATTTTCACTGTGGGAAAGCTAAACTTAATTAAAGAAATCGTTTACGTGGACGGTGATTGCGGGTAAATTGCTGGTTTTAATCAAACTCTCTAACGTAACCACAGGGCGAACCATGCAGTGAACTATTAGCGATTTAAAACCGTAAAACTTAAGATATACCTATGTAGATATGGTACAATATTCGCTGACAACAACTTTGTCCGTAAGGGTGAAGGCGTATTTCTGTAACCATAAGTATTAGTTAGAGTTTCTCGGAATGGTGTTTCCTTGTTGTGACCTCTCTTTTTAGATATTTACGAAGTTTGTTTCGAATATCGCATGTTTTCCTGGTACACTTCGAGGATAAGATTTACGCAACTAACCCTTATCTTCTCTAAACCGAAATACGAGTAGCTGGGTAAAGATCATTAAAATGTTCAACGTCGTTTTCACCCTGGGTATTGAATCCTTTGGTTTTACGATGATTTTGAAGCTTATCAATATCATTTCAACTGAAACGCCTTTAAGCAAAATAGTATCCCATAATTACTTCAAAGTTCATTGTCTCTGAGATATTTGGCATCAAAGTTAGGTCAAACCATTTATGGCCATAACCTTTGTCTTAATGTATGTATTATGTTATTTATAGAATTCTTAATTGTAGGAGTTTGTGTCATAGAATGTTTATTTTTATTTTATGAAAGTAGTTAGGTATACTTGCTTAGTAATTGTCTTAATTAGTTTAAAATTAAAATCTCTGACACATTTTTAGAAACGTCAAAAGCGAACCAAATAATTTATATTTTAAATATGTAAGACGCTTAACTGAAATCATATGTATAATAAAGTGTTTTTATAGACTTTTTTTTTAATCATAAAAAAAGTATTAATTTCTTTCCAATATGGGCGACACGGATGGAGATAACGGCCGTTTGTCGTTTAATTTTCTCTGTAGTGCAAAATTAGTTCTAACGACTCAAATCTTATAGAAAATCAATGAAAACCTCTGGTATCCCTTAAAGAACGATTGTATGTTCCAAATTTCAAGGTTCTGCCTTTTGATTTGATAGTCTATCTCGGGCGCAAGGTACAGTCGAGTTCATAAATAAGTATATGAGCATTTCCAAGGCTTCAAAATATCTGTACACCCTTAGGACATTGACAATAAAGGTGTATGTGTTCACATAGTATGCAGTCAGCTGCACAGCGGCACACTCGCGATTGCAGTGCCCCCATTAAAGCGCCAAAGCATCTGTGATTGTTTAAAGTTGACGATGGTTGTGTTTGGTTGGCAGGTCGGCGGATGACAACCTGCTGGAAGAAGTGGAGGCGAGCGCGCTGGTGGGGCTGCGCGCGCTGCGCTCGCTCCGGCTCGCGCGCAACCGCCTGCGCGCCCCGCCGCACGCCGCGCTCCTGCACACCAAGCGGCTCGACCTGCTGTAAGTGCACGGTTGCACACCATTCAATCTATACATACACATACTTGTAGGGTATGTGTATGTATAAATTGAATGGTGTGCAACAGCCAAGTGCAAAAATATGGTTCGACATAATCGACTCATAAATATGGTACTACGCCCTTATTACACCGGCATAAGGTGCTATGGGACATATTTTTGAGTAAGATGTGCCCCACCATATTTTTACACTTGACTGTACTACGGCACAGAAAGCCATTCACATCACACATCCCTCTCTATGAAATCTCCTCTGTGTTGGAAAGTTGGAAACGCAGCCACGCTAGTGCGACCACGCTGACTTTATAGGGATTTGGCATTATTGGCAGTGAAAGAGAATGAAAATGCCATATTTCATTTAAAACTTGGAAGGAACACTTAGCGTGGTCCAACTATACCATTATTTACAACCTGCGGACGTACGCGGGTGTTTATTCGGAGAACCGGAACTTCCTCTATTTTATGAGCTGTAGGAAAACTAAGTGAATATTACGCTGGCCGATGGTAATCGTGCTAGTTATAAGGACGCGAATGAATAGTATAAATTACTATGATAAATTACACCGGCAACACATATTTACATAGATAATTCATCGCTGTTTTTCTGAACTTATGTACGAAATATCATTTAATATTTACCAATCACTTTTCGGTGAAGGAAATCATCGTGAGGAAACCGGACTAATCCCAATAAGGCCTAGTCTACCCTCTGGGTTGGAAGGTCAGATGGCAGTCACTTTCGTAAAACTAGCGCCTACGCCAAATCTTGGGATTAGTTGTCAAAGCCGACCCCAGACTCCCTGAGCCGAGCCGTGGCAGAGTGTGGAATATGTAGTAAAACAACCGTCTAGTTAGCAAGCTAGTTTATTACTGGTTTACCAATCGGCGCAAGCGCCTTATAACTACGTACAGGTATATATGAATACACACCATCCCTCCACCACTATTTAAAACCAATTTGGAACTTATTTGCTACAAATAACAGTATAGGTACTTAACTAAACAATCGCACGTAGCTTAATGCTGCGATAAACCTATCGGCCCAGTTGCACAGAGACAGTATTGAGTAAACGTCAGTTATAATCACCCGTACAATTGTTGGTACCTAACTAAACCTTATAATCTACTTTTTTCCTGGGACGTAAATTGTGTCGCATAGAGGGTTCATCCAATACCGACGTAACCTGGTCGCGCGGAGCGGCCGAGCTCAGCGGCTGCACCGGCGACGCCAGTGTCGCGCCGGGCTCGTGTGCAGATGGCCCGGCGGGTTCACCTGGCTCTCCTTCGCAATCTGCCCACATTTCATTTCCCAACTCTTCTGCATTCCTTTCCTCCACCACTATTTCGGAGGGTACTATCGCAGAATCGCTAAGTACATTTGGAATACTGCTCGGAACAGGTGGGCAAAGAATTGAGGGCAATGTTGGTACCGGGTCATTCAAAACATCATCACTTCTTTCAATAATTTGACCCTTATATTTTAAAATTTGATCTACATGTCTTATACAGAACGTATCATATTTACTTACATATATTTTGAACATTTTATTCCCTACTTTTTCTTTAATCTTACCTAACTCCCAACTTTCCTTCCTTGCGCTGTACCACCGGGCCCACACTATATCGTCAACGTGAAATATTCGCTTATGCGTGCAAGCAGCTGTTGCAGAGTTGTTATCAGTCGCGCTCGTGTTAATATTATCTGAGGGTAGTATTAAATCAAGGCGGGTTCTCAACTGCCTTCCAAACATAAGTTTGGCCGGTGTTTCGCCGGTAGTACAATGCACGGAATTCCGATAATCAAACAAGTAATTTAACAGTTTATCATGTACCACGTGTGAAGTTACATCTTGTTTTAAAATATATTTTAACATTTTTTTACATGTACGTACAGAATTTTCTGCCTGACCGTTACTATTGGGATGGTACACCGGAGAATTCATATACTTAATACCATTGTTAGAACAAAATGACCTAAATTCAGCGCAATGTATTTTAACATCGTTATCTGACACTAAAACTGTAGGTATACCAAATACTGAAAAAACAGATTTTAATTTAGATATTAACGATTGTGTGCTGGTGCCATTTTGCATGTGTAGGCATTCAACCCATTTACTATAAGAATCGACCACAATCAAATATACCCTTTGCCCTATCGTCATATAGTCAATGTGCACCCGGTGCCAGGGTCCGGGCGCGCGCGGCCAGGGCGCCGGCGGCTCGCGCGGCGGAGCCGGCCGCAGCGCCACGCAGGCCTCGCACGCGCCCGCGCGCTGCTCGATATCCCGGTCGATACCCGGCCACCACATTCGACTGCGCGCATTGCATTTCATTTTAACTATCCCTAGATGCGTGCCATGCAATTCGTTTAACATGCGTTGCCTAAGTGGCCCTGGAATTACGACCTTATGTCCGCGCAATAAGGATCCATTTTCGTATTGTAAATCGCCTCTGCAATAAAAATAAGGTTCAACCAATTTACACTTTATTTTACGCGGCCAACCTCTGTTCATATATTTAATGACCGTTTGAAGCGTTGAATCGACCTCGGTAGCCTTTTTAATGTCATGCGCGGTAATCGCAGACGAAACCGAATCTAAAAAATTTAATGCACACATTGTATCAAATTCCTTATCACTGTCGCTGTAGGTGTCGGGTACGGGCGCGCGAGAAAAATAATCTGCTACTAAGTTATTACTACTAGAAATATATTGCACTTTATAATTATATGCAGACAATATAATAGCGTATCTCTGAAGACGTAAGGCCGTTGTGGCGGATATTCCGTTTTGAACATTGAAAATCGAGACTAACGGTCTGTGGTCTGTTTTTAATATAAAAGGCTCGCTACGACCATATAAGTATTGATGAAATCTCTTAACAGCGAAAATTAAAGCTGCCGCCTCTTTCTGGATTTGACTATAATTCCGTTCGCTGGAGGTGAGTGAACGGGACGCAAACGCCAGGGGCCGCTCCTTCCCGTCTGCGGATCGCTGAGCAAGCAGAGCGCCGAGGCCGCCGGGACCAGCGTCCGCGCTGAGTACCAGCTGCGCGCTGGGCTCGAAGTGTGCCAGCACGCGCTCCGAGGCCAGCTCGCGGCGCACCGCGCGCACGGCGTCGCGCTGCCGCTCGCCCCACTCCCATTCAGTTCCTGCACGTAATAACTCGTGTAAAGGACTCATTAACGCCGAAGCATTAGGAATAAAATTCCTGTAGTAATTAACTAACCCTAGGAATGACTTCACCTCTGTCACGTTAGTCGGCTCGGGCGCCTTTAAAATTGCCTGAACCTTAGTAGGACACGTCTGTAGGCCTTGTTTACTAATAACATATCCTAAATAAGTTACACTGGTTTTGAAAAAATCACATTTTTCCTGTTGCAAACGCAAGCCTGCGTCGTTTAATCTCCTTAAGACCATGTCTAACCTCTCTAAATGCACCTTTTTGTTGGGCCCTGTTACGCAAATGTCATCTAGCCAGCAACTCACACCATCAATACCTGTAAGAAGGGTTTCCATCGATTTTTGGAAAATTGCCGGTGCATTGGCCAAACCATAAACTAAACGTGTATATTTAAATAGCCCTCTAGAAGTATTTATGGTCGTGAGTTCCTGCGATGACTCGTCTAATACAAATTGATTATAAGCATTTTTAAGGTCTATTTTGCTGTAGTGTTCGCCACCGCCTAGCTTGGCAAAGACCTCCTCTATCCGCGGCAACGGGTACTTGTCAATCACCAGATCCTTATTTAATGTCACCGAAAAATCACCGGCTATCCTGACTTTGCCGTTTTCTTTAAGTACGGGTACTATAGGGGTAGCGTATTTTGAATAATTGACCGGAACTAGAATACCTAACTTAACTAACCTATCCAGTTCTTCTTCTACTTTTGTTTTCAAGGCAAAAGGTACTGACCGTGGTTTAAAAAACTTTGGGTATGAATTTTCCTTTAGATTCAAAGTGACCTTGAACTTATTAAACTCACCGAGCTCATCGCGCCAAATATCGGGATATTGTTCTAACAATTGTTGAACATCGTTATCAGTTCCAATACTATTAATATTAGTTTTCATGGTAATAACCAAATCAAAAGCGCCCATAAAATCTCGTCCCAGTAAAGGGGGCCCACCATTTCTCACTACAAAGATATTAATTTTATTTGATCTACCGTTATAGGTAGCCCCTATTTGAAAATATCCGAGTGGCGAGATTTTATGTCCTGTATAAAAGCACATTTTAACATAACATGTTTGTAGTTGATACTCATTAAACATTTCGTTATATAAGCTGTCTGAAATTACGCTTACTCCTGAGCCGGAATCTAATTCCATGGATAAATTTTTACCATCTAAAATTACATCTAAGACAATTGGTTTATTAGACACATACCTTAAATTAAAATTTTGGCATTCCCTACAGTGTTCAGCCGGCTCCATCACGTCATCCTGCAATTCACTTGCAATACAGTTCACGCGCGCAACATTGTTTTTGCACACTTTTTTAAGGTGCCCCATTACACCACATCTCTGGCACCGATAACGTCTGTAACGACAATTGCTCTCATCATGGTTTCTCTTCCCACAAACTGCACATGGAAAATCCTCTTGCTGGCGCTGGTGGCCACCGGCTGGCCGAGTCCTACCGCCGCTGCTGTTCTCGCCGCGGCGCCCTTTACTCCAGCCACCTCGACCATACCCGTTTCCGCTATCCTTATAAAATATAGGCTCCTCTTTGACCGTCGCCGCCATCTCCGACTTGGCCTCCCTTGCGACGGCTGCCTTCTCTGCAATCTCCAGAGCCTCCGCCATTGAGAGGGTTGCCGTTTTCTCAAATAATTTATCACGCTCAGGGCCAGAACCCAGACCGAGGATGAAACGATCGGCTAAATTCGCTTCCAGGGCCGCACCAAAATTGCAATAAGTTGCCAATCCTCTTAGTCGTGCCGCCCAGTCCCCTAAGGTCTCACTTGGTTCCCTTTTCGCAGCATAAAACTTGGCCTTATCCGCGTATGTACACTGTTTTTTCTTGAAGTGGCCTTCGAGTAATATCACTAGCTCCTTAAACGTAAGCTCTTCCAACTCCTTTGGATGAGCTAGGTTACGTAACAAGCGGTAGGTTTCATCCGTTACATGTGTGAATAAAAGAGCTCGCTTATCCTCTTCATCCACCACTTTATTAACCACAAAAAATTGCTTCAACTTGCTGTGAAAAATCTGCCATTCACTCGTTTTGTGATCGAAATTCGTTAAATTTCCAAAAAATGCCATGTTATTTTTTATTTAAACGCGGGTACTTTAGAATTCTCGATCGCCACTGTGGAATATGTAGTAAAACAACCGTCTAGTTAGCAAGCTAGTTTATTACTGGTTTACCAATCGGCGCAAGCGCCTTATAACTACGTACAGGTATATATGAATACACACCACAGAGGCAGGGAAAACGCTAGGGAGAAGAAGAGTATAATTCGTGTAGCGCTAGAAAAATAATGATATAAACCTTTGTCTACGAAATTCTGGGCCATCCTGTATACATACTCGTATACTCACAAGGAACACTTATTTACAATTTACTATAAACATTACACAACATTGCCCTATTTGCTTCAGTTTTCTCATAAGCTACCGGCGTTATGTTATCTCAGTGACCTATTTTCCTAAACGCTCGAGTTGGGTGAAATCAAACGTAACTTAAATTTCGCAATCACACAAAGTGCAGTGGTATTAAATGAAATGAATACAGAACGAGACCGGTGCGTGCATATGTAGGCGGCGGCGGTGCAGCGTGGTGTAGGTCGGGAGCTAATTGCGGCACACGCGGCTCGCGGATCCCCCCCCCCACCTGCAGCTGGAGGAGGGGGAGGGGGTCCCGGATCCACGTCCGCCGGAGGTCCCGACACTTACTAATGAGCCGCTTGTGAGGACTTCTTAGTACGTCCACATCGCCGCTTTTAGCCATCTGTTTTATCCTACATACATATTTTGGAAGTTGTTGATTAATTTTCTTTAAATTTGAGTTATTCTCCTGTGTTATAGTTAACTTGATATTGGTTTGGTTTATATCGCATTTCGAAATAAAAAATACGCTAACAGTAGAGATGATCTTATGGTGCAGTCGGAAAATAGTCAAAATTAGAGATTGGGGGAATATTGGGTAAATATTCGGTGATCGACATATTTAGCAAGTTTTTCAATGTTCGTATTCGGCCGGATATTTCGGTTACGTTAACAAATATTTCTTACGTTAACGAATAAACAAAGTAAATAACTAGCGTATATTGTTTCGTAATTTATCGGAGTATGATATCCCATTTTAGCATTCTAAGGACTCACAAAAAATAAATTAATATGCGTCAAAATATAAATAAAATTATTGTGTTAAAAAAAACCGTAGCTTAAGAAAGAAAAACTAGTTGTTTTAATTTTGCCTAGTGTTATGGCGCAATCGAATATAAAAACATGGCCCATCTCTAGTCTCAAGCCTCAGCGGAAAACCTTTTTTTTATTTAAATATTTAAACCGCCATATGTACAATTTTCTATCTTGTGCTTAATGCAGAAAATTTTACATATGGCGGACTTAATGCCTAACGGCATTCTCTACCAGTCAACCATAGGGCTAAACAGAGACTTGAGCAACTTAAGCACATCTTGCTTGAACTTGAAAAATCTTTATAGCCCACGGTAGTTGACGTGCATTTATACATAACGCATCCAACAAAATGAGTCACGGTTGTACACATATCTCCGCCCCCTGCGGAGGAAGCATCTGTTCCATCCAACCGTTACTGGCATGATTGTCTGTATTGATCATATTCCGGTCGCCTCGAGACAGTTCCCGTAACGTTGCTCTCCCTAATCGACTATTTGGCAGTGGAATGGAATGCCGTTAGGTGACTTGAATGGTAAGCTGCGAATGGTGAACAGTGTTGCCAATTTGGCAACATGGATGAAAGCTGGGACAATTTTCAAAGCTACCTGGTACGGTACAGCTGGTACCCAAATTATGCACTTTAAAACTTATTTCTTTCCTTATTTGTGCAGACAATAACCTTCACTGCACAAATTAGAGCGAACCATATTTTTTGGTATGGTTCTTAAGCCCATATTACACTTTACATATATGATCATAGGTTATATGCAGCCCTTTTTCTTCACGTTGGAGAAAAAGGGAGGCATATAGACCTATGATTAAAGATATATGATAATGTAATATAGGCCTTAGATATGTTTGAAAATGGTGGATATAAAAACCTCCAAACTATACATAGTCACAAAATCTCAGCCATCACAGACGATAAACTTCCAAAATATTCTTTTAGTATATGTTTTAGATAGTAGCATTTTCTATTACACTGTTGCCTGTATTTTTTAAATTTAATTGATTCTTATTCAAAATTGGCAACACTATTGAAGGACTCACGGTGAAAGCTCGTCAATGAGACGAACCTGTCACTGCCACAGTTAATTGACCATCCGTAATCCTTATATCAACGAGATAAAGCCCACCTATAATCAGTCAAGTGTGTTGGTGTTACGTCGCGGGGGCAATGACCGCGCCCGGAATAAGTGTGTGTATACCTATACGTATGTTAGTTAATTGCAAGTATACCTATATCTATACATAGCTTCTGCGCGAGCGTTTCCGCACATCAAAGCAGATTTTTAATATAGGTACACTTTTAGAACTCGAACTACTTACTCCCAACGTCCCAACTCAATTAGACCAAAATAAACAGAGCGTAGCAATTAGGTTTGTTTGGCCTAATTAGAGATTTTGTCTGACTTGCTTACTATTTATATGTTATTATCAATCTGATTATTTATTTTTTAAATCAGCCAGACGAAGTCGTAAAGTGAACGCCAAGATGTATCTGTGCTTTATTCTGTGTGTGACACCCTGCCCTGGTGTCACGTACCGACTACCTACTACTAACACCTTTTTGCAATGTCCATAGCTTTCAATGTTGAATAAATTGAAACAAAATAAAGGCTCACGGCAAAAACATAGAAGCTTTTAAATAACTCAATTCTAGCTTTTTATGGCATACCTACCTCTATTCTTACAGTCTTAAATACCATGTAGGGACATAAAACAAAAACCGCTTCGATCATTTGCGATTAAATTTTGGTTCCTCGCGTCATGTAACTACAATTTATGTCTGGCATGGTCATAGTACTGTTATGTGCCTATGGTGAACCGCGAACAAAGCTACCTATTGCTTCTATGACGCACATGTTTAGGTACGAAATTACTAGTGCGACAGAGGCAAAAAAGGCCTTTTGGCCTGCACGCCTACCACGAACATCGAAAATTGGCATTGACGGGAAAACCTTGTCACTCCAATATGCAAGTGTGACAGAGATGGAGATACAAATCCGCAATCGTTTGATTTTTGTGGTATAGGTCAGGACCTATACCACAAAAATCAAACGATTGCGGATTTGATCCATGGTTCAACTTACTACACTTTTCAATCAAACGTCGGCAACATCAGGTCCGATCATTACATCACCCATTAATAATCCGATTGGGGTATGGTATGTAGAGCCGTCAGCCGTGGTCGTGACGCGTTGATCGTCGTTGTTCTCGGCTGTTATTGATGAAGAACGGGCCTTGCTCGAGATACGCTATGCGAAAGTACGTACTATACAACTCCAACAAAACATGGTGCGGCATCTGATAAATTACGAGTAAGAGTTGATTGACATTTTTGTTTGTTATCAACTAATGAGTAATAACACTCATTTGCTATTTTTTCATTTACTAGCGGCCCGCTCCGGCTTCGCATGGGTGCAATGTATTAGTTATACATAGAAACCTTCATCTTGAACCTTTCACTCTATCTATTAAAAAAAACGCATGAAAATCCGTGGCGTAGTTTTAAAGATTTAAGAATTAATACATACATACAGACAGCGGGAAGCGTTTTTTTTTTAATACTATGTAGTGATAAACTATAAAATCGGCACAATATCTAACTATTTTGTATTAAGGGTTTCTACGAAATAGAAAAGTATTTATTATTTTCTATTTCCATTTGCACTGGAAAACAATCATATTATTGTTTTCCAGTTCTTATAAATTACGGGATTAAAAAAATTTTTGGCTTTCTTCATCATCATCATCATCATTTCAGCCGAAAGACGTCCACTGCTGGACATAGGCCTCCCCCAAAGATTTCCACAATGACCGGTCCTGCGCCACCCGCATCCAGCGGACTCCTGCGACCTTCACCAGGTCATCAGTCCACCTTGCGGGGGGCCTACCCACGCTGCGCCTTCCGGTACGCGGTCGCCACTCGAGAACCTTTCCGCCCCAACGGCCATCGGTTCTACGTGCAATGTGCCCCGCCCACTGCCACTTAAGTTTAGCGATTCGGAGAGCTATATCGGTTACTTTGGTTCTGCTGCGGATGGTCTCATTTCTGATACGATCTCGCAGAGAGACTCCTAGCATAGCTCTCTCCATCGCCCTTTGGGTGACTTTGAGCCTTCTTATGAGGCCCATTGTAAGCGACCACGTTTCAGTACCGTATGTCATCACTGGCAACACACACTGATCGAAGACTTTCGTCTACAGGCACTGCGGAATATTGGACGAAAAGATGTGTCGCAGCTTCCCGAACGCTGCCCAGCCGAGTCGGATTCGACGATTAACCTCTTTCTCGAAATTGGACCTACCTAACTGGACAGTTTGTCCAAGGTATATATAATCGTCTACAACTTCGAGTGTAAAGTCTCCGATTGTCACTGGAGTTGGTGCTACATGGATATTCGAGATGATTTTCGTCTTATCCATGTTCATCTTAAGACCAACTCGCCCGGAGGCTCTACTGAGGCTAACAAGCATCGTACTTAAATCCTCCATGGTCTCAGCCAAGACTACTATATCGTCAGCAAATCGAAGGTGAGTGAGGTACTCGCCGTTTACATTGATGCCTAGCCTTCTCCAGTCCAGAGTCTTGAAAACGTCCTCCAGTGCAGCGGTAAACAGCTTAGGAGAGATGACATCTCCCTGCCTGACTCCCCGCTGCAGCGGAATAGGCTTCGAGTTCTGGTCTTGGAGTCGGACTGACATAGTGGCGCTCTCGTACAAACACTTCAACACTTCGATATAGCGGTAGTCTACTTGGCACCGTTGGAGAGATTGTAGTACCGCCCAGGTTTCGATCGAATCAAAGGCTTTCTCGTAGTCCACAAACGCTAAACAGAGGGGCAGGACCGGTTTACCACCCGCCTTCAGAAGTTCGGCTGTAATTCCGTCCTCACCAGGCGCCTTGTTGTTTTTGAGCTGTTTAAGAGCCATACTAATCTCGTACAGGCTGATGTCCGGGATGTCTTCGGTATAGTGTCGGGCCAGTCTAGCTCTAGGGTCTTCCGCCAGACCAACTTCGGGTCTGCTAGTAGACGTGTATAGCTGTCCATAAAAGCTCTCTATCTCACTCAGAAGCTCAGGTTTGGATGTGATGATTCTACCATCCTCAGTTTTTAACTTAGCGAGCTGGCTTTGCCCAACAGACAGATCCCTTGCAAAAACTTTGGAGCCCATATTTCGCTGAATGGCCTCTTCAATACACTTAGTATTGAATTGGCGCATATCGCGGGTGAGGGACTTAGAGATCTGCTTTCTTATCGCGTGGCATATTGTATGATATTTGTCTTTTTCTTTTTTGGGACAATTGTGACCGGCGACTGCGCGCGACGCACGCGCAGCGCAGCGCAGGGCGGCCTCTGTGACACCACACTCGGTCCCGATTCGGCGCGCAATAAATATCCGCTGGCTGTCTATTTATTTATCATTTAGGCAGTTCCGCCCACGCGCGTCATCTAGGATTAAGACGTAGATCACCTCAAGAATAGAACTAGAATATGGGGCGCCGGCGCCGGCGCGTGTCACCGACTCCGCGCGGCGCATGCGACCGGCCTTGTACCTGCTATACGTACATACATACATACGTAGGTACTACACGTTTTGCATTGAAAGTTGAATAAATAAAGATACAGATTAGTCGTAAGTTCGCTACTAAATAAAGAAAGATAACATGAGCAACAAATATGTATTTAATGTAGGTACCTATTTACTATTAAAAACCAGAAAAACGTTTAGAAAATGCTAACCCCTCTTAAAGTTACTTTTGATCAGTTAGTAATTGAATAATGGATACGAATGATAAGCATTAGGGAACAGAATAGTGTACGGCCTGGAGACAATAGGTACAACTATGCAACTTACCTTCAGTTCAGTTTTTCTGTAGGTACCACTGCCCCATCTCGGCGCTCTGCCTATTTCAGATATGATTGACATTTCACCAAATTGGCTTTGTAGTTTTGATGTAGTTTTGAATTCATACATGTAGCCGGAATATTATGAGAAGTGTGAATGAACGAGGAAGACATTAACTTGTTATTTCAATGGTCAGTGATTTTCCTATTATAATAACTTTTTTGCATTAGTAAATAATAAGTTTTTAGTCAATAGGCAATCTGGGTATAGATTGTGAGTCGCTTTGTTTGTGACAGCTGTGTGTATATACAATAAAATATATCGCAAGATATCTAACCTTCCTTCCTTGTGCGACCTTGTGCAAGTGCATAGGTATTGCGTCTACACAATAATCATAATGAATGTTACGGATACACTGGTTAACGGCCTCCTAGCCTAGTTGGTAGTGACCCTGCCTACGAAGCAGGAGGTCCCGGGTTCGAATCCTGGTCAGGGCATTTATTTGTGTGTTTATCACGAATATTTGTTCCTGAGTTATGGATGTTTTCTATGTATTTAAGTATTTATGCGTATATATCTATTATATATATCGTTGTCTAGTACCCACAGCACAAGCCTTATTGAGCTTACCGTGGGACTAGGTCGATTTTTGTAAGATTGTCTCACAAATATTTATTTATTTATTTATTTTTACTGGTTACTATTTTAACAGCATTGCTATTTTATTTAATGTCTCTCGGCAATCCTCGCATTTCCAACACGAGTAAATGTGAATTTCCAGTCCAATAAGTTGAAGCATTATCACTTCTGGCCTAATAAGTAGGTACAACATAATTCATAAGTAAAAAAAGGCACCTAAAACTTGTCTAAAACAAATGACTTTACCTACGTGTGCCGTTTGGAACTGTCGAGTGTTGGTCATTGCTTGATTAGGGATCGGCCGATTAAGATATGATAAGATAAGCAAACATGTAGGCAGTACCTAATGTTCCGCTTGTCGACAGGAACCTGGAGGGCAACCTGATCTCGGAGCTGGCGCCCGACGCGCTGCCGCCGCTCCCGGAACTGAGGACGCTGTAAGTGCACACACGCTAATATACCATCCTTTTCATCACAGTATTTAAATCGCATTCTAAAGAAACCGATCAAGACTATGTTTTTACTAAAGCCCAATCCAGGTAAAATACATTTAAGAATTTTAGATTAACGGGGTGTTCAACTGTTCACTATTATCACACCGATGCATCATTCAAAGGCGTTTCTCTACATACTTTTGTTTTTCGCCGAAAAATTAATGCATCTACCGGCCTAGCTGCAACTACTGACAGTGACTGGTGCCAAGAAATGCTTAGTATTCCCATCAATTACGCCTTCCTGGTATAAACATAATAAACTACTCCTTAGTATGGACGAGAAGTTGGGAACCTACCTGACATTGGCACAACTCCAACTGCTGTTACATTCAGACTTGGCTGTATTTCTAGATAAAACGGGGCAATATAGCTATCAACTATTCAAAGGTTAACAGTAAATGCACAACACAGTAGAACTGTACAAGTTAATAAGTAAGCTTATTGCTCGCGGCGCGAGGCGTTAAAAATCGTCTGGGTTAAACTTTATTGTGGTAGGAACATGAGCGCGCATCGATTATTTTAAACACTTATACTAGCTTAGTTTACAATTTCGCTGAGTTATACGGGTCTAATCAGTACAATAAAGAATTATATTTTCTACAAAAACTTGGAAATTAAGGGTAAGTAACAGGATATCATCATTATAATCAAAACTCGGTGTAATATCAAGTCTTTTGAAAGAAACGCATATAAACGGATTAATAACACAGAATTGTCATAGTGAAAAAGCAGTCCTGTGGATCACTCTAAACGTGACGGGACGGCGATTTAATCCCCTGCAACGTATTTTATCTGAATGGGTAAATCGCGGAAACCGAAGAACATATCAAGCCCATTGTCTAGTTGTTATCTGTGGGCGACTCCCGGCTTCAATCCCCATTTACTGCATGTTACATAATACATGTCACGCGTGATATAATTCTTTTATCACGCGCCAATCTCGTTCGTCTTATCACATAAATAAGACTCTGGGCCCTCCTGAATAATTACCGGGCGGGTCAGCCGGGCCGGGCCGGGTCCCGGGCCAATCTGCCCGGGTCGAGAGTAATTGACCGGAAAATGGATAGCGATGGATAGTGCGGCGAGTGCTGCTCGGGCACACTACGCATTCGTAACACTTGATTAATTGAATTTAATTGTTTTACATCAATCACGGAGATACGGATCAAACCAGTTGTTTGTTTTGCTTAAATATGTTAACGAGTTTAAGAGTTTGAAGTTAGGGAATATTTATTTGAATGAAGCAGTTTCACGATATTAGCAAACTGTGGCCTCACGGTGTGTTGTTAGCTTTTATGTTGGGGAACCAGCACTGAATATTGGCGAGGAAGGTGCGAAAAATTAAAGAAATTAAGTGTCATGATACTGCATGTAATTATAAGAATATCAATTTTCGTATACTAAAAATTTCATACTTACTTTTCCGAACTCGGTTCTGCAGCTAAAGATAAACTTTCGGCCTTTGCATTCCTTTTAGCGCTCTCCAATTACCTTTGTCTGCTATATACCACAGCCGCCAGGCTGCACCACGGGCATGAACGTTAAATTGGCATGAACAAAATGAATCGTGTTATTCTTATTTAACGGCCTCCTAGCCCAATGAAAGAGAAAGAAGGAAGCAGGAGGTCCCGGATTCGAATCCTGATCAGAGCATTTATTTGTGTGTTTATTATGAATATTCGTTCCCGAGTTATGGATATTTTCTATGTATTTAAGTATTTAGGTGTATCTAACTATTATAAATATCGTCGTCTAGTACCTACATCACAAGCCTTATTGAGCTTATCGTGGGACTAGGTCGATTTGTGTAAGATTTATTTATATTTATTTATTTATATTTATATATTTATATTTATAGTTATGTTTATGTTCTAAGCGCGGCAAAACAGAACTGCGCGTGTGAAGGTAAGCGGGTGCCGCGTACTGCCGCGTGTCGGCGACGACTCGGCGAGGGCAGCGCATTCATCTGTTCCGTGCACTCGTGACAGGACGTTGTGGACAGGGACAGTGGACACTCAAACCCAAGGCTCTGTCTGCAGCGTTCACAGCTACTACATACGAGTACATATACGTACAATAATATTGCATAACTCGCACAAATAATATAAATGCTTCTTTACAAATAAGATTGTATCAGATAATATTCCTGGAGTGCAGCTAACTGTACATAATCAAGCATCGTGCCTGTGTTAGAGAATAGTAGAAAGTAGTTTGGTACAATCACCTGCAATAGTATCTTTCGCTATGAAGGTCGCAAAAATATGTGACATACTCTTATGGCTGCACAAATAAGATTGATCCAGATATTTTCGCAGCCTTCATAGCTGGAGATAGTATTGCATGTGACAGTACTTACAGAATTATAATCTATAGCACCGTCACTCTCCATCAATTGCGTCCATTTTTTAATAACCATTCATCCACGCCCAACGATCCAATTTTTAATTTTGTCGCTCCATTGTCGCGTGTGATCAATGTGATGTTGACAATAGCCGTGGCAATAAGTGGATATTCGTTTTCTTTATCTCGTTCGCCCGCGACTTCGTCTTGATAGGCATTAAAATTTAAAACCGTTAACCCTATGATTTTTTAAGATTGATTTAAGTTCTTTACAACGAGAATGGTAAAGAATTGGTAACCACGGGATGTGGCGTATGTAGGAACTGTATTTAATCCGTTTTAAAGTATTTAAATTAGTCACGCACCATTATTTACGTTTACGTTGAACGTATGTGAGTTTCCCTCGCCACACATGCTATCGTATTGGCAGAAAGTCTGACCTTTCCTTGAGAAGGCCGCACGTCGCATCGGTATTGGTATTCCACGCGCCGCGCGCCGCTCCGCTGCCTCCGCGCCGCTAAAGATGGCGCGATAATCCCCAAGCTGGGAGTTAACTAGGCTTAGGGCTGCGTTCCGTGTTTCCCCGATTTTCCCTAGATTGCTAAAAGTCCGGGAAAAGCCTGGACATCCATTTTTTTATTTAGAAATAAATGATTCTGTAGTGTGAGAGAAAAAACGCGATCGCACTGAAATAAGTACCTGCCTTACACGATAAATAAGGAAGTTTATGGAGACTCGAGTGTTATCGTTCGCCAACAAACTGTCTTGCAGATTGGCGAAAAGTTTAGTTTATCCTATATTGTGTTAACCTTTTTGAGTAATAAATATGTCTAAGGCTTAAGTATAACACTTTAGACGTTGGATTGCAGGCAACCCTAGTCGGACTAGGAGTTTAGTGGCTGCGATCTATTGTTACGGCTTGATTGGCTTGTTCAACTGTGATGCTATCACGTACCTAACCCAAGATATCCTTCACAACTTCTCGTGGAAACTGTTTTAAATGGAGTAGATATTTTAAGGAAGTTCGGATCTCCCGGATCTTTTCCGGATGGTATAAATTTTACTTATTTAGTAGGCACCTTTTAAGTAACAAACGAAGAAACGAAATTGTAATATTCTCTTTCATTTACAGTTTATATGTGTAAAGTAGTTGATTTGTAATCTGCCGTAATAAGAGGTCGATATGTGCCCTTAAAGAATCCAATCAATTGCTGTCCATACACGTTTAGGCATATCCGCCAGATCTGCCAATAAATGTATGGGAAATTGGTCTGGCTATGGATTGCCCGAACGTAATAATAATTCCGGCAAATAATAATTAATTAAATGTAGAAAAAACTAAAAAAACATGTCAATGCCTTACGTAAGGTACAGAGATGGTTTAAAAATCACTTTAAAGAGCAAATTTGAGCACAGAAGATTGACCCGTGGCGGTAATGACGGTGATACTTAATACTAAGCTGTAGTCAAGTTGCCACATTACTGGCCGGCCGGTGTCGCCCTCGCCGCCGCCGGCCGGAGGGTCGCCCTTGAACTAGAAAGCCGATTAATGTTGCGAAGGGCAGGGCCCGGCCCTCGCCGGCCCTTAAGACGCGCTAGGAATGTAATAACAATTATCTACGAGTGCAGAAGCTCTTGCTTACTTTATGATGAACTTGATATTGGATTCAGCCACGTCCGAAATTACTGATATTGCTTCATTCCTAATTCTTTCCATTTCTTTTCTTGGTTCAAATAATATTATTATTAACAGAGACAGCATTCAACTAAATATTGCTGAGAAGAGAAGACTTCATTGTTAGATGAGAGTAACAGCACGCGTAGATAGTTATAGCTACTCTGCAGTAGTGCGTAGAACTTAGCCGTTTAATAATCTGGAGAAAATTTATCTCGCTTTTTATTTGAGATCCGTAGAACAAAGTGGTTATTTAAAGGCGTGCCATTGGAAATCGAGTTATAATACCCTCCGCCACGGATACAGTCACGTCTATATATTAACACTGAAACTTGTTATCGGGGAAGAAAGTTCAAAATTGAATACAGGTGCATATATATTTATGAAGCCGACCGTAATCTATATTCTTAGTAGATAATTTTGACTACTGACTGTATACAGTCAGGCTTTGTTAGCCCTACCTAGTCTCCTCAACCTGAATAACAATCCAGTTTTGACATCCGAAATAACTTGCAAAGAAAATAAGCTGAACAAATATTGGACGTAGCATCTCCCGCTGCGTAGGTGCTTACTTACATTGACGTCTGATTTTCAATCCCAGTATCGGCGGGTCGCGACCGCAACCCTCTTCACGCTGTCAGCGAGCGGTGAGGTGTCCGCGATATCCCCACCGCGATAAGTAATGTTATACGTATAAGTGGAAGTTCATAGATTCCTCGTCGTGTAACACATGACCATTAAACATGCTTCTTAGGAAGACTAGGTACCTACATCAATTAGTTTGTCTCTGTGATGATTCCGTTAGACCAAATATGATCGTGGATGGGTTGCGACGTACTCGTAGAATGGCTTCATTTACCTGCCTGTACTAGCTTAATGCAAATGGTTCTATCAGTTTTTGTTAAACTATCCCTCACAACGCATCCTGGCTCATCGGTTTATTGTAATTAAATAAATATTTGTCCCGTTGCATGTAGTAAGGTAAGACCAAGATGACTTATGTTGGTTCTTTAAATACGTATCAGATTTTGAGGGACAGTAAGGTAAATTAAAAAATTGTTCCATTAAACCATAACTTGGTGGCGTCCCACTTCATTAAATATAAAACCAGCCAAGTGCGAATCGGACTCGCGCACCGAGGGTTCCGTACAAACTTTATGTTGCAACTTCACCTAGAAGTAGAAATTTGACGTCAGCCATATGTATCGACAGATCGGGTCACTAGTTTGCGCGGAGTTAGTATGAGAGTTTGTTTTTCCTTGATATTTTTTTATCACGTAAACCAATTTTAAATACTTTATTTATAAGTCGGTACTTACAGCATAATACCTACCACATAAATTTAAAGAAAAATAGGTTGGTAAAATTACAAATTCTGTTTCAGAAAGGTTTTTTTTTTATAAAAAAAATTATTAAGTTAGGATCAATTTTATATTTTTCCTGTAATATTTAGGATAATATTATTGTTGTGTACAAAAATCATATTTTTACCTTCATAAACTTTGGAGCTAAAGGGGAGGAATGGTATATTTTTAATATTTTCGTTTATATGTAGGTATACATATACACAAAATTTTAATTGAAAAAAAAACCAAAAAAATGTTTTAGAATGTGCGAGTGATACCCCACATGATCCAGTAACTAAACTTTTTGCCCCCCTTTTATCGGGCATTTTTCAATGAATATAAATTAAAATATATAGGTAACTACTCCAAATTTTAAATCGGTAACTTAAGTAGTTCTCGAGATATTTAATGATGTGACAGACAGACAGACGGAATCGCACCATAAGGGTTCCTTTTTTACCATTTTGGTACGGAAGTTTATTCGCTTTATTTAAACTGTGAAAAACTCATAAACTTCGAAGCAAACACCACAAACAATTAATAAACAAACCGAAATGAGTGGTAACACTCTTTTACTTTTTAATTTGGGAGCGAGTGCTGAGGCACGCCGAGCACGGGTCTCGTATGCTCCGCTCCAACTGCGAATAAACACGTTATTGTCGCGTATATTGCGTCCACGAGATTAATCTGCACCGCAATATTCCCCCCTCCCCTCGCTCGAAGCCTCCTAATGTATGTTCTGCAGGCTACATCGCTATTGTGCGGCCAAAACCAACGTGCTGAAACTGCCGAATAAGTCGCAATTCATTAAGCTAGACGTCTCGCTCGCACCCGCGGTCCCCTAGTGATGGACGTCGCAGCTTTCTCTCTTTGCTTTTATTGCTCTAGCGACATGTTCTCTCTCGCTAACCACACAATATTTGGCACCACTTTTCTCGTGAAGTCGCGCGGTCTCGGCGCTGTTCATAATTTGTTTATTGCTTTTGATTAGCATAATGCTCCACCGCGGGACGTCGGCGCGTGCCACTTGTCCAAGTTATCGCTCATATAATATATCAAGAGTACGTGTAACTACTCTTATTAAACGTTAAGTGGATAGCCAAGAGTTTACGACGCAGTTAAAACGTAACTTTAAACCGCAACGATCCGAGATGAAGACGTTCAGCGCAGGCGTCTTTTAACTTTTAATTACGAAGAAGTAATCATTCACATTTTTACTACCCGCTACTGAAATTTTATCTTTTTACGACGGAAGACGACGGAGATGAGACGGGTGGTATACGCTTTCAGGGTGAGAGATTTTGTGCTTATGCAAAAATGTCATTTCTCTCCAGAGTTTGTGACACATTGACAATGGTATACGTACAACATAGCTTAGATGAAGGTCTTGCTTTAATATTTGTCGGGGATGCAGGATGGTTTGTGTTATGATTCCAGTTAAAGTATTAGGTTACAGTAAAGTGGATTCAAAATTCTCATTTGAATGTAAATGAAGAGCTCATAATGTAAGCCGCCCGTGTCGCCGCCGCTGAACGGAGGATCCTCCAACTAATTTCTTAATTGATGCTACTCGACATCGACGATGAGTTTCACAAACACTACTCTACTTTATTCATGAGTTGTTAGAGATTTGATACATGAAATATCGAAATGAGGCAGCAAATTATGTGAAGCATTTATGCATATAAATATGGGGAGATAAGAGTTGTATACTACTTTTAATTTCTGTCACAAGTTTATCCTTGCTTATTTTCCTGCAAGTTCCCGCACCAGATTTCTAAATACTGTCGAACACTAGTTCGTTTAGTGAGTTAATGAAGTAAATAAGGGCGGTTGTAAACAGGTGCATATGTCTATATATAGTAAATATGGGATATAGTGGAGTTAAAGTTTTGCTTAAAAGCATAGTGCGTGCTGATTCTCAAAATCTCTTGATCATATTTATACTCGTAACTACATTGAATGATCAAGATAAAGAAAAGTATTTAACGACAAACTTTAACAAATATAACAGTGTCTAATATAGCGGGGACCTAGATATTTTTAGCGCTTATTGGTGCCTAGTTCCACTGGAATGTTTAATAATAAAGACTGGGAACTGAGAGCGGAGAGCGGCTGACACAGTGGCAGGGCGGCCGGCGCCCCGCATTCCCGCGGTGGGTGGTGAGGAATGTCCGCGCTGACGTACTGTGTGGCGGGTACTGTGACGACGGTCTAGCGAGGGACTCTCGTTAGACACCAATCACTTACTGCTCGCACTTGGTAGCTTTTTCTTTAATTTATTTATACTAAATAATTGAATTATATAACTGCATTCATATCAGCAGAATTAGCTAACCGGGCACGGTGTTCCAAATTATTTTCGCATGACAAAAGATAATTTTAAACACTGTCCCATAGAGTTAAAATAACACTTTCAAGTTTCATTCATTTCATTTGCTGAGAAAAGATAACGTGGTTTGACTCTACCGCTGATCGCTGTTCGCAGTACAGCCCACAGGTGCTTACTGATTGTACGTGAAAATTGGGCTACTGTGATTTTGATAGGTAATAATGAGTAATGAATTCCGTCGAAATTGAATTTTCATAGAAATTTTATAGCTAATGAAGTAAGTCTGTGTCCAACAAGCGAAGAGGTTATAAAGGAAAGACCGTTTAGATACATGCAGTACCTACGGGCATTGCCGTGTGCTGGCATAGTTATTTTGAATTATAGGACAAAATACAAAAATTGATAAATGTTCGGACGTAATTCATAATAGCATAGTGCCAAAAGATTCATGTACAGTCGAGATCATTCTATGGTGTACATTTTTTCACCTTAATCTCTTATAAGAAGGCAATAGGGTAAGGTAACTCGATAAATGGTGTATAGATAAACTAAAACATACTGAGTTGTGTATAATGTGTAATGTATATTTGTTGCAGGATCCTACGGCGCAACCGCATCTCGCACGTGGACGAGCGCGCGTTCGCCGGCGTGCCGGGCCTGCAGGTGCTGTAAGTATGCACGCACTCATTTATTATATCCATTAGACCTGGTGTCACGAATATGTAATGATCGAAACTTTTGTATCTCCCTCTCCGCCACACTTGCATATGAAGTGGTAAACATGTATTTCCGTCAATGCCAATTTTCGACGTTCGCGGTAAGCCTGCAGTGTCCAAACGTTACCCTGAATATAGACCCGTTGAAGAGTGAGAGCAAGGAAAGTTTGACCAGCATTGGGCCCAATCTTTACTAAATATTAACTAGGTATGCCCGAAACCCCAACTTGAGTGTTTAAGAAATGTAGTCAAAATTGTATATTTTGCAGTTAAAAGGTAGACTGTGCGAACCACTGTAGCATTTACTACTAATTGTAGTAATTTCTTAATTCGAGCTAGACCTTAACATAGCCAATTATCCCGCGGAACCGTTGTGTAATAATAACAACTCAGAGACTAAACTGCTATTTTAATCCAGTTGCCAACTGCCTGGAAATGCGAAAAGTTACGCAATCAGCTTTTAAACTTTTATCTGAAGTACATGAACCCTGGCAATTAGGGAGCAGCCGTGACCTTAAAGCACTTACTTTGATTTAGAACCACACTTCTTCTTCTCAATCGCTCCTTCACTGCTAATTTTGTCTACAAGCGGTTGCAATCGGTTAGGTATCTACGCTCAATCACTCGATGAAGGGCAGCGCTGACTGTTAAATCTAACTGTTCAGATATCTGATCTGACCAGCGTCCGGGATTTCGGTCTCGAAATCTGCAAACCTGTTTTATTAAGTGAACCCTACTTATTTTCCAATTCCAATAAGTATTTTTCGACAGAGTAGTGTAAAAGTTCGACGAGATAGGGTTCCACAACTGTACAGAAATGGTGGTCCCGAGAGATGCACCGTAGGGCACAAGTAGGTAGTTTCTAAATGTACTGCGACGATCAAACTCATTACGAGAACGGGCTCTCTCGAGACTCATCAGTAGCCACATTCGAGCTTAAAAAATGATCTTTCAGCAAATATACGCTTGCTTTGTACGATCAATGCTCATATCAATGGCGAGAAGTCAAAAATATACGTAATAGGCAAGCTAAAACGTTTTTTTTTTTCGTAAAAGCTTCTCGACCAATAGGACCAATAGGACCAATAGGTACTTTAACCAGCGGAAGGTACATGTATGCAACTATAATGCACTTATTTTGTTTGTGGGCGCAAGTTGCACCGCCAGGAAGAGTTGAGATTGTAAAAGACCCTGACGCCTGACAAGAAAGATTATTTGACATTCAGAGGCCACCGGTAACTTTGATATGTTAATTCAAAGGTATTATGAAAAACACCTTACCTTTCTTATCGCGCTGAAATCGAAAATACAGTAAATTAAAACACAATCGGCCACTAAAATTAGAACCAGCCTTAAGAAAGAGTAACAAAATTATCTTCCAACCACAGCATTGTTTTCTTTATTTTAAGCCACTTACTATTTGTTTTCTTCAAATTCATGAAATTATCTATTTTATTTGTTTACAAGATAATATCATGTTTGGTTGACACTTTATTTAATCTCTACAAACTTGTTGACGCACTGTAAAACCAGCGCAGGCTGATCCCGGGACGTGTGGCTGTCAACTTTTTAATTAACGGATGCCTAGAGTAAGCCGTCATGCTCGGTAAATAAGCATTCATTTGTCTGCCCCGGAAAGCTTTTGAAGCGTCGGTCTTGCGATCCTGGTGTTAATAATGTAGATCGAAGTATGAGTGTTAATGGACTAGGGAAGATCTACAATACTTTTTTAAAGCTACGAGGTACAATTTTACACGTCAACACCCGAGACTTCGAGACCCGAGAGGAAAGCTTTTGCAGTCATGTTATTCGAGGTCGAAAGCATGTGATTGGTGTCAAATTGAAAATTATAAAATTTGCTTAGCTGATATAAAATGAGCAGTTAAAACGTCGCGTCATTCGTCACCCGTAAACTACTGAGATAACAGTAACAACCATCGCGAGTTTACGACTGTCCTGCGTCGCCAAACGACCACGGGACGACTCCGACACGACACCATAAAGATTCCTATCTCAGCCAATTTGTACACATTCCTTATCTGTTGCCGTAGACCGCCAAATAAAGTAGGCAATAGTAGATAGTGCGAGTGAATAATAAAGCCGTTCATCACGCCGGTTACCCCCCCCCCTCCACCTCGTACCCTCCCCCCTCCAGCCTTCGACCCACGGCGCTAAGCCTGCGAATTTATATTACTTACTTCTTGGCCTCGTTGTTTATGAGAGGTCCCCTGCTGTTGACACCTGCGCGAATACTCTATTTTACGCTTCCCTTTTTTGAAATTCTGTGTGGATAATAAAAAGTAACGCTTCGCTAGCTTATATCCTATAGACCTAACGTTAAACGACCAATTTAATGTAATAAAGTGACTACAACGTCGCGCCGTTCAGATATGAAATACCAATTTCCCTATATTAGATGAGGAGCTCAGCTCTCCCACAAAACAAATGGAAATGGAATGATCGTTATATGGATGTTTGGCAAATAATATCAGAAACTAAACTCTGCGGGAATGGCAATCTCATGCGTGGATTGTATTGTAGGGAGGATAATGTGGCATGCCCCACCGCGCGGCTGCAGCGAGCGTGACTTGACGCACTAATTGTCGTCAGAGCATGGAGCTGTGCAGCTGACGATAAACACTTATTTTGCTGCTCGTTTTGTTGTAAATAAATCACTCGATGCAACCATTAGTTTTATGGACATTGCATGGGTCAATGAATGGGGTTGAATTTGATTATTGGGGGTTGGGATTAAGGCCGAGTTTCTTATAAGTAACGAGTAATATTTAGTTAGTTTAACCTCTTGAGTTGTCCATGTTATGGCTATGGTGTGCTGGTATGTATCCATCCTTTATGTGTGGTTGGAATTCATGAAACCAACTGCCAAAAGTTCTTTTTCTTTCCTCCGGCCGGTAAGCGACACTTTACGCAAAACTAAATAGCCGCCTCCCGGCTCCGTCGGGCTGAAAAATAGTATACAAACCTCGGCCGGTAAATGGGAAAGCCTCGGATCACATGTTAGTCGACCTCGGCTTCGCCTCGGCCGACAATTACATGGAATCCGAGGCATTTCCCACTTAAACGGCCTTGGTATGTTATGTACTATTACTTAATTGTAATTTGTAACATTACGATCGGGATCCACAAAATGGTCTCGCCAGAAGCTGATTGCGGGTGGCTGATTTTCGGGGCACCATTATCCATTTCGTAGTATACTGTTGTCAATAATGTCTTGTTTTGTTTATCTAATTTGCATTTACCATGAATGATTTTGTATTTGTTTTTGATTCATAAAGAAAGAAATGAATAGTATGTTTTCCTATGCGCAGACGGCTAGAGGAGAACCTGCTGACGGAGGTGCCGAGTGCCGTGCAGCTGCTGCCCGCATTGCAGGATTTGTGAGTACCTACTTATAGTAAGAACTACTGGAAAAAGGTTTACTAGGGTACCAAATAGGTATTGCAACTTTTAAAACGTTAATAGAATAACTGGTTTTTGCATGTCATTATGGGCAAAATCCTCTTGAGTTGAAGTTCTCCAGACTGCCAGTGATGATGATTGTTTTGTCGGCAGGTCGCTGGCCAGCAACCGCGTGGAGTGGGCCGGCGCCGGCATGCTGCAGCGCTGCACGCGGCTGGCGCGGCTCGAGCTGCGCGACAACCCCTGCTCGCGGCTGCACCGGCAGGCCCTGGCGCACCTGCCCGCGCTCACCACGCTGTAAGTGTCCTGCAGCACTGCTGCACGCTGCACGCGGCTGGCGCGGCTCGAGCTGCGCGTCCTAGTCATTGGAAACGTAATTAATAAATAATAAAAAACCCTTATATTGCTTGCAAAGTTTTACAAATGGTTTACACGTTAAGTTGCAGAATTATGATGAAAAAAAAAAGGTTATACCAACTATTTCTAAATTTACATAACTAAATATAATAATATGAGCAAAAACCTCGCTTATTTGCGGGTGAAGGCCTCCTACAGAGGCGTAATGAAAAAGAGATATTAAATCAACACCTTGTACGACTGTAGGAAATAGTCCGTCCGTGTAAGAGGGGTCTAAAGGGCCCGCCGCGTTTTCTGACGCGTTCCATTTCACAACCACTCGTCTGTTTTTGATCGGCGCTCATATTTTTGAGACAATTTACCTACAGCGGACCAAAAGTTAAGTAAGTAACAAATATTTATGAGGCTTGCACTTAGAGATCATCATCATCATAAATTTAAGAGTCAAACTCTTGTCGGTGGAGCAATTTCCATGTATCTCTTTCTTGAGCCTTTCGTTTGACCGCCTGATACGACACGACGTTTATCTTTTCCTTAAGCTGATCCATGTATGTTCTTCTTGGCCTCCCTCTCTTCCGCCTTCCTTCTACTTTCCCTTCCACAATATTCTTTATGAATTCGTCGTGTCGTAATAGGTGCCCAAACATCTTCCCTCTTCTATTCTCAATGATTTGCAATAGGGACCTCCGCTCTTGCACAAGGTTGAGAACTTCCACGTTCGATTTTCTCTCGGTGCAACTAATCTTCTCCATCCGCCGCCAGCACCACATTTCAAAGGCTTCAAGTCGTTCTCTATCCCTCTGTGTCATTGTCCACGTCTCGCACCCGTACAACGCTATGCTCCAGATGTACACTTTATTAGCCTTTTCCTGATTTGGCGAGATATTCTGGCTTTAAATAGACATTTTTTTGTATTAAAAGTAAGGTCCGACCGAGATCTCGGTCTCGGTCTCGGTCTCGGCAGTCTCGGCCAAATTTCGAGCCGAGATCTCGGTCTCGGCTCTCGGCCAAAAACGGCCGAGATTCTCGGCCTCGGCCGAACCTTCCTTCTTGACACTTTTTGCGATTTTGGTGGGTATATTAAGCAATAATAGTGTACCGTGTTATCGTACGTAATGCAAATTATAACTTTTTAGGGTTCCGTAGTCAACTAGGAACCCAGTTTCGCCAAGCCTGTCTGTCTGTCCGTCCGTCCGTCCGTCCGCGGATAATCTCAGTGACTGTAAGTATTAGAAAGCTGTAATTTTGTACGAATATGTACATATATTGGCCATGCCAACAAAGTGGTCAAATAAAAAGTTTTTTTTTTCGTTTCAAACCTAGAGTGTGATATATCATTGGATAGGTATTTAAAAAATTAATGAGAGTTTTTTATAAACAGTTATTCATAAAGTTAATATTTTTGGAAATAATCGTTGCAGATGTTTAAAAAAATGTGTCCGGCCCTCTTAACTTTTGAAATATGAGTTTAAAAATATGAAAAAAATTAGGTACAATAGTAGAACTTAATCAGAACTTTTTTGGCAAATTAATTTGAACTTGATTGGTTGACCGGTTTATGAAAAATTGTACAAAATAATGTCTAAATTAAGTTTGTAATTTAACCGTATATGCAAAAAAAATATATATTGAATACGTAACTTATCATCCCGCACTTACCTTCCTTCTAAAAAAAATATGATTAAAATCGATTCACGGGATCAAAAGTTACCCCCGAAAACCCAACACACAAAATCCGTCTAGTTTGTATACTTAAATTAGTAACCCGATTTACTTCGCGCTGTTAAGATTTTTCAGCAATTGATAGGGTCGGGGCGGGTGTATTTATTAAAACACTTTTTAAGGTTGCCTATTGTAACGGACGGTAAACTACGGAACCCTACACTGAGCATGGCCCGACATGCTCTTGGCCAGTTTTTTTCTCAAGCTTTGACTGTAAATGTTGTGTTTTAGTGATGGCTATATTAAACAATAGTTTAATTCTTGACTATTACAAGTATTACATGTTTTTGTGGAAAATGCGCGTTTTTCGTATTAATTATAAAATCTCGGTCTCGGTCTCGGTCTCGGCCGAGAATTCAATTTAATCTCGGTCTCGGTCTCGGTCTCGGCCGAGACAAAAAAAGAAGTCTCGGTCGGACCTTAATTAAAAGCTTTTTTGGCCATAGCTATTCTTGAGATGATGTCTTGTGTACACCTGGAGTCGTTAGTAATGACGCTACCAAGGTATTTGAATTTGGAAACTTGATCTATTGTACAATTATTCAAAGTGATTGGTCTAGATATCGAAGGTGTCTTTGAAGTGACAAGCGTTTTAGTTTTGTTTATATTGATTTTAAGTCCAAAGTCCTTGAAAACTGTGTCCATGTCTGTAATTAAGTCTTCCAAATGTCTTGATGTATCCGCCAACGCCGCAATGTCATCCGCAAAACGAATAAATTGAATATTGACCCCATTGAATTTCCCACACCCCCTTTCCCAGATTCAACCAATTTTCTGACAGCACACTATAAAAATATTGAAAATGAGTGGCGAAAGTGGACAACCTTGCCTTACTCCTTGTTGTATTCTCGCCTTTCTACTTTCCTCTCCTATTTCTAATATCGTTTCCTCGTTTCTATACAGTTCATAAATTATTCTCCTATCTCTAAAATCTAATCCGGCTTCTTTTAAAATTGACATCATTTTCTTCCAGTTAACTTTGTCAAATGCTTTTTCTAGATCTACAAATGCTATGTGTGTATCCAGGCTTAATTCCATCCTTCTATCTATAATCATTCTTAAAGCGAATATAGCTTCCCGTGTCCGTCTGTTTTTCCGAAATCCATATTGATCTGGTCCTAAAAATTCTTCAGTTAATGGTCTTATTCTATTTTGTATTATTTTAAGTAAAATTTTACTAGCCTGTGATATTAAACACAATGTTCTGTGCTCTTCACATTTTAAGGTATTAATTTTTTTTGGTAAAGTTACTGTTTTTGTGATTAGAAAGTCTGTAGGGATGGATCCAGTATCGTAAATCTGAGTTATAATTTCAAAAATTTCATCTTTAAGTACATCGCAACATGAGTATTTTATGAACTCTATAAAAAACCCGTCATTTCCAGCAGCCTTACCGGTTTGCAGAGATTGCACTTAGAGATACGAGTAGGTAGTATTTTAGACCTTGAACCGTTAATCCCTTTGTATTATGTACGGAACCCTCGGTGGGCGAGTCTGACTCGCACTTGGCCGGTTTTTATTTTTTAACATAAGTAGCTAATATAATATAGGTTGACAGTCGCCACGTCAAAAAATAATTAAGTGCGACCATCGCTAAACAACAAATAAACATCAGGTTAAACTCATACTTTTTAATATGAAGTCGTGGCGTGTGCGGCACAAAATGTACCGACTTGATATCAAGTCAATGGCGACGAAAAGCTTAAACACTTTAATCAGACAACATTGTGAAGTTAGAAACACTCTCGGATCTTTACCAATAAACAAAGACTAGTCCCGAAGGCAACCCTGGATCTTGTTTTTCTCTCTTATTGTTCAAGTCAAGAAAGATACCTGTAACTAGGCTAACCGCCGCGGTTGGGAGGTTAACGGCGGCATAACCGTGCACGGCGTCCGTGACTCCGTGCAGCCCGAGGATGGGGGATGCGTAAACTTTTACGGCGCCGTGACACTAAACCCGTAGCATTCACAACTGCAGGTCACACGACCTTCGCGCGTGGACGAAACTACTACAAATATTGGGCCATAAAATGAAAGGATTTAGAACAGATACCTACTTTTGTTTCCTTGTAGTCCCTGTTCCTACATGCCGTTTTCATACGCCGTTTACAGTTTCCTATAGGCAAACTGTGAAGTTTAAAAATACGAATCAGTAAGTTTTTCAGCAATTATAGTAGGCATACCTACTCGTAAAATGGGTAATAAACTTCAAGGAAATCGTGACTTGCCGTCGTCTAAATTTTTAATCGATCATAATTATACGAAGATGAAGTTGCGGGCAAAAGTAGTACCTATTCCATAAAAAAGTTCAGCCCATATTCGCCATAGATTTCGAATCAATCTATATAGCATGTCGGGCCGCCCGCCGCGGCCAGGAAGCGTCGACACTCCGGGCGCCTGACGCCGGACGCAAACAAGTCTATTACGTCCCGAGAGGACGCGCGGACACCCGCACTACATCCCCGAGTAAACTGCAGCTGAAAGCTTGATCGGTCTCATGACAGTAGGCGTACCTAACGCCTATTAATCTCATGTGTGTCAAACGCTCGGTTGAACCAGTGTAACAGTGACTTCGGGATAGCCAGTAGTAAGTCCGGGCAGGAAGCGGCCGACAGCCGGACGCAAACAAGCCCATTACGCCGCGAGCGACGCGGGGACGGACGCTCGCACCACATATATTACAACTCGGGGATGGGTCGTAAATTGAACCGTAATGCCGTAAAGCGATCGGTCTCTCGTACCTACTGCGTGTTCCCATTGCGTTGAAAACAAGTCAAACGCTTCGCAAACCAGTGTAGACTTCGAAATCCGTAGCTACCTACTACGGGGAGCCAGCAATTTAGCCCATTACGGCGAGGACATTCGCTCGCATCGCACTACATAAATTACAACCGGCGACGGGATCGTAAACTGCGGCCGTAAAGCGCGATCGCCAGCGCGTCTGGACAGCCTGTAATTTCACATTGCGTGCCTGCCTGGCGTAGGCGAGTCGAGACCAGAAACCAATTGACTTGGAGCTCGATGTTTGTTACGGTTTTGCCAGCAATACCTACTACTTTAGAACAATAAGAACTGGTCACTTTATAAGTATCAAGCTTACAAAGTACCTACATAGTTAGATTTCATTCCCATTTATTTGCGAGCGCTGCATGTTTATACTCGTAGCACTTCTGGCCCTCTCAAGTCATCTCTCAAATAAAATCACAGGTTTCGCATTCACACTGGTACCGCATACCAAATCCGTTTAGTGGTCACAAATGAGAGCGCAAGTATACGTACTGGTTATACAAAGATTTCAATAAGCGATTTGAACAACATTCCGGTCCTTTTACCGCGTCTGCGATTTGTCCGTCCGCGGATCGGTTCGCGTTTATGCTGATGAGCGAAGCGCCACCGTTCCGCTCCGAGCCCTTAAATTTTACGTGCCGCAGACTAAATCTTTTATGACTTTATCCCCCTTCATCGGAATTTGAATATGCGGCAAAAAGAACGAGGGTACGATTACACTTATCTCAATAAAACACAAGTAACGGCGCAGGCGGGATTCAGCGAAAAACTTTCTTACAGATTTTTCTTGCCATTCAATATTTTTATTTGACTTCACTTAGACTTTGTGTAGTGAAAGAACTGGCATATGGTTTACTCGATATTCAATAGCGCTGAAACTTTATATGCTTACACAGTGTAACAGAACCAACTGCCGTTTATGAATTTATACGTGAATGGTTGATTTTGCCTGAAATATTCTTGTAGGCGGGTTGCGTTTTTCAACATGTCATAGGTAGTAAAGCGGACATAGTCATGGCGCAGGAATTAATAATCGTGGATATTAGATTAATCAGTCATGGATTACATGGAGTAATATTTAAATTAATTTAATTATTTTGAGTTCATATTAATTTGAAATGGCAACATTACAAATACGCGGGAAATATCTACTAACCAATCAACGAAAGAGTTGGGTTTTCAACCAATGAACGTCCTCGACTCTGTGGGTTTGACAGGGGAGGGGAAGTGACGTGGCAAGGCTATTTAAGGGTCGGTGTGAGTGAATCGAGGCTTTTTCTTCTGCAGAGCGTCGGGTCGAATAGGACATCGGTGAGTTTAGTTTGTAAGGATAACCACGTGATTTAGATTTGTTCACAGCGATAAGCAGCCATATTGAGGAGACGGGGTCATCGCGGAGAATCGAAAAACATAGGCTTCGGGCGAGTACGAGAGCTACAGCGGAAATGGGGAGCCGTTACGTTGATGCTGGAGGACTTGCTGCCGAGCCTACGTCAGAGACGCGCATGAAATCTCCAGAATCATTACTTCGATGGTAACAACAAATCTATGCGTAAGTTGGCTTTGAATGATTCGTTTAATCGTGCCGTGTGTAGTAGCTTATTATGTTAATATCAAGAAATAGTGGGTAGGCGGGCAACGTATTGTCGCGTGCAGTTGAGATTCAAGATGCAGTGAGTTTACTTATTTGATTTTATTGCTATGGGCGTGTGTTTGTCGAACCATTGTGAAATAGTAAACGAATTTTACTTCATGGTTAGAATGATCTTAACGTAAGTGGCCCTGCGAATTTAAATGTTCTTTATAAAGTCAAGGAAAAGATTGTGGATGCGTAGCCGATTAATAGAGTGTGTACTTATATGTGAATTGTTTAGTTATAACTGTTAAAGGAAGCTAGGGAGTTATGTATAGGTCGTATTTTAGCTTTGGTTCGGAGTGTATGTATCATTATAAAATTTATCCTATTACAGGAAAGTAGGAGGCTTAGCTTACCTACTTGTAAAGATAGTTGACCGCTAATCATTTCAATTGGTTATCTAGACTCGTGTGCGTACGTATTTGACAAATTGCGATAAACGAAGAAGGGGTTATGATTTAGTACAAAATTGTTTAAATTGATAAAACCGACTGTTGACGAGTATTCAGTTGTTAATAAGATCTATCTACAACTTCTCATTTATAGTAGATTACGATTAATATATAATTGAGATTGTTACACTTTGCAATCGAATTGTGTGCGGTAATAAGTTTTAAATAATATCAAGAGTAAAATGGAGTAATGGTTAGCGCAGATATTAATCGACACATGTTCTAGGTTTATTTATAGTTCATTTGGGTTTGGAGAGTCATATTATGTGCGGCTACTATTAGCTTAAAGTATAAATATATGGCAAATTACTTTAGTATCATTATGGGGTCTCTGTGTAAATATATGCGTTTGATATTAACATTCGATTGGATGGTGAATAAGAACCCTAAGCTTAACCAATGAAGTGTAGCGGTTAATAAAGATAGAAGCGCGGCTAAGGTTTATAAGTACCTTCACATTTTGTTCTTTTTATTTGGGAAATGTCTATGGGGTTAATATAAACTAGCGGAAGGTATATTTAACCTACTTTACGGTTATTGAAGCGTATTCTTAAATATTCACGGTTCTTACTATTTTAGCAATAATACGAGTAGGTACGCATGAATTATCTTCAATCGGTTAAATACTCTCTAGGGTTCAATAATATTATTTATTCGTTTTGAGTTAGATAGGGCGTAAATCAATAAATATTTTAATATTTTGTTAACTTTTGACTATTTCTCATTTCCCGGTTTGCGACGTCATGCGAGGACAAGCCGCGTCCATGTTGGGAGCTGCAACGAGCAAGGCTTATGCGCTGCAGTGAGAGGAGCATCTTCATCCATCTGCAACCGAGTTCCAGAGTTCAATTTATTCTGCCGAAGATAATTATTCCGGTGGGTTGGTTCTGATTTATTACTATTCGATTACTTCATTATTATCGAGAGAGTGCGGCTTCACAATTATATTTAAAACCAGTCTGTACTTATATTTGTTTAAAGATTATTAAATATAGTCACTTGTTATTTATGCAATAACATATTCTCTCGTTAATAATTGATCTGGTTGATAAACGTGAATGTCTATGCGATAATGCATTGCACACATAGATGGATGTAGTCATAACCACATTGCACCATTTGCCCCATCTCTACCCTGGCCGGTCGGTGGATAGGCCTATCATGTTCACACGCAAGTAAGTTTAAACGTCCATTACGTTCTAGTAAATTATCATCAATTCAAGGCAGGACAAATGAGAGATACTAATACAGAACATGGGCGGCTTCAGGTGATTTAAGATCATCATAATCGGACGAGCGAGAGGAGCGAGCGAGTACTCCTAATCTACTTTAATATTCCGTCTGCCTGTCTGTCTGTCTGTCTGTCAGTCTGTCTGTCAGTCCGTCTGTCTGTAAGTATGTATGTGTGTTTGTTCAATAGAGATATACTAATACAGAACATGGGCGGCTTCAGGTGATTTAAAATCATCATAATCGGACGAGCGAGAGGAGCGAGCGAGTACTCCTAATCTACTTTGACATTCCGTCTGTCTGTCAGTCTGTCTGTCAGTCCGTCTGTCTGTAAGTATGTATGTGTGTTTGTTCAATAGAGATATACTAATACAGAACATGGGCGGCTTCAGGTGATTTAAAATCATCATAATCGGACGAGCGAGAGGAGCGAGCGAGTACTCCTAATCTACTTTGACATTCCGTCTGTCTGTCTGTCTGTCTGTCAGTCCGTCTGTCTGTAAGTATGTATGTGTGTTTGTTCAATAGAGACATACTAATACAGAACATGGGCGGCTTCAGGTGATTTAAAATCATCATAATCAGACGAGCGAGAGGAGCGAGCGAGTACTCCTAATCTACTTTGACATTCCGTCTGTCTGTCAGTCCGTCTGTCTGTAAGTATGTATGTATGTTGCTCGTGAGATGAGACATACTAATACAGAACATGCGCGTCTTCAGGTGATCTAAAATCATTGTACTCCAACAAGAGTGGGCAGTGAGAGAGCTCTTCCAATATACTGAGACAATCTCTTAGTTATATATTGAATTGATTAAGTGAATTATCCGCTTAAAGTCTATTAGATCGGAGAAGGGCAAATTGAGACATTGTATTATCTCGGTTGCTTCCATTATAAACCTGTTTACTTGTGTACTTTTCCGGTATTCGAGAATGGGCTGCGTGGGCGCGATGGCAACGCCAGCTACATCCCTGCATCACTGTGCTACAACACGAGTTGCAGCAATCGAGCGGAGAGCGAGCACAAAGTCTGCCACATCCCGTCCTTGTACGTCTACGGTGAACCCGAGACTGCGTGCGTGCGGCACGTGAGCTACAATGGACCAACTCGTCTATCTACGAGTTTATTCTTGTGAGTCCGTTCCATATAATCTCTTATGGTAGGAGACTATCGATATGCGTTAACGTTAAGCCGATTATCTATAGATCCATATATTTGCGTAACAATTCTCTATTGCGGTTTAATTATATTGCGATTGAGTTAAATTTGATAGTAATTATTGATGTAAGTAATATATAAAGCGTGATTCATGTAATCATGTTATTATTAACATATACCGTTGATACACGAAATTCTATTGTTGGCAAGTAAATAAACCATCGATTTGTCTCCAATTATACCTATTGTTTAACCCTTGCTATCATGGCCCATTTCATGTATGACAAAAGGTAATCTACTGATTCTATGGTCATAGTTGCATAATGTTTAGTAGTGTATTAATCTTCAATAATTATAGTTAATAGAATGACTGATCTCACAATGTTAGAGGTGGCTCTCGAATTATTGTCGGGCTTATTACCAGTTTGAGCGGGTTTCCGTACCCTCAATTATTATCACTTTATTAGTATCACTTTCAGTACGTTTTTGCAAGTCTAATCCGTCCGTGGGCATTCCAATATGCAAACTGCTGGTTGCGGTGAATAACCTGAAGGTATTGTCTAACTCGGTAAGGATTAGTACTTGAGGGGATACGTAACCTCCCCATGCGTGAACGTTATTAGGGACTTGCGAAATACCACGGATTCGTCTACAAGCGTCGTCGACAAATGACATGTTCCCTCTGTTGTACCTGTGGGTTGACACCCTTGAGGTCAACATGGTATGTCCGTTAATACCTGCGAAATACTGCGTCTGTGTCTACAAGCGTCGTCAACCAATGACATGTTCCCTCTGTTGTACTGTGGGTCGACACCCTTGAAGTCAACATGGTATGTCCGTTGGTACATGCGAAGATACGTAATCTCCTCGTGCGTGAACGTTATTAGGGACTTGCGAAATACCACGGATTCGTCTACATGCGTCGTCGACAAATGACATGTTCCCTCTGTTGTACTGTGGGTTGACACCCTAGAAGTCAACATGGTATGTCCGTTGATATCAGCGAAGATACATAACCTCCTCGTGCGTCTACGTTATTAGGGACCTCTGAAGACACTTACCTGATGGTTTTCATGGAATCACTCACGGTGGATTATTGTGTTAGCATTGTTCTCTTTAGTAATATCGTGAGCCTGCAATCCTTCGAGTACGGAGCGCCTTATAATTATTGTCTTTGATCAGTTATTTTATTTTACATATTACTTTAAATGCCTGCAACCTCTACTTCTATTCACACCATTATTAATCATTCTTAACTATACCTATATCTCAATTGAAGCACCATTAAATCCTTAAACCTATCTTCTTAGCTAACATAATCATATCTCTAAGTGTTGTTATTTACCAACAATAGCATTTCATTTAATAGATATATGCACATAGTATGTCATCTTCTGTTATAGCTTTCCTTTATTTAAGGTTGTTTAACACTTATTAAGGTTGGTTGTTGGAGCAATCTATGGATTCACTTTGTTGTTTAAGATCTCTCACACCTCAAAGATATGGGTTACTACGAGTTATAATAGTCCTTAATATGCCACTAGATGATTACGCCATAATTGTTATTTTCTTAGTAGGAGGTTTTAATGTGTTTTATTCTGTACATTTTTTATTATGTGTGTGTATAGGTTAAATATGGGCATCAGGGTTTTTCGTTCCGTCACAGTTTTCCCTGTTGTAGGTTTGGCCCTAGTAACGGTGGCGGGCATCCAATCGAGCCCTATCCGGTTGGGTTGGATGCATAGCTTGTAGATTCATTTATTCAAATAAATAATAATTATATTACATTATACCTTGTTTAATTCACATTACCTCATTTATGTATTAACCCTCATACAGCTGGAAAGTTTCGTCCCATTTAAGTTTTAGGTAAATTTGGGGAGCTTAAAGTTTATACTTAGTAGAGTCAGTTAGGCTGGATTAGTTGTTACAATATGGTATTAGCCGTGACCAGGATTGAAATTAATATTTTATTTTGCCTTCTAGGCACAATTTGATGTTCGTGCAATGGTTTGAGGTCTTAAAGTGAGAGGTTTTGAATGCATAGTGCGTTTGTACTTTGTTCTGACAAGCTTTTTTAGCTGTAAGTTAATATTAAAACGTTATTATGTGCATGCAACTTTACATTTATTTTTCTTTCCCAGGGATATTGTTCGTCTGGTATGTTTTAATATTTATTTTATTTTTTAAGGATTTTAAATTTCTTATACTATGTGCTAGTATGGTCAATTTATTGGCGCCAATTAAGAAGGTTCAAAAATATTTTTTAGAAATTATGTTTCTTAGTAATTGCAATCTTACGGATCTCACTTATAACTCAGGATACGATCACACGGATATGGAAGTAGAATTATTATTAGACGATGACTTTACGTTAGTCGAAAGGAAACGAAACCGTAATAGACGTAAAAACTCCACATCGCCCACCATAGTCTTAGTTAAGTTTAGATTGTTATGTTGAATTAATTATTGTTAAAAATAATTACTTATCACTCGGATCCTCATATCCATATTGACAATATTTTGCGGTAAATTTCACTGAATTAGTGTTTTAAAAGATGAATTGTAAATTGTCAGTTTATAATTTTACAAAATCATTCTTTTAGTTTAGTAACATCGTTATGTTGAATTAGTTATTACTAAAATTATGATTTATGAGTCGGACGTACGTATCTATCTTGACCATCTTTTGCAGTAAATTTCACTAAGTTAGAGTTTAGTAGATGAAACGAAAATTGTTAGGTATAATTTTACCTAATCATTATTTTGATATTATAAAGTGATAGTCTTATGCAGATATAGTATTTTTCCTTGTTATACTTTAGCCGAAATATTTAATGACGTGATAAGATGACAGTGTTCTATTTAAATAATTTATTTGTGAAAAACATAATGGATAGGGTTCAATTACAATTATTTCATTTTCAAATCACAGTAAATTGATTAGCAAATTTATTTTATTATTCCGGGTGTTATTCAAGGCATGTTAAGTAGGTTATTTTTATAGATAAACAAAATGAATTCGTCTTATTAAGGAAATTACGAGTATTAATGACGTACATTTCTTGACATGCTTTACAAATATTTGCCAACAATAAAGTAACCAATCGTGTAGTGTATTTTAAGTTAACACCATTGATTCAAATTATTCAGTATTGTCTAGTTATCTACTTTTCTTTCAGTTAGTTCTACTTTAAATTTCAAAATTTCCAGTTAAAATTCTCCATATGCGTACTCAATATCATATAATAAATATTTGTTTTCTCTTAACTCTTAAGAGCTAAGCCCTTGTCGGTGTAGCTTGATGCAGTGTCTCCATCTTTGTCGGTCTGAGGCCAGCTCCCTGATGTCCTGGTACGACAGGACGCTTACATATTCTTTATCTGACTTATATAACTTTCTCTAGGTCTTCCTCTCCCACTCTTACCGTTTATCTTTCCTTCTATAATCGTTCTAATGAAATCGTCGTGCCGTAACAGGTGCCCGAGCATTTTACCTCTTCTATTTTCAATATCCCTCATTAGGTTTCTCCTTTCCTTTACCCTATTCGGTACACTTTCGTTAGTAACTCGCTCTGTCCAGCTTATTCCTTCCATCCTTCGCCAGCACCACATTTCGAATGCTTCCAAGTATTTTTTATCTTTTTGTGTTATTGTCCAAGTTTCACATCCGTATAAAGCAATGGACTATATATGTCTTTATAAATCGCTTTCGTATTCCCATAGAAATTTTGGCTTTCAGCAAATCTTTCTTTTTATAGGTCTGTTTGGTCATTGCAATTCTTGCCTTTATCTCTGGAGTACACCTTGAGTCTTCTGGATACTTCCAAGATATTTAATTTTTTGGACTTGCTCTACATTTCTTCCGTCTACTTTAATCTTGCCTTTCATATTTCCCTTCTTTGATGTTATCATAAATTTTGTTTTGGCGTTATTGATTTTAGGTCCAAATTCTCTAAATATTGCATCCATTATATTAAGCATTTTTTCTAATTCTACGCTGGCACTGGCGAAAACTACAGTGTGATCAGTGAATCTGACAAATGCCACTCTTTGCTGTTAAATTCGATGCCTCCTTCTACAGATTCTAGTACCTTCAAAATGGCTGCTTCTATAAATACATTAAATATGAGTGGTGAAAGAGAGCACCCTTGCTTTACACCTTGCTTTATCTTAACTGTTCCCTTTTCGTTTCCTATTTCTATAACCGTTTCCTGTTGCCTGTACAGTTCGTATATTATCTTTATCTCCCTGTAGTCTATACCTATTTCTTTAAGTCGGTTCATCATTAGTTCCCATTTAACTTTATCAAAAGCCTTTTCGCGGTCTACAAAGGCTGCACATGTATTTAGACCGATATCCAAGCGTCTGTTCAGCGCCAATCGCACTGCTAGTATCGCTTCTCTTGTTCTGTTTTGCCTTCTAAATTTTTTTCTCATTCCCTCTAAATTCACTTAATGGTTCAGTACATTTGTTAATTATATTACTCCGATAAACTCCGTAAATATACTAAGGGCGATTGTAACAGAACCAACTGCCGTTTATGAATTTATACGTGAATGGTTGATTTTGCCTGAAATATTCTTGTAGGCGGGTTGCGTTTTTCAACATGTCATAGGTAGTAAAGCGGACATAGTCATGGCGCAGGAATTAATAATCGTGGATATTAGATTAATCAGTCATGGATTACATGGAGTAATATTTAAATTAATTTAATTATTTTGAGTTCATATTAATTTGAAATGGCAACATTACAAATACGCGGGAAATATCTACTAACCAATCAACGAAAGAGTTGGGTTTTCAACCAATGAACGTCCTCGACTCTGTGGGTTTGACAGGGGAGGGGAAGTGACGTGGCAAGGCTATTTAAGGGTCGGTGTGAGTGAATCGAGGCTTTTTCTTCTGCAGAGCGTCGGGTCGAATAGGACATCGGTGAGTTTAGTTTGTAAGGATAACCACGTGATTTAGATTTGTTCACAGCGATAAGCAGCCATATTGAGGAGACGGGGTCATCGCGGAGAATCGAAAAACATAGGCTTCGGGCGAGTACGAGAGCTACAGCGGAAATGGGGAGCCGTTACGTTGATGCTGGAGGACTTGCTGCCGAGCCTACGTCAGAGACGCGCATGAAATCTCCAGAATCATTACTTCGATGGTAACAACAAATCTATGCGTAAGTTGGCTTTGAATGATTCGTTTAATCGTGCCGTGTGTAGTAGCTTATTATGTTAATATCAAGAAATAGTGGGTAGGCGGGCAACGTATTGTCGCGTGCAGTTGAGATTCAAGATGCAGTGAGTTTACTTATTTGATTTTATTGCTATGGGCGTGTGTTTGTCGAACCATTGTGAAATAGTAAACGAATTTTACTTCATGGTTAGAATGATCTTAACGTAAGTGGCCCTGCGAATTTAAATGTTCTTTATAAAGTCAAGGAAAAGATTGTGGATGCGTAGCCGATTAATAGAGTGTGTACTTATATGTGAATTGTTTAGTTATAACTGTTAAAGGAAGCTAGGGAGTTATGTATAGGTCGTATTTTAGCTTTGGTTCGGAGTGTATGTATCATTATAAAATTTATCCTATTACAGGAAAGTAGGAGGCTTAGCTTACCTACTTGTAAAGATAGTTGACCGCTAATCATTTCAATTGGTTATCTAGACTCGTGTGCGTACGTATTTGACAAATTGCGATAAACGAAGAAGGGGTTATGATTTAGTACAAAATTGTTTAAATTGATAAAACCGACTGTTGACGAGTATTCAGTTGTTAATAAGATCTATCTACAACTTCTCATTTATAGTAGATTACGATTAATATATAATTGAGATTGTTACACTTTGCAATCGAATTGTGTGCGGTAATAAGTTTTAAATAATATCAAGAGTAAAATGGAGTAATGGTTAGCGCAGATATTAATCGACACATGTTCTAGGTTTATTTATAGTTCATTTGGGTTTGGAGAGTCATATTATGTGCGGCTACTATTAGCTTAAAGTATAAATATATGGCAAATTACTTTAGTATCATTATGGGGTCTCTGTGTAAATATATGCGTTTGATATTAACATTCGATTGGATGGTGAATAAGAACCCTAAGCTTAACCAATGAAGTGTAGCGGTTAATAAAGATAGAAGCGCGGCTAAGGTTTATAAGTACCTTCACATTTTGTTCTTATTATTTGGGAAATGTCTATGGGGTTAATATAAACTAGCGGAAGGTATATTTAACCTACTTTACGGTTATTGAAGCGTATTCTTAAATATTCACGGTTCTTACTATTTTAGCAATAATACGAGTAGGTACGCATGAATTATCTTCAATCGGTTAAATACTCTCTAGGGTTCAATAATATTATTTATTCGTTTTGAGTTAGATAGGGCGTAAATCAATAAATATTTTAATATTTTGTTAACTTTTGACTATTTCTCATTTCCCGGTTTGCGACGTCATGCGAGGACAAGCCGCGTCCATGTTGGGAGCTGCAACGAGCAAGGCTTATGCGCTGCAGTGAGAGGAGCATCTTCATCCATCTGCAACCGAGTTCCAGAGTTCAATTTATTCTGCCGAAGATAATTATTCCGGTGGGTTGGTTCTGATTTATTACTATTCGATTACTTCATTATTATCGAGAGAGTGCGGCTTCACAATTATATTTAAAACCAGTCTGTACTTATATTTGTTTAAAGATTATTAAATATAGTCACTTGTTATTTATGCAATAACATATTCTCTCGTTAATAATTGATCTGGTTGATAAACGTGAATGTCTATGCGATAATGCATTGCACACATAGATGGATGTAGTCATAACCACATTGCACCATTTGCCCCATCTCTACCCTGGCCGGTCGGTGGATAGGCCTATCATGTTCACACGCAAGTAAGTTTAAACGTCCATTACGTTCTAGTAAATTATCATCAATTCAAGGCAGGACAAATGAGAGATACTAATACAGAACATGGGCGGCTTCAGGTGATTTAAGATCATCATAATCGGACGAGCGAGAGGAGCGAGCGAGTACTCCTAATCTACTTTAATATTCCGTCTGCCTGTCTGTCTGTCTGTCTGTCAGTCTGTCTGTCAGTCCGTCTGTCTGTAAGTATGTATGTGTGTTTGTTCAATAGAGATATACTAATACAGAACATGGGCGGCTTCAGGTGATTTAAAATCATCATAATCGGACGAGCGAGAGGAGCGAGCGAGTACTCCTAATCTACTTTGACATTCCGTCTGTCTGTCAGTCTGTCTGTCAGTCCGTCTGTCTGTAAGTATGTATGTGTGTTTGTTCAATAGAGATATACTAATACAGAACATGGGCGGCTTCAGGTGATTTAAAATCATCATAATCGGACGAGCGAGAGGAGCGAGCGAGTACTCCTAATCTACTTTGACATTCCGTCTGTCTGTCTGTCTGTCTGTCAGTCCGTCTGTCTGTAAGTATGTATGTGTGTTTGTTCAATAGAGACATACTAATACAGAACATGGGCGGCTTCAGGTGATTTAAAATCATCATAATCAGACGAGCGAGAGGAGCGAGCGAGTACTCCTAATCTACTTTGACATTCCGTCTGTCTGTCAGTCCGTCTGTCTGTAAGTATGTATGTATGTTGCTCGTGAGATGAGACATACTAATACAGAACATGCGCGTCTTCAGGTGATCTAAAATCATTGTACTCCAACAAGAGTGGGCAGTGAGAGAGCTCTTCCAATATACTGAGACAATCTCTTAGTTATATATTGAATTGATTAAGTGAATTATCCGCTTAAAGTCTATTAGATCGGAGAAGGGCAAATTGAGACATTGTATTATCTCGGTTGCTTCCATTATAAACCTGTTTACTTGTGTACTTTTCCGGTATTCGAGAATGGGCTGCGTGGGCGCGATGGCAACGCCAGCTACATCCCTGCATCACTGTGCTACAACACGAGTTGCAGCAATCGAGCGGAGAGCGAGCACAAAGTCTGCCACATCCCGTCCTTGTACGTCTACGGTGAACCCGAGACTGCGTGCGTGCGGCACGTGAGCTACAATGGACCAACTCGTCTATCTACGAGTTTATTCTTGTGAGTCCGTTCCATATAATCTCTTATGGTAGGAGACTATCGATATGCGTTAACGTTAAGCCGATTATCTATAGATCCATATATTTGCGTAACAATTCTCTATTGCGGTTTAATTATATTGCGATTGAGTTAAATTTGATAGTAATTATTGATGTAAGTAATATATAAAGCGTGATTCATGTAATCATGTTATTATTAACATATACCGTTGATACACGAAATTCTATTGTTGGCAAGTAAATAAACCATCGATTTGTCTCCAATTATACCTATTGTTTAACCCTTGCTATCATGGCCCATTTCATGTATGACAAAAGGTAATCTACTGATTCTATGGTCATAGTTGCATAATGTTTAGTAGTGTATTAATCTTCAATAATTATAGTTAATAGAATGACTGATCTCACAATGTTAGAGGTGGCTCTCGAATTATTGTCGGGCTTATTACCAGTTTGAGCGGGTTTCCGTACCCTCAATTATTATCACTTTATTAGTATCACTTTCAGTACGTTTTTGCAAGTCTAATCCGTCCGTGGGCATTCCAATATGCAAACTGCTGGTTGCGGTGAATAACCTGAAGGTATTGTCTAACTCGGTAAGGATTAGTACTTGAGGGGATACGTAACCTCCCCATGCGTGAACGTTATTAGGGACTTGCGAAATACCACGGATTCGTCTACAAGCGTCGTCGACAAATGACATGTTCCCTCTGTTGTACCTGTGGGTTGACACCCTTGAGGTCAACATGGTATGTCCGTTAATACCTGCGAAATACTGCGTCTGTGTCTACAAGCGTCGTCAACCAATGACATGTTCCCTCTGTTGTACTGTGGGTCGACACCCTTGAAGTCAACATGGTATGTCCGTTGGTACATGCGAAGATACGTAATCTCCTCGTGCGTGAACGTTATTAGGGACTTGCGAAATACCACGGATTCGTCTACATGCGTCGTCGACAAATGACATGTTCCCTCTGTTGTACTGTGGGTTGACACCCTAGAAGTCAACATGGTATGTCCGTTGATATCAGCGAAGATACATAACCTCCTCGTGCGTCTACGTTATTAGGGACCTCTGAAGACACTTACCTGATGGTTTTCATGGAATCACTCACGGTGGATTATTGTGTTAGCATTGTTCTCTTTAGTAATATCGTGAGCCTGCAATCCTTCGAGTACGGAGCGCCTTATAATTATTGTCTTTGATCAGTTATTTTATTTTACATATTACTTTAAATGCCTGCAACCTCTACTTCTATTCACACCATTATTAATCATTCTTAACTATACCTATATCTCAATTGAAGCACCATTAAATCCTTAAACCTATCTTCTTAGCTAACATAATCATATCTCTAAGTGTTGTTATTTACCAACAATAGCATTTCATTTAATAGATATATGCACATAGTATGTCATCTTCTGTTATAGCTTTCCTTTATTTAAGGTTGTTTAACACTTATTAAGGTTGGTTGTTGGAGCAATCTATGGATTCACTTTGTTGTTTAAGATCTCTCACACCTCAAAGATATGGGTTACTACGAGTTATAATAGTCCTTAATATGCCACTAGATGATTACGCCATAATTGTTATTTTCTTAGTAGGAGGTTTTAATGTGTTTTATTCTGTACATTTTTTATTATGTGTGTGTATAGGTTAAATATGGGCATCAGGGTTTTTCGTTCCGTCACAGTTTTCCCTGTTGTAGGTTTGGCCCTAGTAACGGTGGCGGGCATCCAATCGAGCCCTATCCGGTTGGGTTGGATGCATAGCTTGTAGATTCATTTATTCAAATAAATAATAATTATATTACATTATACCTTGTTTAATTCACATTACCTCATTTATGTATTAACCCTCATACAGCTGGAAAGTTTCGTCCCATTTAAGTTTTAGGTAAATTTGGGGAGCTTAAAGTTTATACTTAGTAGAGTCAGTTAGGCTGGGTGAGTTGTTACAACAGTTATTATGTACTTTTAGTGCAATATTATTTGTTGAAACCCCTCGACGCAGCGCAGCAGGAAGATGTTTTTATTGTAGCCAATCCATACGGATCTAGTAAAAAAGTTTCAATAACTAAAGCGATTTTGCATGATTTCTTTGATCCACTTTTATCTAACTGAAACCCTGAAACGCAGGAGCTCTTTTCCAACCACTTTACGGCGCTGAATTCTTTAAAGCTAGAACTTGTTTGGGACTGAGAAATAAAGTACGTAAGAAGTAAAGTTCACTATAAAATAGTTGGAAGGCTTTACTATTGAACCCGTATTTTTAGGGACGCTTCGCACAACTCGATCAGATTGCGAATTGCGATGCTTATTATGATACTGAGATACATAGTAGGTTTAACCACGTAGCGTCTTAGTGTTGGCATAGATAAAAAAAAATATACTCTGTGGTGTTGGGTATATAAGTGGCATTATGTACACGTAGGCACGCTCGGTTCCGGAGCGCGGCGAGCCGCAAGCTGCGGTCGGTTATCCCGGCATTCTCGGGGCACCGCGGGACCGCAGCTGCTGCCACTATCCACACTACAGTTTCTACATATAGTACAGAATGCGGCTGATCGGAAGTCGCACCATGTAACTTCGTCTGTAGCAATCAATTCGGAGTCTAATAAGTAACCGCTAAGTAACCATTAGGTTTATGTTGAGGCATAAATAGAAGTCAGAATTAAAGCTTTTATCTTAATAGGTAGGTATTTTTTTTAATACTACGACGGTGACAAACAAGCATACGGCCCGCCTGATGGTAAGCGGTCACCGTAGCCTATGGACGCTTGCAACTCTAGGGGTGTTACATGCGCGTTGCTGACCCTTTAAAAACTTTAAATTTGGTGGGATTTTTATCAGGGCTGTTAGCTAGTGGCTAGGGGGACATCATGGGGATCCCCTTCCTTAAAACACAAATTGCCCTACCTTAAGAAATACCATCAACTTTGATGATATACCCCGAAATGCTTACTTGCGTATGTTGCATCCTACATGTAGGTAATGACCAAAATGTATCTGCCCTATCTTAAATTCAACTCCGGCTACGGCCCTGGTTTGTATACTTAAGTAGTTATGTAATGTATATCTCTGGATTGCCTAGTTTGCCTACTCCATACCTACTTGCAGTCTATTAGTTTACTACCAAACACCACATTATTCCGGTAGTAGGAACCGGTCATGAACTATTCTCATTACTACCACCTACTATTATGCAGCACGTGGAGGCGTGAGTCATGTGTTGAAGTGTCGCCTACAATACCCGTCGTTACCGCAACCATCATCACACAATACACGGCATTAAACTGTACGAGCCGATCACGACCGAGCCTTTATTTGGTACAAAGTCAAACTCAATAACAGCACCAAAATACACCATATATAATAACACCTTACCTTATACTCTTGGTTTAGTCTTGACACCAATACCAAATCTTTTCTTATGATAATGTAGGTAATGTGTACAAATACAAATAAGAGCGTAATGTAGTAGAGTAGCCTCCCACGCTCGTACACAGCCTTAAGAGGGCGCAGAGCAGAGAGTTGTGTTTTCTTATAAACCTTGTCATTTCTTTATACTTAATCCATGGTATCATCGTTGTAGTGAAACTAATTGCCTAACTTTAGATCTATGACGCATAATTTCGATTTCCTTAATTGCTTTAGATATTTAAACGGGAAAAGTGGATACTTTTTACCATATTTATTGTATTTGTTGTTTGTCTATCTAGAACTCGAAGATTCTCCTCTCAATTACTCAAAGGTTAGCTGGAAGAGATCCCTTATAGGGATAAGCTCGCCTTTGTACCTTTGTTCTTATCAAAATGTTTATTTTTACTATATTTGTGTACAATAAAGTGCTTACAAACAAACAAACAAACTTTTTCCGTTTAGGTGATAAAACCAAAAGTAAGTAACATAAAACTATATCTTGTAGACGATAAGTTGGAGAATTAGTAGGACTACAAGGATAATACCATTTTTTACAAAACACTACCCCCAAGCCATGGACTCAATGCTGGCACCCTCTTAAGTAGTACTTGTATTACTGAAGTTATTTCCCGCCTTCCCCGGAAATTAGGCCGCAGTCTAAGTAATGGAGCGGCTGGAGACGAGCATTTCCATCAACTACACGTCACTCAAACACCGGGTCAATACCCGACACTACTCCACCGATTTTTATTCGCTTTTGCTTTGCTTAGTTTCACCGAGATATTTATCCCCTAACGGTAACGAAATCTAGTAAGTTTGACCCACTTTCCGTAGTTCGACGATATTTTGCATATAAACGCGAGCCCAGTTAGAATAAACTGAGGTATTGGGAGATCACTTTCGTTATTAGTAAACGTTCAGGGTCCCGTATCAAACAACTGGAAATGCAAGGAAAACGTGCTAATAGCTGAAAGTGTTACCTACGAAAATAAAGCTGGAAACGGGCGGATACCTATAATACCTAATCGTAATCCTAATCCCTTCTTCGGACAATAACATAAAAACGCTGCGTCAATTCATTGAATGAATCAGACGTTACTTTGCGGAAGTCCATATTATTATTATTATTGTCGTAATGTCCATGGTAATGCAACGCAACCTCGAGTTGACGCTCATAAACACCGTAACTTTTTTCCTTTTAAGAGTTAAGTGGTAAATACTTATACCTAAATACTAAACGGTTATTAAAAACTCGTTCTTTTAATTAAACGACGCCCTAAAAGCGTCTTGGACATTTTGGAGACGTTGAACTTTAAATTTAAGGAGTCCGGGAATGCGAAACACGGCGCAAGAATTAAGTAAGTGGATGTACCTCCGAGAATACTGGAAATTGAGAGACAACAAAGGAATTTCCTTCTTACATACCGACTAGGACGTTAAGTAATTTGAAAGTTAAACAATTATGAGCAATGCTATCTAACCTATTGTGTAACGTCAAGAAGATTATCCCATTCCAGAATTGTTACATGCTAGTAAACAGTACCTACCCACTGATAACATCATCATCATCTTCCTAGCGTTTGTCCCGTGCTGTGAGGGCGTCCGCTTTCTTGCATTTCTCCTTCCACTTCGCTCTATCCCGGACATCGTCTTCGGGTTACTCACATGCGTTTAGATCTTTGGCGATGATAACATTGCATCATTGTTGTTTGGTTTGCCTCTTCTGTTTGGTCCTGAGAAAGCAAATCTAAAGGCTCTGCTGCGCTGCGTACATGTTCTGGCGGCCTTCTTTTGGCATGTACTTCGTATAACAGTACCTACAGACAGACACAACATCCTGACTTAATGCGGAAGTTGAATTCTGCTTAGGTTATAGGGTAAATATAAAACATAGAGAATCATCCTTTTTTGTTAGAATGTTTGAGAATAAATTGAACGTCAGAGTATCGTTTAAAACCGTAATAAATAAAAGCTTGTGTTTTGTGTGCAGGATCCTATCGGACGCGCGCGGAATGAGTGAGCTGCCGTCGCTGGCGGGCGCGGCGCGGCTGCACACGCTGCGCGCCGACCGCGCGCGCCTGCGGGCGCTGCCGCCCGACCTGTGCGACCACGCGCCGCACCTGCGTGTGCTGTGAGTACTGTACTGAGGCACAGGACTATAGGACCCTGTTAGATGATATGCCGGTGCTGTACACTCCAGCTACGTCCTCGCATCCTCAGTTGTGCCTCATTTTCATTGACACAATTGAAGTCGTTGTAACACTGTCCCCGCTGCGCTTTCAGTACGCGATGTGTTGGTTTTGATACATTCTACTGTGATTTTTCCAGATAGGTAGTCTTTACAGATAGACTTAACTTATCTTCGGGGTTTTCCTACCCCATTATATTTAAATACAGAAAGAAGTACGAGATTCGCGACCCACTTTCAACATAAAAAATCGTAAGTAGTGCTTGATGTACCAGTGACTACTTGATGCACCTATTCTGGGTCTCGTAACCCTCGTTAACAACCGTACCGGTTTACATAACGGTAAGCGTAACTAATTAAGTTATCGATAGACTTAATGCCGCAAATTAATTTCGGTGCTTTTACAGAAGTGTGAAAAGCTTGCCGCAGCACTTTGTCGCAGCGAGGCCACCGCAATCCCGGGAGGCGGCGGTAAAGGTGTTCACTGTGACAAGGTTCCGTGTAATCCCGATCAGGCCATTTGCATATTGAGTGGGGCGGTGTCGCGCTAATAGCCTGCGCTTTTATGAAGCGTACGTAAGCGCCTTGTGCAGGGGATTGGGACGTGTCCTTTCACGGAGCAGCGTCCAGCGCCGCGCGAACACTCGATTTGTCGGCTTTTCGCGAGCGCGCTTTGCATAATACCAGCGACTGATACTGCTGACTATTCTGGTGCGGAAATGAGGAGCTTTTGTTTGGTGTACATTGGAAATCCTTTTCAAGTTCAAATTGGTCTACGTTTTAAATTAAGAATTAATTCGAGATTCTCCCAGATACGCTGAACAAGGCTGACGTAAGACATGAGAATGCGTTTCAATTACAGATAACTGAAAGCCTCAATTCTGAATCTTATCTTATTATTTATTACTATTATTATAGTGAGCGGTAACGGTAACGCTAATAAATTCTGTAGTCCTCCTTTTTGCAGTGGATGAAGCACAAACTATAGTATTTTAATTGAGAAAACCTCGGCCGAATTCCACTGTGTGCACACTATTTATTTTAGTTTATACTTGGGTGATGTCACGAAGTGTGAGTTGGAACTACCTGGGGCCTTACCATGACGTCTTAACGCGATTCAATTGACTATCTAAACTGAGTCGCTTCCATATAACTGAGCCTAAACTGAACCTAAACTGAATCGCGTTAAGACCTCATGGTAAGGCCTCTGAAGGCCTAGTATAAAAATTGTACGACATTAACTTCTCGACCGCGTTAGCGTATCGAGGGGTCAAGATATGAAAGTTGCCGGATGATTTAAATAAAAGGCAAACTTAATTTGAACTCTCGATACGCTAACGCGATCGTAAGTGTCATACAACTTTTATACTAGGCCTTCTGGTTATTTGTATATTGGGGCAGCATGGTTATGGGGGCAGTGTAGTGATTGTTTGTGTGCTTGTGCCACAGAGCGGTGCAGTCCAACGAGCTGGAGGAGCTACCGGACCTGCGTGAGTGCGGCGAGCTGCGAGTGCTGTGAGTACTCATACCACAATATCATTCCCTAACTTAGTCCATTTGCACCGCCCAGGTTTTAGCCCCTATTTCCGAGTTAAACTGATGAATCCCATACAAAAAAATTATATGGCTTAACCTTTTGGTTGTGCAATCAGCCCTTAAACGGTAACTTATTTTGTTATCTCCTGCTACTCAAAAGTTGATTCAAAGAGATCGCTTTTAGTGATAAAACTGCTTGTTTCTACTTTTATTCTTACTTACACTGATATTTCCTCTTTCTCTTAAGACAGTTTTTCTTCCGTTCCATGTATACGAGTGTGGTGGATTATGAATTTATGACTCAGATCTAGATCTCCCGCCGATATTACACTATAGTCGAATACGGCGAACCTATGACGGTGTAATGTGTAATACGATCGGAATAATCTTCATCAATCAGGCTCTGGGAGCCTGGGGTCCACTTTGGCAACCAATCCCAAGATTTGGCGTAGGCGCTAGTTTTACGAACGTGACAGCTGACCTTCCAACCCGGAGGGTAATCTAGACCTTATTGGGAGTAGTCCGGTTTCCTCACGAGTTTTCCTTCACCGAAAAGCGATTGGTAAATATGAAATGATATTTCTTACGTAAGTTCCGAAAAACTCATTGGCACGAGCCGGATTTGAACCTGTGACCTTCGGATTGAAAGTTGCACGTCTTACCGCTGTGCCGCTGGACCACCAACGCTTATCGAATAATATAATATGATCACAGATGTAAATAGATAGTGTAATATCGGCCTTACTCAAATTCCTTTAAGACTTAGATTTAGTTTTTTTATGTACCCTAAGTGCTCTGAAAGAATGTAGAAAATCATCTCGAGGGTAGGAAAAATTATAAACTAGGTAGGTACCCATAACTACCAGTACCTAACTTATTATTATTAGCTCATTATAGTGTAGTTCCTTATTATTACCCAGAGATACCTAGTTCACCTTACTAACAACAGTTGGTACCTAAAACTTTTGTGATGCCCTTCTTGCGTGTAGTTGTGTAGGTACAGTTTGCAACAAAACATCATTCATCCTACTTTTTTATCCGGAAATTTACTCTCACTTACTTATTTTGTTTGTTTATTTTGTTTGTTTGTGAAAACAGAGATCTATTATGAAGATAGTTTTAGCTGTTCGCAACTACACAGAGCTTTTTAGCAAAGTAGATTAAGTACGTACATAATTTATGATCATAGATGCCTCTCAACAAACGCAATGTCCGAAGTTTAGTCAATGATATTTGTTGAATAGCTATCAACCGCCGTTATCTTCACTAAGTGTTCATTCGGAGTAAAAGCCGCCATCAAGTGAGTTTACGGCGTGTTTCCTGAACGGCCGCACCGCACATTAGGAGCGACATTACGCTCCGAACTGCCGAAACGTCGCTCATAAAGACAATTCCACAAAACTTCACACGCCATTAAATTCAATGAAAGGTTCCGCGTATGCGGATTACGCGGGTGCGATAAGTTACGGCTTGCGTCGTCGCCGCCGCCGGGCCTCCGCCGGCAGGCCTCCTGTTTTGAATCTCTTCCACTACACTGACTTAAATGTCCATTAATTCCACTTAATGTTTGTTATTTATAAACTTATAACATTTATTTATCTTATTTACGCAATAAAAAAGGCTCGTGTTTCGCATTCTTAGAAGAATTTTATTAGAATTTATTAAAGAGTGGAGTTGTTTGCACTAATAGACTTCACAGAGAATTATGGATCACAATAAAGTACGTAGGTTATGAGCAAATGCATTAGCCGCGTTGTTTTTCGTAAACCTGTATTCGTAGAGCCAAAAATAAACAAAACAATAACGTTAAAAGGGTCGCTATCGAGTGCTAAGTTGGGTCACAACAAGGAGAGTAAACAAAAAACAAAAGCGATCTCTAAATACACATAACCCTACGCAACACTTTGAAAAATCTAATTGATACTTATGTTATATTCATTTAAGTTCTAAATTATCGCGCACAGATACTGACAGCTAGTTTATAGTCAAGTTTTCCGTAAAATCTTTCTATCTATTTCGGTAGATACCTTCTTGAAATGTATGTGCGTATATACAGCGCGCGTGTTAGGCTGATAGATATGTAGACCGCAGTTCCGTCCCACTAATAGTGTTTGCACTCCTGAGAACCCCATCCGAAAGTCAACAGACTCGCAGACTACTATAGCCACGCAAAAATCGGGCCACGGTAATGTTGACATGCCGGGGAACCCGAGCGAGTCCCCATCTTTTTGTGATGTGCAGACCCGATCTAGCCTTTGCGACTGCGTAACATAAAACCGTATTTTAAGGAACGTCAGTGACATTAAATCTATTGAATTTTTTCTTCAACTGTATCTGAATCCGTATACATAATAACCTTAGGGTTAACCGAATAACCCCGAACTGAAATATCTGAACGTAAAGTGATCAAAGCATCCAGTGCCCGAGGGTATTTAATTTATTTAAGAAAATTACTTTTTACTTTTTCAGTTAATACTTAGTTTACCTATATAATAGTAGTGTTACTTTCAAACTACACAAATTAAAATATAATATGAACTTGTTTTTTCATCTCTCGTGCCTCTCTAAGAGTGATTCGTGTTATTATTATTAGTCTAAGTAGTGTTTTGTAAGTAAGTATTCAACGTTTGATCGACGTTGGTACTTATTTAAACTTTCACGATTTTCACACATTATAAATTTACTAAAACGGGGCTTAATCGTGTATAAACTAAGTAAGTTTATACACGATTAAGCCCCGTTTTAGTAAATTTATGACGTTGGTACTCCAAACAAGTACTTATATTATGGTACGTATACTTTATCAGGGACCTGTCGTGGAACCGCATCTCGTTCCTGGAGGGCGCGGCGCTGCGCGGGCTGGGCGCGCTGTCCGACCTGCTGCTGGCCGGCAACCGCCTGCACCGCGTGCCGCGACACGCGTTCTCGCACACGCCCGCGTTGCGCACACTGTCAGTATACACGCCTACAACTCACCCTTATAAGTTTTCTTTCATCATATCATAGGCAGACAAAACTCATCTTTCCAGATGCATGAAGTATGTCATGTATCTTTTTATGTGTTTCAGAAATCTTGAGAGCAACGAAATTGAACACATCGACATCGAAGCATTTGTGCCCATATCCAACTTAGAGGATTTGTAAGTATTTCTGAATTGAATTACCAAAACTGATTTTCTCTTCTAATAATAAATAGGTTTTGACAAAAATGTATTAATTGCTGATTGCACTTTGGTTCCATAATAGTGTATTATCATCAAACCTACATTATGCATGTGAAGTTTCAACTTATTCCAATAACGGGAAAACAAATTCAGTTTGCAAGATTTGACCCAAACAAGCAATCACACAAACACACATACCTTGCAAGTTAAATAAATGCTTGTAAAGTAGAGTGCTTGCTTTCGTTCATTAGTTTTTTTCTACACAATATTTTTGGTTAACCTGTGTGTGCGTGTGTGTGCACAGAAACGTGGGCAACAACGTGTTCCCGCTTCTGCCGGGCGGCGGGCTGCAGCGCCTGCGCCGCCTGCGCGCGCACAACAACCCGCGCCTCACCTCCTTCCACCCGCCGCACGTGCTGCCGATGATCGAGGTTAGCTCACCACATCACCAGATAATCACCCGACTAAGAGAACTTTTTAAAATCCCCTGGTCAACACAAGACATTTTCATCAGGAGTTAAAATTATTTAAACATTTAAGTTGTACAAAATTTCTTAATTTCCTGACAGGTATATTCAAATCCAAGATTCTTAATATTCTATTAATTTGTTCTTCAATGAACGTAATACCCTGTTGTGCTGTCAGACGCTGGTGCTCTCGTACGCCTACCACTGCTGCGAGTACATGCCGCTGATGGCGGCGGCGGACGGCGGCTGGGCCGAGCCCCCCTCGGAGCCCGAAGACGACGAGGGGGGCTTCACGGACGAGGTGCTGCCGCTGCCGCCGCACGTGGACCTCGCGCGCTGGGCCAACACCTCCGACCTCTGGGCGCACTACCGTAAGTATACCTTCGTGCCACTACTGCCTCTGCTGCAGGGTATACCCACCGAAGTCTAAGGCTGACGAAGCAGCGACACGGATGAAAGATCTTCCACTCTCATTGAACTTCGACTCGAGTCTCTGGCCATTGTCTGTAGGTACCTAAAATAACACATTTATTTCTTTAACAGTTCTTTTCACTTCAAACGTTTTTCCGCACGGTCACTTTTAAGGAAACCCTACCAGTATAGTTATCTTTGTCGAAAGTATCGAAACACGTGACTAAATATGTAGGTAGTTTATTTGTTTAACATATAACATTCCATTATAAATTAAAATAGATGTCATATACTAAAGAAAAAGAGCAACACCGACGGAGGCCAATCCGAGGATTGAACTCGGGTCTTCAGCTTACGCGGCTAATGCCATAGTGATTATGAAGAAAATATTCAAGCCGTATGACACATGACATTGTGTCGAAACATCGGTATAACTATTAAGGTAAGGTATTTCAATTAATTAAATTTGCGGTAGATCCGTTGTAAGTTTATAATAATATGTAAAAACGAGAAAGTTTAAAGTGTGTTTACCTACATAAAATATTGTAAAGAATTGAGAACCTCTTCCTTTATTTTGAAGTCTTTGGGAGCGCGAGTTCGGATCCTACCGACTGCGCCATGTTAAAGTAATTGGGAAGCGGCAATCACACAAGTTCCGAGCAAGACTAAACTCCATATTTCACCTACCCACATACATGAATAGACATTAATACAAACTCCCAACAGAGCTATGTGTAAAGAGAAGAACTATTGTATTAATCAGCTAGTATATCGCTTTTTAGCATGTTAATTGTAGCTTTAAATTGAAAAAAAAAATCTGTAAGTATTAGCACAATTTTGTTTCCAATACTTCAGCTAAGAAAGAGCGGCACCTCCTAGCACAGGCTATATTAAAGCTTAAAAGGGAGTACCGGAAGCAAATACAAATAAACATTTTTCATTTTCATTAGTTTCTATCTGCCTAGGATATTCATGATCCGTGCCTGTTGACAGTGAACTCGACGGGAGTCGGCGACTCGTGGCTGCGTAAGGCGTTGTCGGCGTGGGGCGCCGACGGCAAGCACGAGCGCGCCGTGCGGGCGGCTCCCCCGCGCCGGGTGCGGTGCCTGCCCCTGCCTGGTTGGTATCAGTTCCCATCCGGATTCAGGACTCCCAGGCGGGAGAAACTCTCCTTGCCCTTCATCATCAGTATCATCACCAGACTACATATGTACGTCCCTCTGCTCTGGGCACTAGCGACCATTCTGTACAGAAGTTAAAAGTTGAAAGACTTCACACTTAAGGCTTCCTCTTGATGTTTCCCTGAAAGTAATTACGACCAAAGCAATTTATTTATCGTTTAAAGTTTCAACTTTCGATTCAGAGGTGGTACATCTCACTAAAGTGCTCGGTTGTTTTACCCGATAATCGTTGCAATTGCCGCACACTATTTTACATCATCAAAACAAACGGGCGCTTAATCAATTGTCATGGGACCAAAGGAACTGCTCTTTTCTGTCTGCGTTACTAAAGTGGAACAAGTAAAAAGCAAGCCTTAGCTTGAACCATTCCGAAATGATTGCAGGGCCGTTCCTGCCATGCGTGGACCTGTTCGACTGGTGGACGCTGCGCTGCGGCGTGTGGGCCGTGTTCCTGCTGGCGCTACTCGGCAACGGCACCGTGGTGTTCGTGCTGGTGTTCAGCCGGTCCCGCATCGACGTGCCGCGCTTCCTCGTCACCAACCTGGCGGCCGCTGACTTCTTCATGGGAATGTACCTTGGTAACACTCGTTCCGCGCGGTATTTATGTTAACTTTACGCTTCTTTGAGCGCTTTAGTATAGACAGTTAAACTACAAGCTCACAAAAACCTTACTGAAGACACCCAGACACCAACTGCGGAAAATAGTAGGACTATTCACAGGACACAACACACTAAACAAACACTTATATAACATGGGCATAACAGACAGTCCTACGTGCAGAGCATGCATGGAAAAAGAAGAAACGACAAAACATATTCTCCTAGAATGCGGACAGGTAGAAGTATACAGGAGTAAGTACTTAGGAAGTCCAACAACACTAAAGGAAGCAATTAGCAACCTAAAAAAGATGCTAGGTTTCGTGGAGGAGCTAGGATGGTTAGAATAGGGCTACCTCGTTATCACGCAAAAAAGGCACATTAGATGTCGAGTTGCGGAAAACGCCCAGCACAACTAACTAACTAAGTATAGACAGTTTCTGTAACATTGCTTTGAATGTGGCAGGGTTCCTGGCGGTGGTGGACGCGGGCACGCTGGGCGAGTTCCGTGCGCACGCCATCGCGTGGCAGATGTCGGGCGCGTGCAGGCTCGCCGGCTTCCTCGGCGTGCTATCCTCGGAGCTGTCCGTGTACACGCTGGCCGTCATCACGCTCGAGCGCAACTACGCCATCACGCACGCCATGCACCTCAACAAGCGGCTGTCGCTTCGCCACGCCGCCGCCGTCATGGGCGCCGGCTGGGCCTTCTCGCTCGGCGCGGCGACGCTGCCGCTGCTCGGCGTGTCCGACTACCGCAAGTTCGCCGTGTGCCTCCCCTTCGAGACGGAGACGCCAGCCTCCCTCGGCTACGTGGTCGCGCTGCTCGCCATCAATGGCGGCGCGTTCCTAGTGCTGCTCGGCTGCTACCTCAAGATGTACTGCGCCATCCGCGGCTCGCAGGCGTGGAACAGCAACGACTCGCGCATCGCGAAGCGCATGGCGCTCCTCGTGTTCACCGACTTCCTCTGCTGGTCGCCCATCGCCTTTTTCGCACTGACGGCGGCGTTCGGCGCGCAACTGGTCTCACTCGAGGAGGCCAAGGTTTTCACTGTGTTCGTACTGCCGTTGAACTCGTGCTGCAACCCATTTCTATACGCGATTCTAACGAAACAGTTCAAGAAGGACTGCGCGCTCGTATGCAAGGCGATCGAGGAGTCCCGCGTGACGCGCGGCATCGGCCGCTGCCGACACTCGTCCAACTTCAGCAACCGCCAGACGCCGGCCAACACCAACAGCCTCGCGGAGCGGTCGTCGCGCGGCCCGCACCAGCCCGCGTGCGCGTGCGCGTGCCGCCGCCTGCTGCCGCCGCCCGCCGCGCCCCCCGCCCCCCGCGCCCGGCGCCTGCTGCGCTGGCTGCGCGCCTGCGGCCGGCGCGGCCAGCGCCCCGCGGCGCAGGTGCCGGCGCCGCGCACGAGGACGGCGACGGGCGCGGTGCCGGTGCGCGCAGGATCGGTCTCATCGTCGGTGGAATTCTCGTCGTCGCGTTCGGACTCGTGGCGCACGTACGGGCGAGCGCCGCCGCCGCCGCGCCGCGCCGCGTCGTGGTTGGTGGCGCGCAAGACGTCGCAGGATTCGAACCTGTCCTCGTCGCGCAACGACTCGTCAGGGTCGAACGCGACGGCGTCGACGGGCACGTGGCGCACGACGCGGTCGGGCGGCAGCGCGGCGGGCGCGGGTCGGCCGCGGCTGACGCGCCAGCCCGCCGTGTCGGGCGAGGAGCCGCCGCTGTCGCCGCCGGGGGCCGCGCTGCCGCCGCCGCGGCTGCTGCACACCATCCCGTCGGCGGCGGAGGGCGAGGCGCCGCCCGACGAGCCCGAGCCGCCGCGCGAGACTCGCGTGCCCTGAGCGCGGCTCCCGCGCCCTAAGACTGATTTATTTCGCAAGCGCCAGCTGTGTCCGGTCGGCCGGATGTCTATAGTCTGGCAAACCGAGTCTGACAGTAGATCTTTTTTTTATTACATGCCTGATAGAGGAAGGGAGGCACATCAGCTTAAAAAACGACTGTCAGACTTGCTTTGCTAGACTATAGTAACGCCCGCCGCTCAACTTGAAAGGATCTCGTGATCGGCCGATATTCTGGATATACGAGTAAAATAATACGTGTATTTTTAAGTAATTTACAGACAAATAATGAAGATATATTGTACAGTATTATTTAAATGTCCATGACAAGTGTTAGGTAAGTGTAGATCGAAAACGCCATAGTAATATTTAGCATGTAGCAACTATTACTGTTCGATATAAGCGTAGGTTTAACAGAGTCGGCGCCAGGCGCCCCTCTACACGACGGTGCAAGTGCTCAGTATTTATTTATTTATTTATACAGTTTATAAATAATGTTAAAGATTACTTACTGTTACATAGTTTGAATTCTAAAATAATGTAAGCATGTACCTATTTAATTAAATTTAGGTCCTAATTGTAAACCACCGAAAACAGCAGACGTGCCTGTAAAGTACTTCCATAGATACTTCAACAATACTTCCAAAATACTTAAAATAAAAATACGTAAGGTCGAAGAAAATTTTACGTGTTATATCTACTCTTGCATAAAGTAGTCAATCATACAATAGTGCGTAGATATTATTATATTCATGTTATTGGTGCAAAAGAGCGAAATTTGTATTTGTGTCGGGTCTGTCTCGACTGAAACCAAATTTGTATCGTTTTCTATTTGTTTTCGATTTGTAATCGTATACCTTACAATCTCAGAGTAACTGATCCGTTTATTCTTTTGGAATTCAAATTAAAAAACCCGCTGCCGTCCCGTCTCCGCCCGCCGTCACGTAGAGGTACTTCGACCTTGTATTGTTTGGATAAAAACGCCACTATTTTTGTAAGTAGGTGTCCGTATAAGTAATAAGAACATGCGTTACTGGCCTGTTGATACATTAGCCTCCATGGAAATATAAAACATGGCTACGCGTCTACGTAAAGTTATATGTAAATCCATTATACGTTAATTGATTTATTTTGTATGTAAGTAAGTAGGTATATATGCCTATTGGCCATCTTAGTATCCAATTCTCCCTTTCAATGCATTGTTAAAAAATTAAATTAATTACCCAATTAGTAAAAGTACCTATGTAATAATTTTTGAGTGTATGAAACAAATACAAAGTTAGTTCTTACTTTTAATAAAGTTTATTATGCATGATTTACACATTGATTTTTGTTAAATATTTATTTATAATAAAAATAGGTTTAGTGAGGTACATAACATGTATGAAGAAAGATAAGGCTCAATAACAATATAATTAAATGCAGAGCCCTTTACCTCGGCATCGCTATTTGGGAGTCTCGACTTTGATATCAAACTGTGCGTATGGATACTGCAAAATATGCCATATGGCATACGGTATTTATAATGCTATTTAATATCGAAGCCAAAACTGAAAATAGCGATGCTCCATCGCGACTGACGCGAACCGTCTAGTCTTTTGAAAGTACAATCTTTTATTTATTGAATCATGACATGACATTTAATGCGATCTGTCAGATGACGTTGTTTCCGGCACCCGCTCTGTCTTATGGCCACTCCACATGCCGCCATGATGGGCGATGATAAGGGACGCAGTTATGCGTTAGAGGAAATACGCAGTATTGCCATCTCGTTCTGCTGCATAGCTACGTCCCGTATTATGGTCCATGATGGCCCATTGTGCATACACATGCATATTCAGATTTTTTTGGTGTTGTGATGGGGTGACATGACACAAACTACCGGAGGCAACAAACATGTTGAAAACTCAATGGGCTAGCACAACTAACTGGCCATTGTAGTGGCGCAACGCATTTCTGCCGTCTAATGCTGGCCACGCACCACAACTATATATCTTTAAGATTTGATTTTGCAGTCGTGGTGTGTGGACATAGAAACTTCACGAACTCTCTATATGTTAGGATAATACACATAGAATATGTCAGCGGCCGGTTGTGCCCTAAAATAAACTAGATTCCTCTCTCCCGTCATGGCCTCAGTGGTTTTGCCAAAATATTGTGGCCACAGGACCATGGTTCATAGCTCAAACACGAAAGCCCTGTAAGATACTGCCATACCTAAGCTAAGTAATTTATTAAAGTAACGTAAGATTGTTGGTAGGTGTGTATGTACAGTTGCCTGCGCGTTGCGTGAGAGTTGTTTAAATTATTTTATTGTACAATAAATATATTATTCGTGATACTACAGTGTTTCATTTCCAAACGACAATAAATAAACAGGGTTCTAATATTAAAAGTTCGTTACTCAGTAGGTATACTTTAATTAATCCTTATATATGTATGTACTTATAGCTAATTATCTATTTGGTTAATACTTAATATCTTCGTATCTACAAACATTCTAATTAGATATATCGATCTTCTAATACGTAGATACGGCTTCTAATATACATTTAATAAAATATAAATTTGACGTTAAAATATAATTTACAAATTTTATCCAAATTTATTAAATAAATACTTAGGTAGGTACTTACTTATTTATTTTATCATTTAAAATCATCTTACCAGCTAGCGCTAAAAAACCGGTTAAAAGTTAAAACTGATATCAGACTAGGAACTTGAGGATAAAAAGCGATTTTGGCCATTTTGTCTGTGATATAAGAATAATTATTACTTAGACGCTGTGAAAAATAAGAGAGATGGGATAGTTCTGTTAAAAATAAATTATTGGTAAGTAGGTAAGTAAGGTAGGTAGGTACTATATTCTGGTATAGGTCACCACCGTGCCAGTAGATATTTTCATCAAAAACTAAATTATTTACGTCTCAACTTTTTGTTGACACAAAGCAAATATTTGAATTGTTGTTATTTTCGTTACACAGTCGGGTAATAAATTATAAATTTAAATAGATGTCATATTTTAAAGGTATTAAAGAAAAACTCTCAAAACCACGGAGGTCAAGCCGAGGATCGAATTCGGATCTTCGGCTAACGCCACATGATCACTAGGCCACCGAATGGTCTCAACCACGTCTCAACGAATAATGGAAAATTTCTCAAGTAGTCATATGTAACTTTTAACAGGCAAGACGCCTGTGACCGTACTCTAAGTACAAGCTATCCAAACCAAACTTACGGGTTCCGGTGTGGCGAGAGAGATGGCGCTGTCACCATTACACCTGTTTGATGAAACAAATCAAATTGTTTAATTAAAAATGTTGACTTGTTATTAAAGTACACTATTATTTATACATGATAAATTGAAATAGATGTCATATACTAAAGAAAGACATATTGAGCCTGAGATTTACGTCTCCTTTGTACCAGAATATCTATATATGTCTATCAACGTTCTCACTATTCGTCGATCGGACTACATGTAATACATTATGCAAATACTGTTTCAGACGCCACAAAGCAAATTGATTCTTATCAATGGGCTCAATGGCACACATCGTAACAGTTTAACTTTATTAAAGTTCAGTAGTGAGGGTGGGCTGTCAACGTGGCTCCATGGGCTCGGAGCCGGCGCGGGGGGCCGCAGGCTCGGCGGCGGCGGCGGGCTCGTCCGGCGGCTCGGGCAGCGCGTCGCGCCGGCGCCGGCGCCGGAACTCGTGGAACTGCCGGCCCAGCCGCTCGTCGAGCACGTCGGGCCGCCGCCGCTCGCTGGAGCCCGAGCCACGTGATGGCGGCGCGGTGCTTGCCTCATCTTCGTTCTCCTCGTCCACTTCCTGGAAGACACCATTACCTAAGCTTTTATATTTTATAACATTTCACAATTAAGCTTTAAATATTTTTTTATTAAGTAATTATTCCAAATTTAAATAGACTGAAGGCTTAGTGCGCACCCCGAACGAAGTTTTGCCTCTCTATTGCACCTGCCTAGTGCCTACGTATGTACGAACTAAATTATATAAACAATCTTTAATCATTGACTGTGCGTGCATTTCTTTCAACAATCATTAAGATTATTTTAAGTAATAAACCTCAACAGACTTCATTGTTTTTTCCTAGTTGCTACGTCCCCTTCTATTTTTAGATGAGTTATAGACCTTCTCTTTCTATTAGGTATGTGCCCCACCCCCTCCAAATTCGGTAAACTTTTTTATACCTACAATAGAAGATGACAGACATTGCCAGTCCGGCTGATAAAATAGTCAAAGACAGCGGAAAGTAAATAGTGAGAGACACAACAGTCTCAATGTAACTTTCTTTGAAGGATTCACTTTACCTTGATCTCCGCAAAAGTGACGGGCATGGTGCGGTGCCTGGCGCGCACCCCGCCGCGCCGCGCGCGCCGACCGCGCGCCAGCGCCGACGCCGCCGCCGGGTACACCGCCTCCATACTGTTTACTGAAAAACAACAGTCACAACATACAGATCTTTAAATCAACTTTAATTAAAATCAAGATATCAGGTATTGATTCGTAGTACGTAGTAGTGATTCGTTAACCCTTTGACCGCCAAGAACGCCTAAAGGCGTCGGGTGCTGTCGTACTCACGACGCCAGCAACGTAAAGTAAAGTTGTCTCAGTTAAGGTGTACTTCGGTCATTAATAAAATCTATTTAGAATCATTTTGCACAGCACTACGAGATTCGTCATTTTTGGTTATCGTAACGTGCTATTCAACTATGAAAGCGGTCAAAGGGTTAAGCATCATACTTAGAGATGCAGATGGTCAGATGACTCTCAGTTTCAAATAGTCTGTAGTCAGTATTCAGGAGGCCATAATGCCACAGGTTAATAAATCAGTGAATTAACTCTCCGAGATCATCTGGTCTGGCCGATCGCAATTCCGAGTATCATGAGCTGAGTGTTTAAGCGGAGTGGTGACGCGCGATCTCGTTTATTTATACCGAATGTTACGCTGCATTTCTGGTGATTCCGACTCATTCTTATTTTAATTACCTAGTGTATCCTGTTATATCTTTTCTCATAAATCATTTAAAATGATGGAGCATTTAAACAGTTTTGCTAAAAACGTGTCGCATGATGTCGTTCAGATCATGAGAGTCGGCCGGGCGGCCTAGAAGTTGAGCTGAGCACTTTGATTACTCATTTGTGGCATTTCAAGAGTCACTGCGACAAAGTACGACATTAGTGTGAATGTATAAAAATAATAACCGCATTGCAGAAGCTGCGAATTCATGCGAAGGTTGTGGCTCAAATCTCAAGGTAATCTTCCTAGCGTTATTCCCAGTTGATTGCCACGGCTCAGAGTCCATGTGGTCGTTCGTATGTACGAATGGCACTGCTCACCTCCGGGGAGTTCTAAACCTGGCCTTATTGGGACTATTCAGGTTGGTGTGCGCAGTTCCGCACGTCTTACCTATCTTTAAATGACGAACGCTCTACCCCAAAATTATTAAGATAAGAGTCACAAGGAAAATTAATCTAAAAGAACACAACTCTTCACACATTCACACTCACACCTGCTTACTTATGTCACATACACATGTATTAATCGTATGAGAGTAACCTACTTAATAATAAACAATTCACAGCAAACAAATTCTAAGAAAATGGCAATACCTGTACAATTTGTATTAGTTTTACCAATAGTGCGCTTACCAATTGAAAGGATGTTTTCCAACAGCCTCAAGTGGTCGGTGTTCAGGTCTGCGGCGTCCACTGCGCGTGAGTGACACTCGCGCACGCGCCGACACGCCGCGTCCTGGCCCAGTTGGCAGCGGCAGCGCGGGGGCGCGGCGCCACGCCTGCTACTCCCGAGGACTTGTGCCCCAGCGTTTACTCCAGTTTTACTGCAACCACACTTCGTCTTGGCTGAAAGGAACAAACTGCACCCCGCGCTACTCTCGTCCTTTCGAGCTCTGATTATCGTCCGCCTGTTATTTTTTCCCGAGAAATCTGAATGTTTTAGTGTGACCGCGATCCGACGGAGCTGGCTCGACGCCAACCCGCCCGCGCCCGCGCCGCGCCGCCGTCGGTAAACAAACACGATGCGAAATGCTTTATAAACAAAACGGGGCAACCACGCCACGCAAACACGGAAAGTGAATATAAATATTTTTTTTTAATATTTTTAAATGTGGGACAATCGTACACAAATCGACTTAGTCCCACTGTAAGCTCAATAAGGCTTGTGTTGTGGGTACTGGATGACGATATATATAATAGATAGATACATATAAATACTTAAATACATAGGAAATATCCATAACTCCGGAACAAATATTCGTGATAAACACACAAATAAATGCCCATACCAGGATTCGAACCCGGGACCTCCTGCTTCGTAGGCAGGGTCACTACCAACTAGGCTAGGAAGCCGTTAAATACCTACGAGTTATTTATAATCCGACAAGATATATTAATCAGAAGTGATATATCGCACGTATCACAGCTACTTAATTGTGTACCCAAGCGCCTCCTGCTGCGGCGTGCATTTTGCACCATTCGCTTCTCTTGTAGGCATCTAAATCTTAATTTATCTTCTGTATCCTTTGCCGCAAGTGCCGCAACACTCTTCACGGGTTGTTATTGCGTTACGTTGCGGCATCACTTTCAGTTGCCGCACTGAGGAAAGAAATGGTAAGTAATTGTGCAAAGCTACACCAACCACAAAGCGAATGTGCACAATTTCGTTTATCAAGTATTACCTATCTTATTGACTACCAAAAAAAAGTTGCAGTTCCCACCGTTTGCAGAGGCAAACGCAGCAGTAGGTAGTAAGTAGGAATTAAGGAGTAATTCGCAAGGGAGCTTTTTCAACCCACTTTAAAAAAGCGTTCGAATCAGACAAATGGATACCTGTAACCTAATGTTATTAAAATAAATTTCATTTCATTTCATTTCATTTCATTTCATGTATGTGTTCACACGGAGTCGCTTTTTTAACACCGCGCTTTTTTATCGCACACTGTCGGATTTTAGGTGAGCGTTGACGTTGGATTGAATCGAATGGACTGACGAGCGTTTAAAAAGCGGCAACGCCGCTGTCAGTTGGCCGTGTGCTAGCATTGAGGTATACTGTATGTGCTAGAGATATTTTCGCATGTGTAGTGACTTGTGATCCTGAAATCGCCATTTATTGCAATAATACCGGGAGGGCTAGATCATGTATCTAACAAAACACAAAATTTGTAGCGGTAAGGCTTACTAACCGTAGAAAATTTGGATTTCGCGCCAATCAACTGTGATTTTTAAGCGTTCTTGTGAACCCAAATATACCTACTGCTTGTCATGAGTAAAACAAACAATATTACTAGTAAAGAACAACGTCATCATACCAACACCTCGCCGATGCCACCAGAAAAAGCAAGAAGCCACTTTCATCCCTGCTACAAGGGAATAAAAATCCCTATTTCGAATAGATGATGAGAAATATAATTTGAATTTTTGCGCGCATTTTTTCGGGTAGGTACGTTCCAATACAAGAATATTAACTCAATGGCACAGATTAGCGATGGGCGAGTCGAGTTGACTGATTTGAATAACTCGAATCAGCGTCCAGGCGAGTTAACTCGAATCTAGTTCCTTTACAACTCGAATCAACTCGACCGTGTACCGACAGTTGACACTTCTGACTCTGACTGAACAAACGCGAATTAACTCGATCCGCGAACTCGCCGAGTCAATTGGACCGTCTCACCTCGCCGAGTCAATTCGACCTGCCAACTCGCCGGGTCCAGTCGACGCAAACGCGCCCGCGTTTGATCCGTACGAGTCAAGGTCAACTCGCTTGGCTCAGCGATAGGCCGCCGCAAATGGCGAGTCGAGTCAACTCGAGTTATTCGAGTTGGAAAAAAGGCACGTGACATCGCTAGCACAGATTGCATTGAGGATGGTAAGACAATAAAGATGATTTTTGACGTCATCGGCATATCGTAAAGCTACTGTTACACATGCTCATTACTAGCATGATTTGTGCTTTTAAGCATGCTTAATAGCAAGAGGGGTTGGAAGCGAGGCCCCTCCCTCTTCCCCGCTTGCTAATAAGCATGCTATTAATGAGCGTTTCCTGGCCAGCTCTGTCGTAATAAACTACGGCATAATCAAACTTTCTAGTGATAGTCAACCTTTGCCGATACAAATTTTTAATTTCGCGCGGTTTTCTACTGACTATGCCGGCTGACTAGGTTATAGCTTGAAATTTACGAGGCGGTTTTATTTATATAAACGAGGTACAATGATACAGTCTAGAGATTTTCGTGAGACATGTGGATAGTTCGCTTAAGTGTGGTATCATTTCACAATATTTAAGGTAGGTATCCCCAAATTTGACAAACTTCAATTCACGTTAGATTTGACAGACGAGACGAGTGAGACGACTGACTGACATTTTATTTGGTTCCTTTGACGCTAGCGCTAGTCGTTACTCCAACGCTGTTTATTTATTTTTCGTGCAAGCTTTTCACAATAAACCAAGATGAGTTACATGCTGGGGCATCTTCACAACGGCTGGCAAGTGGATCAGGCTATTTTATCCGAGGAGGACCGAGTTGTGGTAAGTTTATCATGATTACAGGTTAGGAATCACTTGTTTATAGTCTAGAAATTTCCTTGTAATATGCAGGGTGGGTTGGACTGTAGCAAAGGGGGGGCCGGGACTTAGAATATTTTTGGTCGAGGTGGTGTCATTATAACACTATTTTTAAATGATTGTAATGTGTAGATGGCGTCAAAACAAGCATCTTTTATTGGAAAAACTTTTCTCTAAACTTAAAAATGGCCGAGTTAGAGGCCTTCAAAGGTTGAAGTTTTTGAAGGGACTTGTAAAATTTTCATCGAGAGTGGTGTCATTATAACAGTATTTTTAAATGATTGTAATGTATAGATGACGTCTAGACAAGCATCTTTTATAGGAAAAACTTTTCTCTAAACTTAAAAATGGCTGAGTTAGAGTCCTTCAAAGGTTGAAGTTTTTGAAGGGACTTGTAAAATTTTCATCGAGAATGGTGTCATTATAACAGTATTTTAATAAAAAATGCTTTACAGAATGGCACCTTAAGGAAGGTCGGTGTAGGTACGACGACGAGCGAAGCGAGGAGGAGTGTTAGGTAGAACTGCGACCTTACAGCGCGCGAGCCGAGCGAGCGAAGCGAGCGTGCCGCGGCAGCGGCCGGCGAAGCGCCAAAACCGACTTTTTTTAATAAAAAATGCTTTACAGAATGGCACCTTAAGGAAGGTCGGTGTAGGTACGACGACGAAAAAAAAAAAACTAAGTCCCAAAATCGGCCCCCCTTTGGTATAGTCTGACCGCAGGCTATAACAATTATTACGACGAGAACATTTTGCAGTGTTTTTACGAACAAATTCATGTACCATTACGTGTAAACAAAACATATATAATGTTCAACAAGTTGCACAACAGAGTCATTTTGTTGCTTCCAGGTGATACGTTTTGGTCACGACTGGGACCCGACATGCATGAAAATGGACGAAGTTCTCTACAGCATTGCAGAGAAGGTCAAGAACTTTGCAGTTATATATCTTGTGGATATCACTGAAGTGCCAGACTTCAACAAAATGTAAGTAACTGTTTCAGAACCCTTACCATAGGCCTATTGGCCTATATATTGGCCTATATATTTATAAAAACAAAAAAAAAAGTAAAATTTTATTTTATCAATAAATGATTGAATTGAATTGAAATATTGTATAATGACTTGTAGCTTGTAATATTAGCCGAAGTCTCTTTTCAATTCCTCTTATTAGAAAGAGAGTTCCGCTAATATTACAAGCTACAAATAATTGAAATGATTATGCAATTGACCCCATATTGTTGAACCTTATAAGAATTGTGAGAAATGTATTTATTGTCAAAATATGGTACAGATATTTAAAACAACAATTGTTAATTGTTCTTACTTTGAAGTTGAAGCTTATCATAATATTTAATTATTACAACAAAAAATATGTTACATTTAACAATGCTCCACAAAACTAACTAACAAGATTGTCTGAGAAGTTAATGTACAGTCTCAATTCTCTCTTTTTTTAGTTTTTTTGTTTGGTTTCTAGTTAATTCAGGGCTGAACTAGTTATTTTAATGTCCGCGGGCAGTGTTTAGTAGGTACAGTAAATGCTGATTTAGTATCTTATCTGTGTATTTTTGAAACTCTAGGTACAACATGCCATCCAGGTTCCTGTGAGGATTATTCCGATACCTAACAGATTATGTTTGTTGTTATTTTCTAAAAGCAAATTCTCCCATCGATATCTCTGCTATGATAAACTTCACAATCTTACAGAATATGTTTGTAATACACCATCCAGGAGACATTCCAACATACTCACTTAAAAATACTATTGCAACTGACTCGTTTTACAGGTACGAGTTGTACGACCCGTGCACAGTGATGTTCTTCTTCCGTAACAAGCACATCATGATTGACTTGGGCACCGGCAACAACAACAAGATCAACTGGCCGCTGGAAGACAAGCAGGAGATGGTGGACATCCTGGAGACTGTGTATCGCGGCGCACGCAAGGGCCGAGGTCTAGTTGTTTCACCAAAGGATTACTCTACTAAGTACCGCTACTGAGCTACCCAAGTCCACACATGGAGATTCATCTTACTTTGTAAAAGCAAGGGCCAGTTTATATTGGCAAAGGTTTCCAGTGTTGTGCAATACAACACTGGAAACCTTGTGTATGTAATGTGTATTATTGTGGAAAAGATAAGACAAGCAGGACTAGTCAATATATGCAGAGGATGGCTGTATTTCCTAAAAGTTAACTGGAAGAAATCCCTTAAAGGGATAACTTCGCCTTTGTACTTCATCTCTATTTGTTAACTGTATTTTTTAACAGTGTTTGTGTACAATAAAGTGTTACTTACTTACTTTTCCTGCTCATAGGACCTTTTGTATATATTAGCCGACTCTCAGTAGTAATTTTGCGAGCATTGTTTTAAATGTTTGTATGTCTAAAATTTAAATATAAAGAAAATAATAGATAAAATAAGGAGATTTAAATATGGCTTGTGGTTTTAATAGTTCTAACCCATGGATATGTTACTACTTACTTAAACCAAAAAGGAGTTAATTCTAAATATACAGACGGCCTAGTATACATTTTTAGTATTTTTACTTGTTGTATTTGACATTTAGTTCTAAATATGTATGCCATTTATATAAATCATTCGGCTACTATCATATAAATAAATATTATGGGACAATCTTACACAAATCGACCTAGTCCCACGGTAAGCGCAATAAGGCTTGTGTTGTGGGTACTAGGCGACGATATATATAATAGACAGGTACATATAAATACTTAAATACATAGCATAGAAAACATCCATAACTCAGGAACAAATATTCGTGATAAACACACAAATAAATGCCCTGACCAGGATTCGAACCCGGGACCTCCTGCTTCGTAGGCAGGGTCACTACTCACTACCAACTAGGCTAGGAGGCCGTTATTGTATTTTGAGCTCTCGATACGCTAACACAGTCGAGAACTGAATGTCAAATATGACAAGTAAAAATTTATAGGTACTAGGCCTTCAGGATCTTTGCCAACCCTTATGCCAAGATGAGACTAGAGACTATATCGCTGGCAAGCTTATAATTCCACACATCCTAACTGTACAAACCCCAATTTTAACCCTTCTTTGCATGCTGTTTTATTTATTTTCAACCGACTTCAATATTTCAAAAGGAGGAGGTTCTCAATTCGACTGATTTTTTTTTTTTAATGGATGTTCACTCATAACTCCGTCATTACTGAACCGATTTGAATTTTTTTTTTGTTTTCTAAAAGTAGACGGTTCCTGGTTGGTCCCGTTTTTTTCAAAATCCATTTCTGATGATGGGATCCATGAGGAACTGAGGGAACTCCTCAAATTTGAAAGGCACATGCATGCTGATTTGGGTGATTTCTTAAGAAACTCGAGCATTTCTTTACGAAAATCATCAATTTGGTGGAGTGGACCTGATGATGAAGACCAGGGATGGCAATGTGGAACTGCTTCGTAATTCTCAGGACTATGATCAGATTTTAAAAAATATTCAATGTGTCAATCGGTTGCATCGCTAAAGGCGAATTTAAACAAGTTATGGTTGTGTGACGATTCTTCATCTTAAAGATGTATGCGGTTTTGTTTTGTTGTTGTTGTTTTTTTTTTTTTACTATTATTATTGACTTTGTATTTATGTGTTATAAGTATATCTATGTATGTATGTATATGGTTGTATATATTTATTGTATTTTCTTATATTATGGTGTGTAGTATATGTCTTGTAAGTAGGGATAATTTAGCAATAGGAAGTTTTTGGTTTTCTTTTTTTTTTGCCGCGTTGTACAGTACGTGTGTCTGCCATCTCAAATTCTCCCTCAATTACTCAAAGGTTAACTGGAAGAGATCCCTTAAAGGGATAAGTTCGCCTTTGTACAAACTTTGTATTTCTTTTTTATCCAGTTTTTGTTTATCTTGCATTTGTACAATAAAGTGTTCTACTACTACTACTACTACTATTTTTTTGTCTGTATATAGATGGTTTCAGGATTGTCCCGTTTTTTTCAAAATCAATTTCTGATGATGGGATCCATGAGGAACTGAGGGAACTCCTCAAATTTGAAAGGCATATGCATGATGATTTGGGTAGTTTCTTAAGACACTCGAGCATTTCTTTACGAACATCATCAATTTGGTGGAGTGGACCTGATGATGAAGACCAGGGATGTCAAAGTGGAACTGCTTGGTAATTCCCAGGACTATCGTCCGATTTTAAAAAATATTTTTAAGCTATTGCATAGCTTCTATCGCGGGCCTTGAGCGCGGGGACCGAATCCAGAAATTCCGTAACGAAAAAAAACCTGACGCTCCCCACTCCGACGGACCGAAACCGACTTTATTCACTTTGTTACAAAGTTCTTTATCGGGGAAAGGATATATCTCCATACGAATGTCGCTAAGTGTCATATTCAATACAAAATATTGAGGACAGTAGCCCTTATTACCAGAGATACGGCGATGTCAAACGTCAAAATAAACACTATTATTTTTTCCCGCCAGAATCAAATATGTTAAATCGATTTTGTAATCGATGCATAATATACTGGCTGGATCGAATTAAAGGCAAAAGGCGCCTAATTTTTTATTTAGACTGCGAATCGTTTTGTTTTTTTAATCGATATCTTAGTGCAAATGCAAAGTCGTACTAAGTACCATTTTAAATTTGTGAATTTAGCACGTTAGTGCACAACGGAATAAAGTGGAAATTTCATTGGCATAAGAAATATTAGTACCTACAAAGAAGTAGAGTATCGAAATATGCCTTTGTCTTGTTTATCAAATATTTTCTATTGGTATATTAGATTTGTTCCTTATTGTGATAATCACAAAGGTGACATTGCTGCGTGCTGTAAATATTGTTCGAAGACGATGATCACCGTATGTTGTTCGCCTATAAAAAAAGCTCTCTTTCACTGCAGACGAAAATGTACCCAAATTTATTTTAAGTTTGTATTGTTCAGTAGTGTCATAAACAAACAGAAATTAAACTTAAGTACATATTTGTCACTACTGACGAAAGTGCACAAAAAATACATAACTGTGTTTTTAGGAAATTAGTTGAAAAGTGACCAATGTGCCGGGATCCATTAAATCTATGTAAATATGATATGTTTAATGCTGTCATAAATTTGATAATAAATAAAATCCCACTAATATTATAAGCGAAAAAATTTTAGAGGGTTTTTGAAAGTTGCAATAGAGTATTAAATTTAGTAAATTGGAAGTTGTATTTATGCAATGTGATTTAAAAATGTCGATAGCGTGATGTAAAACATTTGCAATTAATGCAAACTTCATAAGTTTCAAATACTTTAAACGTGTACTACTACGTGATTTCCCGTTTAAGAAGCATATTACGGTAAATTTAAGTTGATTAATTCCAACAGTTATTAATAATGTTCAAAAATCCAAAAAATATTTTAATTCAGGTACACTGGCGCCATCTATTTGCTTAGATATGAAGTAAGTGAATATGCCACGACAAATTCATGGTTTTATGGCAATATTTTGCTAATCAGCAGAACTTATTTTAAATAAAATTGTGCCACATTTAATACGTTTATCGGAAGAAATGGGCACAAAGGCATAAAAGGTACATTTTCCCGTTCATATTATGTTTATTACACTGCCATCTATATATTACACGTAGAACTACTTAAGAGCTGTAGGTATCTAACTGTTTCGTTCTAAGGAAACATACTAAGCCGCGAAGTCTTCTAGATTTGTTTGATGGCGCTGTTAACAGTTTAGTAGGTTTTGTCAAACAAAATCTATGAAATGAAATGGGTAACCTAATGGTATAAATTGAATATACTGAAAAATTAATCACAGCCAGTTACTTAAAAACTGAATTACATATAAAAAAAACCCAAACACAAGTCTTATTATAATAACCCGTATTTCGCCATTCTTGGTGCAAAAGAGCCCAGAACACAAGCGGCATTTCCATGCTGGATGGCTACGGACAACCTTGGATCGGGCTCCTCTCCCTTTTGTCTGAGTCGACGGCTTATGTCATGCAGAACAATTTGGGTTCCCCCAAAGCAGCCCGCAGTCTCCACTACCAAAGGTATGAACATGTATTGTATCCATGTCCTACAGACCTAAGTTCCACGAATGTCATCTGATAATGATTATGCTATAAGTTCATGAAAAGACAAGTTGCATGGATAGCGCGACGGTGATTGCTGTCAAATGTGAGTAACTGTATAGAATTATCAGAAATTTACACACAAATGTAACAATGTGTTGGCCTATTACGTAAGTATCCCGCTATCCGTTTGGGATCTTATCTTAGAAGGGAGCGCACACTAATGCCGCTTCGCCGCCGCTAAAGTTTCGGCAGAGGGCTCCTGCCACGTGGGAAGTGCGAGTAATATGGGTAGTCGAAAATGTGCTGACGCATGTAGCATCCCACACCAAACACCGCCCCGTCTCCCATAGCACCAGCGTCACTCCATCTTCCTATCACTGCGCCTAAACTCAGTGGCTCCAGAACGGAATGAACAGCCGCTGACTGACAGACCTCAGGACAATATCATTGAGGCTATAGTGACAGATACGCGGAATCCAACCACTACAAAGAAGGCAACTCAATGTATAATATGGCTAAGCTTAGATTTTTTCGTATGATTACTATACTTAAAAGGCTAAAAATTACTGAATATGCACAACTTGATGGATTAGGATGGCACTTATTACAGTTCTATCTATATGCCACTAAACGAACTAGGTATCGCCTATATCCTCCTTAAATTGATTTGATTAAAATTATTTTAACTTTGCGCAAAAACATTCTTAGATCATGTCGTTAGATTTAGATACATTTTACTTGGCATCTATTTTATTTTTGTTGTCAAGCAAACTGATGTTGCGTTAGTGAAGCAGTCACAAAACCAGAGCACGGTTTCTTCAATTAAATTTTGGACAAATTTCCATGCTATGCTAAATTGTAAAGATGAACTCTTATCTGTTACCATTTCAAAGTAAATTAAAAACGCTGAACGGATTAAGGTGAAATTTGGTATAGGGATGTTTTGACTCCTAGGAAAGGACAGGATAGTTTTTGTTACGGAAATCATCCTATATAGAGGTGCAAAGCGGAAAGAAAGCAAGTGAAATAGTCAATTCAATACTGTGCATTGCACTTTTTTACAGTAGTTTTGTTTTTATCTTATGTTGAGTAGGTACATGCGAATAAAGGCCTATGCCGAACCTATCATAGGATCGTCCTTGGATAAGACATATATACTTACCTACTACCTAATGAAAGTTTATATGCGCGACGTAATTATTTTGGTATCCTCGCAATGTTTTTCTTCACTGGGAAGTAAGTTGTAATCAGGTATCGAATGGCATTCCATGGGTTAAATTCAGTGAGCTTAAGACATTGTTTTAAACTGTGATCAAAAACACTCGGCCTTGATTACTTATTTAATTAAAAGATACGAGTAATTTATGTAAACTTGGACGTACTTTTTACCATATCTACAAAGTATTCCAACCACTGAAAGATTAATATGTGGTAGATACAAAGAGACATACAGCTGTACAAAAATGCTGCTGATTCGATTAAATGCGTAATCGGTATCGTATTGTGATAAGCAGAAAAAATTAACAAAAAATGTTTGTCAAAAAAACATTCAGTCCTATTTTTTCTAAATCAGATTACAATATTGATCACCAGCATTTTTGGTATATCCTGAATTATTAACGAGAAAAAATAATAACAGGTTACTGTAGTTGCAAGTTAGTTATTTGTTTTATACGGCCCCGGAATTTCATTAGCAATTTACAGTTCAAGTCAATTTGGTCTTTAATACTTATGCTAATAAAAATACACTACCAAACATTATAATACTACGCAGACGAAGTCGCGGGTAACAGCTAGTCACTAATAATGGTAACTTTGTAACTTTACTGTTAGAAATAAAACTGAAAAGGACCAATTCCCTTAAAAATACAAATAGCTCTTAAATGCTACAATTAACTTTTTTTTTACTAGTATAAATCTATCTTTCGCTCGACTAATATTTTGTGTAGCCGCCATCAGCTGCTTTTACGGCTGCTAAGCGAGTTTTCATTGAACTCACGAGGTTTTAAGAATAGTTCCCCCTAGCCTCCGTAGTATTAGTGTAGTAGTATTTGTTGATGAATATGTCCGCGTAAACTATTATTGCTTTTTCAACCGACTTCAATATTTCTAAAGGAGGAGGTTCTCAAATCGTCTGTTAAGTTATTGCATAGCTTCTATGGCGGGCCTTGAGCGCGGGGACCGAATCCAGAAATTCTGTAACGAAAAAACCTCACGCTCCCCACTCCGACGGACACGGAGGTGTGGCTTGAAGGCCGTGCATCGTCTAACGTCGTTTCAGTTCGGCAGTCTTCGACACGGCGTTGTCGACACCGCGTTGTGTGCTTGTTTATTTAATATATAAGTTTATTTAATATAATAATTATTATAATAATAGAAAAAATTGTTTTCTTATCGGTCACCACGCTCAAAAAGTGTAACTTGAATTAATATCAAAGAAAAAGAAATACTGCATGAATAAAATAAATAAATAATTATAATTGCATAAGTTGATACAAAATGATATGCAATAGCTTTACCGTGGCAGTCCCCGAGTGCCACACGTATTTTTTTTTTTTCTGAAAATAGATGGTTCCAGATTTGTTCCGTTTTTTTCAAAATCAATTTCTGATGATGGGATCCATGAGGAACCGAGGGAACTCCTCAAATTTGAAAGGCACATGCATGATGATTTGGGTAGTTTCTTAAGACACTCGAGCATTTCTTTACGAACATCATCAATTTGGTGGAGTGGACCTGATGATGAAGACCAGGGATGGCAAAGTGGAACTGCTTGTTAATTCCCAGCTCTATCATCCGACATTCATCTTTTCTTTGTAAAGAAATACCTTCAAGATAGTCCTATTTGATTATAGTTCTATTTTGATGATGGGCTTCATGAGGGATTGAGAGAACTCCTCAAATTTTAACGGCACATGCATTCTGATTTGAGGGTTTCCTTAAGTAACTAAAACAGTGTTTTGGCGGAGCCAAAATTTTGATGAACTTGATCTGATGATGAAGACCAGGGATCGCAAAGTGGAACTGGTTAATAAACCTAGCTCTACTTATTATCCTAGTTGTGACATTCATCTTTTTGATTTGATTTATATTCTGATGATGGAGTTCTAGAAGAATTCAGAGAACTCTTCAAATTTGAACGGCAGGTTAATTGTGATTAGAGGGTGTTCATAATTAGCTTAGGCATTTTCTTACTGTGGCCATCATTTTGCTGGAGTGGACCTGATGTTGATAATCAGGGATGGCATAATGAATATGCTCGTTAATTTACAGTCTGTCATCCAATTTAACACATTGTTATTTTGTTTGTTTAAAGGTCTACAAGGGAGTTCCGTTTGATTATACTTCAAATGTAATGATGGAAGCCCTAGGACATTAAGAAAGCTCCTCAATTTTCAATCGTACACGTGCGGTGTATTGGATATTTGTGAAGTAAACTGGCTAACTCAAACAAATTCTTAATTTCACTTTTACCGGGAACCAAATGAAGTCGGTTTTTTTTTCTTAAAAATTATTGAAATAAATCACGATAATGTTAGTTGACCTCCACATTACGGTAAACATAAAAAATACATATAAGGTAAGATTTACGAATTCCCCCGGACCACCGCAAGGTGTTGTCGTGCTTAATTGCCTTTTAAATATTAATTTATACCCCTTAAAATCGTCAAAGAAAATAGGAGTTCATAAGTGTACAGTAAGTAACCGCTGCGCGTGCGCGCATCGAGTGTGCTACCTGTCCCTCTGCGCTTCTGCTGGCCTGGTACGTTGTCGCTGTGCGCTACCGGTTTCATAGAGTGCTACGTCACGTGCGAGCTGTCCTGCGCGGCATCGGCTACGCCACTACGCTACGCCCTCGGGGTGCGCCGGATTACCTTGTGAGCACTCACCTACTACTGTTATCCTGGTACTGTGCTCCGTATTGGTTCGACTTTAGTCAATTTGGTCGTTGTCACTGTTCTGATCTGCTTTGCGCTTCTGTTGCCCGGTACACTTACTTACTACCTACTAATGAAAATGGCTTCAATTGTAAGATTTGTAAGGCTCGACAGCGCTGAGATGATTTGTCACGGGTGTCTCGAGGAGCTTGCTGTGGGTGAAGAATTCCTGCAGTGTATGATCGAACCTTGTGGCAAACTAGACCATGCAAAAATAGTGTGCGGCGATACCCGGTTTGGTTTTCGGCTAATCTTATTAGTTGCATAAAACTGATCTCCATCGTGAGTGGAATGGAAGGCCAAAAAAAGTAGAAGCGTTTATGCCGAATTCTCGAAGCTTACGGCGGAAGTTAAAAAAGGGATCGCCTCCGCATACGAAGGCTATATTCTGCATATACAAACAAACTTAAAGAGTAACCCACGTGGTTTTTGGCAGCATATTCAAAGTCTTACCTAAGTCCAAGGGAGGGTTCGTAGGTCAAGTTACGTTGGATGGTAAACAACATGTTGGTCCCGAATCTGCTCAAGCATTTGCCACCTACTTCTCGAGCGTATTCTTGCCGGATCCCCCCCGTCTCGATTCTAGGCTCGCTAATAACACTATTCGAAACCCATCTGCAAACTATATCCACATTAGTTGCATAACAATGAAGGATTTGGAAATGGCCGTGAAGGGAAGCCTCAAGCCGATGAGTGCGGTTGGGCCTGATAATTTTCCGGCATACATTTTGAAAGGGTGTATAGATTATTTAGCGACGCCCATTCTCTTTCTTTTTAACCTTGCACTCTCCACTTCCTCATATCCTCCGCAGTGGAAGACCTCACGAGTAAAGCCGATCCCTAAGACCAGTGTTTCAAGTTGTTTAGCCAACATTACTATAAGTTCAAGCGGGACTATTGTGAAGAAAACATGGCCTTATTTCAAAAATGTCTCATAAGCCTATCATTTTCTGAAGTGTATATTGAAAGTGACTTTAATACTGCATTTCAAAAATTTCATGACCTTGTTATCTGTATTTTATAAACTCTGTTTTCCTATTCGGCGAATCAAAATAAATTATATAACACAGAGAACTCCTAAATGGATCTCAAAGGGGATCAAGATAAGTTGTAATGTAAAAAGGCAGCTGAGACTTAATTATTACAAAAATAAACCAACTGAACAAATGAAACATGAATATTACCTATAATTACACTAAATTGTTAAAAAAATGCATTTATAAATCGAGACATATTGCAAACACAAAATACATACTACGATGCAAAAACAAATGTAAAGCGTCATGGCATGTGATAAAAACGGAGACAGAAAGCCCAAAATTACCAAATTACATCGATAAAATAAAAGTGAACAATAAGGTTATCATGAACCCTTCTGAGATAGCAGAACATTTTAATAATTATTATATCGATTTGACTCTGCATACTGCATAACAAAGCATCAACTCGCCCCAGTAATATCACAAATTGTCAAATTAACGCAATGCAAAATAGTATTTTTCTAAAGCCATTCACCGAAACTGAAATTGGAAACATAATCATGTCCTTAAATAGCACAAACTCTGTAGGATTTGATGAAATTAGCACTGAGGTTATTAAAGTATGCAAATCCTATCTGGTTACAATTATCACATATTTGGTGAATTTGTCTTTTGAAACTGGTTGTTTTCCAGAAATTCTAAAGACTTCAGTAGTGAAGCCCTTATTTAAAAATAAAAATAAAATGGATATGGGAAATTATCGCCCTATAACCCTTATACCAATTTTATCAAAAATCTTCGAAAAATGCATGCAGAAACGATTAATGGATTTTTTTGTAAAATATGAAGTTATAAGACAGGAACAAGACGGATTTCAAAAAAATAAGTCTACCACACTTGCAGGTTTTAACTTGATCCATCACATATCAAAAAGTATAGATGAAAATAAACACACAACAGCAATATTTGTAGATCTGACTAAAGCGTTCGATTTTGTTGATCATTGTTTACTTCTAGACAAATTGGATAAATATGTCATAAGAGGCCCTGCATTTAATTGGCTGAAAACATACCTAACTGGAAGAAAGCAATATTTAGATATTGCCGCCTTAAATGACCAAAACGAAGAGATCCACTACCAATCTCTGACTCTAAAAAATTATTCTGGTGTACCTCAAGGTAGTGTACTTGGTCCTCTAATGTTTATAGTTTATATAAACGACATATGAGACGCTATTAAACATAAGTCCATCCTGTTTGCCGACGATATTTCAATTGTTGTGACTTCATGTAAAAGCGTCAGTATTAAAGATCATGAAGAAAAAATTAATGAAATGTTGAATTCCACTATTGAATGGCTTTACAGACATAATCTGCAGATTAATGTAGAAAAAACGAACTATGTACAATTTAAAACAAAACTTAGTGAAAGTCACGAATTGAATATAAACTACCAAAATAATCCCATTAATGAAATGGATAATGTAACTTTTCTAGGTTTAAAACTAGACAAATATCTTGATTGGAGTGAACAAATCGAACATGTTTGTTCTAAAGTAAACAGATTTGTATATGTTTTACGCAGACTAAGACGTACATCTGGCCTACAAGCCGCTTTAGCCGCTTATATTATGGATATATTGGATCTAATTTAAGGTATGCACTAATTCTTTGGGGGGGGGCTGCTCGAACTTTGACAGAGCATTTATTTCACAAAAAAATGTATCCGAGCAGTTTCTAATTCACACCTCTTTGCCCCATGTAGGCAACTGTTTACACGGCTAAAGATTCTGACACTTCCGAGTTTATATATTTTTGAATCATGTGTTTTTGTTAAAAGTCATATGGATTTGTTTACTACGGCTCAAGCCGTTTTTCCACGGGGCACAAGAAACGAAGGTCGTCTTGTACATAATAACATTCCCAGGACTGCATTGTATGAGAAACAGTGTTTTGCAATGTGCATTAAGATGTATAACATTTTACCAACAAGCATGAAAGAGCTTCCTATTAACAAATTTAAACGTAGTCTTGTAAATTATTTATTAGATAAAAATTATTATTGCCTCATAGATTTTCTTACCGAAAATTCGTAAGTGCTGAACAGTTCGTATAGGTAAACTTTATAATAATAATTAGAATTGTATACATTTTTTGCATGCTAGTATTATTTACATATAGCAGAATAAGCCACAAATTGTCTCAATTTCACCTGTTGACATAATGCCTGTACGTACTTATTCTATGCAAATAAAGTTATCTTATCTTATCTTTATTTGCATTCAAGTTACAGGCCGATTGCTATTCTCCCTGCTCTGGCAAAGCTTTTTGAATCCATACTCCACCGGTAATTGTATGAGCAAGTCAAACCATTCTTAAGTGATTCTCAGCACGGTTTCAGACGGAGACAAGAGACACAAACCTTTTGACTTTAGTCGATTCTATATCTGAACATCTTGACATGGGGATTCAAGTGGACGTATTGTATTTTGATTTTCGCATGGCTTTCGATCGCGTAGATCCTAAAGGACCACAATGTTAGGGTCCTACTGGGACTTGGAAATTAGAGAGGACTGTATTAAAATAGGCTGGTTTATTCCGCCTTAATTACAGATTCGAACCCGGCCAAACAGAGTATAAAATTAAATATCGGTAACGTCCGTTGACGGTGGAATAGGTGAAGCCGAGTGTCGTTCGCGGGTCGCCCGCGCTCCGCCGCGCCGCGCTCCGCCGCGCCGCGCTCCGCCGCGGTGACGTCGTGCCGCTCGCCGCCCGCGCGTCTCCTCCCGTGCGTAAGCATCCAGTTCTTAACACTCGTTGTCTACTTTATGCCGATGACCTAAAGTTGATATATGGCATTACAGAAGTGGTCGGACTGTGAAATTTTGCAAGAAGATATAGAATCTATGTTCCGGTGGAGCCTGGCTAATAAACTTAGTTTCAACATTTCCAAGTGCCAGATATGTACCTTCAGTCGAGCCTCTAGTCCCATACATGCTCAATATTTACTTGGAGCCGAGCCTATTGTTAGAGTGGATTCAGTGAAGGATCTGGGCGTTATATTTGACACGCGGCTAACCTTCCACGACCACATCAAAGCTCTTGCCACTGGTTGCTTTCGTACCCTTGGCTTTGTTATCCGTAACGTGAGAGGCTTTCATGATCAGGGTGCTATAAAGATCCTGTACAATGCCCTTGTGAGAATAAAACTGGAGGCGGCCGCACTCGTTTGGAACCCCCATGAGACAACAACGTACATTCTCCTCTTGGAAAAGGTTCAAAAAACATTCCTAAGAATGTTTTATAAAAATATGTATGGATATTATCCTTTCTTGTACCCTACAAAGTTTCTCTTGGGAGTTCTTGGCTTTAACTCCTTAGAAGTCAGACGCAACTCCAGCTTGCTCGTTTTTGCATGTCGAGTTTTGCGAGGGGAGTCGGATTGCCCAGAAACTGGTGGAATAGCTATTTGTGCCTGATATTAAAAAAATAAACCCTTAGGCCACGTATGCGGTTCTGTTAGCGGTGCCGGCAGCGCAGACGGTGGCGCATAGAAACTCGCCGATCCTAAGAGCCCTGACTCTGCTGAATGCGCTCCTGGTATCAGCACCTGAATGTGACCTGCTTGCATGGCGATGGACGGCTGTGTATCAGGAATGTCTCAGTTTTTGCGAGGTGATGGATAAAAGGCAATCCAGTGTATTATGTTAACATTAGTTTTACCTGTAATTTCACAGTGTTCCGTAATGTGGAGGTATAACTAACATTATCGAGATTTATTTCAAAAATAAATAAAAAATCATGCAAAAAAAGGGTTAAAAGAAATATCAATCACCCGCAAAACTACCTTTAATTAACAGACAATGATATCATTGAAATTTCCATCACCATGCAAAGAAGGGTTAACCCTTAATAGGGTGCTGGAAGTATATTTCCCATCCTTTCACTTTGTTTGACAGGTTTCAAAGTAGACTAAATTTTAACATTCCCATGCCCTATTAAGGGTTAAAAACTCTACACCTGTCTCTTGATCGAATATGTAAGTAGACAGATATTAAGGTCCCGATTTACAATGAAAAGAATTTGGAAATTTTTCGGAAGCAATGAAACAAGATATACATTTGTTTGTAAGTTTATTCAGTCTTGAACAGACGATGCACGCTGTTGTATGGAGGTACACTCCACAAGCTGTCGGTTTGTTCAGCGGCCGGCGCGGTGGGGACACATGACTAGACACCGGCGCCGGGAGGGGGGGGGGGGACCGCCGCTCGCTACATCACACTAAACTACCGACGTGTCGCCATTACTCATACTAGTACAAACTTGACGAAAAATGCTTTTTGGTAAGTTGTTTTTAAATTAGAAATTTTAAGAACGCAATAAGTAAGTTAACTTAATTTTAAAACACAATTTTTAATTCAATAATTGTTAGAACTCTATCTTCCCTTGTGAGGGTTCCCGATAAGGGGTAACAGGTCACCATCATCATAATTAGAACTGTTTATGGAAGAAATAATTTGACTGTCAGGCGCTTACCCAAGGTATTGGAGGAAAGTGCATCATAAACTATACCAAGCGCCACTTTTAAGTATCTAGGCGACTGGGAGTTAGGCAGACGTCGATAAGTTTAGTATAATGTAAAGAGCGTGGACGGTTTAGTTTTGTTTGCGCGGCTGCGGGTCGGCGCGCCAGTCGAAGGCGGCGGGCGCCCAGATGGAGGCCAGCGAGTGGAAGGGGTCGAAGGCGCGCACGGGCGGGGGCGCCGGGCCGGCGGGCGCGGGCGCCAGGGGGGGCGCCAGGGGGGGCGCCAGGGGGGAGGGCGCCAGGGCGGGCGCGCGCGGCCCGAAGCCCGGCGGCGGCCGCAGCGCGCCGCCCGCCCACAGCGAGCTGCTCCACGGCGACCCGATGGTGCCGTACGCGTTGTTGCTGCCGTTCACCAAGTGCCCATCGTCTGGAACTAAACACGATATTTTATTTATTAGGCATACAAAACAGATAACATTTGTTACATGGTAGGTTTATACTAGTTACAGGTTTTGGTTGGGAATGTTACCCAAAGCATGTATGCTCAGCATGACAAACAATAGTGAGCGAGAACTACAATATTATCCTAAAATGACAAATATAGAATAACAGCAAAATTCCCATACCACAGTGTTCGATTTCCCTCAAAAAATTTCCCTATGCTGTTTATTGCATAAATCAATCAAGGAATGCATTTTAAATGCAAGACTAGAACACCCAGAAGTCTATTTCAAATACTTTTTTTCAACCGACTTCAATATTTCAAAAGGAGGAGGTTCTCAATTCGACTGAATTTTTTTTTTATTTTTTTTTTTTTTTTAATGGATGTTCACTCATAACTCCGTCATTACTGAACCGATTTGAATTTTTTTTTTGTTTTCTAAAAGTAGACGGTTCCTGGTTGGTCCCGTTTTTTTCAAAATCCATTTCTGATGATGGGATCCATGAGGAACTGAGGGAACTCCTCAAATTTGAAAGGCACATGCATGCTGATTTGGGTGATTTCTTAAGAAACTCGAGCATTTCTTTACGAAAATCATCAATTTGGTGGAGTGGACCTGATGATGAAGACCAGGGATGGCAAAGTGGAACTGCTTCGTAATTCTCAGGACTATGATCCGATTTTAAAAAATATTTTTTTGTCTGTATATAGATGGTTTCAGGATTGTCCCGTTTTTTTCAAAATCAATTTCTGATGATGGGATCCATGAGGAACTGAGGGAACTCCTCAAATTTGAAAGGCACATGCATGATGATTTGGGTAGTTTCTTAAGACACTCGAGCATTTCTTTACGAACATCATCAATTTGGTGGAGTGGACCTGATGATGAAGACCAGGGATGTCAAAGTGGAACTGCTTGGTAATTCCCAGGACTATAGTCCGATTTTAAAAAATATTTTTTTTTCTGAAAATAGATGGTTCCAGATTTGTTCCGTTTTTTTCAAAATCAATTTCTGATGATGGGATCCATGAGGAACTGAGGGAACTCCTCAAATTTGAAAGGCACATGCATGATGATTTGGGTAGTTTCTTAAGACACTCGAGCATTTCTTTACGAACATCATCAATTTGGTGGAGTGGACCTGATGATGAAGACCAGGGATGGCAAAGTGGAACTGCTTGTTAATTCCCAGCTCTATCATCCGATTTGAGACATTCATCTTTTCTTTGTAAAGAAATACCTTCAAGATAGTCCTATTTGATTATAGTTCTATTTTGATGATGGGCTTCATGAGGGATTGAGAGAACTCCTCAAATTTTAACGGCACATGCATTCTGATTTGAGGGTTTCCTTAAGTAACTAAAACAGTGTTTTGGCGGAGCCAAAATTTTGATGAACTTGATCTGATGATGAAGACCAGGGATCGCAAAGTGGAACTGGTTAATAAACCTAGCTCTACTTATTATCCTAGTTGTGACATTCATCTTTTTGATTTGATTTATATTCTGATGATGGAGTTCTAGAAGAATTCAGAGAACTCTTCAAATTTGAACGGCAGGTTAATTGTGATTAGAGGGTGTTCATAATTAGCTTAGGCATTTTCTTACTGTGGCCATCATTTTGCTGGAGTGGACCTGATGTTGATAACCAGGGATGGCATAATGAATATGCTCGTTAATTTACAGTCTGTCATCCAATTTAACACATTGTTATTTTGTTTGTTTAAAGGTCTACAAGGGAGTTCCGTTTGATTATACTTCAAATGTAATGATGGAAGCCCTAGGACATTAAGAAAGCTCCTCAATTTTCAATCGTACACGTGCGGTGTATTGGATATTTGAAAAGTAAACTGGCTAACTCAAACAAATTCTTAATTTCACTTTTACCGGGAACCAAATGAAGTCGGTTTTTTTTTCTTAAAAATTATTATAAAAAATAAATTATATTTCATGACCTTGACATCGAAAAATTACTAAATAAATTCTACAAAAGTATCTGATGAAATTTTCGCTTTTTAGTCAATGTAGTTCGATAAAAGAGCCTTTTGCGCATATTTTCTAGTTCTTAGTTTTGGAATTTACCCTCTGGTTACCGAGTTAATCATATAAATACAGATTTTTTATTTCATTTTTTTTCTCCTAAAATACTCAAAAGTGCGACTTGTGACTAGCACTGACAGATTGCTCTTAACTAGGTCTACCACTGGTAAAAAAATCACGTTCCACTATCGCGGCGTTTGGGAGTTACGTATAAAGGTCAAATTATACTTTTTAGGGTTGTCACTAAAGGTCAAACAAATATGAAATGTCGGAGTAATTAAAAAATCTGATGAAATTAAATTAAGGAACAACATGAGAAACTTTATTTATATTTATTTATCTAGACACACGGCAGCGTGTCCAGCCGTATATTTACACGAACCATCGGGAGGCGCTTTTGACCCCTTTGTTACTCAAAATCTACTGAATATAAACACACGAAATTTTATCTACCTATTTGGACTCCCGAGGCTAACAAAGATCCCCGAATTTCATAAATATATCTTAATTGGTTATTGAGATATCTTCTTCTTCTTCTCTCCTTGCCTTTATCCCTATTCGGGGTCGGCCCCCCTAATACTTTCTCGCCATAGTTGGCGGTTTTGCGTCATTTCTGGGTTTATTCCCAGCGTCTTCATATCGTTGGCAACGGTTCTGATCCAGGTGGCGGGAGGGCGTCCTCTGCCTCGTTTGCCCTCTTCAATGGCCATTACTTTGCGGGTCAAATGCTGTTCTTCACGCCGCATAACATGCCCGTACCATCGCAGTCGTGTTTCCCGCAATTTAGAGGATACATCAGCAACTTTGAAAGAGCCCCGGATATACTCGTTTCTCACTTTGTCCATGCGTGTGACTCCTCCGGCCCATCGTAGCATTTTTAACTCGTTCACATGCAACTTCTGGGTATCGTCTTTTCGCATGGGCCAGCACTCCGAGCCATATAGCATAGCGGGTCTTACAGCAGTTTTGTATACTCTTCCTTTGGTTTTAATTGGCATCTTTGAGTCACAAAGTACACCGGAAAGAGATCTCCATTTCAGCCATCCAGTTCTAATTCTAGACTCGATGTCTTTCTGGATATTACCCTTGGCATCTATTACTGAGCCTAAGTATTTAAAACATTCCACTCTTTGAAGCGGGGTCCCGTGTATTGAGGCCGTGCCAGTTTGTTCAGCAGTAGAGAAGTTACAGCACATATACTCCGTCTTTGGCTTGCTTACTCTGAGTCCACTTCCTTCCAGAGTGTTACACCAATTTGTAAGATCAGTCTGTAGCTCTGATAAAGACTCCGCTATTAAGACAACGTCGTCGGCATATAGTAAAGTCCAAGGCGCCGGTTTTTGTATGTGTTCAGTTACAAAATTTATAACGATGTTAAACAACATAGGGCTTAACGCTGAGCCTTGGTGCACGCCCACTCCGACTTCAAACTGGCTGCTCGTGCCTACAGGTGTAATAATTTGGGTTTTTATGTTAGTGTACATGTCCCGTATGAGGTCTATGTAGTATTCGGGTACATTCTGAGCCCTCAGTGCTTTCCAGATTAGCTGACGTGGTACACGGTCAAAAGCCTTCTCAAGATCGATGAAGACAAGGTGAAGGTCTTTTTTTAGTGTCTTATACTTTTCACTGAGTATCCTGATTGAGTGAATCGCGTCCGTTGTACTGGCACCACCTCTAAAGCCCAACTGGTTGGGTGTGATGTTGGTTATCTTGCTAAGCCTCTTTACAAGAACACGTTCCCACATCTTAAGAGCATGACTTGTTAGTTTTATCGCCCTGTAATTTCCACATTCCGCAACGTTGCCCTTATTCTTGTAGAAAGGGACAAGTTTGCTAAGTCTCCACATGTCTGGCATTTTTTTGGAGTATAAAATTTTGTTAAAGAGTTTGGTCAGCCACGCTACGCCACTGAGTCCAAGTATTTTCCAATATTCCGTTGGAATTTCATCGGGCCCTGTGGCCCTTCCGTTCTTCATACCGGAGAGGGCTGCCCTTACTTCCTCGGGTGATATTTCTTCAACTGGACCCAGAGTATACGGCAAAGGACTCGATGTTTCCTGGGGAAATTCCTCGTTAAACAAAGTCTTATAGTATTCATACCACCTGCTTAGTATGTCTCTATCATCTGTTAAAAGTTTGCCAGTGGAATCGTTGATAAATTTTATCTGTTTGAGATCATGGGTTTGTTTATGTCGCGCTCTTGCTATTTGAAAAATCTCTTTTTCATCTGTACAGTTCTCTAAACGGCATATAAGTTCTTCTTGGGCCTCAGAGCGGGCAACAGCAACACTACGCTTAGCAATTTGCTTAGAATGTATGTAAGTTTTCTTGTCTTGGTCAGAGCCAGACATTTGCCACTTTTTGAAATTTTCCTTTTTTGCTTCTATGGTTTTCTTAATAGTTTCATTCCACCAGCTTGCTTCCTTTCCAATATTAAGTTTCCCCTTTGTGATACCTAGATGTTTAGTAGCCATTTTAACAGTTGATTTCTGAAAGTGGTTCCAAGCATCATTCACGTTATCTTGACTTTTTGTAGAGTCACAGAGGTGTTTATCTGCTTCCAACCTGACAGTCTCTCCTACTGGTTTCTTAAGATTATACCATTTAATGCGGGGACGAGGCTTTATTTTGGGTCTTTTATTCCAGTTTGGCATTTTCAGGCTGGCTACCATTATACGGTGTTGTGATGTTAATGGCTCTCCCGGTATAACCTTACAGTTCTTAAAGTATCTACGCATTGAGTGGTCGCACAGAAAATAGTCCACCTGGCTTGATGATTTTCCGCTCTTGTAGGTAATAAGGTGCTCATCTTTTTTCTGATAAAATGTGTTAATGATTGGAAGATTGAAATTTGAAGCAAGTTCTATAATACGTTTCCGAAGCCAAAGTTTCCATGAACATAACAGTTTGCAGGTGCGGTCCGCCCTACGTGGCCATTAAGATCCCCTGCAATGAGTTTTCTTTCGTTCATTGGTATTTCCTGTATAACGTCTTCTAGTTCACTCCAAAAACGATCCTTTTCTTCCTTCGAGCAGCCGACTTGTGGGGCGTAAACAGATAATACATTTAAGCAAGGTTGATCATCAAGTGCCAATTTAATAGTCATTATCCTGTCGCTAATTCTGTCCACTCTGATCACTCTTTGCTTCAGGTGTTCATCTAAAATTATGCCGATTCCATTTCTAGTGGTTGAAGTGCCATGATAAACAAGTTGGTAGTTGTATCCTATGTCCCTGGATTTAGAACCGTTCCAGCGTAGTTCTTGAATACAACACATGTTGATTTTTCGTCGGTGTAGTATTTCTGCCAGTTCTTGGCAGCGTCCGGTCAGGGAACCTATGTTCCATGTCGCTATGCGCATTGAAGTAGCGCTATGTCCATATCCGTCGCTTACAGGGGACGCCTTAGCATGACACATTCGTGGAATACTCTGACCGTCGCTTCCGGGGGACGCCCTAGCATTTTCACAATTATCTTTTCTATTGACCTTCATGTTGTATTAGGGGATGAGTTTGGCTAGTTGTTTTACAGCCGGTTGCCACCTGACGCCAAGGTTGTAGCCTTCCTGGAAGGTTTGGGAGCCGCCGTTCACCTAATGGTTTATCCGCCGCCATCCCTTCTGCGCACTCCAACCTAAGCACGCAGTACACCAGTAGCCTATCCTCCGACTATCAGAAAAGCCTACTAGTGAGGTTTCATTACGGAGTGTCCTTGTCCGGCCTTGTGGTCCGCGGGAGGTATTTTATTTCCCTCCTGCTCTTCGGACGAGTTACCTCGCCCGAGAGAGCGTTCCCCTATCCGCCACCTGGGGACGCGGTCTCTAGGGAATTAGGCTACCCCGAGACCTTAGAATTAATTGGTTATTGAGATATAAGCACCCAAAAAGACGTTAATTCATTTGTTTCGTGCATTTGATGCATTCATTCAGACTTTTTAAAACGGCTGAAACGATCAAATAGGACGAAGGCATTGGCCCTAAACAGCCAAAACAGAAGGTCGGTGGTATTTATAATGTTCGTACCGCGACATTTTAGTTATCTTGAATAGCTTATAAATAGAAGAAAAATATAGTTCAAATTTATTATTAAAAAAAAACGGGCAGCATGTCAAAACGCCCGCTACCAGTATGAAATTGAAGGGTTCGACTTTATCACTGCCTTTATTACACATCGATATAGGTATGTAAGAGCGATAAAGATGGAGATAATGTTTATGGTTGCAGAAAATATAGAAACTTATCTGACCATGGGGGCTTAGATGTAAAGCGGATAGCCTGATAAGACGACAGTTTGTCGCCACTTTCTGACAATTTCTGATAATTTTAAACAGTTCTGTCAAATGGCAGTTATATGGCTATATGGCTGCTGCCAAATATAATGGCAATTATATTTAAATAAATAAATAAATATTATTGGACAATCTTACACAAATCGACCTAGTCCCACGGTAAGCTCAATAAGGCTTGTGATGTGGGTACTAGACGACGATATATATAATAGATATATACGTATAAATACTTAAATACATAGAAAACATCCATAACTCAGGAACAAATATTCGTGATAAACACACAAATAAATGCCCTAACCAGGATTCGAACCCGGGACCTCCTGCTTCGTAGGCAGGGTCACTACCAACTAAGCTAGGAGGCCGTTTGGCAGCAGTCACCGTTACGCTATGCGTCCAACTTGTCAGTTTATTAACTTATAGCATTATCTAATGACATTCGTAGATAACCATCTTAAGCCTGCAGCTTCGGTTTAATTGCACCATTTTGAGAAAAGCATTATACTTGGTTTATTATTGAAAAGGTTCATTTCCTTGTTTACACTTGGACCGTAAATGACGTCCATGGTCTGATGATGGAGCAGAAAGGTGACCACTGGATCTAAAGAATTAGTTGATATAATACCCTCGTGTTTGGACTCGTTAATTTTGTTTCGATAAGTACTTGGGCCCTAGATGATGTCCAAGGTCTGATGATGGAGCAGAAAGGTGACATCCCACAGCAGGTGTCTGTAACGGCTCCATGGTACCTCACCCCCGTTTCTCCGTTTCACATGTGTGGGCATGGGGTTATAGCATAATAAGCCTGACAAGGGTGGACCCCTTCCCATGCTACATGTGAACCATCATCGAATGAAAAATATTAAACGACAAAAAAAACTCACTCAAAAAATCATTCTGTATTTTTATTTATGTACCTGGAGTATGTCTAAACAATATACAGTTTTGTAATAGAGGAAAATTTTGAATTAATTTTGACTAAAAATTAAAGGTCATTTTGAGTGTCAACCCTAACACTGTATTTTTAAATTCGATAACTCCCAAACGCCGCGATAGTGGAACGTGATTTTTTTACCAGCGGTAGACCTAGTTAAGAGCAATCTGTCAGTGCTAGTCACAAATCGCACTATTGAGTATTTTACGAGAAAAAAAATGTAATAAAAAATCTGTATTTATATGATTAACTCGGTAACCAGAGGGTAAATTCCAAAACTAAGAACTAGAAAATATGAAAATTTCATCAGATACTTTTGTAGAATTTATTTAGTAATTTTTCGATGTCAAGGTCATGAAATATAATTTATTTTTTATAAAAAAAAGTATTTGAAATAGACTTCTGGGTGTTCTAGTCTTGCATTTAAAATGCATTCCTTGATTGATTTATGCAATAAACAGCATAGGGAAATTTTTTGAGGGAAATCGAACACTGTGCATACATGAAAGAGAAAAACAACTAAGACTACTAAGAGTATAAAAAAAAATACAGAATTAACAGTTAAGTGGTTAGTAAGGTAATCAACGACGGCAAAGAAGTTCGATAACCTCCTTCCGAAAGACGGCGAATCGATAGTTAAAAATAACGTGAGAAGATGCCTAATTCATAGAGGTGTAATATGATTAACGAAATAATATTGACTGAAATATTTGCAATAAAGAAATCCGAGTGCTCGTTTAATTTTATTAGGTGTGCAACTTTGAATCTTACTTGCGATTAAAATTAAGTTAAGAAAAATGTTACAATAATATCAGTTACAGACATAAAAAAAAACTCAGTATCTTTGTTCGATAGAGCCCGCATGTGTGGACATTGTGTAATCGCACGTAAGTATGTACCTCACAAACCTTTGACAAGGCGATGTGGACCAACGTTCGAGAAAGCTGATTCTGATTCTGATTCTGATTCTGATTCTTGTGGTAACTCCAGCCAGCAGTTCTGCAGCAAGGACTCGGAAGCAGTGACTACGAGAGGGAAGAGGTGTTGAGGGTAATAATAACTTTAGGGGTTCGTATGATCCTCTGATTTAGCATGATCGGTAAAATCGGCGGAGTATGTCAGAATCACGCCGCACCGACCACACCTTAAATGCTAGATCAAACTGGATATGCGAGCCCTCATGCCTTATAAGCCTCATCAGCTGCCGCCGCCCCACCGCAGGCACTAGCAACCTGCCCGAGACACCGGAGCACCAAGTAGATAGGACAGGAGTGTAGGTGTGCAATCGGGGAGTTTAGGAGAGACGGGAGGTTAGAGCCGACCCGAATACATAGCATCGTGAAGCCAGCGTGAGGAATATAGATACTATACTTGGTGTATAATAGATATTAGGTGTGTGACTGCATGGTCTCCCCTCCCCCAGATTCTTTTCTTTACCCTTCTGCTAGGTAGACTGATCTCGTGATCTAATATAATATATGCCGCTATCTTTGCCTTGTAATGTTATTATAGCTCTGTTTTGCCATGGATACTGCGTTCTTCTTTTACGGTCATACCAATCGATATTGTAGTATGGATATTAAGCTTCGGCTCTTTTTTCTCCGTTTCTTTGCTTCAATGCACTTGCGTAACTTCCCTTATTAAATAATAATAATTTTGAAAAACTCTTAAAGTAACCAAAGGTGTACTTCTAGACGACTTCACATCGATCATGTATGTAATATCACTACAACACAACTCTCGAAATTAATTCAACTAAAACTATGCACAGCACGACACAGATGTTTACAAATGAACTATGTACCTACAAAATAGGCAAATCCAATCTTCCGTTTTTCCAGTATAAGGCGCCAAGTTCGTAGTGTTTCCTGGAGCGGTGCATCAGTAAAACTTTAGTTGTACATTATATTAGCTACAGGTACTATTTATTGGCTTCTTTGCATCAGGTTTTATTTTTGTAGACTCAATAAAGTAATTTGTAAGTACCTATTCTCCCACAAAAGGCACAGAGCAATAAAACAAAGGCTTTTTTTTAGTCTGTTATTAGCTTCCAAACTACCAAGCTTACGCATCTGGTCGAGGGCGCTGTATTCCGGCCCCTATACAAAAAAACAATATTCTCAACTGGGTAGTCATACCTGCTGGTATAAAGTAGTTGTAGGTTTAGATCGCAATTTGGTTGTTTCCTTATGCTACTGTTGTTATTATTCGTGGCTGGCCAACATGTATTTCCTTTGTGTTGAATCTGTGATTGCCGAGTTTTCCTTTAACTAACTTGATTTAGTTTCCTTTTCTTGTAAGAAAGTCAGCAGCTGCGTTCTTTTAGAATGTACACACTGTCAAAAAAAACTTTAAAATCTAACATGTACATCACCATTGCACTCATAATCTCTGTATCAAAACACAGACCACACAAAACAATCACATACACTTTTTATAAAAAAACTCTACTACTTAATTAATTCGCTTATATAGGACCCTTTTAGGTATACCTAGTGTACACTATAGTTCGATGAGCTACATACATGGGTACAGGCTATTTAGAAGCATCGTCAATGCTCGTAGTGTTGGTCAGCTATTATACGTATGTAACATGCTCAAGAGTCGAGATTGACACTATTTAGGTAATGCAGGTAGGTATACATAATGCAAAGCACCGGACAGCTTTCCCGTTTTTATTAGTTTTTTTTTTTTGTTGACCACGAGTATCACGGCCCAGGCCAAGCGGGTATCCAGGATTGCATCATATTTCATTGCGGTAACTTACGATTGCCAGATGAATTGCCAGTGTCCGCTAGGCCATAGTCTTTGTTTATAGGTTGCATCACTTGCAACGGTGAAGTAAAAAGGCTTCCTTCTATGGGCAAGACCGCATTTAATTGTTTGCAGACAGAAAAATAGTTCCGAAATGTTTTTGTCTCGCCAGGGTGAAATCTTCGAGAAGTGTTGGCCACGCGCGTTCGTTTAGAGGTAGTCGATAAGTATGAAGTATGTTTAGGTAATTTCTGTAAGACCCATGCAACTTTTATGGTGTTATTTCACGCGTACGTTGGTACGTCAATTCAGATAACGTTAAATCGCGTCTGCCGAGTCGCGTCTGCCATAAACCTGGGCTGCCGATTCAAACGTGGAAATTGCGATCAAATGCCCTTCAGTAATATAATTAAGTGTAAGGGGGCGAACCTAACATGTTGAGGTGTGTGCCCATACCTGCGCTTGTGCAGCGCGTCCTCCGTGTAAACTCAATTTGAGATCTTTGATTTTACGGACTTAGGTCCGTATGGCCTTTAGGTACACGTGCTTTTAGTTAGGTTATGCTAGACATGGAAACGGCGGCCCTTACACTTGTAATCATCTGTAGGCACCTTAAATTTTACACCTATTAATTTACATGCGAAAAGGAACAGTCTCACCGGGGTTTCAGTTGAGCATCGCTATCTAACGGGTCAGTTTCAGCAAACGCACTATATATACACACAACACACTACACTGCACACCATTTAAATTGCTATTAGTTATACACATATGTAAAGTTTAGACGCTATATAGACGAGTCGGTCGGCCGGCCGGCCAGCCAGTCGGCACATCTGGCGTTTATGGCACTATTGTTACTGATGGGTTTTGTAAAAAATTAAAGAGCCAAATATGGAACCAAGAAAGCGACCGTCTCGGTCCGAGGATCGAACAAGACTCCGTGGACCAACGTTCGAGAAAGCGTTAGAAAAGTAATAAATTGTAAAGGGACGTTTTTGGTGGTTAAGAGCCCGGTATATAAATTTGGCCGATTCAGCTAAACTTTTTGCTATGAGTTTTAATAGTTACAAAAATATTTTTACATATTTTAATATAAAAATTGAAAGATCATGTTAATTTAAACCTTTTTCACAATTTTTGTTAGTTTTTGAAAAATCTACCATTTTCTAACAGCTGTTTTACCATTTTTTGATGAGCGAGTTTCAAACATCATTCTGGTATTGGACCTTATTGCTCGGCGCTTTGACATATACTCGTATATTTACAAAGATGAGATACTGAGAGTACAAAGGAACGTGTGAGTAGTGGATATCGAGATATTAGGTGGCTGAGTAGCTGCTTGTATAGTTAGGATTCTTTGGTATGCCTATTTACTAGGATAACGTGTAAATGTGCGCGTTATTGTGTAAAAGTCGTATCTCGCGCGTATTTGAACATGTACCGGACTCTTAAAAAGGTAAAAAACATAATTCACGACATACATCGTAAGATCATAACCATGTGTAAGAACTTACCGAGGTAGTCGCCCCTAGCGACGGCCTCGAAAGGCGAGCGCTCCTGCGGGCGCCACGCGAACTCGGGCTCCGACCGCGGCGGCGGCAGCGGCACCGGCACCGGCACCGGCTGCGCGCGCAGCGAGGCCGCGTCGTTGTAGTAGAACAGCGAGTGGTCCGGCCGCGGGTCACGCGCCGCCTGCGCCTGCGCCGGCGCCGGCTCGCGCCGCGCGTCCGGGCCGGGGGGCGGCAGCGCGCCCGCCGCCACCACGCTGGACCACGACGCGCCCCAGCGCAGCGCCGGCGCCGCCGCGGAGCCCCCGCCCCCGCCGCCCCCCGCGCCCCCCGCGCCCCCCGCGCCCGCCGCCGGCCGCGGCTCGCACGCCGGCGGCGACACGCGCGCGGTCGTCACGGGACGCTCGCTGCGCCGCTTTGACACCTGCAACAACGTGTAAGTGGACAATATGCATTTGTTGTTTTTATAATATTCTTCTTCTCTTTATTCATTTTTAATCTTAGGTTAGGTTGTTATAATATGATTATAAAAGTAAAATACAAAAACAATACAAAATACATATAAACATATTATAAAAACCTAACCTAGAGTGCCGCCGGCAACGGGGCAGGGCCCAGGCTGCCGGTGGTTAGGGCCGCAGAGAAAGGAACCGCCGGACTATACGCGCTGTGTCCAGGATTACTGCCTTCTGCATCCGACCCTTGATCCATCCACCTAGCGAGAGTCTCTCAAGATGTCTACAACTTCTTATTGTTATAATACTGTAACAGTAAATTACCTAATTAGTACGGTAAAACAAAGAAAGGCCGTGATCGCAGATGTTTGCGACCCGAGCTGCAAGCGAGGGACGTAAATATGCGATCAAGGGCTTTATCTATTACCTCACGTGTTAGGTACATCATTTTATGCCCACACTTGGGCAGAAATCGGCTTTTTCCGTACGCGTAGCGTGCGGAAAAAGGCACTTTATCGCCAGGTGTGGCATAAAATCATTTGCAGCCTCAACAATGTAAAATGTAGTAATTAAAATCTTCTTTGGAAACATTTTAACAGTTTCAAGCGATGAAAAAGTTCATTCCCTGTGACAACAAAGTCTATAGAACAAACAAATGACGGCGCACCACAACCGACAGAAGCGGTTTTAACGATGCATAACACTGCCCAAGCCGAGACAAGTGGTTTTAAATAACGTTTCAACTACTATAAACTTCTTACTATTTTTCAGTTTTCAATATTTATTTTCAAAAAAAAAAATCATTGACGTATTTAACAAGTTAAAGACGTATATATTGGCACCGTAGGTCCAATACCAAAAATTGATATATATGTAGGTCATAGACGACAAAGTATAATAATTAATAAACCTACACTACTAAAGAAAAAAAAGGTCAACTTCAGTTTTGACAGTTTAAAGACGTACGAGTAGAGTTTGAGTGACAGCTTTTGTGTTTGCCATGTTATCGAAAAGGTTAAGGAATATTTATACAGATCAGATATAATCCAAAATAAAAATATTGCTATTATTTGTTTCAAGTAGGGTCGCACTTATCATGAAAATTATTACTTGGATATAAATATGAATTGTGTAACTTGCTGAGTCGCTTAAGTAAGGTACGAGATTGAAAAACTTAATTAGTTACGATTGTCTACAATATATTTTCTACGAGTCATCGTCATCATCTATGGAGGAACAATTTTCATCATTCAATTTCATTGACTTAACATGGATGTAACACAAAAAGATGTAATTGCGCACGCCGGCAGGCCGGAGCGGGGGGCGCGGTCGGCGCAGGCGCAGGCGGCATCGCAAACAAGTATAGAATTTGTATAAAGTTCTATTTTTGAAATTATTATAGTTGCCTACAGCGTATCGTAATGAATATTATAGTCGAGTTGGACTGTCTAATATCGATAAGTATGAGCTTATAGTTTTGTCTATGTACTCGTAATTGACAGATTAAAGTAGGCGAGTAGAAAAAATAAACATGTATTTACCTTGTCCTTTCTCGTATGATGTTTTCCGGGCACAGCACGCGGCCGCTGAGGCGGCTCGGCGCGGCGCCCCGGCGACCCCGGCTCGCGGCGGGCGCCCCGCGGCGCCCCCGGGCCCCGCGCGGGCTCCGTCGGCGGCGAGCTGCGCGGCGGCGGCGGCGGCGCGCTGTCCGTCGGCGGGGCGGGGGACGCCGAGCGCGCCGCCGCCGGCTCGTCGGCGTCGTCCGCCGGCGACGACGAGTCCGTGCCGGTCGACGCCGCGTCGTCGTCGCCGCTGGTGCGCGGCTGCTCCTCCGTGTCCGGCTCCGTGTCGGACGCGTCCGGCGGCGGCTCCGAGGACGGCTGCGGTTCGGCCGAGTCGCTGTCGGGCGGGGGCGGGGCGTCGGCGTCCTCGCTCGACCGGGACGACTCGTCCTCGCCCCGCGGCGTGTCGCGTCGAAGCATCTCGGCCCGCCATGTCTCAAAGGCCCGCCGCTCGGCTGCCGGGTCGAGCGGCGGCTGCGTCCGGCGGGGCTTGCGCCGCTTGGGCGCGGCCGGCGGCGGCGCGACGGCGGGCGCCTCCCGCGCCAGCGCGCGCAGGTCGAGCGGCGCGCGCGGCGCCGGCGCCTGCCTGGCGTCCCTGGCGCGCCGCAGCAGGCGCTCGGCGTCCAGCGCGGCGGCGGCCAGCACCAGCGCCAGCGCGACGACGGCGAGCAGCGCGCCGGCCGCGCGCAGCGCCGGCTCCCAGGCGGGCCGCGGCCGGGCGCGCGCGCAGCGCGGCAGCAGGCGGGCCGGCACGGCGCCCAGCAGCCGGAAGGCGGCGGGCCCGGAGTCGGCGCGCAGCGTGAGCGGGCAGGGCACGCGCGCGAGCGAGCAGTCGGAGCGGAAGGAGAGCGCGAGCGCGCGCGTCTCGTTGGGCAGCAGCGTGAAGGGCCCGCAGGGGTGGAGGCGGAAGCCGCGCGCGGCGCAGGGCTCGCCGGCGAGGCGCCAGGCGCGCAGGCGCAGCGGCACGGCGCCGGTGTTGCGCGCCAGCACGGTGCGCCGCGCCTCCCAGCGCGCGCCGGGGTCCGCGCTCTCGCTCTCGCACTCCGCGCCCTCCTCGCCCTCCTCGCAGTCCGGCACCTAACGGACGTACACATTTGATTACTTAACCCGTGGAGCGAGTTACATACACACGTGTGTTTCTAACGAATTTTGAATTTCGAACCTAACTATGTCATACTCCATACCATACTGTGTTACTGTGTTATTTTTATAGTGTGCAATAAAGTATATTATTATTATTATGTATATTTAGGCAGAAATTACACTAAAATTTTTTTTGACATATCGTTCCACGGGTTAAAATGTCTCAGTCAAATTTAACTTAATTTAATTATAGAGGCAAATCTAATTGCTTTCTGTTGTAATTTAAAGTGTGTTTTATACAGGGTGGAAATAGATTTTGGGTCAGTGAAAGCAGCTACCACATCCCGTGTTGCTATGCGAAAATAGTCTTAGGAGCCTTCCTTCGATTTCAAATTAATGAAGATTGGCATTTAACTGATTTTGGAAAAAAACATAATTACAGGTTACGAGAAAATGGTGATTATTGACAAACTGTTTTTTAATGCCAATCAATTCCATTCCTGTCCAGGATCACAAGCTTGTATGAGACCAAAAAAAAATTCCGGCTAGAAAAACCGTAAATCGAGAAAAACTTACCTCATACAATTTGTATGAAAATGAAAAAAGTTTTTTTTTACATGTATTTTTTATGTCCGACGATTCCATTTCTATCCAATATTAATAGTTTCCTTGGGGTCAACTTTCGGTAATGTACAAAAAAGCCAGAAATTAAAGAAAACTGTTTTCATGCATTTACTATAGAGAAAAAGGGATCTGGTAGCTGCCATCACTGACCCAAAATCTATTTCCAGCCTGTATATATATATATTTAAATATTATCTATCTCAACGGTGCAAATATAACCCTCATTGAATAAAGAATATAAATACCTGTAGTAGGATAGGCGCGTGCGCGTGCGCGCGCCGCCCGCCCAGCTCGAAGCTCGGCACGGCGCCGCGCCCGCCCAGCTGCACCGCCTCCACGATCGTCAAGTTGTTCCTGCAACACAATGGTGCTCATCAACCGTTATCTTATTTAATTATTTCGCAACTACTAAGAAAAGTATGGCTCTTTGCTTTGTAGTGTGATATGTAGCTAGTGCTACGTAGTATGGGTTAGGTATAGATATAGTTGTAGTATGTAAGCGACTCGATGATCCAGTCAATAAAGACATGTCAAGACGAACAGTTGTTTTAACTGATATCCCGCTGCCGCCGGCTTCGCACAGTAGAGCGTCGTCAAGGACCGTCAACAGATAGCTGTCATTACAGAGATAAAACTTACCTTAGGTAAAGCACAGCCGTGTAGAGGTCGGCCTCCGGCGGCAGGAAGTCTATTCTGAGTTCAATCTCTGCTTTGGGGGCCATCAGCAGCGCGGGCACGGGCTCCGGCTGCCCGGGCGCGGCTCCGTCCCCGGCCCCGGCTCCGGCGCCGGCCGGCAGCGGCCCGGTGGCGCCGCGCACGACGCGCCACTCGCCCACCGAGAACACGCCCGGCACGTGCGTACACGTGTCGTGCGCACACTCTTCAGTCTCCACACTATATAAAAACGTTTCATCGTTAATTTAGTATCAGTTTTGTAATAAAATCTAGAAAAAAACATAAAAAATTGAACTGCTGCGCACGCGCAGCTAGCCCCGCCCAGATGTGAACATGTGGTACTCACAGCACTCCCTCCGGCAGCGCGGTCCCGGCGCCGACGCTGGCGTGCAGCAGCAGCGGGTGCGGCGCCGGGTTGCGCACGCGCAGCCAGCGCGCCGCGGCCGCGCCCCCGCCCACGCCCGCCAGCCCCGCCCAGCCCGCGCCCGCGCCCGCCGTCAGCCGCGGCCAGCCCATGCGCACCCAGCCCGACACCGGGATGCGGACCATCTGCAACAACAAACTGAACGTCAAATGGGATAAAAAAAGGGGAGCCGCTCCGTCTCGTACACGGCGCGCCTCCGCGCCAGCAGCTGCAGGTCGGCCTGCAGCGGCGCGCGCAGCCGTCGCCAGCATGTATAGTGTATGGTGCACTCACCTCACTAGTGTCTATGGCCAGCGACACGTTCCGCACGGCGCGGAGCCGCTCCGTCTCGTACACGGCGCGCCTCCGCGCCAGCAGCTGCAGGTCGGCCTCCAGCGGCGCGCGCAGCCACTCGCCCGGCTGGTCGACGGCGAGGCCCGTGTAGCAGGCGGCGCCGCAGGCCAGCTCTGGCAGGTACAAGACGCGCCCCAGCGTGTTCGTGCCTGGACCGATCCACCACTCTTCCGGGTCTTCTGGTGGTCTGGAACAATTGCGATTGACGGTTGAATGTTTAGACCCCAATCAATATTTATGCCTCGCCCCTAGAAGTCCGAACCAAAACTCGATTTAAGGCAGTGTTTGGCCAGTTGTTGAAAAATGCGTCTCGGCCATCCTGCCTTCTCCTGGGTCGATCTATTCGCCGTGGTATCCACTGCATGGCTAGTTTATCCCACCTCTGTGGAAGGATATGACGAACGTGGCCAGCGCCGTCCCATTTCAGCCCATCGGATTTGACCCCAATGTCTACAAATCGTGTTTTGGAACGCAAGGTAGTAACAGATTCGATTAAGTAGCATCTGATGTGTCTCACTGCTGGGCAAAGGCCTGCTCTCCCAAAAACTCCAAAATTTTCGAGTTAAGGCAATCTCTAGCTAGTTGTTGAGAAATACGTCCCGGTCACCCCACCATCTCTCCTTGAGTCGATCAATCCACCGGTTTCGTTGTGGATGGATACGACAAATGTGACCAGCCCAGTCCCATTTCAGCTTGGCAGGTTTGTCCCCATTGTCAACAATGCGTGTTTTGGAATGCAAGGTAGTGTTACAGATTCCATTAATCCGTTTTGCTCCAAGCATGAGTCTTTGGCAAACCTTCAGTTTTGTCTTTTCAACCGACTTCAATATTTCTAAAGGAGGAGGTTCTCAATTCGTCTGATTTTTTAATTTTTTTTGAATGTATGTTACCTCAGAACTCCTTCATTACTGAACCGACTTAATTTTTTTTTTGTTTTCTGAATGTAGATTGGTCCCGTTTTTTTTTCAAAATCGATTTCTGATGATGGGATCCATGAGAAACTGAGGGAACTCCTCAAATTTGAAGGGGCACATGCATGCTGATTTGGGTGATTTCTTAAGAAACTCGAGCATTTCTTTACGAAAATCATCAATTTGGTGGAGTGGATCTGATAATGAAGACCAGGGATGGCAAAGTGGAACTGCTTGGTAATTCCCAGGACTATCATCCGATTTTAAAAAATATTTTTTTGTCTGAAAATAGATGGTTCCAGGTTTGTCCCGTTTTTTTTCAAAATCAATTTCTGATGATGGGATCCATGAGGAACTGAGAGAACTCCTCAAATTTGAAAGGCACATGCATGATGATTTGGGTAGTTTCTTAAGACACTCGAGCATTTCTTTACGAACATCATCAATTTGGTGGAGTGGACCTGATGATGAAGACCAGGGATGACAAAGTGGAACTGCTTGGTAATTCCCATCTCTATCATCCGATTTGAGACATTCTTCTTTTCTTTGTAAAGAAATACCTTCAAGATAGTCCTATTTGATTATAGTTCTATTTTGATGATGGAATTCATGAGAGATTGAGAGAACTCCTCAAATTTTAACGGCACATGCATTCTGATTTGAGGGTTTCCTTAAGTAAACCTTAACATTGTTTTGGGGTAGCCAACATTTTGATGAAGTGGACCTGATGATGATAACCAGGGATGGCAAAGTGGAACTGGTCGATAAACCTAGCTCTACTTATTATCCTAGTTGTGACATTCATCTTTTTGATTTGATTTATATTCTGATGATGGAGTTCTTGAAGAATTCAGAGAACTCCTCAAATTTGAACGGCACGTTCATTGTGATTAGAGGGTGTTCATAATTAGCTTAGGCATTTTCTTACTGTGGCCATCATTTTGCTGGAGTGGACCTGATGTTGATAATCAGGGATGGCATAATGAAACTGCTCGATAATTTACAGTCTGTCATCCAATTTACAAGTCTACAAGGGAGTTCCGTTTGATTATACTTCAAATGTAATGATGGAAGCCCTGAGACATTAAGAAAGCTCCTCAATTTTCAATCGTACACGTGCGGTGTATGGGATATTTGTGAAGTAAACTGGCTAACTCAAACAAATTCAAAATTTCACTTTTACCGGGGAACCAAATAAAGTCGGTTTTTTTTTCTTAAAAATTATGTAGCTCGGTAAGTGACCAGGTTTGGGCGCCGTAAGTCAGGTATTTAAATTGTAGTTTATGCGACAGCGATATAATAAGGGTTTTTTAAATTCAAGGGTTGCTGTTACAAAACCAAGGGTAGTCAAGTTTTATAATATAGAACCAATTATGAGCTGTTGCATACACTTTAATGGTGGCAGAAAGTGGAAGATATCGTAGGCCCGATATATAAATAAAAAAAAAACAACAGTGCTAATATATTGTATAAAAATCGATAGTAGCAGTATTCTTATGGAATACCATAGACAACGTTATAGTGTATATTCTTTAATATGGCTGTCAGTCATCTAATAGACAGATAGCAGTGCTGGAGTAGAAAAAGCAAGTAAAACAAAATGGAACACGCAGTATCGAAGACCTATGTTATTGCAGTGGATAACTCCCGTGGATAACCTACAATATAAAGAAAATGATGGCTAAGCGGGACGAGGCTCATTCTAGATTCCGACAAAGCGGCCTACACACACATGAACTATACTATAAAGACTTGAAACGGGTGGTCGTTAATGCCATTTACAATGAAAAATCTGCGTATTTCAATAAGTTAATAGTGTCTCAGATAAAAGATTCTCGTAGCCTTTGGAAACATATTAAGAAAAATGTAGCTGACTTTAAAAAAAAAGAAGTTGACTTATTATCACAACATTTATTGGGCCCAAATGGCATTAATGACTTTTTTCTTGACGTACCTGGTAAAAATAGGACTGACATCACGGACCTGACATTCTACGAATTTAATAGGTACACAGACGCACATTTTGTAATTCAGCCGGTAACAGAGATTACTGTCAGTAAAATAATACACTCCATCAAAACCCAGGCACAAGGCTGTGACGGAATTTCTCTTGACATGTTGCTAATGACATTGCCACGCACGCTGCCTATTATTACAGCTATTGTTAACCAGTCCATTGTCACGGGCGTTTTTCCTGAAGCCTGGAAGAGCGCAGTGGTTAGACCCATACCTAAAGTAGCATCTCCTACCAGCTTCAAAGATTTACGACCTATCAGCATTCTTCCTCTTATGTCCAAAATACTGGAAAAGGCGGTAAGTGTGCAGCTAGTTGAATATCTGGAACGGAACAATATTTTACCCCCAAATCAGTCAGGATTTAGGAAGAAACGCAGCACAGCAACTGCTCTTCTTGATGTGGTAGACGATATTCTCACAGCCCAGGATGATGGAAAAGCCACAATTTTAGTCCTATTAGATTTTTCACGCGCTTTTGATACAATAAACACTACGTTATTGCTATCAAAATTAACGTATTACGGGTTTGATAACAAGTCAGTCAACTGGTTTGCAACGTACCTCGGTGAGCGTACCCAGCAGGTTGAAGTCCGGAGTTCTGAGGGATTATCAATGGTCTCGGAGAGGTCTGAGGTGTCCAGAGGTGTTCCTCAGGGATCCATACTGGGGCCAATCCTATTTATATTATATAGCGCCGACATAGTACGTAGTATTAGAAATAGTAAATATCATTTATATGCAGATGATTTACAGGTACATATCTCATTTAAACCTGAGCATACTAACCTAGCCGTCGCAGAAATAAATCATGATCTTGATCGGATTGCTTCATGGTCTAGTAAAAATGGTCTGGTTTTGAACCCCCTAAAATCCAAATTTACAGTCTTAGGAACAAATCATCAAATTGAGAAAACTTTGTCACGTAATCCACAAGTTTGTATCCTAAACGAAACCATTATTCGTGTAACAGAAGCTAGAAATCTGGGAGTACTCATGGATGAAAGACTACAGTTTGAAAATCATGCTCTAGAATGTATCCGTAATTGCTTCTACAGACTTCGAGTACTGTATAGAATACGTAACCACTTAAGCATAGACATGCGTATCAAGCTTTGCGACACATTGATTCTATCAAAACTCAATTATGCGGATACTGTCATTGGAGAGTGCCTGCTATCACGTACAAAAACGCAGCTGCAAAGACTTCAGAATGCCTGTGCCCGGTTTTGTTTCCCTATTCCACCCAGAGCCCACGTGACCCCATTTTTAAACAATAGCAAACTTCTTAAAATGGATGCTAGAAGAAAACCACACTTTGCAAGTTTACTGTTTGGGATTGTCCAGAGTACACAGCCTAGGTATCTTTATGATCGGCTAACTTTCTCAAATAAGCATGTAAGACAAGCCCCGCGCCTCATCTGCCCACGACGTAGAATGGCTAGTTATCGTGGAAGTTTTAGGTACGCTGCCACACGATGCTGGAACAATATTCCTCCTCCAATACGTAACTCAGGTACAGTGGCTCTTTTTTAAAAAACAAAATGAAAACTCATCTGCTTACGGAACAAACGTCCTCTAACTAGCCGCCGATTGAAAATATACATTTATATATTCTATACATATTTATATATTATTTATTTAAACTACATTATACAAACATTTAAAACGCGTAATTTATTTAGTTTATGTAAATATTTATCGCAGTTCTTTTGTTAATGTTGATTTGCTGTAAAACTATTCTGTTTTTAGTTTGGTGTTGTTGTTCTGTTCTGTAATGTTTATGTAAATGTTAAATGGATTTACAGAAAACCAGCGTCGTGGCCTCTCAGGCTTCGGCACATGCTGAGTGGACTCCTTTTTGAGACCACCCTCAACGTTTGTTAAATTTTATATACATTCCTAACTAGTTTTAAGCAAGTTGTAACATCGTTGTGTTGTGTGTTTCAAATAAATCATAAATCATCATTCATTCATTCATTCATTCATTCATTCATTCATTCATTCAGTGTATAATATATTAACTTACATGAACACTAGAGCGGGGTCGGGCGGCTGTGGTTCAACCAGTGTGAGCTTCATCCGCAGCGTCATGGTGCTCTCCACCACCAGCGCCGGCGCCCAGCCAGAGGCCCACTGTAACACAAACCCACTGGTAACATATTAAAATTCTCATAGCGGGTTACTCACGTCAATAAAGTCGAAAATAGCTCGACATGTTTCGGAACAGTCCGTGTCCCTTATTCATGAGTCATGCGTGTAGCCGCGGCGACTGCTCTACGCACACTGCGAGCCCCAGCGCGGTCAGCTCTCGACTACAACCCACTGTTAACACTTTCGCAACCAGGCAACATTTCGAACAATACCCCAGAAACCGATAGTACTCGCTAGTCGGGCAACGACATGCAACTCAATGTCGCACGCTAGGCGGGCAAGCGGCGGACGAAGCGAAGATGTAATGCTTGCCCGCCTGGCGGGTACTTTGGCGTCGCGTGTAGGTTTATAGCTCTCGCCCGACTAGCGGGTACGCCGGCATCTGAGTAAAGTTTACGAGTGCCCGTGTGGCGGGTACGCGGTGTCGAATGTGTTAACTATCATGTTAAATATAGGATGGGATGGATAGGAGGACAATAGGAGGAAATTTGCCGTTATCGAAAAAGTTGCTCATTTGGAAGGTATAGAGTAAATGTTTGTGGGGTTTTGGTAGTTAGGTTTACAACATTAAGCATCCTCTTTAATATTGCAAATCTAAGTATCAATCGACATATATTTGAATTTTTTCGGTCATAATAAATCACATGCGTACGCATTTGGCCTTTAGGTATTTTTGTGACATGGTAGGATGCCAGCGTCATCATCATCATTGTAATGTAAGCACGTGATTTATTCTAGAACTAGTGATCCGCGCCGGCTTCACACGGGTTATTGTTATACATATCGTCGTTGCGGTTACCAAATCTGATATGTGTGTGATAATAATTAAATGAATTAAAACCTTATGTGTTTAATTGCTAAATTACCTATAAATTGTCAAAAATCGAGCACATATCAGCTTTGGAAAGCGCAACGACGATATAAACCTTCCTTTTGAGTCACTCTATCTATTAAAAAATCGCATCACAATCCGTTGCGTAGTTTAAGATATGAGCATACATACATACATAGAGACAGCGGAAAGCGAGTTTGTTTTATAGTATGGAGTGATGTGATCCTTGGGGATGTAGACTGACTAACGTTGAAAATGCCGTAAAAATCGAATGTTTTTTTCATGATTTAATTAATTTTTCCGTTTTTTTTCCGGAGTTTTCGGGTTTTTAAAGAAATAAATAATGTCACTATCACTGTCACTCCTTTCATCTGCTTCGATTGTTTCTTCCTCAATGTCATGGATGTCCTGTTGTAGACGTAAATTAGACCTAATATACATTGATTTAGAGTTGAAATATAGAGTGGAAACTTTCATTGATTTTGTCCTAAAGAATCCGAAAAAAACGAGTTGTCTGGGAAAATATCGGATTTTTAACGCTAAGACTGACCGGCGCGGCGGCGAAGTCCTCCGGGTCGGCGTTGCCGGTGCCGGTGCCGGCGCCGGCGCCGGTGTCGTGCAGCAGGCGCGCGCGCACGGCGCCGGGCACGGCCGCCAGCGTGACGCCGGTGCGGGGCCCCGCCCCCGCCCCCGCCCCCGCCCCCGCCCCCGCCAGCCACACGGCGCCGCGCACCGCGCCCGCGCGCGCCGGCGCCACCACCGTCAGCACCGCCTCCGCCGAGCCCATGGCCGGGATGCAGCCGCCTGCAAACGGCAAGTACTATATTGACACACACATCACCTACTAGTGTTGTTACCGGTGCTGATGTAGAATCACATGACCGAACTAATACTAGCGCATTTAGTAAATGTAATCAAACTTATGTCACCCTGTTTATACATAACACCTACTAGTCCTGTTAACGGTGGTAATGTAGAATCACATCACCGAACTAATAGTAGCGTATTTAGTTCATTCATTCATTTATTTTTAATAAAACATAGTTTTACAAGTCAGGCAGGTAAGTACATAATAATATGGTAAGTAGGAACTAGTGCTCCTGGTCGTGACCGTGTTTCGTGAACCCGTAGCCGAATCTCCGTTGCTGTGTTACTCGGCAACGGAGATCCGCTCCGTTTGCTCCGTGTGATTCGGCTACGTGTAATTAAGATACGTAGCTACGTGTACACGGAGATACGTATCTTATTTATACGTAGATCGGATCCAGTCGTGACCGTGACGTTAAGTGTAGATTTTATGCGTGTTATTAAACTCCCGAATGTAATGCAAGGGGCGAGTTTTTAATTTCAGTTTCCATACTTTTGCATTTTAAATAAAAATTTAAGAGATCAAAAATAATTAGATGCAAATATTATGTTGGAGGCAAAAATAATAGACCAGTACACATTGTAAAAGATGTGTATTAAAAGAAGCCGAGCGGAGCCGAAGCCGAGATTCGCGGGAACGTAGCCGAATCCAGAAACGGATACGTATCTTTGACGTGACCGTGTAGTACGGGATCTTAGCACCGCCGGTGCTAAGGCTACGTAGCTACGGTTCCGCGTGTAACACGTATATCACAAGCCCTAGTAGGAACCAGTGTATTGTGACTACGCTAGTAACTGCAATCAAACTTATTTTCATCACACTTACTCATAAACAGTCATATTTCCTCACAAATGAGGTGAAAAACATTGTATGTACCACGAACGAGAAAAGGATTGCAAACTAAAATCTTATAACAAACTCTTATTCGTAAATCTCTATTTATCGCCCTTGATACACAATTCATTAGTACATTATACTGGCACAGCTAACAACTTTAAACTTATCAGATTTTCGACTTTCTGCGAAAAATATAGTTCCAGGTAAAAAACCTACTGAATTCCTTGACAAATACGACCTCAGTTTCTAAAAACAAAAGTCATTCAGTAAGCTCCATCTTGAATTATATGTTCACTTTCCATCAGACAGAGCATACAAGTTGGTCACAACAAACCTATCCGCCTTATGTAATGTAATATGAAATGGTCACCTTCGGCGGCGAGTGCGAAGGTGGCGCCGGGCAGCGCGGCGTGCGCGCGCGCGCAGACGGGCGCGGGCGCGGGGTTGCGCACGCGCGCGCGCACGCGCCGCGTCGACGACGCGCCCAGCGCGCCCAGCGGCAGCGCGCCCGCCGTCGCCAGCGGCCACTCCCACTCCTGCACCACACACACACACACACATACAGGGTGGAAATAGACTTTGGGTCAGTGAGGGCAGCTACCAGTTCCCGTGTTGCTAGGCGAAAATGGTCTCAGGAGACCTTCCTCCGATTTCAAATTAATGAAGATTGGCGTTTACAAATTTTTGAAAAAACATACAGGGTGCGAGAAAATGGTCATTTCTGATAAACTGTTTTTTTTTTTATGTCAAGGATCAAAAACTTGTATGGGACCAAAAAACAATTTCCGGCTAAAAAAGCCATAAATCGAGAAAAACTTTCCCCTTACAATTTGTATGAAAATGAAAAACATTTTTTACATGTATTTTTTTAAGTCAATCGATTCCATTTCTATCCAGTATCAATAGTTTCCTTGGGGTCAACTTTCGGTAATGTATAAAAAAGCCAAAAATTAAACAATACTAAATAATATTTAAAACGGGTCACTCACGTAATGATTCACGTATATGATTACGTGTTCTTGTGGAAAGAATTATATTGGAGAAACAGGCCGGAATATTTCTACGAGACTCACGGAACACATACGCAGTATGAAAAACCGAGATGGCCGTGGTTCTGCGGTAACGGAACACGTATTGGACTCGGATTCGACGCATTATATTAGGTTTGATAGGGTAACCGTGTTGGCTAGAGAAAAATTCGTTGTTCAGCGGAAAATACGGGAGGCTATTGAAATAAGTCGTCATCCGAACTTCAACCGTGATTGTGGTTGGTCAGTGCCCCCCAGTTGGAAAACGGTTTTGGGTACCGCGTCAGTGGACTGTGTGAACGTGCCCTTAGCGAGTGACGTAGTGAGTGTTGTTTGCAACCCGGTTCGCGAAAGCGATAATGAGAACGAGGGTAGACCGTCCGCCGTGTCGCCCCCCGCGCCGCTACCACCGTTAACTGCAAGTACCAGAGCAGATAGGGCATTAGCCCGCAGTGTACGACTTGCCTCTGTCGCGGGTGGTCGCTCCTGATGACGTTCTTCGTAAAGAACGAAACATGTCGAGCGAAAATCGACTAAATTACGTGAGTGACCCGTTTTAAATATTATTTAATATGTTCGAGTCTCACGAGAGTTTTATAGTTAAACAATACTGTTTTCATACATTTACTATGGAGAAAAAGTGAATTTTATTTAATTTTTTCTGTCACGCTAATCGTCACGATAGTACTGCAGTGTTTTCACACAGTCATTTAGCATATGAGGACGAATTAGGGTGACAGATGAATGAGAATAAAGTTTTACTTTTTGTCCATAGTAAATCTATTAAAACAGTTTTTAAATGTTGTTGATACAAAAGTATCGATAAAACAAATGCAACTAACAAATATAGATTTTAACAGTGAATCGCAAATTAGGTACACCATCCGCTGAATCCCGAGTTAATTGATCGACTTGTCAAATTCCATTCCATATACTCAAATTCAAACTCAAAAGGATTTATTGAAATAGGCCAAAACTCAGCATTATTCAACGTCAAATAGAATACACGATACAAAAAAATAATAATAATACAAAACAAGTAACACTTAATTCTAATAAATATGTCAAATTACGTACCCCATATAACTCATGCAATTACATTAGCGTGTGTAAGAAACACCATTTGTTACCTTTGTCACAGCGTCGCGAAATTGCTGATATTATATATTTCTTAAAAATTACTAATGGCAGCATTGACTGTCCTGAACTGCTTAGTAGTATTATGTTCAACACTCCTAATAGAGTTAAAAGGTATTATCCCCCTATTTCTGTTCCCTTTGCACGCTCAAACTACAGACGTAACAGCTTCCTCGTTCGCGCGGGTAGAACACTTAACAGGCTAACAAGAGAGCATGACATTGATGTGTTTAATCAAAGTACGCAGTCTATACGCCGTACTTTAATGCTAAAATTCTTTGAATGAGCTTGCCCTTTCTTCTTTTTTCTTCTTTTTTATTCTATTTTCCATTTTGTCTCAAGGATTTTGTATTGTCATAATTTCTGTTTTTTTTTTTTTATAGCTATGTATGTATTTGCCTAGTCTATGCAGAATCGTAACTTTATATAATTGTTTAACCAGTGAAGTAAACTTCTATAAGATTGCTATCAGTGAAAACCTGTAATTGGCCTCTTGTTTTTATACAAATCGTTAACATTGTGTTACGTGCTGTTGGTTTTCCAATAAATAAATAATAAATAATAAATAATAAATAAATAAAAAGATATAAAATTTAAATTGAAATAATACAATGTCAACAGAAATTAAAATAACAAGTAACCAAATAATAAGCAAGTCTATATGATCCATTCATTCGTTCACTCGTTCATTTTCCGTTCGTTAATTCCCATCCATCCACTCTCTTGTAATCCTATGTCCCACATATATTATACAATAGACGTTTAACCCCGGATTATTTGGCTACGTTGGTTATTGCAGAGACAGAAGCAAGCCAACTTACAATGTGCAGCGTGCCGCTGTAGAGCTTGACTGGCACGGCGTAGGCGGTGTGCGTGAGGTTGGTGCGCAGGCGCACGCGCGCGTCCAGCACGGCGTCCGGGTCGCGGCGCCGCAGCCGCAGCCGCGCCGCACAAGCCTCCGCGCCCGGCGCCAGCGCCGTGCCCGCCCACGACTCCGTCTGCAAGTACATTACTGCTGAGGCCGGGAAGTAAGGACTTGCAGGCCTTGCTAGAATCACACGGATTGCTAGAATTTACAACACAGAGTTCACTAACGTAGACATCTTCAAATACTCAAAGAAGGCATTTAAAAACCAAATTATAAATAGCATCAAGAGTAAGCGGCATAGCTCTTAATAATTTTTCTTTACATTCTGTTTCTTTAACTCTAATTACAAATTATTGTACTTCATTGTTTCTACAGTTTTTTTTTCTTTTTCTTTTTGTAATCGTGTATTATCCGTTTGTTTGTCACCAATACTATACTGTTATCTAGGGAAACCTATAATTGGCTTTACTATTGTTATTGTTAACACAGGATAGAATTTTGTATTGCTGTTGGTTTTCTAAATAAATAAAATTAAAATTAATTAAAATTAAATATGAGGCCTGCAAGTCCTTATTCACGCCGAAGCTTGTATAGTGATTTTTTCAAACATGCAATGAAATAAACAACAAAAAAATATAAGATATATTTTTACAGAAATTATAGGTAAACACAAGACTAAAACTAACAAGTGTGTATTAATATTTAGCTATATTTTAACTCAGTTATAATAGAAAATACATTTTTTATACGCATTGGTATTGACAGAATGTCATGATGCCTGTGCCACAAAATGTGAAATGGAAATTAAAAAAGAGGACTTTTCCGGTCTAGACATTTGTATTAAATTCCATTAAGAATCTCTTGCCCTAGCCGCACCTGAAACGCCATCCTTCACGGCCTATTATAAGGAACATAACATCAATATTTCATTGCATGTTTGAGAAAATATACTTATATCCGGTTACTCACGTGTTTATAAAGTCGAAAATAGCTTGATATATTTCGTACCGGTCCGCGTCCCATAATCATGAGTGAGAGGCGCTTGCGGCGATTGCTCTGCACACGCTGCAGTGACCGGCGCGGGGGGCGCGGACGGTACAGGCGATATACTACCGTCTCTTTTCAACTTTATAGACGTGATTAACCCGAATATAAATACATATATTAATATGTCTAATGCTCACGGGAGTTTTCTATTTAAAACAGATACATTTTATTCGTGGAACATTAAAGATGGAGAATAGATACATTTCTATCACCGTTACTGATGTGTCAGTTATTAATATTCGTCTTTCTTTTTACAATACCGTTGCCGCATACCGCCCCATTCACAAAACAGCACACTGTCCCATTCCTAAAACAACCCTTTTGAGAAATATCTATACAACATCCCTTTCGCATATGGCCCCCTGTATACTTCACGCGCACAAACTTGCCAAAGAATACTAACCTCAAAGTGTTCCATCAGTTCCGGCGGGAACTCGACGGCTACGATGGAGACGGGCTCCTTGAAGTCGTTCCGCGCCAATATGTCCTGCGCGCGCATACAGCTCTCATCCGCTGTCACGAAACTGGAACAACACGCACACTAAACTTTACAAAAGAATGGAAAAGATAATATTTAATTGCAAAATTGAAATTTCACCAGTAGATTCGCGAAACTACAAAATTAATTTGACGCACACATACAGCATGTCGTCGCGCCCGCACCCGCTCCCGCCTCCGCTTCCGTCCATATAGCGTGTACACTGTGCGGATAGTCGATATAAACCAATACTAACTGCAGGTCGGTGGGCAGCCGCAGCGTGCCGGGCACGAGCCGCACGCTGTACGGCAGCGCGGCGCCCGCCAGCCCCGCATAGCCCGCGCAGAACCGCTCCTCCACCGCGCCCGCTCCCGCCTCCGTCCATATAGCGTGTACACTGTGCGGATAGTCGATATAAACCAATACTAACTGCAGGTCGGTGGGCAGCCGCAGCGTGCCGGGCACGAGCCGCACGCTGTACGGCAGCGCGGCGCCCGCCAGCCCCGCATAGCCCGCGCAGAACCGCTCCTCCACCGCGCCCGCTCCCGCCTCCGTCCATATAGCGTGTACACTGTGCGGATAGTCGATATAAACCAATACTAACTGCAGGTCGGTGGGCAGCCGCAGCGTGCCGGGCACGAGCCGCACGCTGTACGGCAGCGCGGCGCCCGCCAGCCCCGCATAGCCCGCGCAGAACCGCTCCTCCACCGCGCCCGCTCCCGCCTCCGTCCATATAGCGTGTACACTGTGCGGATAGTCGATATAAACCAATACTAACTGCAGGTCGGTGGGCAGCCGCAGCGTGCCGGGCACGAGCCGCACGCTGTACGGCAGCGCGGCGCCCGCCAGCCCCGCATAGCCCGCGCAGAACCGCTCCTCCACCGCGCCCGCTCCCGCCTCCGTCCATATAGCGTGTACACTGTGCGGATAGTCGATATAAACCAATACTAACTGCAGGTCGGTGGGCAGCCGCAGCGTGCCGGGCACGAGCCGCACGCTGTACGGCAGCGCGGCGCCCGCCAGCCCCGCATAGCCCGCGCAGAACCGCTCCTCCACCGCGCCCGCTCCCGCCTCCGTCCATATAGCGTGTACACTGTGCGGATAGTCGATATAAACCAATACTAACTGCAGGTCGGTGGGCAGCCGCAGCGTGCCGGGCACGAGCCGCACGCTGTACGGCAGCGCGGCGCCCGCCAGCCCCGCATAGCCCGCGCAGAACCGCTCCTCCACCGCGCCCGCTCCCGCCTCCGTCCATATAGCGTGTACACTGTGCGGATAGTCGATATAAACCAATACTAACTGCAGGTCGGTGGGCAGCCGCAGCGTGCCGGGCACGAGCCGCACGCTGTACGGCAGCGCGGCGCCCGCCAGCCCCGCATAGCCCGCGCAGAACCGCTCCTCCACCGCGCCCGCTCCCGCCTCCGTCCATATAGCGTGTACACTGTGCGGATAGTCGATATAAACCAATACTAACTGCAGGTCGGTGGGCAGCCGCAGCGTGCCGGGCACGAGCCGCACGCTGTACGGCAGCGCGGCGCCCGCCAGCCCCGCATAGCCCGCGCAGAACCGCTCCTCCACCGCGCCCGCTCCCGCCTCCGTCCATATAGCGTGTACACTGTGCGGATAGTCGATATAAACCAATACTAACTGCAGGTCGGTGGGCAGCCGCAGCGTGCCGGGCACGAGCCGCACGCTGTACGGCAGCGCGGCGCCCGCCAGCCCCGCATAGCCCGCGCAGAACCGCTCCTCCACCGCGCCCGCTCCCGCCTCCGTCCATATAGCGTGTACACTGTGCGGATAGTCGATATAAACCAATACTAACTGCAGGTCGGTGGGCAGCCGCAGCGTGCCGGGCACGAGCCGCACGCTGTACGGCAGCGCGGCGCCCGCCAGCCCCGCATAGCCCGCGCAGAACCGCTCCTCCACCGCGCCCGCTCCCGCCTCCGTCCATATAGCGTGTACACTGTGCGGATAGTCGATATAAACCAATACTAACTGCAGGTCGGTGGGCAGCCGCAGCGTGCCGGGCACGAGCCGCACGCTGTACGGCAGCGCGGCGCCCGCCAGCCCCGCATAGCCCGCGCAGAACCGCTCCTCCACCGCGCCCGCTCCCGCCTCCGCTTCCGCCCCGTCCGCGCCCTCCGCCCATAGCTTGGCGACTGCACAAATAGTTGACATAGGTCAGTTCCCTCACAGTACTCAACAGGTAGTGAAACATTAACTTAAAGCAAATTGCCTTACATTACAAAAGCATGAGATAAGCGTACAGAATTTCATGACGGGATCACACGCACGGTTTTAATACCTGATCTCATAATGATTATAGAACACTTTATATAAATTATAAATTGAAACAGATGTCATATACTACAGAAAAAATGACCAAGGTTGTTTGTTGTATACCAGTATAGTTCACCTGGGGGTGAGCAGGGCTGGTAGTGGTTAGGGCGTCTGCCGAGGAAGCAGGAGGTCGCTGGTTCGGTCCCATCCCTGCCCTTAACCTTGGTTACTTTTTCTGTAGTATATGACATCTCTTTCAATTTATAATTTATATACAGTGTTATATAATCATTACGAGATCAGGTATTACAATTGTATAGAAATGATTACAAAGAGTATAGTATTGAATGTATACTTACAGTCTAGCTGCAGCTGCGCGGCGGGCTGCGGCTCCGAGTGCGGCTCCAGGCGCGCCCGCAGCAGCGACACGCGCACGCCCGCCGCCGCGCCGCCTGCGGGAACACCTTCATATATTGTAGTACTGTGGTGTGTGCTACGTACGCCACACTCCCATACCGCACATATATAAGCTGTAGGTTAGCTATCCTATTACATTATACGTCTATACTCGAACAAAGTTGTTTTCTTTAATGTCCCACATGGCGACCCTGCCAGGATCGCCATGTGGGACGTTAATGGATACACGTTGGCTGGAGTATAGGTTTATTCTGTCTAAAATAACACCAACATGCGCTTATATTATGCGGCTATACTAGTGTGTGGGTGAGGCGTAGTACACTCACTCTATACTCGAACCAAGTTGTTTCCTTTAACGTCAATAACTGGGAGTTTTTTAATGACAGGCGGTAAACGTATGGTAAGCGATTATCGTCGTCCATGAACAGTCGTTACATTGTTTTAAGTGCGTTGCTGGCCTTTAAGGTCGTACGTTCTTTTCTTGGAGGTAGATAAATACCGCAGGCGAAAGTTCCACAGTTTAGCCGTGCGGGGCTGGAAGTTTCTGGAGAAACGTACAGTTGAGGACTGTCAACCATCTAAATGATGAGGATGGAAATGTTTTCGCCGTCCAATTGGCTCGGCACATCAGTTTGCAAGATAAATGTCAGTCAAAGATTAGAATAGTGAGGTGCAGTATAGTTCGGACGCGGCGTGTTGGCCAGCTGAGAGTTAGAGTGACGTACCGTTGTGCTGGTGCACGCCGTTGGTGAGCAGCGGCGGCGTGTCGGCGGGCGGCGGCGGCGGCGGCGCGGCGCCGCACGAGCCCGCCGCGCCGCCGGTCAGCGCCAGCGCCGCGCCGTCGCTGTTGCCCAGCGAGATGGAGAACTGAAACAAACACTTCCTTAGTCCTCTACTTGTTGCAACACTAAGAGGGAACTCATTATAAAACGGTTTAAAACACTTCGCAACAAACAATTGACGCCCGCGCGTTGCCCCGCGCAACGATAGGTTTTTTAATGAATTTCCCGGCAGCCCGACAGTCGGATTCGACACAAAACAAAAGACAATCGTTTCTAATTAGCCCGGATAGTTCGATAAGCCTGTGACTACAGTACAGGCACAGGCAGCGTACCGTGTGCGGGCTGTCCCCGGCGCCGCGCGTGCCGGCGCGCAGCTGCAGCGGCTCGGCGTGGCGCCCCCTTCACCACCCCCACCAGCGGCGCCCCCGTCACGTGCGCTTATATACAACAGTACCGTGTGCGGGCTGTCCCCGGCGCCGCGCGTGCCGGCGCGCAGCTGCAGCGGCTCGGCGTGGCGCCCCCTCCACCACCCCCACCAGCGGCGCCCCCGTCACGTGCGCTTATATACAACAGTACCGTGTGCGGGCTGTCCCCGGCGCCGCGCGTGCCGGCGCGCAGCTGCAGCGGCTCGGCGTGGCGCCCCCTCCACCACCCCCACCAGCGGCGCCCCCGTCACGTGCGCTTATATACAACAGTACCGTGTGCGGGCTGTCCCCGGCGCCGCGCGTGCCGGCGCGCAGCTGCAGCGGCTCGGCGTGGCGCCCCCTCCACCACCCCCACCAGCGGCGCCCCCGTCACGTGCGCTTATATACAACAGTACCGTGTGCGGGCTGTCCCCGGCGCCGCGCGTGCCGGCGCGCAGCTGCAGCGGCTCGGCGTGGCGCCCCCTCCACCACCCCCACCAGCGGCGCCCCCGTCACGTGCGCTTATATACAACAGTACCGTGTGCGGGCTGTCCCCGGCGCCGCGCGTGCCGGCGCGCAGCTGCAGCGGCTCGGCGTGGCGCCCCCTCCACCACCCCCACCAGCGGCGCCCCCGTCACGTGCGCTTATATACAACAGTACCGTGTGCGGGCTGTCCCCGGCGCCGCGCGTGCCGGCGCGCAGCTGCAGCGGCTCGGCGTGGCGCCCCCTCCACCACCCCCACCAGCGGCGCCCCCGTCACGTGCGCTTATATACAACAGTACCGTGTGCGGGCTGTCCCCGGCGCCGCGCGTGCCGGCGCGCAGCTGCAGCGGCTCGGCGTGGCGCCCCCTCCACCACCCCCACCAGCGGCGCCCCCGTCACGTGCGCTTATATACAACAGTACCGTGTGCGGGCTGTCCCCGGCGCCGCGCGTGCCGGCGCGCAGCTGCAGCGGCTCGGCGTGGCGCCCCCTCCACCACCCCCACCAGCGGCGCCCCCGTCACGTGCGCTTATATACAACAGTACCGTGTGCGGGCTGTCCCCGGCGCCGCGCGTGCCGGCGCGCAGCTGCAGCGGCTCGGCGTGGCGCCCCCTCCACCACCCCCACCAGCGGCGCCCCCGTCACGTGCGCTTATATACAACAGTACCGTGTGCGGGCTGTCCCCGGCGCCGCGCGTGCCGGCGCGCAGCTGCAGCGGCTCGGCGTGGCGCCCCCTCCACCACCCCCACCAGCGGCGCCCCCGTCACGTTCGCTTATATACAACAGTACCGTGTGCGGGCTGTCCCCGGCGCCGCGCGTGCCGGCGCGCAGCTGCAGCGGCTCGGCGTGGCGCCCCCTCCACCACCCCCACCAGCGGCGCCCCCGTCACGTGCGCTTATATACAACAGTACCGTGTGCGGGCTGTCCCCGGCGCCGCGCGTGCCGGCGCGCAGCTGCAGCGGCTCGGCGTGGCGCCCCCTCCACCACCCCCACCAGCGGCGCCCCCGTCACGTGCGCTTATATACAACAGTACCGTGTGCGGGCTGTCCCCGGCGCCGCGCGTGCCGGCGCGCAGCTGCAGCGGCTCGGCGTGGCGCCCCCTCCACCACCCCCACCAGCGGCGCCCCCGTCACGTGCGCTTATATACAACAGTACCGTGTGCGGGCTGTCCCCGGCGCCGCGCGTGCCGGCGCGCAGCTGCAGCGGCTCGGCGTGCGCGCCCGCCGCGCCCGGCGCCGCCTCCACCACCACCACCAGTGGCGCCCCCGTCACGTTCGCTTTTATTCTGAAACAAAACCATATTTAACATCCAACAATGAGGATCACCGCAAGTTGATTCGCCGCTAGGGGCGCTAGTGGAACGGGAAAATTTCAAATGTCACTTTGACAATTCTCTTATATTGACACAGGACCCACGCATGAGTGGCGCTGCCTAGTGAGCGACAATACGGTAGCTCCCATTGTAAAAAAACTAAAGCAAACCTCGCCACTTTCGAAAACACGTGTGTACTGCACACTAAAGTTTCTCGGCGTGCACGCAACGCAAGCGCTGACTGAGCAATGAGGACGCTATTCTACCATCCAGTGGCACCATCACCGGGCCGATTGTGTTTTCTAAAAAACCGTACCATTTCTCTACACCCCGCTATAAGATCGTTGTAATCGTACTAACTCCCCAACTCCGTGCACTCGAATTTTCCATCGACTCACCTTATGTACGCGGCCCGCGTCTCCTCCTTGCCCTGGTTGCCGAGCCGCAGCTGCAGGCGCACCAGCGCGCGCGAGGAGTGCGGCGGCAGCTGCCAGTGCGCGCGCGGCGCCGCCTCCCCCCCCTGCGGCAGCTGCAGCCCCAGCCACGGCGCCGACGAGTACATCTCCGTCACCTGCACATGACCACAAGTCCACAAGTCAGCCCGACACTCGCCTCTCACTCTTCTTTCACCTGTCACCACTTTTTTTTTTACCTGGCAGGGGCGCCATGCGCACCTTTGGAGCGTACGGACTGTGAAGTGGAACGGTAGCCTTGAGAAAATCCAGGACCCTTCCGCGACATCACACGATGTTTACTACTCTGGAATACTCCTGAGTTTGCGCTACCTAATCTGAGGTGTGTGTAAGAAATCTAGCTGCTGGGAGGTTTATTGCTGGTTCGGTACCCCTAACCTAGCTGAGAAGATTCCAGCAAGAAAGTCAGCTAGGTACCGGGTCGATAACGGACTGAATGCGTCTATGTCGCGGGGTGGGCGACCCCGCCGGCGGGGGAAGCTATCACTGAAATACGAGGTCTCTATGAGAAGTAAATACGTACTTATTTGGTCCTTCCAACCGGATTTAAACATTTGGTATCTGTTACATCGTAGTCTTATACAACTCTTTGTAAGGAAATAACTTGTTATAAGGATTATGTAAACGAAAAATACATCTGCAGTTGTTACCACAGCATGGTTTTGGTGCGGCATCCGGACACCGACCCCTGAAGCCCTAGTACCTCACAGTATCTAGCGGTCATTGTCTGATCCGAACAATTTGAAAATGACAAATGTCTTTGTTGAGATACTGTCGTACTCTTGTGCTACCGCGAGTCCAGTACCTGCACGGGCTGGTCGGTGGGGTTGTGCATGTGCAGCAGCGGCCGCAGCGTGGCGTTGTGCGGCACGCGCACGCCCACCAGCGGCCACAGCGCCCACTCGCTGGCCACGCCCACCGCAGACACCTGCAACAACACTACATCTCACCACTTCTGTACAGTGACGCAATGCGATGCCACTTTTACACTTAAAATCCTATCGACCAATCATATTCCTGTGGCTTTGAGCAACACTTCCAATACGTTGAGCTTTATCCAAAAAAAACCCAAATTCCTGATTCTTCCAGATCGGAACTTGCTTGGGCTCATTCGAATTAGAATCACGAGCTGATTCGATCCCGATAATAAAAAAATGTCCCAGAATTTCCATATAAAATTTTAGTTTCCTCTACGCCACGATCATAGCAAGTTCATACTGAAACGTGACGTGGAAGGGAATTTTCTGATAGAATCAAGTATTCTGGTTTTATTTTGAAAAACGCTCAAAAGGAAGGCAAAACGACATCTTTTCTCACACACTACATACAAATAACAATCTGTAATGACGACACCAACACGTAAAAAATTATATAACTACACTAACAAATCTTGCACACTTCAAACTATTTTTGTGTAACACTAGTCACAATACAGGCACGCACATGCCCATTTGGGCTTGTATTTATCCCTGTGTTGCTTGGTATTCCTGTGGTAATCACAATTAAGTAGTTGCTTTTGTCCAGACCAGAAATGGAACAGCCGACAATACGTAACGCCATTAAAACGTGATTACAATATTTGTCCTTGCTATCGATTGAAACATAATAAAGCATGATGTACTTTTAATCACAAAACATCACAGACGACCCATGGAAAAAGGCGATTTGCAGGCTGAATACTATGTTTAAACGGACAACTTTTATAGGAGTCGAAGTAGTAGGAACCAAATGTTTCAGAAACAACATGATAAATAATAACCACCAACCTACTGTTTTGTTTGTCGCAAAACAAGACTGCAATTTCTGTAACTTTTTAATTTTTGATTGACCATAAACAAAGCACTGTACGACCTAATTTGACTTAAAAGTTGACTTTGCATAGCATTTTTGAGAAAAATAAGTTTAATAATTTAATCAATTTAGTTTTGCAATTGCAAATGCCTACAACTTTTTGTTGAAACAAACCAAATTATTTTAATTTAATATTTTGATTCGTTATTAAAATGTTACGGCGTGGTGTGAGTGTTGTGTTAGTACGTACTGACCCGGGTTCAAATCCCTTGGCCTCCGATGGAGTTGGCCCTTTTCTTTAGTATATGACATATATTTCAGTTCAAACGCCTACAGTTTATATTATGCAACGGTTGCAATTCAATTGAACATTATAAATCATTCTCAATTCAATGTGGCTGTAAAAACACACCTCGACCTACATATGCGTAGTAGAAACATAATTACGTTATAGTAGTATGGTACTGTGCGAATCGAACAAGCAACAGCTGGGTGTTTCGATTAGCAAAAGTTATCAAGTTATCACAAACTGACAAGTTTCCGTCCGAAACGCTAATTATAAAACGATTATTCGTCAATTATTACGCCGAGGGTATTTGTCGAGTTATCTTATCGTGTGGGCTGAAGACGTCACGTAGGTCAGTTACAGCTACCGCGGAAGAATATAAAACTTAGAAGAAGAAGCCGGTTTCCAGTTGTCGGGTGTCGGGCAAGTGGGAACAGCTTCATATGAAATGTTCTACCACTGGAACTTCCGAGAAAATTAAGATTTTTTTAGCTGGAGTTTTGGAATTTATTTTGAGCTATTATACTTTAGTCAAATAACGTTTGGACCCTGCATGGTACCATCGCCAACATTGTTAAATGGCCATTTGTAACACCTATTGTGACTGCAAAAGATCCCGATAGCCAGTGAAGGGTATTGCTGTTAACTGCGAAGTTCTACTGAGTACTTTACCACCTGAGGATGAGTTCGTACGTAACAACAAAATAAATAAGTTTACATTCTAAGTTAAACCTAACAGTTATTTTTGTTATACTTTCCCGTCAGCCAGGAGACAAATGCACAGTTAATTAGAAGAAACAATGTACAATTTTTTCTTAATACCAAAATCGCATAATCTGACAGATGGATTTACCCGAGTTTGATGTTAAGCGACTCACATTTCCTCTTGACTCCGTGTGTATGGAGTCCCAGTGCTTCAAAAATGCACTCGCCAGGTACTCTGACACCAGATTCACTGTTGGTATTGGTACTCGTTATAACTGGTAGCTACCTCGTTGGTGAGGAATGGAGGAGTACTGACCGGGTATTTGAGCACGCCGAGCGAGGTGTGGATGTAGAGGTGCTGCGCGACGGGCCCCTCGCGCCGCCCGAGGAACACCACGCTGAACGACGTGTTGGCCCCGCACGCTAACGTCTGGAACAAATTATAACGCTTGTCAAGTAACCAGCCGACATACGATTTGAAGCTAACATGGTCATTTACTCCGGGGGTGTCACATTTTACGTTGACATAAAATCTTCCGCCTATGGATGGTATAAACTGTCAGGGTTCGCGCATCGCGTCCTCACGGGTGCGTTCAGATTTATTTATATTTCAAACACCGCATACTAACTTATACTTAGACAAATTAATACCAATACTTATAAATAACTAATAACAACGTGTTCTTATAATACAAATAATGTTACCGATACATATTTTGTTCCTATTTATATGTTTATACAAATTTTGTACCACCATACGGCCGACAGCATGGTGACAAGTGCCAACCCTAATGTTAATGTCATCTTAACATTTGCACTTGACAAGCTAAACGTCAAATATAGGAAAGAGAAGCTTCTGTACTTTAGTATTATTACTTATTCTGTGATTTACATACACTTTATTATTAAAAAAATGTGTTCAGACGCTCACACTGGCTCAAGACAGTGATGTACTATCGCGTTCAATTCAAAATTGCATGGGCAGTTTATGAATGAATTCATTCATGAATTGCCCATGCACTTTTGAACGCGTGTGTACATCCAAATATGTACCCTAACTTGAATTGTTGCAGAGAAAAGTTTAAAATCAACACCAACTTATAAAAGAATTGAAGTTATTGTGACGTCACCAATTGTATTTCCTGGGTCTTGAAAGCTTGTAAGATGTAATACAAATTGAAGTCCCTGTCTATTGAAAGAAGTTAAACAGAGACTTCTGTAACATTCATTTATAATAGTTAATATCTACCCATTTTTAACTGCAATTGTTTCCAAAGTCAGATCTTCTAGATAGAGGGTAGATAGAAAAAGGTACTAGTTGGTCATCGGAGTAAAAGCGAGTAGATGTGTAAAATGGTTTAATGGAGTAACTGAATTGTAATTGCAAGTTTTTTTGATTGCCAATATACAAGTGAAGTGTTTATCATCATTTTATTCGTTTACCCTGTCGCCGTGTTTCAACTTCAGAAGCCGGGATAAAAACACAGGCCCACAAAGAGTTTCAGAAACAATAAAACAAAAATACCATGAAGGAGGATGACGACAATAACCTGCAAGATCATGCAACTCCAAGCAGTCCTGTGCTACAAACATCAGGGACCAATGCTGCCAGACGCCACCTGCTCGCTGAGCCTGCCAATAACCAAGACGACGCGAGAGCTGTCTCAAGTACTGGAAGGCGTAGTCGTCGTCGCAGCCGTGCGAGTAACCGTCAACGGTATCCTAGCGTTGCCTTGAATGCTGGGAGGAATAGACGAAGCCGTAGCCATATGAGCCATCGCGAACGGAGTCCTAGTGTTGCTTCGATTGCTAGAAGGTATAGCCGGAATCGCAGTCGTGTGGGTGGCCGCGAATCCAATCGCCCTGATTATCAACGACACGAAGCGATGCGGAGCCGTACCCGCAGCCGTAGCTCTTTACACAACGAGAGGCTACGGGAGGAATTGGAGTTGGAAAGACAGCGCTTGCGTGTTTTAGAAAGCCAACTAAGGAATGAAAGAGGACGTCAGGATCTTCAGGGACGTGCTAGTCTTAGAGATTCAGAGCTACGCAATTGTAGACGGAGCCCTGTAGAAAATGAGAGAGCTAGGAGGTTCACCGAGCTCGCCATCCGGAGACAGACTCCGGACAGGGACAGCCAAGAGACCCGGAGGTCTATGGAGCTCCGAAATCGGAGACGGAGCCCTGCCAGGGACAATGAAGCAACCGAGAGGTTGTTGGAGCTCCGCAGTCGGAGACTGAGCCCTGGAAGGGACACCGAGGTAAGGTACGATTCAACATCTCGTTTCTTTGAAGAGTTTTTAAATGTTATGAAAGGGCATAATAATGAGCATAATAATAGCTTTCCTGTCTTAAACAATGTCATCCCAGACTTTGACCCCTTGAGTAGGGAGCAACCAATTACCGTTTGGCTGAGCAAAGTGGATGAATGTGCAGAAATATATAAATGGAACGATAGACAAACTATCCACTATGCTCTGCCAAAGCTAACTGGTCATGCTAAGCTATGGTACCAAGGGTTACCATCTTTGAAACGGACTTGGCCCGAATGGAAAATTCTGTTAGCGGAATCCTTTCCAGCAACTGAAAATTATGCAGATCTGTTAACAGAAATGCTGGCAAAAAGGGCTCGCTTTGGCGAATCCTTAGAGCTCTATTATTTTTCAAAAATAAATTTACTTAATCGCTGCAAAATTTTCGGTAAGGAGGCGATAGACTGCGTTATTCATGGGGTTGATGACAAGGGGGCCAGAGTAGGCGCTCAAGCGGCTAATTTTGATAAAATAGAGCAAGTTTTGCAATTTTTTAAAACAATTAAAGTTCAGACAAAAGAAAACACGGATTTAAGAAACGATAGGAGAAATTTCAATAACGCGTCGAGTAAACAAGGTAATAAAACTATTGACACAACCCCATTCAAACCACGGCAAAGCTCAGATAGTGTGGTATGTTTCAACTGCAAAGAGAAGGGTCATCCGTGTTCCAAATGTCCAAAACCCATTGTCGAGTGCTCATATTGTCATCTGATAGGTCATACTATTAATGATTGTCCGAAAAAAAAATTCTAAACCTGAATCAAAGGATAAAAGTGTTATGAGAGTCTTAGTGAGTGAGAGTTTAGATGATATTCATCTTCATGCCAATCGCGATGACAAGAACGGGTATTACGTCTCAGATGACGATACCAGTAGCAAATACAAAATAGTTTCACAAAAAGGTATTTGAAATACAAAATGCAAAATAGGTATTTTTAAAATACTTTTATTCAAATAAAAGACTTTTTAACATTAGTTATTTAAGAGGCGCAGAATACCTAAGTCATGTTCTTTAAGCAGTTTTTTTAGAAAAACTATTTATTTGAATACTGCTAAAAATATACATAGTTTCATTATATTTCAAAGACTGAAGATGGAGAAAGTTTAATTTAGCGACATCTTCTTAAAAGAAAATCGTTGAAAAGATTAGTCTTAAATTCATCATTAAACGATTATATACCTATGCTATGTCTTTATTTTTTTTATTTGGTTGATGTAAACCGCTATAGTATGATCTTGTTTACTCCGAAATAGGCAGTAGGGTGTGTCACTTTTGTGTAAAAAGAAACTTATATAATAGTCACTAAAAGTTATGTTTAGGAATAAAATAAAGTACTATGTTAAAAAAGAATGGCTTTCAGGTCACTCAAACGAGGTAAATGATAGAGTTCATACAAAATATGTAACTCTAATATTTGGCATAGGATTTTTTTTTAATTTCATAAGCGAGCTGAGCCGAGTTGAGCGAGTGACCTCTGAAAACCTTTGATTTTGAATACAGATCGTAAGAATACTTAATTAGGCAACTTTTGAGAGGCTGCAATTTCAAAAGTTAAACTTTTTGTAAACATTAATGACGCTGTTTGAATAATTTGCGCGGAAGTTAGACGTCATTGATGTGCTCAGTACCACTAATGCGAACCCTAGCGCATTTAATCGATCGATTAATTAATTTCGTTTCACCCTATGTACATCCGGTAGAAATCCGTGTTACATTAAAAATGGCAAAAAGCATTTTGTATTTTAAAGGTTTAAAAAAAATACAAAATACGTGAACTTTTTAGTATTTCAAATAAAATACAAAATGGTTTACGATAAAAGTATTTAAAATACTAAATACAAAATAGGTATTTTGTATTTGCATTTTAAATGCTTTTATTTCAAATAGTTAACATTTCTGTTCAGGACGTCCAAATTGGAATTAACTCTAGGGTACATGAAGCAACTAAGAAGTCTCCGATTGAGTTACTCCTTGGCATGAAGGCGACCAATGTCTCCCAGGGGATCTTAAGTGAGGTTATAGATGAGACAGATGCAGTAGAACCGAACTTAGACGAAATTAGATAGCAGGCAAGAGATTTAATAGATAAAAACCAAGAAAAAAACAAAGTTAGATTTGACCGACGAAGGAAGAAGGGAACGGAATATAAAGAAGGAGATCTGGTTAGGGTAGTCCGAGCTATAGTTGGCGGAACAGGTCAGTCAAATAAGCTTGAGTCCAAATGTCAAGGACCATATAGGATCAAAAAAATCCTCCCTTACGACCGATTCGTGATCGAAGATACTCCCCTTACAAAGAAAGGCAGACGTTATGAAGGTGTAGTCTCGGTTGATAAAATATTCCCATGGATGAGTTATGATAATGACCCTATAAGTAAATCGTCTAGTGAAATTAGTTCCTCAGAAGAGTAGTTCTGACGCATAGGCGGTACATAAGCAGACTAAGCATACGACCTGATCGTGATTACCTTTATGATAAGCAGATGTTGAATCGATACCTGAAATCTTTTGGAGCGTGATTATTGTGATTAATAATAATCATGACTGAACATGACTTATGATAAGTTATGTCTGAATGTTAAAGACGGATCTTTAACATCTTAGTTATAAGGTTTGATATATGTTTAAAAAAATCTTTCGCTAAATCATTATTACTTATATTAAATTCACCTCTTAGCACAAAATCTTATTCATAAATAGTTTAAGTATAAATATCTTGATTCTGCAAGCTTGATTCACTAGTTTAAATAATCTAATTACTGTATACTTTGAGTAATAATTGTTTTCATTTAAATGTGTCTCTTTAACGAAGGGACTCGTTTGTAATCGGATGGCCGACTGTAACATTCATTTATAATAGTTAATATCTACCCATTTTTAACTGCAATTGTTTCCAAAGTCAGATCTTCTAGATAGAGGGTAGATAGAAAAAGGTACTAGTTGGTCATCGGAGTAAAAGCGAGTAGATGTGTAAAATGGTTTAATGGAGTAACTGAATTGTAATTGCAAGTTTTTTTGATTGCCAATATACAAGTGAAGTGTTTATCATCATTTTATTCGTTTACCCTGTCGCCGTGTTTCACTTCCTTTGCCTCTGCATTTAGGAGCAAATGGTTTAGAAGTTTCATTTCAATACTCTTACTCGTAAGAATGATTATGAAAGGCTTTTCAATTTTTACAGGCGTTTATTAAAAAGGCACGTCTCACAGCGCGGAAGCATTTTGTTTTGTGCATACAATACAGGATGATAAAGAACAAGGGCTCCGACTTTACCCGCTGCGGCCCGGAACCGGATATGCAGCTATTCATAATCATCAATAAATTTAATGAACTAACCGCTGCTATAAGTATATGAGTAATGGCATTAGATACGGGTGGGTGTTATCGAAAAGTAAGGACGCGGATCGTTCCGCGTCCTCTACAACTCTCTTCGGTCCTCTACAAACGAACGTGCGTGCAGGGTGATAATGGCTAATTGGCTATCCAAATTTATAATCAGTCATCTGAATTTATTATAAATGCCCAACAAATCGCTTTAAGAGAACTCTCGCAGAATGGCTACTAGGCAAAGTTTTTACTCAAGGACTATTTATTAACAGAGACAGCATGTATAGTGTATTGTTGTAATTATGTAATTTCATTTCATTTCTTTTGACATACTAAATTACGAGTAGCACTGGATCTCCGCATTAAAATTGTATTATTGCATGTGTTATTGAAGTCGTACCTACAGAAATAGTATAAGATTTATAATATAATTTTTGCATGCGTTTTCGGGTAGAACATAATCAATGCTATTTTTATTTTTTAAGATCTTACGTAACTATGTTCTTGCAATAAAGAAATTGATAGATTGATTGAATCAACAAGGGCTTAGACTTAAATATATGCAGCTATTTATAATTATTAACAGATAAACTAACCTCTGCTATATTTATGATTAAATATGGCATTTGTCGATGCGGGCGTTATCGATACGTAAAAACACGGAAGGATGTTCGATCGTCTTTAAACAATCGCGTTGCATACATACAGGGTGATAACGGGCAAGGGCTCAGACTTCACCTGCTGCGGCCCAGAACCGGATATGCAGATATTCTAAGTTAAAAAGTCTGCGGTATTGCGAGCACGTATTATACGTTATCATATAATTACAGAGACATACTAATATTATAATAAAATTACGGAAAACACTCGCGTATTTGTAGTCACTACGCGCGACACGTTTCTGACATCTTAGGATTCCATTATCAAGCGTCAACGACTGTGTGCGTGTTGATAATGGCATCCTAAGATGTCAGAAATATGTCCCGCGTAGTGACCAGAAATACGTGAGAGTTATTCATAATTTTATTTAAATAAGCGCAAGCTAGCTTACTATAAATGCTTTACTTCCTATTATAATATTTAAGCTTTACTACCTGCAAGGATTCTTTGAAGAACACTTTAGGAGCCCTGTATTGTTCCATTACAAAAACCACTATTGTTGGGTGCATCCGAACAATGAGCTCCCCGCCGACATTTTAGCACAAAAAAGAAGGCAGCTTTTATTATTTTACCTGCTGCTTTTGTTTTTTTAACAAGCTGGGAAATTTAGTACAGAATATGGGATTTGCAAACATTTGTCTTATATAACAATGAAAAATGTATGGACGCAGACTTGTTTTGGCAGTTCTTTGTGTTTGTTTAAAAAAGAAGTATTGTCTTTATTAAAATAGCTATTTTATTTTTCATTATTTTGTTTAATTATTAACTTGCTTCTTTTCTTTTTGTAATTTAGATTTCTGTTTTTTTTTTAATTTTTATTTGTATTTAAGTTATAAGTTTTACACTTAGTATTTATCTTTGTTGTAATTAGTTACTGATAAATTAGGAAACTATAGGTCTACAATTTGTTTCTTTTTATAGCACAAATTTCTATTTAAGGTTATAACTAGCCATTAGTGCCTTCAACTTCTTGCTCTGAGTAGAGTACGTATACCTACTACATTACGACTGGTCTTTCTGCTACTGTCAGTCAACTGAGCCGTCAAAGACAGGACCTGGATTATTCATAGCGTGGGTACCTATATTTGTTTACCAAAGGCAATTACTGTTGTAATGTAACCACGCGTGGATCGAACCTGACACCGATCAGCAGATAGGAGTGTTCCCACGCGGGGTAGATAAGACTTCGGTAGTTGACACACGACACCCGCCACCGGCTCGTCACACGAAACTAAACCTAGCTAGGATATTATAAACACGCGTTACACTGCCCATTTGTGAGATTTATCGCTTTGTTTTAAAACCATTTCGGAATGCGACCTTTTCGGAAATTACTGGTGCTAACAATTATGGTGCATTTTTTTTGAGTATTGTAATGCACCGTGACTCTGACATAAAGGCTTCAAGGCCAAATGTGATTTATGTGAAGAATTCTCAACATACACATTTAACAGTTAGTTATGCTAATATGTAGACGAAAAAGGCGATGTAAGCTCTGTAAGGCGTCAATGGACCAGATGTTCGTCGCGCTTAATATGTTACCAGATGTGACGATATCTTCTGATATACATATTAGGCATATAAGGAATTCCGATATTTTTTCAATGCGCGGACTATAATTAACTAAAAATTATCTGATAAGGATAATATCCAATGTTTACTACAATAAAGTACATAAGATTATTATATTTAAGTAGAATCGTCTGCGAACTAAACCATACTTCTCAGAAACAAAAGACCAGGTGGAAAATCTCAGATACCAAAAACCAGGTCATGACCTCGGGGGAGAGAACTCGAGTTAAGTATGGGGTAGCGCATTGTTAGTGGTGAATTCTCAATGGAACTTGCCGATTAAGAAGTACTTTGTTACGGTATGGTGGGGGCATTCGGGGCCACCGGGTGTCTCGGTAGCTCAATTGGCAGAGCGATGAGCATGGATTCCGGGATCGCGAGTTCGAGTCTCGCCCAAGGCCATACGTTTATCCACTTTTTCATTTGCCTTTCTTTCTGGAAAGTACATTAGAACCAAACTGCAATGTATGATTGAACCTGTTCCTAATCTAAAATACTGTTAAACACTAAACTTATTACATCTTCTTCCTGTTTTCCCGGCTTATGCCACGGCCCAGAGAGCCTGGGTCCGCTTTGGCAACTAATCCCAAGATTTGGCGTAGGTTCTAGTTTTACTAAAGCGACTGCAACCTGACCGTCAATATATTTTGCAAAGTCCGGTATTTTACGAGAACTAGTAACAGAAGTAACCCGATCGCTCTGTGATCGAGGCCTCCACACATGGCAACAATATTCGACTTCATTACTTACTACTAGTTAGCATAATGGAGCGATACGATTAAGTTGTTGATTGACACTTTGTTTTAGTGAGGTAGCTACGTAAACAATGTTCATCGTTATCTTTATTGTCATCAACTCATTTAGATAAAACCTGTACATAACATACACAAGCAAAACTTATGAGGAATGACATAATGATAATATAATTGAGTTCTTTAAAACAACGATGTATTTTCTAGAGACTGTAGGTGTGGAATTGGCCTCATGAATAAATGATACCTCGTAGTCTTCATGTGCATATATGATCATGTCATATTGTAATACATATACCTATTTAGTTTTTGCACTAAGTAATTAGGTAGGTATAGGTATTTTGGTATTTACATTAAAAAAAAACTAAATCCTGACATAGCATTTTGAATTGATGTCATTATCTGACATGAAATTTATGATTATTTTTTGACGTAAAAGTACAGGAGGAGAACCGAAAACCGCACAATGCGCGAATTGGCGCCCACTGAGAGTTCCGTGCCACTAGTCATTTTAAGTACCTAAGGTCATAGATGGGGGAGCTTCCTTTGTGCCAGTTTTTTTACACTATGAGAAGTTTTTAAACATCATTGCAGCACATCTGCGCATAGCTTTACTTACACGTTTGCCTACAATGACAATTCATCACTTCTAAAACCCAACTGACCCTTCAATCCCCATCGCAATGAGCTAATACCACATTATCTTCTTTCAAACGCATGTTCCATTTAAAGGCATACATTAACCGTTCGAAGATATTGATCGAGACCGTAAACCTTATATACAACTACATAAGGTGCATATTTGTAAGCGATATCCTTGAGCACATGGTTTAAGGCAAACATCTGTCGTCGATAGCCGTAATGATGTAACATGTCCCTTCTCGAGACTGTTGGCCGAATAGTATAGAATTTGCTCGACGAATGTTGCGCATCTGAAGGTCGGTTTTGTATAACATGTCAATTTGGCAACATTAATAAATAAAGATATTGAAACAGAAATATTAAGTAAGCATGTTTTTGTGCAAAAAATTTTTAGTGTAAACTTTAATCTTCAGTACTAACTGTACCTCCTGGTGGCAGTTCTACATATATATTCAAGACCTTTCTAAAAAGTTTTAATTCTATGTGTTTGTGTTATTTTTTTGAGGAGTTCCTCAGGTTTTTTTTTTTTTTATATACTACGACGGTGACAAACAAGCATACGGCCCGCCTGATGGTAAGCGGTCACCGTAGCCTATGGACGCCTGCAACTCCAGGGGTGTTACATGCGCGTTGCCGACCCTTTAAAAACTTTAACACTCCTTTTTTGAAGAACCCCATATTTAATCTGCCGACTGCAGCATCAGATAACTTAGTGTCATTGAATTGTAGCATTGCTGTTTAAATTACAAAAGTACCTTCTTATATCAAAATTTAGCTCAATTTGCAGTATTACATAAACAAAATAAATACGGATTCTCCGGACTAAATGTAAAAAAAATTACATGAAAATACAATAATATAAAATTGTACAGATGTATGATACACTATACGATATTACGACTTAAGAAAAATAACATTAAAGTAACAAATATAATGTGCAAAAAACTAAAATTCTATAGTCTGAGCAGCAAACGAGCGCACCTTTTTTAAAAGACAGTATGATGCTCTCTAACCCACTGTTACTGCGTTTGATTTCTTATAAGAGTTGTAAGAATATAACTCTTTGTTATTCTATTCTATTTCCTCCCGAATTCTGAATATTTAAAGTTCAACCACAGATACTGTGTACTCCGTTTTGAACAGATTGAATTAGGCATATAATAAATAACTAATTGGCAACCGTGATGCTTTTCTGAAGACCTCACGGTTCTAATTACAATGCCATATAATAAGTAAATAATTTAAATAACTAACTAAAATAAAATAAAATATGTACTCGATAAAAGTTACAATAAGTAAATCTTGTTGACAGGAAAAATATAACTTTCAAAGGTGGTTAAAGTAAAGTAAAGTTAAGTTTAACCCTTCGTCTGTGGGTGGGTCAAAAAGTCGTGAGTTCAAACCTCGGTGGTATCGTAAAGGGCAAATGAAATTGTTTAGAAAAAAAATGCAAAAAGAGGACCAAAAAATGTGGTCAGGATCCTTATCAAACACAGACGAAGGGTTAAGCTTAATTTTCGTCTCATTTTTTTTTTTCATTTTATTAAAGGAGAACGGTAACGATAGGTCAGTTGCGTTCATTAAAATGAAAAGTATTTCCGGGTACTACGAGTAGGTTGTGTAATCTCGCAAGGTTTTTATTGGTGCTAAACATGTTGGGTATTGGATTAATTGTCTTGATTTTGTACTTTGTATAAATTTAACTTTTTTTTTTTTCTCTTTTAACGTCAATATGTAACACATGTATTATAACGAGCATTTGTAAGTATTGAACATACTAACATTTACGTAAATTTTTGTTATAATCATTAAGTTAATTATTCTAATGGATGACTGTTATTGGCCTTGTTTTATGTAAGCATTACTATGTCTTCGTTTATATCTACGGCTGTTGTTATCCTGAATATCAATAAATTAAATTAAAATAGCCTACCACGAACATCGAAAATTGACATTGACGTAATAACCTCCTTAACTCTCGCAATATGCATATTTTTTATAGTTAATTGATTCCCGCGTACTACCGAATGCTGGTATTGCCTTTGCATACGCAAATAGCGAATATTGATGTAGCATTTGTTCCGGAGCAGCCTACACGACAGCTGACCGGCGCATCGGACGCAGCTGTTCAAACCTTTTGCGCGTACTTTTTTTTTCGTATTTCACCTATTCATCAACAACTACTATCTACAAAGCACGTGGCGCGAAGCTAAATCTTTATATTTTATCTCTCTGATTTAAGAACACGTAAAACATAAATGATCGATTCCCGTTTGCTTGCGAAGGCCGATCTCACCTTTGCATATTCAAATAGCGAATATTAGTGTAGCGTTCGTTCGTGCGCGCGCGCCGCACACCAGGCAGGTAGCCTAGAATGCCAGTTGTGTGCCGCATCGGTCCCAGCTGTTCAAACCCCTTACCCGTACCTTTTTGGTTAAACCATTCATTTCAAATGCGCAGGTATAATTTAATTTGCCCATGGAACAACTATTTGAAAAACGTTTTTTCGTAAAAAATACATCTTTTTAAGGCAATTTTTTGATGAAAAAAATGTTTTTGTTTTGTGATTGGTTATTCAAATATTAACACTATTATATATAAATTTAAATAGATGTCATATACTAAAGACGTCGATGTTGGTCTTTTTCTTTAGTAGGTACCTATATGACATCTATTTCAATTTATAATCTTTTAAAGGCATTTAAAAATGTAGACTAAGTCAACCGCGTAACAGAGACTATCCGCTTGACTTCTCACTAATCAAAATCTCAGTAGGATGATGCTGCAGAATACACAACACAATGCACAGAGACTTGTTCCTGAAGATCTTAGGTAGGTATTTACTTTAAGACTATGTCAATTGTCAATACGAATACAGCAAAGAGCATATTGCATATCATATCACGGACGCACGAACCAGCAATGTGCCGTTTCTAGGAACATTACTTTAATCGGAATATGCCCGGAAACGTCCAGCGAATATTCCCACATAGATGAAAAAATGTTAAAACGTCTTCTAAACGGTATGAATCGCGAACTGGGGCTAATTCAATCAGTAGGTACCTAATTCGGTACGGGTACACTACATATTTCAGAAAATTATATAATTATCGATTTCTTTTTAACTCGAATTTTATAATCCCGGTTTTGAAAATCCCTACCTATCAAAATTCCGACTGATGACTGCACGAATATTTTAAATTCCGAATTCCGAGAGAAAAACCGTTTTTTTTTTTAATTCAGAATAACAATAATAACGAATTAGTATTTACATTCGGGATTATGTTAATCGGAATTTTCAAAAATATTCGTGCTTTCATGAGTCGGAATTTTCATGATCTGAGTTTTGATAGGTCGAATTATACAATTCGGAAATTTGATATACCTTCGGGACTATGAAAATCGGAAAATAATATTTTGGAACATTTGGGTGATTCCAGTTAGGTATGATGTACACACATCATGTACATAACATACCTACTCGTAATAACTGGATCACACACACATGACATAAATTTCAATTTATCGCAACGTCCCACATAAGGAAGGACACCCGGTAGTATAAACATTAGACAAAAAACAGAGAGGCGCGAAACTAATATATCGTATCTTATCATTTGGCAAACTTCAAGGCCAGTAGCGGCCGTCGAAGCTCATCATAACTCACAAATTGATTTCATTTTCACATCACTCGCTGCTCTCGCTCGCACCAACCACCAACATAAGTATGAGTGAGACGCACTGTGAAGTCTGAGCACAGCTCCTGAGCAGAGCACACCGCTGCAGGTTTACAAATCACAACTGAATATCCGTATAGCATACGTCAGTTGCAACAATATTAAAAAGTTAAAGTCTTACTTTTTCTTGTATGGAAGCAAGCAAAAGTTTTGGCGTGACGACTGATGCCTCATTATTTACGATTGATCAGGCCCCAATTTCACCAAGTGTGACAATTCCTAAGACTGAATTACAGGCGTTATAAGTGTCCATAGGCTATGGAAACCTCTCACCATTACGCGGGCAGTGTGCTTATCTGCCACCCTTTAGATAATTAAAAAAAATCGTAAATTAGGTATCGTCAATAAATAGATAATTTAAAATTCTCATAGCGGGTTACTCACGTCAATAAAGTCGAAAATAGCTCGACATGTTCCGAAACATGTCGAGCTATTTTCGACTTTATTGACGTGAGTAACCCGCTATGAGAATTTTAATGTCTGATACTCACGGGAGTTTTCTAATTAAAAATATATAATTTCTTGGTGAAGACTTTTTTACATTTATCACGAGATCTATTAGTGTTTTAAAGTGTCAACGGTTAGCTAATAAGACGGATGCTGTTGTTTTACACAAGGACAAGGACGAATACCTATTTAGTTGAACACTTTAAAAAAAATGCTTAATACTAGAGGCTATGGAGATGGCGCTACATACAAAACGATGTCTCACTCGCACACCGTGGCACCCGCAACGTATAAAGGTTAGTCAACTAATGCAGAAACAATAGTGTACTTATTTCGGGACAAACACGTGACGCGGCACCCGCTGGGGCAGGAAACGGCTGGACCCCCCGGGAGGCGCATGTGACACGCACTTGTCCTTACGTATGAATATAACGATCCTGCTTAGGTGCTTCGCTTAGACATTACATTCGTCAGACTAAGAAACAAACATATCTACACGCATTTAAACTTTATGATCTTGATACTAATATTCGTATATTTTTTTCCTGTAGGTACTTTATTTTTAGATATCTGGAGCGTATGTTATATAAGGTGGAATATTAGAAGTTTCACTATATAAACATGGATTAGTTTAATCCGATATAGTTACCTACACTGTACACGCACGACATAAAAATAGCAAAATGCCTTTTTCAACACATGTGGTGCTACATTACCGCACTAGTGCGATAATGAGCACTTTATGTGCCTGGGTCAAAAATTAAAGGAGCCATATGTACTTACTGTAAAACGTCGTACGATATATGTGCGAATAGGTAATTCGCAACTCGTGTCGATTCAAAACACTCCCTTCGGTCGTGTTTTATTCTATCGCCACTCATAGCGAATTTTCTCCTATTCGCACTTGTATCGTAATGTACTATTTTCTTATCAATTCTATTTGTAATACTTTATTCCTCATTTGATTGGCTTGCTGGCTGTTTATTAAACAAATGCCGCTAGATTTGATAATAGTTCACAAAAATAGATGAATGACTCGTGTTACCTCATAGATAGGTATAATAAGTAAGAAGATTTATAACGAAGCTAAATTTTAAAGGGTCTTTATGTCTTCGGGGGTGTGGCCGGAGACGCTGTGATTGGCGATCATGTGACGCGGCGCTAGAGAAGAGTATAAGTCGATAAACTGTTATCCATCGATATTTGTAACGCTCTGAATATTAATAAATACAGTAAAATCCTAGAACAACGAATGCAGTCGTGGTTAAAAGTATTGCAGTTGACGATGTGTAAAAATAATTATAAACATGACCATATTAAGTATCTTGACGCTAAACCCAAGTGTGTGCGGTATACGCATACGCATTGCGTTTCGCAGGGGCGCATGGCACTTTGATAAAGTAACCACAAGATGATATTGTATTATATTGCAGGTACCAAACGTGGTGTGTACCTAGTTTGCTATTCTAAGCCGTCAATGTAAAACGCATATACAATTTGTTACAGATCAGTTCGACCAATTAGTCCGGTAGAGAGCAAGAACAAGACCAAGAACAAGACCAACTATAGCAGTATTGAACTAGCATTACAAAGACATGGAACTAATCCACTCATAACAGAATGGATAATGAACATGTTGAAGCAGAGAGTAGTGATACTGTCTGAGAACCAAGACCACCAGGCAATAGTCATGAGGGGGTGCCCCCAGGGAGGAGTATTATCACCACTATTACTCTGGAACCTGGTAGTAAACGATTTGATAACAAAACTAAACAACAAGCACTTTACGACTATAGGATATGCAGATGACCTAGTGATATTAATCTGCGGCCTAGTAATTAGCACACTATGTGATCTTATACAAGCTGCACTCAATATAGTAGAGAGATGGTGCAAGGAGAATGACCTATCGGTAAACCCAAAAAAGACCGACACAATTCTCTTCACACATAAACGAAAGTTGGGTAAATACGAAATGCCAAAGCTCTTCGGAGCGAGACTAACACTTTCTAAAGAAGTGAAATACTTAGGTATAATCCTAGACGACAAACTAAACTGGGGAAAACATCTTGAAAATAAACTAAACAAAGCAACAGTAACCTTCTGGCAATGCCGGAGGATGGTGGGTAAAAGATGGGAGCTTGCCCCAAACATCATACTGTGGCTATACAAAATGGTAATAATGCCAATGATCAGCTATGGCGCCGTCGTGTGGTGGCCTCGCACACAACTAAAAACAACCATAGACAAACTAAGTAAAACGCAGAGACTAGCATGTGTAGCAGCCACAGGCTGCATGAGAACTACACCGACTGCGGCACTAGAAATAATGCTAGGACTCCTACCACTACACATACACATACAGAAAGAGGCAGCCGCCACAGCACTCACCAAAAACTATGATCTTCCGGAAGGACTATGCTATATCACTGACAGAAGATCCAAAGGAAGGACTAAATCAGACAAACCTTAGAATATTTACAGATGGCTCAAAGACAAACGAAGGGACAGGATGTGGTGTCTTCTCAGAAGATCTCAACATACACATCTCAAAACCCCTAGGGGTACACAACACAGGATTCCAAACGGAATGTGTGGGAATAATAGAAGCCTGCAATGCAGCAAAAAGACGACAAACACAAAATGAAAACATACTAATACTGTCAGACAGCAAATCGGTACTGCAAGCGCTACGCAGCGACAAACTTAAATCACAACTTATACTCGAATGTCACAATGGCCTCACAAAGATGAGCGAGGAAGGAAACAAAGTAACTATACAATGGATAAAAGGACATAGTGGCTCAAGGGGAAACGATGCAGCGGATGAACTGGCAAGAAGAGGGTCAGAGACACCGGCATACGGACCAGAACCCATCGTTCCACTACCTTTATCATACATTCAAAACCTTCTAAACCAACATCACAGACAACTACACAACAAATACTGGGATGATCTTGATACATGTAGACAAACCAAGGAATTCCTGCCAGAGCTAAACTACAAGCTCACAAATACTCTACTGAGGACGCCCCGAGAACAACTACGGAAAATAGTAGGACTACTAACAAGACACAACACACTAAACAAACACTTACACAGAATGGGCATCACGGACAGCCCGATGTGCAGAGCATGTATGGATAAGGAAGAAACAACAAAACATGTTCTCCTAGAATGTAAACAGATAGAAGTATACAGGAGCAAATACTTAGGAACTCCCAGCACACTAAAGGAGGCAACTTGCAACCTTAAAACGATGATAGGTTTCATAGACGAACTAGGGTGGTTAGAGTAAGTGCTACCTCGCTATCACGCAAAATAGGCACAATGGATGTCGATTTGCGGAAAAAGCCCAGGAAAACTAACTAACTAACTAGTCCGGTAGAGAAAAATCATACGGCACTGGATCTATTTCTAAAAACGCATAATTTTATCAAATAATAACTAATAAAATGAATACACTACATGTGGTACGTGACACCATAGTCTTTGCAGTTTTTGTTTTCACTCCTATTTTTGCTCGTAACGCAGTAATTCGGCATTTTACCAAAATATCGGAGCACATTTTACGGTGGCGGCTAAGTTGCAACTGGCTCGCGTCGATCAGTTAATATGGCCACCTGGCCTCATCGCTGCGACACGCGCCACGCCTCCGTTAGCTATCTTTTCCTTATTTTATCTATGTGTTAACTACCCGTGTAATAAATGATAGGCATACATAATAAGAAAAACAACGTGACATAATTGTGATAAGATAACACGTCAGCGGCGCACCTCCGCCACCAGCCGCGGCTCGTCGGTGTCGGTTACTGTTCATACGACTGTCGAAAAATTATTCTTTTTAATGTTTGTATGTATGCCCGTTGCTAATTGCTATGTCCCCTCTTGACTTACTCAACGGTGTAACACATTCCAATAAGTAATACGTCAGTAGAATCTTCCTCATACGAGTGTCATTAGCTACGAGATGCCTTAAAAATTACCCGGCATACCGATACAATGTTCCAAGTGGGTCTGAATCTCGACCCTGGGGTAACTGAAACTCACGGGTAAAGTGCGTGGGAAAATTCATCAATTTGTAGAATATCAACTGTCAAATAATTGATATGATAATGTATAGTCAACCAATTGGAACTGGGCCACTGTAGGACTGTCTTAGTGACGGACGCTATAAATCAGATTGTAAGAAATCTCTTACTGCTTGTCATTTTGACATGGTTCTAGAGTGGGTTCTAGCGTGGCAATGGGAGCTACCGTATTGTCGTTCACCAGGAGGCGCCACTCATGCGTGGGTACTGTGTCAGTATGAGACAACTGTCAAAGTGACGTTTGAAATGTTCCTGCAGGACCCACGTTCCACTGGCGCCCCTAGCGGAAAATCGACTCGCGGTAATCCTCATTAAAATCTGCTTACATAGTGTTATGGTCTTAATTTAAGGTTTGCAGATACTCGCATACGTATCATTTTCATCCGCATCCGCATCAAATCGATGCGGACGGGCGCGTGCTGGGTGGGTAAACTAAATAATTCCACCCATATGGAATATTACCCAATAGGAATATTGTTATGTTGTCCGAATTCCTATATACCCATGCGTTTAAAGTGATCGTGAAACTGCCTGTCGGGTAGGCGATCATTTCTAGCAAGATCACAGTTGACATTTCGCTGACTCATCAGTCAAACCTAGACCTTGACACAAGAAACTGTGTCTCGCGATAGACCCGTTATGTTTATAATAATGTGCATTAAAGTAAAGCAAACGTGTCATTATATCTTTAACTCGGACTCGTTTAGAAAATAACTTAAAAACAAATTTATTGGCCAGTGACGTTAAACAATATTTGGGGCGCGTCATAAGTAGGTATGTACTTTTGCCAAACCGTTGAGAAACAATATATGATAGCAGTAAGTGACGCCAATTTACGTCACACGCTGACTACAACAATGCTGAATAATGAATGATCAAATTAAATTGTAAATAGCTAGAATTTTTTGCAAATACCAAAATTTGCGAAAGAGTCGAGGCATTTGGGATAGTAATTTAACTGCATTTAAATAAATAAATAAAAAATATACATATGGTCACATAAGTACGGTCGGCTTCATAAATATCTTCAAAAAACCTTCATCCCAAGCCGACTTAATCATAAGATGTATGGCTTATAAAATAAAGGAGATTAAAAAAAAAAAACCTTCATCCCCTGTAGTAACTTCCGAAGTTTACAGATATTTATAGATGTGATCGACTGTAGGAATCACCCAACTATTCCGAAATAATATTTACCGATTTTCATAATCCCGTTTTTTTTTAAATATCACGACGGTGGCAAACAAGCATACGGCCCGCCTGATGGAAAGCGGTCACCGTAGCCTACGCCTCCAACTCCAGAGGGGTTACATTGCGCGTTGCGACCCAAAATCCGATCCAGAAGCCGATCTTATTTGTACAGCCAAAAATGCTGTTGCCGTGTTCAGTCATTAATAAATAAATAAATAAATAAATATTATAGGACATTCTTACTAGGGCTTGTGATATACGTGTTACATGCGGAAACGTAGCTACGTAGCCTTAGCACCGGCGGTGCTAAGATCCCGTACTACACGGTCACGTCAAAGATACGTATCCGTTTCTGGATTCGGCTACGTTCCCGCGAATCTCGGCTTCGGCTCCGCTCGGCTTCTTTTAATACTCTGTCACGTATAGCGTGAATGGTCCTTATTACCTTAAGCAAAGAAAGTTATTTGTTGCCTTATACATTAACATCTTTTGAAATTATGTAAATATTTACAATAGAAAGTGTATAAACAATAAACTAAATAATTAAAGCTAAACTATTGTAAAAACATAACCTTAAATACTTATCCACTTACATATACCTATACCTATATCATAACTTGTACTTACTATTAAATCTAAACGTAAAAATCCAATTTTATTTTCAACACACGGACAGATTTACTACGCCGTGCTAGGTATTTTATATATACACGTACGGCCGACCGGTCTCTGCCGCCTCGCCCCTCCATCGCGGCTCCCGCCGATGCCTGCGCTCGCGGCCGCCTGCCACGCATTCGCCCGGCCGCTGTTACAACGCACGGCTGCGCGATTTGATTTAACGTTTTGCCCTTGGAGCGCTCGCGGCGCCGGCGCTGCCGTTTTAAGTTAGTTAATATATTTTTAGTCTAGAGCCAGTGCTATTCCCGAAAAGGGTAAGTGTTGCAGTAATCATATCTTAGTAAGTAAATTTAATATAGTAGCTTAGCCAGTATTGTTCATGCGAGTACATAATAGATACGTAGCAACCGAGAAATAACGGTACGTAGAAGCCATGTTGACCTTTGATCTCTCTTTGTCTGGATTGACCATGTGCAAGAATATTCTAGGTTAACCATTACATTTCAATTAGGCTTACATGAATAATTGTGGGAATTATTTATTCATCAATTAATATGAATCAGTAGTCATGTAGAAATATTTCTAGTTTTATTGATTTAGATTCAGTATAAGGTTTTTTCTGCATAAAAAAGGGTGCTTACTTCTTCTATCCTATGTTTGTCTATTTTTTTTCTTTATGCTGGTTTTCAGCAAGATGATTTTGCCCGATTTAAAATTTGTTAGCCTTTGCTTATAAATAATGAAATGTGCTACTTAGCTTAGCTTTATAGAATAAATAAAATATTGTATTTCTACAATATTATTTATAAGAAAGGGTTCTCTTAAATAAAAATAAATAAATCTTTACAATCACGCTTACTCTTCTACTGCACCGCTTTCTCTTTGTAATGTTATGAGAATCCCATGCTGTCGTAACCTATGGTTACGTGCCTGAATTGCTTGCGCAATTCATTCACAGCCGCGAATTTTAATTTTGCTTATAAGTACCATCCAGCATGTGTTTCTCATTTCACCGCACTGCTTTTCATGTACCTGGACTGCCCATCACACTCAATGATTGCTCATTTGTTAATAAATCCCCACTCCTGCTAGTGCTAGCGTGTGATGATTACCAGTCCAGGACGAATTTCGAACTCGAGCCTAATTTTACCATTGGACGCGTTCCAGGAACACCGTAGGGGCTCGGCATATTGCCAGCCTTTGACCTTGGACCTCGAGGCCAACTTACTGCCCGGAGCATCCTCCGACCGCCCGACTGCTGGAGAGCGCTGCCTCTGCATCGGCCTTGACCAACCGTCGATTCCTTGCTTCACCACGTTCCTGGCTACCTAATCGGACCCCGCCACGCTAAGCACGACCGAGGGACGTGGGGTATCGTACTGGAAGACCGTCCAACCCTCTCGTAACCAGACCATGATCTAGGCTTCGACCCCACTCTTAAATCTAGACCTTATAAATAATCTTAATACTAGAATCATTAACCTTAAAAACAACTCTAAATACTATCTTTCCTATTCTCTTAAACTACAACCTAGACTAATTAAACTAGAGTATTATAACTACCTAAATCTAATTAAAACTAAAGTAATACCTACAATCACCTAGAATTTGTATAATAGTTATTAAGATAATAAAATTGTTATTTTTTACTCAATTCTAATAATTTACGTCCCATTAGCACCTCCCTAGGCATTGAATAATTAGGTAGGATACTAATAGGTGACAGTTTGGCGCCCATACGTTTTGTTATAGATTTTTGGTCTACCAGAGGGTTGGTAAGTTTCCTTTTATCAGCATTCTTGGTGTTGGTGTGTGCATGTCGCAGATTAGCATATATTTTTTAGTCTTGATGTATCATTAAAACGTACTTGTTCACATTATACACCCTGTTATTGTAGTAAACCTGATTATTGCAATACTTACTCACTTGTTAACTGCCCAAAGAGAGCCTTATTTATAAACAAAAATGTCTCGTCCGATTAAATATTTACAATTAACAAAAGCAGAGTTGATTTATGAAGTTAAAATACGTGCAGAGGAACCGAAGGATAAAGTAGAAGAGTTAAGGCAACAAATATCTAAACTCGCGATTCAGTTTCCGTCTGAGGATATACTCGATTCCTGTTATGAGTTTGATGATGACATTGCCGGTATAAAACACACCTTAGCAAAAGCAGCAGTTAATTTAGCTTGTCTCAAACAAGACCCTCAACAAAGAAATTTAATCGAACGCACCCAAACCTATCTTAACCATGTATACCACAGATTTAATAGAATCAGTATTGTTGATGCCAACCCTGATAAAACAGCCTTGCTACAGGAGACACGAATATTTTATAACGAACAATGTTCGTCCCTTCAAGCAATTTTGTCGTCACTGCCTCAGGCCGACGCGAAATTCAATCAACCACAGGGGACAACCACTTCTCAAGTCCAGGGCCACGTAGCTAACGGTTCTGGTGAAAGTAATTCTAATGCTGAACACTCAAACTTAGATAGCACGAGCAACTACAACATCAAGGTTACATGTGACCGCGGTTTAAGCTCCGATATATCAAAGCTCAGGTATGATGGCAAGACTTGTGTAAGAGCTTTTATTGCACGTGCTAAAGAGTTTCGTCTAGCTAAAGACGTTACCGATAAGAAAATGCTCTCATTGGCTACAGAAATATTTACCGGAGACGCCTTACACTGGTATCGCAGTGTTAAAGACTCAGTGCATTCTTGGGATAACTTGCTGCTTATGCTACAAGCAGATTTTGATATAGCTAATTTCGACTATCTTATGCGCAGGGAAATAAGTAATCGTAGTCAGGGACCCTCGGAATCTATTACTGTTTACTTGGCGATCATGCATGGCATGTTTAGTAGGCTAGATAAAATGCCAAGTGAATTGGAACGACTCGAAGTTATTTTACATAACATACGCCCTTGTTACTCAAGCGTACTTGCTACTTGCCCTAATTTAGACTCGCTTTCAACCTTGCGCACCCTTTGTAGGAATTACGAACAAATCAAAGCTCGTTCGGATAACTTCAAAGAACCGCCGACGGCTACTTCTACTACGCTAGCTCCGGAATACTCCTATCAGCCTCGAAAGGATTTTGCAAAGAGTTCCCCAAAGATCGGCTCAACAACCTACCAAACCCAATCCGCTGCAAGCTATTCTCAAACCTTTTCTAAGTCTGGTCTAAACAAACCTCATAATATCTCAGCCATTCGGGAAAACAAATATTGCTACCGTTGCCGTGTTGACACTCATTCTATGAAAGAATGTACAGCAGAGCGTACTATACTTTGTTTTAAATGTGGCCTACAAGGTTACCGTTTTCCCGATTGCCCACGGTGCAACCCCTCAAAGGGTGCAGTAGCTTGTGCAGCCGTCGAAACCTCAGAGGAATCTATTTCAAAAAACTGAATGATGAAAATTGTTGCACACCACGACACGAGAATCCAGACTGGAATAATTGGCTCGTGACTATTCGACATTTCTTTAGTACATACAAGGTGGCAACAATTTTCAACTCTAAACCCACTGATGATCCTCGGCCGTTCATTAAAGTCACTTTTACTCCGGATCTTGAAATGTACGGCCTCTTAGATTCTGGAGCCGCTAAAACTTTTATTAGAGATGACACCTACATGCATCTGTCTAAAAACAATCGCGACTTACAATTAAAAACCGATTATACTACAAATTTCATTTCAGCAGGGCGAGACAAATTACATTGTTTGGGTTATGTATCCTTACCGATCAAATTCAAAAATGAAACCCGCGTGTTAAAGGTATATGTGATACCTAATTTAGAGAGCTCTCTCATTCTTGGCATTAACTTTTGGAAAGAATTCCAAATTTTACCCAAATTTCTAGATGAAATCGCTTATCTCAGTCTACCTGAACCTAGTTTAACAAAAATCGCTTCTATTAGTCAGGAAATCCATTTACATTCTTATCAAAACCTCGAACCTTCACAAAAACTTATAGCCGATGAAGTGATCGCACGATTCAACAACATTTCATTTGAAGCAAAGGGCTTGGGGAAGACATCTTTAATAACTCACCGCATAGACACTGGCACTGCGGAGCCTATTAAGCAGAGGTACTATCGATTGTCACCTGATAAAAAACGAATCATAACGGAACAGGTTGATGAAATGCTGGCCTTAGGAGTTATTTCTCCATGTGAAAGTCCTTGGTGTTCCCCAGTCTTAGTTGTAGGTAAGAAAGACGGTAACCCGCGCTTTTGCCTAGATAGTCGTAAACTGAATGCGGTCACTAAAAAGGATGCTTACAGCTTGCCTTACGTCTCTGAAATCCTAGACAACTTGAAAAATGCTAGGTTCTTATCTAGCATCGATCTCTCTAAAGCCTTTTGGCAAATACCTATACACGAGCCAGATAAGGAGAAAACTGCTTTTTTTGTGCCCGGGCGCGGAAGTTTTTTGTTTAATGTCACCGCCTTCGGCCTGACTAATGCTCCGGCAACCCAACAGCGATTGGTGGATTCCCTCTTTATGCCTGATTTTGAACTTAAAGTTTTCTGTTACCTAGACGACATCATTGTTATAAGCGAAACCTTCAATGAACATGTCTCCATCCTCAGGCGTGTCCTAGATAAACTTATAAAAGCTAACCTCACTATCAATTTCGAAAAATGTAGATTCTTTAGGGAATCATTGAAATATCTCGGTTACGTAGTTGATCAACAAGGCTTACGAACAGATCCAGATAAGGTTTCCGCCATAGTAAACTACCCGGTCCCGACTAACAAAAAGGAAGTCAAGAGTTTCTTAGGCACAGCCTCCTGGTACCGTCGTTTCATTCCCAATTTCAGCACCATAGCAGGGCCACTTAATAAACTAACTTCTACAAAGAAAACAACACCTCCGTTTGTGTGGACGACAGAAGCGGCTACTTCTTTTGAAACCCTTAAGAAATGTCTCATTCAGGCACCGGTTCTAGCATGCCCCGATTTCAGCCTCCCATTTGAGGTACATACGGATGCTAGCAACTATGGCGTTGGCGGTATGCTCTCGCAGACCGTTAACGGGGTTGAGCACCCGGTGGCCTTTATGAGTCGCGCACTCACAGGTCCGGAAAAGAATTATAGCGTTACGGAAAAGGAAGCTCTTGCCGTGATAACAGCGCTTGAGCACTGGCGGTGTTACCTCGAAAACGGCCGGCCTTTTACGGTTTACACCGACCATTCTGCGCTCAGGTGGTTTCTATCCTTGACGAACCCTACAGGGCGTTTGGCCAGATGGGGAGTTAGGCTATCAGCCTTTGATGCTATTATTAAGCACAGAAAAGGTAAGGACAACGTTATACCAGATTCCTTATCCAGATGCGTCCCTGTAGCCAGTTTATCCGCTATAACTACTTCTATTGCCTTACCTGCTACGACGGATAAATGGTATTTAGGAATCTTTAAGGGCTGCTTAAACTCACCAGCTAGTTACCCAAACTATATGATAGACGGTAATAGGCTGTTTCGGCATATGAAAAACAAAAACCCCCTTACTTCTGAGTTTAGCTGGAAGGAGGTCCTCTATCTAGAACAACGCGTCGATGCAATGGCTAAATGTCATAGTGAACCTACAGCTGGTCATTTTGGCATTTTCAAAACCTTTAAGCGTGTCAGTCTTTCTTATTACTGGCCCAAAATGTACGCGGATGTTGTAACCTACGTCGCTAACTGCGAGATATGTCTAGCGCATAAGAACCCTACTCACGGGATTCTTGGCAAAATGGGTAGGCCCAAAGACTGTTGCAGGCCTTGGCAAGTAATTTCAGTTGACTTGGTGGGACCCTTGCCTATAAGTAGAAAACAAAATTGCTACATCCTAGTTATAGTTTGTTGCTTCTCAAAATACTGTCTTATGTTCCCTCTACGTCGCGCTACGGCTGAAACCACTTCCAAAATACTTGAGGACAACGTGATCCTGGTACACGGGGTTCCTCAAACTATTATTTTGGACAACGGGTGTCAGTTTGCAAGTCGAGAAATGGATAATTTATTTAAGAAGTATAAAATCCCAAACGTTCACTTCACCCCTAAGTATACTCCCCAAATTAATACGGTCGAAAGGTACAATAAAACTATCGTCACAGCTATATCAACCTTTGTTGGAGAAGACCAGAGATTATGGGATGTGAACCTTCCAAAAATCCAGTTCGCGATTAATACATCCACGAATGAGGTAACTGGACAAACACCTGCACTTCTCGTGTATGGTCGGCAGTTAGTGACATGCGGGTCGCATTATATAGACAATGACAACCCAAATGAAGTGATTTTTGCCCCACGAGATCCTTACGCAGAAAACCTCGGCCATTTAGCTGTTTTGTTTGACCGCGTGCAGACTACTTTATGGCGAAGTCACCAAAAGAATGCTGCGCGGTATAACACTAGACGCAAAGACGTCGAATTCCAAGTCGGCGATATTGTTTACAAACGAAATTATTTCCAAAGTGACAAGAGTGCGTATTTTAGTAAAAAACTCGCACCCAAGTTTCTGAAATGTAGAGTGAAGGCCAAGCGTTCACCTTTGGTTTATATAGTGGAGGATATGTCAGGGCGCGATCTAGGTGCCTGGCACATAAAAGACTTTAAATTATCAAATAAAGCTAATTCACCCTGATTTGAAATCCCCGTGTAGGGACGGGGTTAGAATACGTCTCCCTACCGCCGCCAGATAGCGTGACGTACAAGCCGTCTAACTGAGCAGCTGCGTTCAAACATCTTTCTAGGACCGGGCTGTAGGTATACGTACGTTAAAATAGACATGTTTTTTTTTTTGTTACTAATATGCCCACTCTTCATATTTTATGAGTACAACAAGCCTCCACTAAGGGCATTCTGTCCCTTGAAGGAATGTTCTAGACTGAAGCGGGTAGTGACTTCAACCTGAAGTTTTTTTTTTATGAATATCAATATTTAACTTGCTAGCTTACAGTTAATAAACATAAGACGGATTTTTATTAGGAAAAATCCTTCTCTGAAGAGAGGGGGCACTGTCACGTATAGCGTGAATGGTCCTTATTACCTTAAGCAAAGAAAGTTATTTGTTGCCTTATACATTAACATCTTTTGAAATTATGTAAATATTTACAATAGAAAGTGTATAAACAATAAACTAAATAATTAAAGCTAAACTATTGTAAAAACATAACCTTAAATACTTATCCACTTACATATACCTATACCTATATCATAACTTGTACTTACTATTAAATCTAAACGTAAAAATCCAATTTTATTTTCAACACACGGACAGATTTACTACGCCGTGCTAGGTATTTTATATATACACGTACGGCCGACCGGTCTCTGCCGCCTCGCCCCTCCATCGCGGCTCCCGCCGATGCCTGCGCTCGCGGCCGCCTGCCACGCATTCGCCCGGCCGCTGTTACAACGCACGGCTGCGCGATTTGATTTAACGTTTTGCCCTTGGAGCGCTCGCGGCGCCGGCGCTGCCGTTTTAAGTTAATTAATATATTTTTAGTCTAGAGCCAGTGCTATTCCCGAAAAGGGTAAGTGTTGCAGTAATCATATCTTAGTAAGTAAATTTAATATAGTAGCTTAGCCAGTATTGTTCATGCGAGTACATAATAGATACGTAGCAACCGAGAAATAACGGTACGTAGAAGCCATGTTGACCTTTGATCTCTCTTTGTCTGGATTGACCATGTGCAAGAATATTCTAGGTTAACCATTACATTTCAATTAGGCTTACATGAATAATTGTGGGAATTATTTATTCATCAATTAATATGAATCAGTAGTCATGTAGAAATATTTCTAGTTTTATTGATTTAGATTCAGTATAAGGTTTTTTCTGCATAAAAAAGGGTGCTTACTTCTTCTATCCTATGTTTGTCTATTTTTTTTCTTTATGCTGGTTTTCAGCAAGATGATTTTGCCCGATTTAAAATTTGTTAGCCTTTGCTTATAAATAATGAAATGTGCTACTTAGCTTAGCTTTATAGAATAAATAAAATATTGTATTTCTACAATATTATTTATAAGAAAGGGTTCTCTTAAATAAAAATAAATAAATCTTTACAATCACGCTTACTCTTCTACTGCACCGCTTTCTCTTTGTAATGTTATGAGAATCCCATGCTGTCGTAACCTATGGTTACGTGCCTGAATTGCTTGCGCAATTCATTCACAGCCGCGAATTTTAATTTTGCTTATAAGTACCATCCAGCATGTGTTTCTCATTTCACCGCACTGCTTTTCATGTACCTGGACTGCCCATCACACTCAATGATTGCTCATTTGTTAATAAATCCCCACTCCTGCTAGTGCTAGCGTGTGATGATTACCAGTCCAGGACGAATTTCGAACTCGAGCCTAATTTTACCATTGGACGCGTTCCAGGAACACCGTAGGGGCTCGGCATATTGCCAGCCTTTGACCTTGGACCTCGAGGCCAACTTACTGCCCGGAGCATCCTCCGACCGCCCGACTGCTGGAGAGCGCTGCCTCTGCATCGGCCTTGACCAACCGTCGATTCCTTGCTTCACCACGTTCCTGGCTACCTAATCGGACCCCGCCACGCTAAGCACGACCGAGGGACGTGGGGTATCGTACTGGAAGACCGTCCAACCCTCTCGTAACCAGACCATGATCTAGGCTTCGACCCCACTCTTAAATCTAGACCTTATAAATAATCTTAATACTAGAATCATTAACCTTAAAAACAACTCTAAATACTATCTTTCCTATTCTCTTAAACTACAACCTAGACTAATTAAACTAGAGTATTATAACTACCTAAATCTAATTAAAACTAAAGTAATACCTACAATCACCTAGAATTTGTATAATAGTTATTAAGATAATAAAATTGTTATTTTTTACTCAATTCTAATAATTTACGTCCCATTAGCACCTCCCTAGGCATTGAATAATTAGGTAGGATACTAATAGGTGACAACTCATCTTTTACAATTTGTACTGGTCTATTATTTTTGCCTCCAACATAATATTTGCATCTAATTATTTTTGATCTCTTAAATTTTTATTTAAAATGCAAAAGTATGGAAACTGAAATTAAAAACTCGCCCCTTGCATTACATTCGGGGGTTTAATAACACGCATAAAATCTACACTTAACGTCACGGTCACGACTGGATCCGATCTACGTATAAATAAGATACGTATCTCCGTGTACACGTAGCTACGTATCTTAATTACACGTAGCCGAATCACACGGAGCAAACGGAGCGGATCTCCGTTGCCGAGTAACACAGCAACGGAGATTCGGCTACGGGTTCACGAAACACGGTCACGACCAGGAGCACTAATTCTTACACAAATTGACTAAGTCCCGAAGTAAGCTCAATAAGGCTTGTGTTACGGGTACTCAGATAACGATATATGTAGTATACAAATACATAAATACATATAAAACATCCATGACTCGGGAACAAATACCTGTGTTTGTCACACAAATAAATGCCCTTACCGGGATTCGAACCCAGGACCATCGGCTTAGCAGGCAGGGTCACTACCAACTACGCCAACCGGTCGTCATTACTCGTAAAATATTATTACTTACCAACAGGGTTGCTGATAATATGGCAATCATTACCGAAAATTCTAGAAAAAAAAATAGGACGCGCAACCACAGAGTTGTGTTGTGGTGCGCGCCGCGACCCTCGAGACTGACATATGATGCTATGCCTACTCTAGTTATACCCATCAATATTATATGAGCCGTTGACATTCAATTATAGCCATAAAATGTACATTTCCATATTAACAGCTTACTTAATTAATAAAATTGGTTGTGTATGAGCACATATCCCGTCATTTGTGTTATCAAATGTTTTGCTCGGCACAACACGGGCAGCGTAAATAAATAAAGATTATTAATGTACATTTATGTTATTTTATGATCGAACCATTAAATTCTGATCAACCACAATATATTACGTTTTCTAGATAATGATAATTTGATAACCAGGCATAATTCAAGATTCAAGATGTTTATTGTATCACATTACAATGTTTCGGTGGAACTTAGGTAAAGGTATACATGTGACGCCCTGCAAGGGCACAGCAATATACTTAAAACTAGCGTGCATTATTTGTTTACATTAGTCTATTTTATGTATAATATAATTTGGATTTATTTAAATTTATAATATTATTATTAATTTAATCATATTTTTCGTCAAAAAATTCGTCTAAACTATAAAAACATTTATGAGCTAGAAATTGTTTGAGGTTTTTGATAAATGCATATAGTGCAATAAAGTGTTGACACAAGTTTTGAGAATTATGTATAACACTTTAACAAGGTCCATTCAATGGAAGATTCCTATTTGTTAACTATTTGTTTTGTATATGTAAATTTTTACTCTACAGGTCAACATTGAATGTCCTCGAAGGTCCTCACTCCCTCCATAGCATTGTAGAATTTTTGTTTATATTTGTGTATATTCAGAGTTCATAAGCCTTATTGCGACATCAGGTCTTCCATTATATCAATGTTGTTGTTTGTGTTCTAATCTAGTTTTGCCTCTCTGTCGCACTTGCATACGAATTCACAAGTGCGACAGAGAACTTCGCAGTTCGAAAACACGGCAGCGGCTGCGCGCGGGCATCCTGCGATAACGCAGCGCTGACCTCTCGCTATTTGAGTATACGCAACTTATACACGACTTTATCGCGACGACGCGCAACGTACCATCGACAACAAGTTCGACAACTAACCATTTGTAATCTCTATTCTCTATCTTATGGTCAGTTAAGGAAGTTGCTGTTTGCACATGAATATATATGCACCAACCAGAATTACGAGTACTATTGATTTAAATAAATAAAAAGAGTGTCACTTTTTTCATACAGTTTCGTAACGCATTTTTTCATACATTTTGTATGGGCCGTTACGAAACTGACTTTTTTTTATGGAAAATCGAGCCCGAGGACCCATGTTTTTTTTAATGGCGCACTTTTTGCAGAAAATGCCCATAGACGAGATTGTATACATCCGCCCTCAGGTAGAGCTGCCGCTGTGCTCAAAAAAATCTGAACAAGCACTCTAACCTAACGCCTTGACTACGGATAACCTCAACAGCATGTTTGGCAAATCGCGTGCTTGCAACTCGTGACTGCGCGCGATGTGTCGAAGGCGACAACCTCCATATTGAGACATACTCGTACAATTCGCTATATTGGTATTATCAACATACTTGACCTTACCTACATTGAAATTAGCTTCACAAACATTCTGTTACAAGTAGGTTTTGGTGTGGAACAGTCAACATTAAAGATTCACACTTATTTTCTGATAACTGGAGCACCTTACAAAAAAAAAAAAAAAACTTTGCCTCAATAGCTATTCTTGTACTTTATAATTTGTAGTTTGCTTCATTATTATTTATGACCTACCTACGTGTTTAGTAGTAGATTTACCACATGTTTTGGTATAAGCTGTAAATTGACATGTTTATCTTGAATAAAGAATAAAGGTGCTACAGTGACTGTACCTACACTAAATCTCACGAAGGGCATCATGTATCTTGAACACCTGGTTACAACGAGGGGAGAGGTCGGTAGTCTTATTGTATGGGAAGATGGGAACAAAATACAAAACAGATATAGGATAAAGGAACTCAATACCCAATCAGCCAAAAAAAATGACGACGTAAAAGTGTATTATATGCGACACTTTTTCATAGTCTTGTTTAAAACGTGACGTTTCGTTAAGTGAAAAACAGCCTACGAGTATAAACTTTTAAAGTGTATGAATTTGACACTTAATGCTTACTTCATTAGTTTACAAATGTACCTATCGCACCAGGGTCCCAAGATACAGGCTCAGCCTAGTTTGGGGTCCGCCGGACAACCCATTTCATGTTTTTTGTTTATGTGTAAATAAATAAAATTTTAATTTTAATTTTTTAATTTTTTAAGCTCTTTTTCGTACGAAACATTTAACGTTTGTATCATTATCAATGCAAGTTCGCTAATGTCATTCTGACGCACATTTTTTGACGTTTTTGTTCTGCTTTGTGTGTATCTACAATATCTACATGTCTTTTAATAAGTCAATGGTCGAGACGAGATCATGTTTAGAACCAAATGAAGTGCACAGGAATCAAATACCTTGACTATGTACAATCGTCATCAGATATATGCAACCGGCCAATATGTGCAAAAATATCTGGACACGATGTCGACGGATGTCACACTCCGGTTTGTGACAGAGACAACGCCATGCGCGTGTATAGCGCTATCCCCCTTGCACACCGGCGTGCGGTGTGACACCAGTGTGACATCCGCCTAACGCTTTGACAATAGATGCGGGTTGAGGTATTTATGCGCACCTTGGCCGCTCTCATATAAATAAATAAATAAATAAATAATATTACAGGACATTCTTACACAAATTGACTAAGTCCCGCAGTAAGCTCAATAAGGCTTGTGTTACGGGTACTCAGACAACGATATATATAATATACAAATACATAAATACATAGAAAACATCCATGACTCAGGAACAAATATCTGTGTTCATCACACAAATAAATGCCCTTACCGGGATTCGAACCCAGGACCATCGGCTTAGCAGGCAGGGTCACTACCAACTACGCCAACCGGTCGTCCATCTGATGGCGACGTCGATATATCTGATGGCGACTGCAGGCACTTCGGTTAGACTTATTTACCACCGCTTACCTACTGAAACGTTACACTTTCAAATCGTTGTAAAAACTTTTTGCTTAGAACAGTTTTTATAACTGTGTCAATAATACCGTTGGCACTCTTGCGTCTTTCTTCTGGTACCTTTTGTTATTGTGAGAAACGCAGGTATGGTTTTTTTTCAGAAAGATAATGCGTCAACGGCAGAAATTGATAAGAAGTATTTTTCGAGGGTCTGATATTTCTTATGAGTCGGATTATCTGTTTGCATATCGGCTAAGAAGTGATAAAGGACCCTGTGGCTCTCTAATGACCGAATCCCTAGCAATAAAAACACTTTAAGACATTATGTCGTTTACACTTCGCTGCAGTCGATAACTCGATATATCAAATCATTAGCTTCCCCTGCTCATACTGCGTTTTTTGGGCGGTTGTTAGGACCTGCTAGTCTATTGTGGTCGGGTTTTATTGACTATCACCGTGGCTGTCACCTTCCAATAAGTATATAAGTGCGAAAGGGACGCATGGCGTGATACCGTGATAGTCGATAAAATGGCAACCATGTCCATGGCCAATGGTAACTACATGGTTGCCATTGCCGATGGTCACGTAAGGGTTAGGTCAAAAGACGAACGAAGTCAGGATCGGTAAGTATAAATGACGTGCCAGTGAATCCCCGATCGAGTGGCAAGGTTCATTCTGCGGGGCAGGAAAACAAATACCTAATGCTAAGTATGTGCATGGCTTCAATGAGCGTTCGGATTGTATGCCACTGACGCCGTACTTAGCGACGGGGTTATCTAGTAACCCAGAGTAAAGCGTTATTTTAGTATGGAATTTGACAGCTCGCGTCAGATTAGTCAGTTTACCCAGGTTGGTGCAATGGGAGCTACCCTATTGTCGCTCACCAGGCGGCGCCACTCATGCGTGGGTTCTGTGCCAGTATGAGAGAATTGTCAAAGTGACGTTTGAAATGTTCGCAGGACCCACTAGCGCCCCTATCGGAAAATCGACTCGCGGTAATCCTCATTGGCCAGTGGTGTCTTAAGTTCCAAGTTCCACGTACCTTGGAGTCAAAGAAGGATGCGTGGAAGTCTGGCGTGGTGCCGGCGATGGAGGCGAGGTGCATGGTGGTGTTGGCGGTGTTGGTGAGAGTGACGGTGGCGGCGTGCGCGGCGCCCAGCGGCGCGCGGCCCAGCGCCAGCGCAGGCGGTGTCGCGCGGAGCGCCGCCGGCGGCAACGCGCGCCCGGACCCCGCGCCTGCGCCTGCGCCCGACTCTGATCCCCATTCCTGAAATTATTCAACTACTTACAAACATATTCTGTAATCCACTAACAGTACAGTCACCTGCAATAGTATATGACGCTGTGAAGGCCGCAAAAATATGTGACACATTCTTGTTTGTACCGCCATAAAAGCGTGTCACATATTTTCGCGGCCTTCACAGCGTCATATACTATTGCAGGTGACTGTACAGGCAGCGTGATGCTTAGAACGATAGTGAACCTGCCTACAAAGCAGGAGGTCCCGGGTTTGAATCCTGGTCAAGGCATTTATTAGTGTGTTTATCACGAATATTTGTTCCTGATTTATGGCTGTTTTTAAGTCTTCAAATGTATCTATCTATTATATATCGTCTAATACCCACATCACAAGCCTAATAAGCTTATTGAGCTTACCGTGGGACTAGGTCCATTTGTGTAATATTGTCCCACAATTGGTACTTATTTATTTATAAGTCAGACTGACTGAAGACTGTAAAAGAGGCCAATTATTTCAAAACACACTTTTCTTCCTATAAGTAGGAATAATTATGTTGCGATATTGGCCATTCTGGCATCAACTACTTGATGCTGACTGAAATTTAAGTAAATTAATCTGTAATAGATATTAACGGCCGTTTTGAAGATTTGTCCCTTTTAAAGAAAATTATATTTCGACCTTCAGATTATCCTTAAGACTAACGGACGGAGTAGGAACATCATTGTGATAACTATCATTAACTATGTAATGTAGCTACCGTAAATCACGATACAAATTGAGCACAATTTCTAGATAAGTAACCAAGGTCAGGAATGATTTAACTAGTCAGCACCTAGAGATTACCTTAAGCCGTGCTAATCTGTACGTTGTCGTGAACACAGTGTGGGATTCATGATGCTATGCTCAATTGATGAATATCATTCCTGTTTACACTGTATGATTAATATCATACAGTTAAATAGGTATTGGCGAAGGATATTAGTGTGAGTGACTAGCCTATTTTAGTACTAGTTTACTTTACTGTTTTAGTAGTAGGTACTACCTATACGGGCGTCTGCTGTCAATATTTAAGGAGTCAGTCAAGTTGTGATACAACTCAAAATCAATGACGTAATCGGACATTATTATTTAAATTTGCGCACAAATTTAATTAAATTTAGAAAATTTTATGTGATACTAGGAATTTCAGAATCGCGAGCTCTTTCGATACTGGTAAGTAAAAAAAGTGTTCTAAACTGTCCATACATTTTTCAAACCTTCCATTCCATTTCTACGACACCGTTATAAAAAATCAATAAAAAAATGGTAATGGGGAAAAAAACTTGGGCCCTTTTTTTCTCCTACTGGGAACGAAAGAGCTCAATTCTGAAAAGGAACAACATGAAAAAATCCAATAGATGGGGCGACAACTTTAAATAAACACGGCTGGTACTAGGTCCGTCTAGCTTTACGAAGAACTTCGATAACGAATACCTAGTCTCAATTCTACCATTCTAGTACATCGTGCATCCAATTAAGGTCCGACCGAGATCTCGGTCTCGGGTCTCGGCCAAAAAGGGCCGAAATTCTCGGCCCTAGTTGAACCTTCCGTCTTGACACGTTTTGCGATTTTGGTGAGTACTCAACAGTATTTTAAGTAATATACTTTTTATGGAAAATGCATGTTTTTCGTATCTATTATAAAATCTCGGTGTTGCGCTCGGTCTCGGCTGAGACAAAAAAGTAGATACGGTTGGACCTTACGCTAAATACTGTTAACTGGCCATTTGTAATCCCTATTGCAACCATTATGGCTGGCATAACGCCTACCGATGGTCAGATGAGGGTGCCGCTGTTTATACCATCGTCGATACTGTGAAGTGTTGTGCACTCTTCACAGTATTGACGATGGTATAAAGTGCGATGGTATGGTGTGAGACCGTGTGAGCCGCCTGGAGCAATACCGCGCTACTACCTTTCTACAAAAGTGAGCGGGATAAATATAATTGCATAAACACGCAAAAATGTAAACGCGATAGTAGGCGGGCGCCTAAAAATAAACCGATCGCCGAATCAGATAAAAGCTGTTTACAAATAAACTGCAATTTTTAAAGATACATTACACATTTACATTTAACAGGAAATATGTTGAAAGGATAATCAGACACGGTAGTAGTAATCAATATCGCGATCTAGATGTCTAAATGTGCCACTTGTGGCCTCTTAATTTACCAATTCTAATCCCTGTTCCAACGGCATAGTCTAAAAATGGTCAGCAGGTGTTACTGTTTGTATAGTCAGCTACAAAAATATGCATACGGCCAAAGTGCCAAAAATATGTATACACGACCTTAATGTCCAGGCAATAAAGTCCTGTATACATATTTTTGGCACTTTGCTGCTGACTGTACATACTCGCTCTGGAAGCAGTTGTAGTAACTCATTAACTTAATGCCTGTTATTAATGGTGGCCCGTCACTAATTACCCCGTTTTAGGTGTATTTGCATACGATATTGATTGGATGGCGGCTGACGTGGCCACAGATCGGCTGACGTGGCCAGGCCGGCCGATGTGTCCAAGGATAATTATCATCACCACGTGACGAAATTATTGTCTTAAAGCTGCCATCATTTAATAATTTCAATAGGAGACAAACTTACATTCATAAACTCAGGTTGTCTATTGTTTGCCCGAAAGTTATATAAAATAATACTCATATGCCCGAATTTTATTTGCCCGAATTTCATTTGCCCGAATTGTTTGTTTACCATAAAAATGATATGACATATTCTTTGTTTACCCGATTATTCGATTCCAGAACGTACGAGTGCCATATTAATTGTTGTCCATATTATTAAGTGCAATAATATTATTTAATAGAATATTCAAACGCCATACTAAATAATGGTCTTTCTCCGAATCCATGCATGCTTGCTCACGATGCCTTAAGGCAATAAGTCCGCAATTTGTACTTTTATTTTTGTGTAATAAAGTTTTAAATAAATAAATATTCCTGTAGGCGCTCTACAAATATTTACAAACTTGTTATTATTAAACATGTGGTATATATTAAAGTTGTTTTTATTTATAATTTTGTATTATATATTATTAAATAGAATTTTATATTATATTGGAAGTCGGTTCTGGCGCTTCGCCGGCAGCTGCCGCGGCACGCTCGCTTCGCTCGCTCGGCTCGCGCGCTGTAAGGTCACGGTTCAACCTAACACTCCTCCTCGCTTCGCTCGTCGTCGTACCTAAACTGACCTGCCTTAGAGTTGAATAGGTAGGGAAGTTTTCTGACTTATCATAATTTTGTATTATATATTATTAAATAGAATTTTATATTATATTGGAAGTCGGTTCTGGCGCTTCGCCGGCAGCTGCCGCGGCACGCTCGCTTCGCTCGCTCGGCTCGCGCGCTGTATGGTCACGGTTCAACCTAACACTCCTCCTCGCTTCGCTCATCGTCGTACCTAAACTGACCTGCCTTAGAGTTGACTAGGTAGGCAAGTTTCCTGACTTATAATAACTTTGTATTATATATTATTATATTGAAAGTTCACAGTTCTAACCAAACCTAACCTAACCTACTTTCTGGGAAGCAATTTGGATGGCAAATGATATTATGGCTAGTGATCATTATGGCTTACAATGATGATGTCAAATGATATTATTGATATTGATTTTATGGGAAACAAAGTTTCTGGCACGTGACTACTATAGTAAACAAGAAGTATTGCATATGTTATTATGGGAAACAATATAATGGCTTTTGACTATTATGGCAAATGAAATTATGGCAAATGAAATTCTGGCAAATGGGTGTATACCATAAACTCACGCATGTAATTCTTTGTACTTTCCTTTTTCATATGTAGCACTAACTTTTTAGCCTAATTTGGGATAATACTTATTCATTCATATTCATATTCATATATTTATTGATAAAATTAATTACAAGTCAAGCATCAGGTACATAAAATAGATTTACATTTATGTGTAATAATAAATTGCATAAGTCAGTCATTTAAAACTATTAAAAACTAACAAAGATATGGATATCTGGTCCGAAATAAACAATATTTTTTTTGTATGGAGGCGAACACGACGCGAGTTCACTGCGTACAAGTTTTGTATAGCTATCGCTTTCGAATCGCCCAAGTGTGATAAGGCCCGACGGACCGGTCGACTTCTCCAAAGCAATGGGGTGAAGTTCTTAACCCATCACCACATGAGGACTCCATAAGAGATTGTTAAATAAAAAATAATTCAAATTACTAAGTTTTTGTAACGACCTCCCAGCCTAGTTGGTAGTGACCCTGCCTACGAAGCAGGAGGTCCCGGGTTCGAATGCTAGTCAGGGCATTTGTATGTTTATTACGAATCTTTCTTCCTGTGTATTTGTCCCTGAATTATGGATGTTTTCTATGTATTTAAGAATTTATATGTATCTATCTAGTAGGTATATAAATCGTCGTCTAGTACAGTCAAGTGTAAAAATATGGTGGTGCACATCTTACTCAAAAATATGTCCCATAGCACCTTATGCCGGTGTAATAAGAGCATAGTACCATATATATGAGTCGATTATGTCGAACCATATTTTTGCACTTGACTGTACCCACAACTCAAACCTTATTGAGCTTACCCATATTTATTTATTTATTTTATGTAAGCGTTGAGTTCAAGGAAACAACTACCTAATAAAATAGGCCACAGCTTTATCCTCCATCCAGTTTCCCTGTGCTCACACAAGGAAAAGTACGTAAATAGTCTATTGTCTGCTAATGGGCAGCCGATGACATAATTATGGGGAAAACAAAAGAATGCCACTGTTAAATTACTTGTATAAACCATTTATATCGATTGTATAGGTCAGATGACGTGAAACAGTACAGTGAAGTGCAAAAATATGTAGCAACATAAGGTAAACGGCCCAGTGGATGACACTGACCTAGTGGATGACTTTTTGCAGTTTATTTAAAAAAAATAAGATATCGCTATTAATATAACATATCAGCAAAAATAGACAGCTAGTGACATTTGCGAAATATGTTCAGAAACTTACGTCGATTCAATAAATAATTTAGTATTTGAGAGACAGTTTCCATTAACTAGTTGTTTTAGCGAATCTGGTAAGAACTTGTATTGTAAAAATCAAGATCATAACCACAATTATGCGTCTTTTTAGTAAACTGTTAGATAAATTATTAAAGTATTGATATTAAGTAAGTAAGTAAGTAAGTAATTTATTTATTGTATACTGTGTACAGAGAGATAGTAAAAATGCAAAAAACATGTATTCAACAGTTGCTCATTTCGAGCGTACTATTTTATTGCGTGTTCGTATCTAATTATTTTGAATAAATTGCTATTTTGGACGCCGGATGGCTGGTATAGGGAATTTGCCTGTCATTCACTGGTACAATTTCAGAGGTAGCAGAAAACTGAAATAATTTGACAATGGTAAGAATATAATAAAATAAATAAAAATAAAAAGCATTTATTTCAAGCTTCAAGGCTCATAGATAAAATCATACAATTCATATTAAAATAAATTAAAATATTAAAATTAAAATAGTTGCATCAAAAATAAAAACAAATCACATTAATAAAATCATCTAAAAAGAAAACAATAAAAATCACAAATAATTAATCAAAAATATAAAAATGTCAATACTACCTAACTTAAAAAACTAACCTATTCCCGTTTTAACATGCCTGTCGCAGCAGTGCATGATATAGGGACAGTCGAGTCTGTCTGCGATCATCGCCAAAACGGTGTTAGAGCTAGCTCGCACCCGCTGCACTAAGGACGCCGCGCGCGGTCGCATGGTGGTGTGAAAACATGCCGTGCGCGCCGCCGCGAACATGCCCGAGGCGCTGCAGTAGCGAGGCAGCCCCATCACCGCCCTAAACGCGTTGTTGTACTGGACGCGGAGTGCATTGTACGCCTTTTGCGTGTAGTTCGCCCACAAGCTGCACGTGTACAGCGAAGTGCAGTACGCTTTAAAAAGCGTTAACTTCACCTCGCTAGAACACCGCGCAAACCTACGAGCCAACATGTTCGCCCTCACGCACAACGCCCTCCGCTCCCGCTCGATGTCAACATTATCTTTCAGGTCGGCAGTAACGACATGCCCTAAGTATTTAAAACTCTTCACTCTTTCAAGTGGTTCACCATACAGAGTTACGGGCGGTACAACTAATGGTCGGTTACTGCCAGCCCCAAATACCATGTATTGGCTCTTTGACACATTGTATTTTAACCCGTGACTCGTGGCGTACTCCTCACAAATGCCAAGTAGCCGTCTGAGACCGCACACCGACGCGCTCAGCAGCACCATGTCGTCCGCGTAGCTGAGGTTGTTGACACAGACCCCATCCACATGACAGCCGACATGGCGACCGCTGAGCTCGCGGATGAGCTCATCCATATACAAGTTGAAGAGTGCGGGAGACGTCAACCCCCCCTGCCTCACTCCGCACTCCAACCCATATGCCTCAGACATGGCTCCCGCCCACCTGACCCTATTGACCTGGTGTCCATACCAATACTTCAAGATGTTAATTAATTCGCTAGGCGTGTTTATTTTCTCCATCTTGGCCCAGAGTACTTCATAAGACACCAGGTCAAAGGCCTTGGAAAGGTCAAGGAAGCAAGCGTAAACCGGAGTCTGACGGTCATTGTAGTATCTGACTGTATGCTTAAGACACAGTATTGCACTATCTGTGGACAGATGAGGCCTAAACCCAAACTGATTGTCGTGCAGATTCAAATATTTGTCTAACTGTGTATTAAGCAACCAGTCAAACACCTTCGCAATTATTGTTGCCAAAGAAATGGGCCTATAGTTACTTTTATCCGTCAGGTTCCCAGTTTTGTTTTTAACGATAGGCACTACCATCGTTTCTAACATATCACTAGGCATATACGAGTGACTCATACAGAGACTATAAAACATAGCAAGAACTCTTGCACAGTGCGGACCGGCATGCTGGAGATGCTCGATGCTCAGACCGTCATGGCCCGGGGATTTACCTCTTGAAATAGACTTTATTGCCTGTGTGACAGCCTTAGCTGTAAATTTTATCCCCACTGCCATGCCGGTCAAAGTAACGGGCACCGTCCTGCGCGGACCTAAGGGGGACTGCACACGAAACTGATCCTTAAAGGTGTCGGCTATGCTTTTCGGGTCACTCACCCCATCGACGCTCATCGGTAGACCTGGTCGCACTGTCATCTTTTTTGTATCACGCCAAAAGGCCCGGAAATTGCCTTTAGAGTGTTTTTCTGCGAGTGTATTCATTTTTAATTGCTCCTCGTGATTTTGACACCACTTTAACCGAGATTTAAACACTTTTCGACTACTGCACATCTCCTCAAACATTATACCGGACCTAGGCTTTCCGCATGACACCCAATCGAAAAACTTTGCCCTAGCCACCCGATGAGCGCCGACAACGTGTTGATTCCATCCCAAAATCCGCTTGCCTTTTGACCCCTTGGATTTGCAACTCCTGCCACACATCGCTGCCTCACATAATGCATTTACAATGTCCTTATACAAGCAATCCAGAATACGCATATGAGCCACGTTATCACAATAAACATCTGCGCACTTTGTGAAATTTTTATCAAAATCAATGTCGATTTGCTGATCTGTTCTCTCCCCCCACACTACTTTTTTATGATAACTAGTTTTATTTAGTAGTTTAGGTGACAATAAATCTAAATCGCATTCAATGATAAGGGGGAAGTGATCAGACCAGAATGAATCATATTTGACACGAACATTACGTACTGAAAGCACGGCCGCCTGGGTAAGAATAGCATGATCGAGCCAACTCGGGGTTACATGTACTTCGCTAATAAATGTATAAGTGAGGGAAGATAGACCTAATTTCTCTGTATCAATACATGACCAATTCTGTTCCCTACAAAACCCTATTAGCTCCTTAAAAAACAGCTCCCCCGGGTTAGCATTAAAATCTCCTAAAATATAAACTGATTCTATGCCGTATTCATCTATAATTGCACTTACCGAATAATACCTACATTATATGGTCCGCATATCATGCAGAAAGAAGTGGTTTACATATTTGCACAAGCATGAATTAGTTAAGAAGTTATTTGTGAAAATGTGTGAATTCCCTCCTTAAAGTGTCATCCACTGGGCCGTTTACCTTAATCGTCTCGTAAATATGGTACTACAGTCTCATTAAGTACACCAGATTAATGCCATAGGACATATTTTTGAGTAAGATCCACCCATATTTAGACTTGATATCTGTATAATATCAAGTAATAATCAAGTAATGTAATAATCAAGGTTTACATGTTATGCTATGTTAATGGCCACGTTGGTAGTGGCCCTGCCCAAGAAGCAGGACGTCCCTGGTTCGAATCCTGGTTAGGGTAGTTAATTCGGATAATTATCATGGAACCACTTGCTGTGTGGCTTAATTTTTGGGCAGTTTCGCTTGTTTAGGTTTCAATCAGGGGCGTATTTACCCTAGGGCTGAAGGGGCCATGGTCTAGGGCGGGAAACGGCAAAGGGTGGTGAATTCACTGGGCGCCTTTTACTACGGCAAAGTTAAACTAACCCAGGGTGATAAATCTTTAAATACTTACGCCTCAATATGGCATGAAGTAAAAAAAAAACCATTTTTCCCTTTTATAATAAAACAGCCTTTGCGACTTCGTCTCAAAAAGTTTCAACCTTTTTCTCAACCCCCGGGGGATGAATACTTATTGTAAGTATTTACAGAGTAATATTAAACCCATTACCTGAAATGTGATGCCCTCTACCAAGGAGTCGTGGACTGTGACACCTGCAAACAATAGACACATGGGTGAGCACATTTTTTTTATTTTACATTTAATTCAATATTACAGTATGTCCACTACCCAAAGGTTGTCTGCAAGAGATTGTTTTTTAGCCTGTTTACGTCTCCTTTTGTTTGCTATATTTTCTGTTCTGACTTCTATTGAGGTGACCAATAAATATCTGAATAGTACAGTTCAGTCAGCAAAAATATGTGTCACACTCTTATGGCTGTACAAATATGATTGTGTCAGATATTATTGTGGCCTCCATAGCAAAATATACTATTTCAGGTCACTATATGGCTTTCTATATTCAAGGAAAGCCTAACATACATTAAAATGTACACACTTTTTTAGTGTAATTAAAATCTTTCAATAAAATCAATAAAGAAGCATTCTTTTATTTCACTATCAAACTAACTTTACAATTTGATTGAAATCAAATGATTGAGTTATTCTGGACCTGGATCCAGTCAAATTACAGATGAGGTCAGCAGTGGCAGAGCATTCATATTGCTCGATTTCTGCCAGGTTCCCTTGTGTAAACTAGCACAGTTTCAAAATAGTATGGTTTTTTAAGAAATAAATTGTCACTATCACTGTCACTTAATACTATATACACTAGTTTTATGATAGATTAAAAAGGAAATGATGTAGAAATAATAACTCAAATCAACAACTAATATTAATCCTGCCCGCGAATTACTGGGTTATCATGTACACAATAAGTACCTACTTCCCTAACCCTCCCTACATTAGAGCCCGCAAATTACCGGGCTTGGTAACAAAGTATTTCAATTTTCAACTGACGTGTGTATAGCAACCGTTAATAGTTATCTACCCACAAAATGGTATTTGCTTAATAGAGATATCAATAATTAAATTGCAGCAATTTAAAACCATAAACTATTTAACTAATTTATTATATTCTATTTAAATTAACAAGCAGTTGAAATATAAACATTTTTTATTAAAATGATAGATTTTATTATGAAAGTGTAACAGTATTTAGTATGTATTTAGTGGTAATGCTGAGTACATTTGTTTTTACAACAAATAAAGATGTTGAAGATCAAGTAAAAGAAACATTTTGTAACTAGCAATATTACAAAATGTACCCTGATGTAGGTTTAGTACAAAACTTATGCCCAAATGAAGTGTAATTCTCAGTCAGACTTTCGTAACAATGTTGCATGCTACTGGGTAGCTTAGTAGTTGAGAGGGCTCAGAACAGTCTGAACTGACATTTTAACACTTTCCCACCACAACTTTCAATTAACTTTCACAGTCATTGAGTGACTTTAAATTTTACAAAATGTGTCTTAAAATAAGTACGAAGAGAACATCATGTTTTCATAAAATTCATAATCATAAACAAATATACAACACCATGCCCACTGAACATTAAAATGGATGTTTTATTGAAACAACTGTTGTTTCTACAGCTGGTTTTCGGCGGTAAACATAAGCGGCAGGTAATAGATTGGTAAGCAAGATAGCAGGCAGGTGCTGCAGCGTGCAGCGTGCGGCGGGCACCGGCGGCGCCGGGACCCGGGTAGGCCCGCGCGGCGCTCGCCGGCCCTCGCGGCGCTGCGGCACCTAGCTGCGCTTCCTCTCTCCTAGCAGATACCAAAATACTATAAAATGCAACAAAAACGACAAACATGCCCGCCTCGGCCCCGATCCAAAATAAATCGCGTCGCGCGCCACCTTCTATCCGCGATATCACTATTGCAGTTTCACTTCACGCACTACTTTTGGCAAACATGCTGTTTTTCCAGGAGATAACATCCAGGTTCGGGTCAGGCACCTCCGAGATTTGTGCCGAAAGGAAATAATAAAATCGATTTTACCATGGCTCTTTCCCTGGGCTGTCAGTTTGCTGTTGAGCGATAAATCTAATAAAGTCAATATGAAAACGTAACACCACATCAACTTCCGATACATTTTGATGTTATTGTTCGTAATCAAACACTGTTTATTCACATCTCTCAATCTGTATCCGAAAATTTTACGAAATTGTAGTCTCGAGTTCCTACTTTCAACACGCGACTTGTAAATGTGAGAGTAGTACGGACACAGTACGGTGATCGTATGACATTACATTATGCACACATCGAAAATGATTTTACACACATTATATAAACATAAACGTAAACGTCATTGTGTGGGTAGATAGTTTATAAAGTGCGCTAGTTGTTCGAAACAACAAAACCTTCCTAAGTTTTTTTATTGATTAGAATTATTTTTATTTTAACTTATATAAAACTTTTGATCACTTTAACGCTTTTAGTTTTTTTTAATAAAAATTTACAAACACACACGTATTATAGTTATAGGTATTAAAATAGACAGAAATGATCTGGGCCCAGGGCTTATACCACGAAAATCGAACGATTGCGGATTTGTATCTCCATCTCTGTCACATTGGAGTGACAAAGAGGTTTTCCCGTAAATGCCAATTATCGATATTCGGGGTAAGCGTACCGAATTTTCAAAATATTAAAAAAAGTAAACGAGCCACAGACAACCTATACCACTCGAATATATTAACACTAGTGGAGTTCCTTAAATTAATATATTATTTATTTTATTGTATGTGACTATTTAGCATTGTCAAATATAATAAAGAGCGTTTAAGCAAAGGTTTTCTTTATAAGTGACGAATCTCTTGCGTATTGTTCTATAATGACAGTTGTGTGACAGCTACCACATCACAGCTACCTTTGTAAACGTTTCTAAACAGACAGGAATGGAATGAAATTGCAATGCGAATATTGTGTTTATTATTGCTATATTGAATAGTATTCATTGAAAATAATTGTTTTTATTTAGAAATACAGTAGTGGTTCATCAGTGTGCCGTATATTTGTTCATAAGTTCCAAGAAAACCTCAATATATCGCTCTTAAGGGAACTACTCCGTAGACTCATGGAGGAGAATGGTAGGCTTCCAATTTAGATAATCTATTTTTGTTTGTACAAAACATTTGAGTGCAACGTAGTGGTATGAGCCTTTAAAACGATAACCTTATTTATATCTACTGGCTATAAATACAAGAAATTAGAAACAAAACTATAAAAAAATAATTTAAGAACAAAAAAAATATATTTCTTTGGTCACACCTTGTATTATTAAATGTTTACTTATTTTACTAGCGGCAGACAGTGATAGTGACCATCACGATTCTGGTGACTCGTCACCAGAAGAGATGGCCCTAGTTGGCCTAGAAGATGGTGAAGCCGGAATGGTGGTGATGGCAGTTGGAGACGGAGGTGATGAGATGGAAGAGGGTGGAGGAGAGCCAGGTGGGGGAGGGGATGACGAGGAAGAGCAACAGTTTGACATCACTCTGCCAGCAACACACTCGGTTTGATATATTTGAGACTGCTAATCAAAATATGACTCACGAAAGTTTAAATTATACACAAGTATTGTATAAACCTATGTTTCAAGCCCTTTACAGCACTCATTGTACTTTTTTATTAATATTCGTAAAGGCATTTGTTCTTCTTTACACAAATACAGTCAGAGCCGGCCTTAGGTCAGCAAGCGCCGTGTGTGAACTGGTGAACTTGCGCCCACTGGACTGACTTTTTAAACTATAAACACAGACCAACTCTCTCGGGTGCTCTGTGTTGAACTACGTATATAAGCATAGCACAACATTTTTAAATAATTTTGGATTTTTTGAAATTGCATATACTTAGGAAATTTCGACCGGAGGCCTAGTGGTTCGAACGTCTGCACGTATGTGTCATTACTCATTAGCCTACTGACTCTAAATACAATTATTATGAATAGGCAACTTATAAGGCACCAAAACTAAGCGCAAAATGCGGCTTAGGCTAACAGCAGCACACGGTTACTTCTAATACGGCCTGCGCGTCGCTGCCGGCGCCCCCTGAACCTCGGCGCCCCGTGCGATCGCACGCGTCGCATGCACCTAAGGCCGGTACTGAATACAGTAATGTTTCCTTTCAAATAGTTTTTCTATTTGAATGTTTTAAAGTACAATTGCACAGTATGTACGGTCAGCTGCAGAATTAAGTGACCCTCCTGCATAAACTTATCACTTTGTATTTAGGAGGGTTCACTTAACTCTATACCTGACCATACCCAGGCTAAAATAATTGTTCTGTCAAACAGGAATCGAAATTGAGCAAAAAGTTAAAAATCCTGGACTTTAATGTGAAATCGCGTGTTCTCCCCAGACACTAAAGAAAACATTTTTTTTCCAAGGGACTATCTTGAACCCAAAATTACTCCTGGTTTTCCCCAGATAGGTTTTAAAATTCGGACTGATGGCAGCCCTAGGTGGAGTAGGTGGAATTTGCAGTCAACATCAATTATATGCAATGGGTACACCTGCCATCCGTTTGGGTTTCCCCAGATTTGTCGTAGTTTGGAGCCCGTCCGGGGAGCGTCTGAGCATCCGGCCCGGATTTTTAGAACTGTCTGGGCTAAACCCGGACATTTTTGCGTTCTGGTCAATCCCTACCAAAAGCTAAATTTTTAAATTAAAAATGATTTCTTTAGTGTTTGGGGAGAGACCGCGATTTTAATGAAGCGTCCGGGTTTTTTACCTTTTTTGACCGGTTTCGGCAATGTACGAGATGGCAGCCCTACCTAAATACAAAGGTACACATATCTTTGACTTGATCCTAATTAGTTTTTTTACTGTTGACATTGTGGTTTACAGTATCTAGGCACAGACTTGGAACAGCTGGGCGGGCGGCGCATGCTGGAGGCCGGCTGGACGGGCCGCGTGCCCGGCGTGGCGCACCACGGGACAGTGTTCCCCGGGGAGACCGTGCCCATGCTGCTTCCACCGGAGCCTCTCCGCGAAACCATTCTGCAGGAGCGCCTGTTCTGTTTGCTGTGTCCTGAGTGAGTTGAATCTAAATCTAGCTGCTTTCAAATCGGGTTTTACATTTTTTGTACAATCTTGTAGGGCAAAATGTTTTAGTACAATAATATGGGTACACTACATAATTCCCAAAAACTATACGCCGAATTTTTAAATCTCGGATTTTATAATCCGAAATATGGATGAAAACGAAATATGGATGACCATTTTTGTGTTTGTGTGTTTTGTGTAGCGAGTCCGGCAGTATGGTGTCCGGACTAGGCGTGCTGTGCGAGGTGCTGGCGGGCGCGGCGGAGGCCGGCGTGCTGGCGCGCGCCGCGCACCGCGTGCGCCTCAAGCAGCCGCGCGGGCGCCACGTGCACTCCTACAGGAGGTGAGGGTTGGAGCGGCGAGGTGCCGGCGTGCTGGCGCGCGCCGCGCACCGCGTGCGCCTCAAGCAGCCGCGCGGGCGCCACGTGCACTCCTACAGGAGGTGAGGGTTGGAGCGGCGAGGTGCCGGCGTGCTGGCGCGCGCCGCGCACCGCGTGCGCCTCAAGCAGCCGCGCGGGCGCCACGTGCACTCCTACAGGAGGTGAGGGTTGGAGCGGCGAGGTGCCGGCGTGCTGGCGCGCGCCGCGCACCGCGTGCGCCTCAAGCAGCCGCGCGGGCGCCACGTGCACTCCTACAGGAGGTGAGGGTTGGAGCGGCGAGGTGCCGGCGTGCTGGCGCGCGCCGCGCACCGCGTGCGCCTCAAGCAGCCGCGCGGGCGCCACGTGCACTCCTACAGGAGGTGAGGGTTGGAGCGGCGAGGTGCCGGCGTGCTGGCGCGCGCCGCGCACCGCGTGCGCCTCAAGCAGCCGCGCGGGCGCCACGTGCACTCCTACAGGAGGTGAGGGTTGGAGCGGCGAGGTGCCGGCGTGCTGGCGCGCGCCGCGCACCGCGTGCGCCTCAAGCAGCCGCGCGGGCGCCACGTGCACTCCTACAGGAGGTGAGGGTTGGACACTTAGAGCGGCGAGGGAGCAGTGAAGGCGACGGCTGAGGCTGAACGTGCCTTGCGTAATGACTGTAAGGATTACCGCGAGGCGAGTCAATTTTCCGCTAAAGACGTGGAACGTGGGTCCTGCGGGAACATTTCAAACGTCACTTTGACAATTCTCTCATTTTGACACAGGACCCACGCATGAGTGGCGCCGCCTGGTAAGGCGAAAAGACGTTTATCCAGAAATTTTAAATGATCGATTAGGTGACTCGACTTGGAAAAAATCATAACTTTATCATAAAGTAACTTAACTTATCCATTAATTTGCAGCCCTATCATTAAAATTCACCATCGTATTTTTTCAAACTTTTCCGACACACGTTAAAGAAGATATTGACATCAAATTCGCCTTGTTATGTTTACAAGAAAATGCTAGTTCCTATGTAATTCTATAAAAGATTGTTTTCGTGTATCAGTTAAACGACTAAAAAGTAATGTCACTTAGGCTGGATTTGACCAAACTTTTTAACCAAGAGTAACGCTTACTCTTGGATACTAATGTCAAATTCCCATAGTAATTTGACGTTACTATCTGAGAGTAAGCGTTATCCTCGGAATAAAAGTTTGGTAAAACGCAGCATTACAAATGTTACGTAAAAAAACCAAAATAATCCAATTCAAACCACCACAGAAAAAATCATTGCAAATGTCATTAAAAATTAACAATATGGAAATAGAAGAAGTGACCGAGTTTAATTTACTAGGAATAAAAATTGACAGTAGCCTAAATTGGAAATCCCACGTAAAAAATATAATAACAAAATTATCTCGATTTATGTACGCCTTGAGCATTCTTAAAGTAAACACAAACTTCGAAACGGCCTTAACAGCATACTATGCGTACGCAAATTCCTGGCTTAGCTATGGCATAATACTCTGGGGTGCCAGAACGGATGCGCCTCAGCTATTTGTTAGTCAGAAAGACTGTATACGTATCCTCACTAACACACAGAAACCTAATAGCTGTCGTCCTCACTTTATACGGCATAAAATTCTTACCTTACCATGTATATACATTATGGAAGCAGCAATGTTCGTTAGGAATAACTCTAACTTGTTCCCATTACAAAAAGTAACCTCAAATAGACGTAATCATAAAAAACTGTTTTACTTGCCTATCTCAAAACTAGTTATGTACAGAAACGGCCCTTACTGTCAATGCGTAATCATAGCTAACAAACTACCCGAAGAATTGAAACAAGAAAACAATGATAAAAAGTTCAAAAGTAAATTAAAAAAACTGCTCACCGAGAAATGTTACTATACAATTGACGAATACTTAAACGATGATACTTTGTTGGAATGGAATCCTTAACACATTTAAATATAATGCGATAAATAATTTAATGTATAATAATTATTTTTAATGAGTTATGATTATGATTTATGATATTGCTTAGCTTTGTTTACTTTAAATTAACTGATATTATTTTTGACATTTAAATTGGCTATTCACTACATTTTACTTTTATTACTGCATTTTACTGATATTGTTTTGACTTTTGAACTTAAGTAGATTGACATATATAACTGTTATTTTTAGATTATTATTAGTTACATAAATGTTTATATGCATGTTAGAATTAGAAACCCGTAACATTCTGTGCCCTATCAGGGTGTCATGTACCTACTGCCTAACACTAACACCTTTTGTAATGCACATGATTTGTAATGTTGAATATAAATAAGTACGTTTGAGGGGTGGGTACTTTATAAAAAATGCACTAATTAACCACTAATTAAAACTGAGGCTTTATTTCTAGTTACAAGACGCTAAACACAGTACTTGAACACAATTATCACACACTAATTTAACGCACTCGTCACTTTTACTTCACTCCGATTCGCTCTTGATCCGCACTGTATCGCATTCACAATTGAACTACTCTGGCGGCCACCGCCTGCCGCTATATATACCCCCTAGCGGTACTCCTGATGGTTCCAGAATGTTCCAGCCAAATCTTGCCTCGACAGGTCGGCTTCGATTCTAGTAAGTTCGCGAGTAGGTACCTAAGTACTTCTCGCGATCCTTCTAGACGCGGCTGGGTACTAGGCAGGTGTGTCCGCGAGTATTCGAGAACGTTCTCGACTCTTACCGTCTCTTTCTATACTTCTCTTTCACACCCTTCTCGAATGTTCCGTATAGCTATCTCTTTCTAAGAGTGGTCTCTTTCACACACTTCTCGAATGTTCCGTATAGCTACTAGGCAGGTGTGTTCGCGAGCACTCCAGAACATTCTCGATTCTTGCCGTCTCTTTCTATCCTTCTCTTTCACACACTTCTGGAATGTTCCGTATAGCTAGCTCTTTCTAAGAGTGCTATCTCTTTCACTCCTTCGAGAAATTTCGCCATATACTGAATTGTACTTCAGGGGCCCATAAGGGGTCCTGAAAACGCCTAAAAACGAACCGAAAACATGTTTCAGGCGCCTGAAAACAACGGTAACTGGGGTAAATTTTGAATCTTCTAGTATGTGAAAGAGGCACCTCTAAAACGGCCTGAAATCACATTTCAGCCTGCTGAAAACGCTTCTAAGGCATGAAAAATCACATTTGAAGTTTTGTTCACATGACCGGCGTAACACAAAGATAACAATAACGTAACAATCTCGTTTTACACCAATGTTATTATATCCAGGATGCAAATGCTGGAGGTGGTGGTGCTGCCAGAGATGGCGCCGGGCGACCCGCTGCGGCCCTCGCGGCTGGCGTCACTGGACCCGCTGCGGCGGCCGCAGGAGGACACCAGGTCAGTGACACTGGTTATGGCTCAGGTCCTGGCCACGCTACCAAGCCTGCTGTAGTGTGTATGCTACGCCTTACACCCACATTTGTATAACCTTATCCTATATATACTTATGCACGTGTCACTGTAGACAGAATATAATCATAACTCAACGCAACCATTCGTTTCCTTTACGCCCAACACTACACTGCCTCATTAATGTACTTATTACCTACCGTTATAGCCAATGAGGATTACCGCGAGTGAATTCGCCGCGTGCGGCGCGAGTGGACCGTGAGCCCTGAAAAAAGAGGTTAAATGTCATTTTCAGTACTTTTTTGGTGAACTTTAAATTATGTCAAGCTTATTTCTTAAATATGCAATTTTCCAGCAATCATTACATTGAAATATATTAAATACTGGTAAATTGTTATTTTATCTCTAAAGTAAGTTTTAAATCGAATATGTAAAATAACGCGGTCGTTAACTACCGTAAATTTAGAGGTAAGAACGACACGTTTCACGTCACGATTTGTCAAACACATTTGTTATTGGACTACTAACTATTAAAAGATAACAAATGCCAAATAAAACAATTTTAGTTTAGAAAAACGTACATACGTACGAAAAAGAGCTTGCAGACGTGAGCATTAAGCGTCAAATTTGTACTCAGAGCTGCCAACACTGTTAAAACTTTATCTGTTTGCACTTAACAAAACGTCATGTTCCAAGCAAGACTATATGAAAAAGTGCTGCACATGCAGCACTTTTAATGCGTATTTTTGTTTCGGCTGATGGGGTATCTTTTTTTAATTCTACATCTATGGCTTCATCCATTGTAGTAACAACATTATAATACCTAATATAGGTATTTGTTGTCAGGATGGAGCGGTTGCTGCGCGGCATGGACGCGGCGGGCTCGCCGTGGCCCGCGTTCGTGTGGCAGCTGTTCGACTACCGCCGCCTGCGCGCCAGGCTGGCCGACCACTTCGCCACGCTCAGCCTTGGTAGCTACACCTGCTTACATCACCATCCTCCCCGTGGCCCGCGTTCGTGTGGCAGCTGTTCGACTACCGCCGCCTGCGCGCCAGGCTGGCCGACCACTTCGCCACGCTCAGCCTTGGTAGCTACACCTGCTTACATCACCATCCTCCCCGTGGCCCGCGTTCGTGTGGCAGCTGTTCGACTACCGCCGCCTGCGCGCCAGGCTGGCCGACCACTTCGCCACGCTCAGCCTTGGTAGCTACACCTGCTTACATCACCATCCTCCCCGTGGCCCGCGTTCGTGTGGCAGCTGTTCGACTACCGCCGCCTGCGCGCCAGGCTGGCCGACCACTTCGCCACGCTCAGCCTTGGTAGCTACACCTGCTTACATCACCATCCTCCCCGTGGCCCGCGTTCGTGTGGCAGCTGTTCGACTACCGCCGCCTGCGCGCCAGGCTGGCCGACCACTTCGCCACGCTCAGCCTTGGTAGCTACACCTGCTTACATCACCATCCTCCCCGTGGCCCGCGTTCGTGTGGCAGCTGTTCGACTACCGCCGCCTGCGCGCCAGGCTGGCCGACCACTTCGCCACGCTCAGCCTTGGTAGCTACACCTGCTTACATCACCATCCTCCCCGTGGCCCGCGTTCGTGTGGCAGCTGTTCGACTACCGCCGCCTGCGCGCCAGGCTGGCCGACCACTTCGCCACGCTCAGCCTTGGTAGCTACACCTGCTTACATCACCATCCTCCCCGTGGCCCGCGTTCGTGTGGCAGCTGTTCGACTACCGCCGCCTGCGCGCCAGGCTGGCCGACCACTTCGCCACGCTCAGCCTTGGTAGCTACACCTGCTTACATCACCATCCTCCCCGTGGCCCGCGTTCGTGTGGCAGCTGTTCGACTACCGCCGCCTGCGCGCCAGGCTGGCCGACCACTTCGCCACGCTCAGCCTTGGTAGCTACACCTGCTTACATCACCATCCTCCCCGTGGCCCGCGTTCGTGTGGCAGCTGTTCGACTACCGCCGCCTGCGCGCCAGGCTGGCCGACCACTTCGCCACGCTCAGCCTTGGTAGCTACACCTGCTAACATCACCATCACTACATACTATTTATTTATTTATTTATATAAGGAGATCCAACAGCTAGCTACATGACAATGGAATCTTAAATAGATATATAGAGCCAATTACAGGAACTCGCAAATAGTTATGTAATAAAAACATATACTTAAGTATCACGCATCACATATACACACACACACACACACACACACACACACACACACACACACACACACACACACACACACATTGCACACATGAGAGAGATAATAGTGTAAAAACAAAAAGAAAACTGAAAAACCAAGAACAAATTAAAGAGTTATGTTATAAACTTATAACTTAGATACTACCTACATATACAAGCACTCGCTTGCGAGATAAATACAAAATGCCTAATTGAAACACATTTCCGTCAATTTGCGCCTCACGGAGGGAATGTCACAATTAAATATGTCAATATCAAGCTCTTTCGTTAGTTTATTCAAATTACGGCTCGCACGGTTAAGATAACTATTACGTCTGTAGTTGGACGATGTTCGCTTTAATGAGATAGGAGGAAAGTGTCTTTTTGACCGAGAAGGGGTTACGAATGAGATCTGCTGGAGCAATTCCGGACAATCCATCTCACCAGTTATGATTTTAAGGAGGAAAATAACATCAGCAATTTCACGTCGTTTGAATAATGGTACCAGATGCTGTTTCCTACATGTAACTAAGTAATCAGTTCGATTAGAGGGGCACTTAAGTTTATAGCTCAAATACTTTAGAAACTTTTTCTGCACACGTTCTATCCTATCAATGTACGTATTATAGCAGGGGTTCCAAATTTGGGATGCGTATTCAAGTTTACTTCGAACTAGAGAGCAAAACAAGATTTTAAGTGTTTTGGCCTGAGTAAAGTAAACGGAACTACGCATTATAAAACCTAACGTTTTCAGTGCACTACCTACAATCCCTTCAACATGAGTATCAAATAGAAGTTTAGAATCATGTACCACCCCCAAATCTCTCATAGATTGAACCTTATTCAGCGATTGGCCTTTAAGTTTATATGTGGTATTATGTTAATATTCGTCGAGTCGCGTGAGGTCAGATTGAATCAGCAGTGAATCATAGGTCGTATTCACTTTCCCAAAGATCTCCATGTCATCAGCAAAACAAAGTAGTTTAGAATGTATGAAACACTTACTGATGTCGTTAATAAAAATGTTAAAAAGCAGTGGTCCGAGCAGTGAACCCTGGGGGACGCCACTAGGAATGGTCACCGACCCTGAGATGTAATTGTTAAGCACAACTGCCTGGGACCTATTGTCGATATAAGAAGAGAACCATCTCAGTAAGTCACCACAGATTCCGATGTCATACAACTTGGATATCAGGATAGCATGGTCAATACGATCAAAAGCCTTGCTGTAATCCGTGTAAATGACATCAACCTGGGTGCCATTATCCATCGCACCAGTAACATACTCATTGAGAAGGACAAGGTTGGATACTGTCGATCTGCGTTGCAAAAAGCCATGTTGGTTCGAGCTAAAAGAACTTTTCAAGGAAGAAGAGACTTGGTTATATACAATTTTTTCTAACACTTTCGATAATATACATAATTTGGAAATAGGTCTATAATTTTTGATGTCAGTTTTGGGTCCTTTTTTTACGTACTGGTGTGATGAAGGCCGACTTCCACAAAGGCGGGACAATACCCTCTGCGAGTGAGCGCTTAAATAACAAGGAAATGGGAACCGCCAAGCTCTCAGCACAATTTATCAAGAAATGGGCAGGTAGGTCATCGGGGCCAGCAGACTTAGACGGGTCTAGTCTAAGTAGCATGTTTTTAACTTTTACAGAGCTTACACCAATATGCGTCAAGATAGCTGTAGAATTAACAACATTACCAGGAATAGGAACAGTGTTAGTGGAATTTGATGATGAAAATGATGATAAGAAATAATCTGAAAAAGCCCTGCATATGTCTGGTCCAGTGTTAATTAAGTCACCATCATAATTTAGACTATTAGGTATGCCATGTGATTTAGACCGCGATTTGACAAATGACCAGAACTGTTTAGGGTTTTTACATATATTACTCTCGACATTGCGAATATAATTAGCAAAACACTGTTGCTCCAGCCTTCGAACTCTGTCCCGCTGTACAGTAAACGATACCAAATCAGATTTATTCCTATATTTTTTATATTTTTTCAAATATTTAAATTTTTCCTTAATAGCACATTTTAGAGGACGTGAAAACCACGACTATAGAACAAAGTCGCTTGATGTCTGTCCTGTATGCTTAGATCTTTAACGTTGTGTTATACCACAGCGTAGGGATGTATTCCATACAGTGAGGTAACTTCATACACGGCCAGCGGCTCGGTGGTTGTGCTGCGGCTCAGGGTTGTCAAAAACTATGCGAAACATATTACAGTCTGATTGGCAAACTAATTTCCATTTTACATCCCTTAAAATAGACCGCCGAATTTTCATAGAAATTCGGCGGCGTCTCCTCCCCGCCTCCTTCCCCGCGCACCCCCTATCGATGACCCAGAAATCGGCGGAGTTAACCCACTGTATAGAATACATGCTTTCGCTGTGGTTATACTATCTAGTGATAAATTGTATTCATATTCACGTTCATATTATACCCGTGCTAAGCCGGGGCGGTCGCTAAATTCGATACCATTTGACCTTGCACACTTGTGACACTTAAATAAGTAAATGAGTTGTTTGTTTTGAAGAGGACAAGATGCCGCTGGACGCGGTGTCGCTGTCGTTCTGGGTGGCGTCGAACCTGGCGCTGTCGGCGCGCGACCGGCTCGCGCTGTTCGCCGTCGACAACGCGCTGCTGCGGCTGAGCCTCGCGCTGCGCTGCATCGACCGGGTATGTTGTGTTGTTGTTGTGGTGTCCCACCCACCTGGCGCTGTCGGCGCGCGACCGGCTCGCGCTGTTCGCCGTCGACAACGCGCTGCTGCGGCTGAGCCTCGCGCTGCGCTGCATCGACCGGGTATGTTGTGTTGTTGTTGTGGTGTCCCACCCACCTGGCGCTGTCGGCGCGCGACCGGCTCGCGCTGTTCGCCGTCGACAACGCGCTGCTGCGGCTGAGCCTCGCGCTGCGCTGCATCGACCGGGTATGTTGTGTTGTTGTTGTGGTGTCCCACCCACCTGGCGCTGTCGGCGCGCGACCGGCTCGCGCTGTTCGCCGTCGACAACGCGCTGCTGCGGCTGAGCCTCGCGCTGCGCTGCATCGACCGGGTATGTTGTGTTGTTGTTGTGGTGTCCCACCCACCTGGCGCTGTCGGCGCGCACCGGGTATGTTATGTTATGGAGGGCTCTCATGCACCTCTCTGTCACCCCATTTTTAACACTGCTGCAGGTCATTTCCCGGCGGCATTTCTCCATTTCTTCCTCCTAGCCTCCCTGTTTTCTTGCAGAACGTCAGGACATCACTGAGCTCCTCCTCTAGCCTATCCCTACCAAACACATTACACCGCAGTGCCGCATACTGCATTCCGCCAGAACACGCTTGCTGTTTTACTCTTGCCCAATGTGAGTTGATTGGGTAACCTGTGTAACCCTTTAAGCTGGTAATTGATGGTGTATGTGTTTGTGCAGTCGATGGCGCTGTGCTGCGGCACCTGCGGCGCGGAGCTGTCGCGCCGTGAGCACGTGTTCGCCATGTCCAGCGACGGCGTGCACGCCAACTACACTAACTACGGTCAGTATGTACCAGTGTGCGGAAATGCGCTTAGAGGAGCTTGAGTTCAGATGAGAAAGAAATAACAGTAAATCATAGTTCGAACATAATTTTGCTCTCTTTTGTATTTTCGTAACTTGAAAGGCGCGGCATAATGTAAAACCGTTATACTCCGGTGGTGTTATAGTCTGACAACTGAGCGCTGTTACTGCGCTCGGTTGCTTGTCGGACTATAACTATATATATTTATGTTGTTTTTTTAGGGGGTTTCATGCACGACGTGGTGACGGTACGGACGGCGCACGACACGCTGCTGGGCCCGCCGAGCGCCGAGTACTCGTGGTTCCCCGGCTACCGCTGGCGCGTGGCGCAGTGCGGCGCGTGCGGCACGCACGTGGGCTGGAGGTATGTGTGTGGCATGCGACACGTGTGGCACGACACGCTGCTGGGCCCGCCGAGCGCCGAGTACTCGTGGTTCCCCGGCTACCGCTGGCGCGTGGCGCAGTGCGGCGCGTGCGGCACGCACGTGGGCTGGAGGTATGTGTGTGGCATGCGACACGTGTGGCACGACACGCTGCTGGGCCCGCCGAGCGCCGAGTACTCGTGGTTCCCCGGCTACCGCTGGCGCGTGGCGCAGTGCGGCGCGTGCGGCACGCACGTGGGCTGGAGGTATGTGTGTGGCATGCGACACGTGTGGCACGACACGCTGCTGGGCCCGCCGAGCGCCGAGTACTCGTGGTTCCCCGGCTACCGCTGGCGCGTGGCGCAGTGCGGCGCGTGCGGCACGCACGTGGGCTGGAGGTATGTGTGTGGCATGCGACACGTGTGGCACGACACGCTGCTGGGCCCGCCGAGCGCCGAGTACTCGTGGTTCCCCGGCTACCGCTGGCGCGTGGCGCAGTGCGGCGCGTGCGGCACGCACGTGGGCTGGAGGTATGTGTGTGGCATGCGACACGTGTGGCACGACACGCTGCTGGGCCCGCCGAGCGCCGAGTACTCGTGGTTCCCCGGCTACCGCTGGCGCGTGGCGCAGTGCGGCGCGTGCGGCACGCACGTGGGCTGGAGGTATGTGTGTGGCATGCGACACGTGTGGCACGACACGCTGCTGGGCCCGCCGAGCGCCGAGTACTCGTGGTTCCCCGGCTACCGCTGGCGCGTGGCGCAGTGCGGCGCGTGCGGCACGCACGTGGGCTGGAGGTATGTGTGTGGCATGCGACACGTGTGGCACGACACGCTGCTGGGCCCGCCGAGCGCCGAGTACTCGTGGTTCCCCGGCTACCGCTGGCGCGTGGCGCAGTGCGGCGCGTGCGGCACGCACGTGGGCTGGAGGTATGTGTGTGGCATGCGACACGTGTGGCACGACACGCTGCTGGGCCCGCCGAGCGCCGAGTACTCGTGGTTCCCCGGCTACCGCTGGCGCGTGGCGCAGTGCGGCGCGTGCGGCACGCACGTGGGCTGGAGGTATGTGTGTGGCATGCGACACGTGTGGCACGACACGCTGCTGGGCCCGCCGAGCGCCGAGTACTCGTGGTTCCCCGGCTACCGCTGGCGCGTGGCGCAGTGCGGCGCGTGCGGCACGCACGTGGGCTGGAGGTATGTGTGTGGCATGCGACACGTGTGGCACGACACGCTGCTGGGCCCGCCGAGCGCCGAGTACTCGTGGTTCCCCGGCTACCGCTGGCGCGTGGCGCAGTGCGGCGCGTGCGGCACGCACGTGGGCTGGAGGTATGTGTGTGGCATGCGACACGTGTGGCACGACACGCTGCTGGGCCCGCCGAGCGCCGAGTACTCGTGGTTCCCCGGCTACCGCTGGCGCGTGGCGCAGTGCGGCGCGTGCGGCACGCACGTGGGCTGGAGGTATGCGTGTGGCATGCGACACGTGAGGCACACCACTCAGCAATTTCACAGAAGAAAAAAAATCTTGTGATTTTGCCAATCTCGCCCCCTTCTTACCCTCCTTACTTTACTATAATATAGTATTGGCATTTGTCAGGTTTGACGCGATGAAGCGCAAGCTGCGACCATCGCAGTTCTTCGCGCTGTGCCGCAACGTGGTGGCGCCGCGCGCCGACCACGCCGACTACGGCGCGCCGCGCCCGGACGCGGACGCGGACTCGATTTGAACGCCGACGCCGAGAAGTTCGGTCCGTAGCGTCAAGCCGATGTAACGAGCGGGGAATGGTTAAACATGTAAACAAATACGAGTAGGTACCTATACCTACCATACGACTCTTCATTTATATGGAAGGCTGACCCGTAATATTTATGCTCTCAAACATGATCGGAAATGTATGCATTAATGTCACGAAATGAAGAGATGAAGTTTCTTGTTTATGGCTCCCCACATTTACTTTCTGGCCTTAGGCCGTGAAGTAATGTATGGCGTAAGTATGAACGAAACATTATTGTCCGCTGCTCTAACTTTTTATATTTGCGTACTAACACTAAACTGACAAAGGAAAAATGACATACAGCCAACAACCACTAGATACATGCGACATTAAATAAAACAAATTCTATGGTTCTATGTATATTTATGTGCGGTTAAACATGGTGCTCGAATAGCTCGTTCAATTGGCATGTTTACAAAATAAAAATGGTATATAGATTAGTTGACGTTATTCTTATTAAATAGCTATACATCATTATATTTTTTTATTATTTGATATATTAAGTCGGATGTTTAGAGGGTTTTTTATATAGAGCCGCTATGTACAAATGTATAAAGGTTCTTAAAACAATAAATTAAAAAAAAACTTGATCATGGAGATTACATTCAAAACTAAAAAGTGAGGTTATTACGAATATGTCGGTTTGTTTACATTGTTTGCATGTTGGATTAACGGCGATTTTTATTTATTTATTTATTATTTATTATTTATTTATTGGAAAACCAACAGCACGTAACACAATGTTAACGATTTGTATAAAAACAAGAGGCCAATTACAGGTTTTCACTGATAGCAATCTTATAGAAGTTTACTTCACTGGTTAAACAATTATATAAAGTTACGATTCTGCATAGACTAGGCAAATACATACATAGCTATAAAAAAAAAAAAAAAAAACAGAAATTATGACAATACAAAATCCTTGAGACAAAATGGAAAATAGAATAAAAAAGAAGAAAAAAGAAGAAAGGGCAAGCTCATTCAAAGAATTTTAGCATTAAAGTACGGCGTATAGACTGCGTACTTTGATTAAACACATCAATGTCATGCTCTCTTGTTAGCCTGTTAAGTGTTCTACCCGCGCGAACGAGGAAGCTGTTACGTCTGTAGTTTGAGCGTGCAAAGGGAACAGAAATAGGGGGATAATACCTTTTAACTCTATTAGGAGTGTTGAACATAATACTACTAAGCAGTTCAGGACAGTCAATGCTGCCATTAGTAATTTTTAAGAAATATATAATATCAGCAATTTCGCGACGCTGTGACAAAGGTAACAAATGGTGTTTCTTACACACGCTAATGTAATTGCATGAGTTATATGGGGTACGTAATTTGAAGCAGAGAAACTTAATGAATTTTCCGCTCAATCCTATCAATATAAACGTTGTAGCAAGGGTTCCAGATCTGGGAAGCATACTCAAGTTTGCTTCTTACAAACGAACAATACAGGATCTTAAAAGTTTTTGCCTGTATAAAATCGGAAGAACTACGCATTATGAACCCAAGAGACTTAGTAGCGCTCTTTACAATGCTATCAATGTGAGAGTCAAATAGTAATTTAGAATCATGCACTACACCTAGATCTCTTAGAAAAGGTACTCTTAATAAACACTGATTATTTATAGCATAAGCAGAAATAATCGGTGATTGCTGACGAGAGAAAGTAACCACATGACATTTAGAAAGGTTAAGATCCAACTTATTTTCATTACAATAAATAGCAAGACGATCGAGATCTGTTTGAACTAAAGCAACATCGTTATCTGATTTAATCCGAGCAATAATTTTCATATCATCTGCGAAACAAAGCAATTTAGAAAACTGAAAGCATACAGAGATATCATCAATGAATATATTAAAGAGCAAAGGGCCAAGCAAAGATCCTTGAGGGACACCGCTCGGAACCTTAACCCAACCAGAAACGTAATTACTTATAACAACAGCTTGAGAACGATTACTGATGTATGAGGAGAACCACCTCAACAAGTCGCCATTTATCCCTAGGCGTTGGAGTTTCATCATAAGCAACTTGTGGTTAATACGATCGAACGCCTTACTATAGTCCGTGTAAATTACATCTACCTGACTACCGTTATCCATTGTATCTGTAATAAAATCATTTAATAAAACCAAGTTGGACACCGTAGATTTCCGCTGCATAAAACCATGCTGACATTGATTAAAAGAATGTCTAATAGCATCATAAACTTGTGCATACACTATTTTTTCAAAAACCTTTGCTAGAATACACAGTTTAGACACAGGTCTGTAATTGACCACATCAATCCGAGACCCCTTTTTGTAAACCGGAGTAATAAATGCAGATTTCCATATATTAGGAACGACACACTCACTAAGTGACCGTTTAAACAGCAGTTCAACAGGCTTCAATAAACCTTTAGCACAATTCGTTAAAAACTGAGCCGGAAGCTCATCAGGACCTGCTGATTTAGAGGAGTCAAGGTTAAGAAGTAACCGAAGAATGAAGTCCGGAATAACTTCAATTTTAAATATTTCAGTCGGTGAGTTCCAGTTACTATTGTAAGGCAATACATCTGAGCTATCTGGTCTATTATTAGAAGTAGAAAAAGTTGTATAGAAATAGTCAGAGAAAGCACTGCATATATCTGCACCACCTGAAATCACCCTATCACCATACTTCAAGGAACCAGGTATACCATGAGAATTGCTCCGCGATTTAATATAGGTCCAAAATTGCTTAGGATTCCGAGTAATATTGCTCTCAATGCGATTAATGTATGTCGAATAACACTCCCGTTCAATTCGTTTAACCCGGTCTCTTAAAATACAATAAGAGGTATGATCAGATTTATTGCCATAAATTTTATATTTTTTCAAGTACTTAGTTTTTTCTTTAATAACTTTTTTTAAAGATGCTGAAAACCATGGCGGAAAGGTACACGTGTTAAGGACCTTATACGGAATATATTTATCTCTTAGTTTTTTAAAAGTAGAATAAAAAAACTCAATGCATTGATCAAGTGATCTAATAGAGAATTCACCTACCCAATTAATTAAGAATAACTCGTTATTTATCGAGGTATAATCCCCCTTGTTAAAATAAAATTTATAGCGCGATGCAGGTTTAATAGACTTTAATACAGAAAATTGCAGTGAAATAATTAGGGCTTCGTGGTAAGGGTCAATTGGAACTAGAGGATCACAACAATTGTTAACGCACACGATATCGTTACATAATACTAAATCTAATGTTTTGTTATAGCGATTACGGACCCCATTGTATTGACACAAGTTAAGCAAATTTAAATCATCAATAAAACCACGCTCCTCCGCCGTTATATAATTAACGGGGGTTAAACATGAATCTTGGCTCAACCATTCTATATTACTCATATTAAAATCCCCGGCAATCAAGAACTTATCATTGGGGTGATTAATTATAATATTCTCAAGCTGACTGCAAAAATTAGATAGTTGTTGGGAAAACGTAAATCCTCTATTTTGATTGCATAAATATAGGACGCATAGGTGAACCTTAACTATTTTTTTAGAGTCATCTGATATAGACAAGGTGACCCACAAATCCTCAGCTGAGGAGTGGTACTCAGGGCATGGCACCATGGCCAGATCCCTGCGAGCAGCGATGAGCACACCGCCGCCACGACCTTGACCGGTGAGCGCCGCATCACGGTCACGTCTGCAAACCATATATCGGTCATCGAATAGCTCACTATCTAAAACTCCATCGAGAAGCCACGTTTCCGTCAACATAATAATATCATAGCAAGCCAAACTCAAATTCCTATAAAATGTCAATGTTTTGGTCCGTAAACCCCTCACATTCTGGTAGTAAATTGTTGGATATCTAAATTTATCGTCCTCTATTAAAATATATATTTAAAAACATTATATTAAGACATAATAATGAATTGAACATAAAAAATGCGTCAATTGAGTAATAAGGAGTAGCAATCCAGAAACTCAAAGTTGTAAAATCATTTAAATAATCGCCCACAGACATAAACAGCTTCACATCAGCGCGAGAGAGTAAGATATAAACAAGCACGACTGTCGGATACGTTAGACAAGGATAAATATCTTTTAATGAGCTCAACAACAAAAATAACAGTAGCACGATGCAAAAAATGCAATCGGCGATAAGCGGCAGGCCTAGACAATAACAACTCCCGACCGGTTTAGGCCGGACAAAGGTACTCAAAGTTTGCGTGAGCAATAACACATTTAATATAAAGAACAGCTTCACCACTTTAAATAGCCAATGAATTGATAATGACAAAACTAAGTACATTACGAACTTGATTGAAGCAATTTGTTTAAATCATTATCACTATTAATAATAAATACTTTGGACGAAACATTCTTGCGCACATGAATTTTAGCGAATTTAACCCATATGTACTCATATCCTTTCGATTTCAGAGTACTCTTCGTCTTCGTCAGCAGCTGCTTGTACGTAGGAGTCAAGTGATCATTAACGAAGATCCGTTGATTACTGCCCTGAAATCCGATTTCATCTGCCGTGATGGTCTTCTTGCGACGCGCTGAAGCTACGAAATCTTCTTTTATGTATCTGTTTATAAAGCCTACAATGATATACTTCTCATTTGAGTTCTGAATAGGGACCCTTGAAATATAATTGATACTATTCTTATCAATTGAGAAGCCCACAACACCGCAAATCCTGCCCAGGATCAAGAAAAGGTCCTCATTCTTCTTAAGAGGGACCCCCTTAATTTCCACATTGTTGAGACGTTGCCACTGATCCCTACTAGCGAATTCACTTTTGAGAGAAGTTACTTCTTGGCCTAAAGTTTGAACCTTGTCGTGTAGGATCTCAATCTCAGGAATCTTGGTCTCGACTTCAATTATACGTGAAATACACTCATCCAATTTTACCTATTCTTCTTCTTCTTTATGTGCCGTCTCCATCCCGGAGGTTGGCGACCTTATGTCTAAATGCCGTTCTTTCTGAAGCCATGCGAATTAGCTCTTCCGTACTGTCAACGTCCAGCCAGTCTCTTATGTTTCTTGCCCATGATATTCTTCTTCTGCCACGTCCTCGTTTGCCCTCTATCTTGCCTTCAATAATTAGTTTTAACAAATCGTATTTAGAGTTCCGGTATATATGTCCAAAATATGCTATTTTCCTTTTTTTGATAGTTATTACGACTTCCGTGTTTTTCTTCATTAATAACATGACTCGTTCATTGCTAACTCTGTCCGTCCATTTAATTTTAAGCATTCTACGATAGATCCACATTTCAAAAGCCTGCAATTTACTTATTAAATTTTTCCTTAGCGTCCAGCTTTCGGAGCCATACATCAGAATTGGAAGAATATAGCATTTAACCATTCGCCATCTTAAGTCCAAATTGATTTTCCTGTTCGTCAACAGTTTCTTCATATTCTGAAAGGCAGTCTTGGCAACACCAATTCTAGTTTTAATTTCCTGTTCTGGGTCCCACGTTTCATTAAACCAACAGCCAAGGTATTTGTATTTACTAACTCTTTCCAAAATATTTGAGCCTAGTCTTAAGGGGGGTGTTTGTGCCTTGACTTTACTAACAACCATGTGTTTTGACTTTTTAGTGTTGATTTTTAGTCCATAATGTTGAAGTGCATCATTTAATTTTTCGAGCATAATTTGAAGGTCATCGGGGTTTTCAGCCAGGAGAACAGTATCATCGGCATACCGTATATTATTTATAAGCTTCCCATTCACACGAATGCCAACGTCGATATCCTCGAGCGCCATTTTAAAAATATTTTCCGAATAAATATTAAATAAGCAGGGTGAGAGAATGCATCCCTGTCGTACCCCTTTTTCTATATTTACTTCTTTGGATGTGTTATTGTTTACTCTAATCTTTGCTTTTTGGTTATAATATAACTTTTCAATAAATCTTATATCTTTCCCATCACAGCCGACAGATTTTAGAATTTCGAAAAGTTTGTCATGTTTTACGTTATCAAAGGCCTTTTCAAAATCTATAAAACACATGTGAACATCTCTTTGCACATCTATGCATCTCTGAACTAGGTTTACTACAGCGACTAAAGCATCTCTAGTGCCTAAACCTGATCTGAAGCCAAATTGTGTTTCGCTTATATTCTCTTCAAATTTTCTATATACCCTGCCGTGCAGTATTTTCAAAAACCACTTTAGAAAGTGACTTGTTACACTGATCATTCTATGGTCACCGCAGGATCTCGCATTAACTTTCTTTGGTAAAGGTGTAAACAATGAGACCAGCCAGTCCTCTGGCAGCACATCGTCAGTATTATATAACTTGTTAAACAAAAGATTAATTTCTTCTATATTGTAATCATGCATGAGTTTCAAAATTTCCACTATTATTCCATCAGGACCCACAGCCTTTCTGTCCTTCATACGCTTGAGAGTGGTTGTAAGTTCAGACTTGAGTATAGGAGGTCCTTCCATATTGTCTTCATGTGTCAACGTACCGCCTTGTCGGTCATCCTTGAACAGATTCTGTACATAATCTTCCCACACTTCACACGCCTCAATTTCATCGGTCACTATTTTATTGTTCTTGTCCACTAACACATTAGGTATACGCTTCTTGTTTCTGTCTGTAAACTCTCTGACTCTTTTATGCAGATTATAGCTGTCATGTTTCCTTTGTAGTTCCTCTATCTCTGCACATTTGTTTTCTAACCATTGCGTCCTAGCAGCACTAATTTTCCTTTCAATTAAATTATCTATGTTTTTATATTTAACAACATCAGAGTTTTTATAGAGTCGGCGTTGGTCCATCAACTGCATTATCTCCTCTGTCATCCATTCATGTCGTTTTATGTTTTGTTTGGGAGCTAGGTGTTCCACTGTAATTTCTTTTATTTTTGAAGCCAGCATTAAGCATGTAGTTCTTGGGTCGTGCCCACTTTGGCATATTGGTTTAATGCAGTTGTTGAGCTTGACGCTAACCGATTTTTTAACGTTTTCCTCCTTAAGGCGGTCTATATCTATTTTTACGAATTGGGTGTTCTTTGGTTTAAGCTTTTTTAATTTAATTTTAACTTTAGCGACAAGAGGGTTATGGTCTGACTTCACATCCACGCCAGGGTAAGTTTTCACGTTAATAATAGAGTTCTTAAATCTTTCATTCACCATTATATAATCGATTTGGTTCCTGACTATATGTGAAGGCTTATCGGCAGGTGATCGCCAAGTATAGAGTCTCCGCGGTGGATGTTGAAACCAAGTATTTGTGATTACCAAATTATGTTCAGTACAGAATTCAATAAGTCTATCCCCCCTTTCGTTTCTTGTACCCAGTCCAAACTTTCCGACAATTTTTCCTACCTCACCTTCACCTACTTTGGCATTTAGATCTCCCATTACTATAACAACTTCTTGACATTTTACTAATTCTATTGCTTTGTTAACTTCTTCATAAAATTCTTCTATTTCTTGTTCTTCACTATCAGCTGTAGGCGCGTAAAGTTGTATTAGATTTATGTTAAAAGGCTGAGCGTTAATTTTAAGCATCATGCATCTATTTGACAAATGAATTATATTTGATATGTATTTCTTTAATTCATTCCTCACCAAAAATCCTACTCCATGATAGTTAGCTTTCAGACCTACTGGGTTCCCGGTGTAATAAAGTGTAAATTCCTCTTCACATATAGTTCCGCAGTCCAATAATTTAATCTCGCTTAGACCTAATATATTAACATCCAATCTTGCCATCTCGGCTATGACATTTTCTATTTTACCTGGCTTGTTGAGTCCTCTGACGTTCCATGTACTTATCTTCATGTATTTATCCTTGTTCTTCGTGGTGACTTTCAAACGTTTCGCATTAGATTCTTCGCCAGTAACACATTTCACATCGTTGAGCCCGGCTACTCCACGACGCCGAGTGCTAGTCGGTTTGTATGGCATACTATTGTTAGTTAACGACATGACATAAGGTTTACTAAGGGCAATTCTAATTACAGTGGGACCCCAATTCCTTCTGCATCAAGCATTTCTGAGTTCATTTACTCTCCAAGGCCGCTGTAGCCTCTTCTAACTGCATGGGAGGCCCTGCAGTTAGGGGAATGGATATACCGCCATTAGTTCGGTCGCCAGAGCCTCTTCCGTTTTCCAGCAGGGAGCACCACGGAGCGGTGATATGCCACTCCGCCGCCATCCGGCGCGGGCAGGTGAGGTTGACAATAGGGTCGGATGAGATCTTGGCTCCGTTCTCCCCTTACTCCCCTTTTACCTATACCTGATGTTAAATGTCGCACCGCGTCGCCACCATGTTCTTCTTATAGTCAATTCATAACGGCACACAAATGAGAATTTTTCTACTTAAGTATAATTTACCAGCAGACCCCCTACATTTGGTGCCGCTGACGTAAATGTTACGGAATGTACTACTCAATTTCATTTGAAAATTGAGGTACTGGCAGGTACTAGCTCTGTAAACTCTCTGTCTGTGACTGTGTGTCTGTCTATGTGTGTGTGTGTGTGTATGTTAGTGTGATCTATCAATTATCACTTTTATGGTAATTATCAATGAAATTGATGATAAGTACCTATGTTATAATTATTTAATATAAATCTCATTGATCATTATGAAAAGTGCCTTAGTCGATATTTATCACATTTGTGTGCCAGTACCTAATATCTGCTTTGTATTGATTAAATTACACATATACTATCATACTTGTTTAAATAAAGTGATTATATTCTTTGTTCATATATCCTTTTCTTGCGAAACTCAAGACTTATAAAATAAAATAATGAGGTATATGTGAAATACCAAAAATAAACTGAGTAAGGGCCCAGCCCAGTGTCTAGCGCCCATGTCACGATCGAAATTGCTCATACATACAATAAGACGCATTTTTCGTTCGTACATAACATATATTTCAGAATATTATTTACTCAAAAATAAAAACATTTATTAAAACTGATACTTTCATTTCAATGAGGATCACCGCGAGACGATTTTCCGCTAGGGGCGCTAGTGTAACGTGAGTCCTGTGGGAACATTTCAAACGTCACATTGACAATTCTCTCATACTGACACAGCCGCACAGGACCCACGCATGAGTGGCGCCGCCTGGTGAGCGACAATACGGTAGCTCCCATTGATATGTTTTATGAATTTGATCTCGTTTTCCTGAATAGGTGATCGTAAAAGTAGTAGAACTAAAGAAAACAATGCTACTGAGTGGAAATACGATTACACATTAGTTGGCGAATATCGGGTTGCTCAAATTCTATATTAAATATAAGTAGGTACTTTCGTACCAGTTTTGTTGGAACGATGCGCACACGCAGTTTTAAGGCCGGCCCTAATAGTGCGTTAAGTCGCTTAATTTTGTAGAATAAGAGTTACTTTTTAAAACGAAATATTTTCCATATAAATTTGTTTTGTGAGCTCCCGATATTTGGGCACTGTTGCCAGCTCCATTCACGGTGTAACACTACCAGAATATCGGGAGTTCACAAAAACAAATATACATGGTAAGTATCTCGTTTTGAATAGTAATTATAATGTCAAATTAGAATTACCGTGTTACCTTAAAATTGTAAACCTGTTCTCTTGTCAAATAATCATGATTTTCGTAAACAAACATCTGATAAACAGCAAACTTACTACTCGCACTTAATACGACAGAATGAGATAAACAATATAAAAGTTGCCAGCTCAAGCTCCTTCCGTAAATGTTTCTCTTTTTTGTCGCACTGTATGTATAGTTATTATTCTATTGCTTCTGACTGACAGAATTGATTTGCCAGACTGTAGATATATCTGTGCTAGTATATTGTGATGTGACCTATTTGGACGTATATATTACTAGTAACATGTTGTACACTACCTAATTTCGTTAAGTCTAGTATGGAATAATAGCTTATTAATATTGTCTTCTGTTACCGCGAAAACGAGTGCTGTAAAGGGCTCGAAACGTAGAATCATGGTGTTAATAAACGCGATTAATCCGTTCTAAAGTGTTTAATTTCAATAATAGCTTATTATTCACTGAAACCGTAAGGTTAATCCTGCTCACGACTCATGAATCAGCCTGTATAGTAACTATAAATAGGAACATTTCATCATCTTAACCCTGTGAAAACGAGTGATGTAAAGGGCTCGAAACGTAGGGTCATTGCAACTTTGCTTTGTAACATTAAGATTACTGTGTTGATAGTCGATATTTGTATTTTATTTGTCTATTTAAATTAAAACAGAACTCTTTATTTCTTCAATAAAATGTTATGCTTAAATGAACCTAAGAATTATAATCAAATGAAGTATTCATGATGTTTATTATGATTACAGGAAGAGATGTCAAATAAAAATAGCAATACATGTATTCTGTTTATTATACTTAGTAAATATTGCAAATTATATACATTATTGTTTTAAATAATGTCTTTTATTTCTAAAGCTTAATGTTAATATAAAATTATACTCTAGGTAGTCTAGGATGAAACCATGATTTAATCTTATGAGATACTTATCTTTTACCATAAACCCTAAGTAAGTCACACTATTCTAGTTATGATATCTGAAAATAAGGCTTCTCCACACAGCGAGCCGCCTCGCGAGAAAATTGCCGCGCGAAACAGCTTGTTCAGTGTAGACGTGCTACGCCCGAGGCATTTCTGCCTCGCCTACAGTCAAGTGCAAAAATATGTTTCGACATAATCGACTCATAAATATGGTACTACGCTCTTATTACACCGGCATAAAGTGCTATGGGACATATTTTTGAGTAAGATGTGCACCACCATATTTTTACACTTGACTGTACCCTTCACCCGGGTGAGACACGTCGACACAGGTCTCTCTGCAACACTTTCTTATTTCAAACGTTTAAAGTGCGTTCCGCCAATTATATGAGCTGAAGCTGTGAGTATGACATCTCTGTCAATTCATAATTTATATATAGTAGTGTGACTACTTACAAAAAAAATGAAACAAAACATTTATTAATAAATGATTTGATTCGTACTTTACAATTGTATACCACTTCAAAGTTTCGACAGTTTGTTTGCTTGAAGAGGATAACGTAGTTTGACTCTAACATGGAACGTTGCCGATACTGGAGCAAGGTGATAGATAGTAGAACGTCCAGGAGGCGGTTATTAGACCTTCCGTAAGTTCCTCAAATTATTTATGAAAATTGAATTTTGCAATAATTTATTTTTTAACACCTTGGCTGCTTTGATGATATATCTGATGGCGACTCTACTTAGTATTTTACTTATAGCTACGTAACGTGTGGGCGACAGACACATAACGCCTCTGCATTGATGCGGCTTAAACCCTGAATTGAAAAGCTTGACGCACACACGGTTAGAGCCGATTCAAAAACCATGTGATGGATTGGGGGAGGGGGGGTCAGTTAAAATATCACAAATGATCGCGATATTTGGTCCTAGAAGACATCACGTGATTAGTCAACATTATTCTAAATACGTCAAAAAACGGTCAAATATGATCACATGATTTTTGAACAAGCCCTTAGGCGCAGAGTAGCGTTGAAAAAGTCCGGAAGATATCCGATTTTTTCACAGACGACTCGTTTTTTTTTCGGATTCTTTAGGAAAAAATCAATGAAAGTTTCCGCTCTATATTTCATCTCTAAATCAATGGAAATTAGGTCTAATTTACACCTACAACAGGGCTACATCGATTACATTGACGAAGAAACAATTGAAACAGATGAAAGGAGTGACAGTGATAGTGACATTATTTATTTCCTAAAAAACCCGAAAACTTCGGAAAAAAACCGAAAGTTTGATTAAATCATGAAAAAAACATTCGTTTTTTTCCGGCATTTTCAACGCTAGCGCAGAGTGAAGCTCGGCGGCGGGTCCGAGGCAGCTTGTACAGTAGGACCTCGATTATACGAACCCTCATTTATCCGAACGCTAACTTGGTTTGTCCGAACGCTCAATTATTCTAATACACTCTATATTTACTATAATATGGATTTTCATTCGTCTATTTCCGATACAATTTATAAGCAAAGAAACTTGATATACAGTTGGGGTCACTTAACTCTGCAGCTGACCGTACATACTGTACTGTTTTTGTATTAAAAGGTTGTTTTTAGATCTCGTCGCAAAAAACCCATGCGAAATGTTTATTATCCGTACTAGCCTCGGTCCCAAATGGTTCGGATAAGCGAGGTTCTACACACAGGCTAGGAATTATTGTGTCTACTGATGGAAAAAAAAGAGAAAAAGTGTTTAATTTCTCAAAATTACTAAAATTGCCCGCGCCCGCGGCCTGTGTGTTGATGTTTATATAAACTTGGATAGACGCGCGGCGGGCCCGCCCGGTCACGCGGCCGTGCCGCGCCCGCGCAGTGTGCGCCAACCTTTACGGGCTACACTCGCTCACTCGCCTTCTCATTTTGAATTCCCTATACGAGTCATAAGAGTATAAGTCCTGGTGGTGCGGTGAGTGGAGGTAAGCTGTTTGTTAGAAGAGCGGCTGCGTGGGCACAGTGGGCTTGGAGCGTTTACGGGGCGTTTTGGGCTTTACTGAAACAAATAATGCGGTTCGAATTCATCTTACAGGCTATGGTTGGATATTTGTTAGTTTCTACAAGAACTTTACTAGAAAATTGGAGGTTCAAGATCAATAGGCTGCCATTTAGTGTAAGACAAACCTTAAGTCTCGGCATTCAATCGTTGTATGTGTATGTATGAGAGTCTTAGAATAAAGTACCTAAGACATTTAAGTATACTAAAAATTTCTTAAATATTACCAACAGTACAAGGGCCTTACCATAACGTCTTAAAACGATTCAGTTTAGGTTCTTAACTGTGCTCAGTTATGGCAGCGACTCAGTTTAGGGACTAAACTAAACTGAATCGCGTTAAGACGTCATGGTAAGGCCCCTGTAGTGAAGAAATGAAATTCACACCATAAGATATTTTATTTTATTTTTATTTATATAATTCTTAATTTAATTTAAATACTTTGTTGAAAGTTCATTGACAAAGTCGGCAGAGTCGAGCACTTCAATGTCTGAATTTCCAAGGCTATGTTTAAAGCCGTAATGTCAGGAACTTGTAACTTTACTTAGCGGAAATAGTTACCCGGCTTAGCGGGCACACAGCATGGACCGCCGCAACTTCAGCTCAGCCCCAACTCCTGGCCCGGCTGCTGCTGCCGACACCAGTGCTAGTGGACATAGTTACCCGGCTTGTCCGGCGCGCCGGGCAGCTGGCGCATGAGCGCGCGCAGCGTGGAGCGCGGCACGTTGAGCTCGGCCCCGGCACCTGGCCCGGCTGCTGCCGACACCAGTGCTAGTGGACATAGTTACCCGGCTTGTCCGGCGCGCCGGGCAGCTGGCGCATGAGCGCGCGCAGCGTGGAGCGCGGCACGTTGAGCTCGGCCCCGGCACCTGGCCCGGCTGCTGCCGACACCAGTGCTAGTGGACATAGTTACCCGGCTTGTCCGGCGCGCCGGGCAGCTGGCGCATGAGCGCGCGCAGCGTGGAGCGCGGCACGTTGAGCTCGGCCCCGGCACCTGGCCCGGCTGCTGCCGACACCAGTGCTAGTGGACATAGTTACCCGGCTTGTCCGGCGCGCCGGGCAGCTGGCGCATGAGCGCGCGCAGCGTGGAGCGCGGCACGTTGAGCTCGGCCCCGGCACCTGGCCCGGCTGCTGCCGACACCAGTGCTAGTGGACATAGTTACCCGGCTTGTCCGGCGCGCCGGGCAGCTGGCGCATGAGCGCGCGCAGCGTGGAGCGCGGCACGTTGAGCTCGGCCCCGGCACCTGGCCCGGCTGCTGCCGACACCAGTGCTAGTGGACATAGTTACCCGGCTTGTCCGGCGCGCCGGGCAGCTGGCGCATGAGCGCGCGCAGCGTGGAGCGCGGCACGTTGAGCTCGGCCCCGGCACCTGGCCCGGGCGCTGCCGACACCAGTGCTAGTGGACATAGTTACCCGGCTTGTCCGGCGCGCCGGGCAGCTGGCGCATGAGCGCGCGCAGCGTGGAGCGCGGCACGTTGAGCTCGGCCCCGGCACCTGGCCCGGCTGCTGCCGACACCAGTGCTAGTGGACATAGTTACCCGGCTTGTCCGGCGCGCCGGGCAGCTGGCGCATGAGCGCGCGCAGCGTGGAGCGCGGCACGTTGAGCTCGGCCCCGGCACCTGGCCCGGCTGCTGCCGACACCAGTGCTAGTGGACATAGTTACCCGGCTTGTCCGGCGCGCCGGGCAGCTGGCGCATGAGCGCGCGCAGCGTGGAGCGCGGCACGTTGAGCTCGGCCCCGGCACCTGGCCCGGCCGCTGCCGACACCAGTGCTAGTGGACATAGTTACCCGGCTTGTCCGGCGCGCCGGGCAGCTGGCGCATGAGCGCGCGCAGCGTGGAGCGCGGCACGTTGAGCTCGGCCCCGGCACCTGGCCCGGCTGCTGCCGACACCAGTGCTAGTGGACATAGTTACCCGGCTTGTCCGGCGCGCCGGGCAGCTGGCGCATGAGCGCGCGCAGCGTGGAGCGCGGCACGTTGAGCTCGGCCCCGGCACCTGGCCCGGGCGCTGCCGACACCAGTGCTAGTGGACATAGTTACCCGGCTTGTCCGGCGCGCCGGGCAGCTGGCGCATGAGCGCGCGCAGCGTGGAGCGCGGCACGTTGAGCTCGGCCCCGGCACCTGGCCCGGCTGCTGCCGACACCAGTGCTAGTGGACATAGTTACCCGGCTTGTCCGGCGCGCCGGGCAGCTGGCGCATGAGCGCGCGCAGCGTGGAGCGCGGCACGTTGAGCTCGGCCCCGGCACCTGGCCCGGGCGCTGCCGACACCAGTGCTAGTGGACATAGTTACCCGGCTTGTCCGGCGCGCCGGGCAGCTGGCGCATGAGCGCGCGCAGCGTGGAGCGCGGCACGTTGAGCTCGGCCCCGGCACCTGGCCCGGCTGCTGCCGACACCAGTGCTAGTGGACATAGTTACCCGGCTTGTCCGGCGCGCCGGGCAGCTGGCGCATGAGCGCGCGCAGCGTGGAGCGCGGCACGTTGAGCTCGGCCCCGGCACCTGGCCCGGCTGCTGCCGACACCAGTGCTAGTGGACATAGTTACCCGGCTTGTCCGGCGCGCCGGGCAGCTGGCGCATGAGCGCGCGCAGCGTGGAGCGCGGCACGTTGAGCTCGGCCCCGGCACCTGGCCCGGCTGCTGCCGACACCAGTGCTAGTGGACATAGTTACCCGGCTTGTCCGGCGCGCCGGGCAGCTGGCGCATGAGCGCGCGCAGCGTGGAGCGCGGCACGTTGAGCTCGGCCCCGGCACCTGGCCCGGGCGCTGCCGACACCAGTGCTAGTGGACATAGTTACCCGGCTTGTCCGGCGCGCCGGGCAGCTGGCGCATGAGCGCGCGCAGCGTGGAGCGCGGCACGTTGAGCTCGGCCCCGGCACCTGGCCCGGCTGCTGCCGACACCAGTGCTAGTGGACATAGTTACCCGGCTTGTCCGGCGCGCCGGGCAGCTGGCGCATGAGCGCGCGCAGCGTGGAGCGCGGCACGTTGAGCTCGGCCCCGGCACCTGGCCCGGGCGCTGCCGACACCAGTGCTAGTGGACATAGTTACCCGGCTTGTCCGGCGCGCCGGGCAGCTGGCGCATGAGCGCGCGCAGCGTGGAGCGCGGCACGTTGAGCTCGGCCCCGGCACCTGGCCCGGCTGCTGCCGACACCAGTGCTAGTGGACATAGTTACCCGGCTTGTCCGGCGCGCCGGGCAGCTGGCGCATGAGCGCGCGCAGCGTGGAGCGCGGCACGTTGAGCTCGGCCCCGGCACCTGGCCCGGCTGCTGCCGACACCAGTGCTAGTGGACATAGTTACCCGGCTTGTCCGGCGCGCCGGGCAGCTGGCGCATGAGCGCGCGCAGCGTGGAGCGCGGCACGTTGAGCTCGGCCCCGGCACCTGGCCCGGGCGCTGCCGACACCAGTGCTAGTGGACATAGTTACCCGGCTTGTCCGGCGCGCCGGGCAGCTGGCGCATGAGCGCGCGCAGCGTGGAGCGCGGCACGTTGAGCTCGGCCCCGGCACCTGGCCCGGCTGCTGCCGACACCAGTGCTAGTGGACATAGTTACCCGGCTTGTCCGGCGCGCCGGGCAGCTGGCGCATGAGCGCGCGCAGCGTGGAGCGCGGCACGTTGAGCTCGGCCCCGGCACCTGGCCCGGGCGCTGCCGACACCAGTGCTAGTGGACATAGTTACCCGGCTTGTCCGGCGCGCCGGGCAGCTGGCGCATGAGCGCGCGCAGCGTGGAGCGCGGCACGTTGAGCTCGGCCCCGGCACCTGGCCCGGGCGCTGCCGACACCAGTGCTAGTGGACATAGTTACCCGGCTTGTCCGGCGCGCCGGGCAGCTGGCGCATGAGCGCGCGCAGCGTGGAGCGCGGCACGTTGAGCTCGGCCCCGGCACCTGGCCCGGCTGCTGCCGACACCAGTGCTAGTGGACATAGTTACCCGGCTTGTCCGGCGCGCCGGGCAGCTGGCGCATGAGCGCGCGCAGCGTGGAGCGCGGCACGTTGAGCTCGGCCCCGGCACCTGGCCCGGCTGCTGCCGACACCAGTGCTAGTGGACATAGTTACCCGGCTTGTCCGGCGCGCCGGGCAGCTGGCGCATGAGCGCGCGCAGCGTGGAGCGCGGCACGTTGAGCTCGGCCCCGGCACCTGGCCCGGCTGCTGCCGACACCAGTGCTAGTGGACATAGTTACCCGGCTTGTCCGGCGCGCCGGGCAGCTGGCGCATGAGCGCGCGCAGCGTGGAGCGCGGCACGTTGAGCTCGGCCCCGGCACCTGGCCCGGCTGCTGCCGACACCAGTGCTAGTGGACATAGTTACCCGGCTTGTCCGGCGCGCCGGGCAGCTGGCGCATGAGCGCGCGCAGCGTGGAGCGCGGCACGTTGAGCTCGGCCCCGGCACCTGGCCCGGCTGCTGCCGACACCAGTGCTAGTGGACATAGTTACCCGGCTTGTCCGGCGCGCCGGGCAGCTGGCGCATGAGCGCGCGCAGCGTGGAGCGCGGCACGTTGAGCTCGGCCCCGGCACCTGGCCCGGCTGCTGCCGACACCAGTGCTAGTGGACATAGTTACCCGGCTTGTCCGGCGCGCCGGGCAGCTGGCGCATGAGCGCGCGCAGCGTGGAGCGCGGCACGTTGAGCTCGGCCCCGGCACCTGGCCCGGGCGCTGCCGACACCAGTGCTAGTGGACATAGTTACCCGGCTTGTCCGGCGCGCCGGGCAGCTGGCGCATGAGCGCGCGCAGCGTGGAGCGCGGCACGTTGAGCTCGGCCCCGGCACCTGGCCCGGCTGCTGCCGACACCAGTGCTAGTGGACATAGTTACCCGGCTTGTCCGGCGCGCCGGGCAGCTGGCGCATGAGCGCGCGCAGCGTGGAGCGCGGCACGTTGAGCTCGGCCCCGGCACCTGGCCCGGGCGCTGCCGACACCAGTGCTAGTGGACATAGTTACCCGGCTTGTCCGGCGCGCCGGGCAGCTGGCGCATGAGCGCGCGCAGCGTGGAGCGCGGCACGTTGAGCTCGGCCCCGGCACCTGGCCCGGCTGCTGCCGACACCAGTGCTAGTGGACATAGTTACCCGGCTTGTCCGGCGCGCCGGGCAGCTGGCGCATGAGCGCGCGCAGCGTGGAGCGCGGCACGTTGAGCTCGGCCCCGGCACCTGGCCCGGGCGCTGCCGACACCAGTGCTAGTGGACATAGTTACCCGGCTTGTCCGGCGCGCCGGGCAGCTGGCGCATGAGCGCGCGCAGCGTGGAGCGCGGCACGTTGAGCTCGGCCCCGGCACCTGGCCCGGCTGCTGCCGACACCAGTGCTAGTGGACATAGTTACCCGGCTTGTCCGGCGCGCCGGGCAGCTGGCGCATGAGCGCGCGCAGCGTGGAGCGCGGCACGTTGAGCTCGGCCCCGGCACCTGGCCCGGCTGCTGCCGACACCAGTGCTAGTGGACATAGTTACCCGGCTTGTCCGGCGCGCCGGGCAGCTGGCGCATGAGCGCGCGCAGCGTGGAGCGCGGCACGTTGAGCTCGGCCCCGGCACCTGGCCCGGGCGCTGCCGACACCAGTGCTAGTGGACATAGTTACCCGGCTTGTCCGGCGCGCCGGGCAGCTGGCGCATGAGCGCGCGCAGCGTGGAGCGCGGCACGTTGAGCTCGGCCCCGGCACCTGGCCCGGCTGCTGCCGACACCAGTGCTAGTGGACATAGTTACCCGGCTTGTCCGGCGCGCCGGGCAGCTGGCGCATGAGCGCGCGCAGCGTGGAGCGCGGCACGTTGAGCTCGGCCCCGGCACCTGGCCCGGCTGCTGCCGACACCAGTGCTAGTGGACATAGTTACCCGGCTTGTCCGGCGCGCCGGGCAGCTGGCGCATGAGCGCGCGCAGCGTGGAGCGCGGCACGTTGAGCTCGGCCCCGGCACCTGGCCCGGGCGCTGCCGACACCAGTGCTAGTGGACATAGTTACCCGGCTTGTCCGGCGCGCCGGGCAGCTGGCGCATGAGCGCGCGCAGCGTGGAGCGCGGCACGTTGAGCTCGGCCCCGGCACCTGGCCCGGCTGCTGCCGACACCAGTGCTAGTGGACATAGTTACCCGGCTTGTCCGGCGCGCCGGGCAGCTGGCGCATGAGCGCGCGCAGCGTGGAGCGCGGCACGTTGAGCTCGGCCCCGGCACCTGGCCCGGGCGCTGCCGACACCAGTGCTAGTGGACATAGTTACCCGGCTTGTCCGGCGCGCCGGGCAGCTGGCGCATGAGCGCGCGCAGCGTGGAGCGCGGCACGTTGAGCTCGGCCCCGGCACCTGGCCCGGGCGCTGCCGACACCAGTGCTAGTGGACATAGTTACCCGGCTTGTCCGGCGCGCCGGGCAGCTGGCGCATGAGCGCGCGCAGCGTGGAGCGCGGCACGTTGAGCTCGGCCCCGGCACCTGGCCCGGCTGCTGCCGACACCAGTGCTAGTGGACATAGTTACCCGGCTTGTCCGGCGCGCCGGGCAGCTGGCGCATGAGCGCGCGCAGCGTGGAGCGCGGCACGTTGAGCTCGGCCCCGGCACCTGGCCCGGCTGCTGCCGACACCAGTGCTAGTGGACATAGTTACCCGGCTTGTCCGGCGCGCCGGGCAGCTGGCGCATGAGCGCGCGCAGCGTGGAGCGCGGCACGTTGAGCTCGGCCCCGGCACCTGGCCCGGCTGCTGCCGACACCAGTGCTAGTGGACATAGTTACCCGGCTTGTCCGGCGCGCCGGGCAGCTGGCGCATGAGCGCGCGCAGCGTGGAGCGCGGCACGTTGAGCTCGGCCCCGGCACCTGGCCCGGCTGCTGCCGACACCAGTGCTAGTGGACATAGTTACCCGGCTTGTCCGGCGCGCCGGGCAGCTGGCGCATGAGCGCGCGCAGCGTGGAGCGCGGCACGTTGAGCTCGGCCCCGGCACCTGGCCCGGGCGCTGCCGACACCAGTGCTAGTGGACATAGTTACCCGGCTTGTCCGGCGCGCCGGGCAGCTGGCGCATGAGCGCGCGCAGCGTGGAGCGCGGCACGTTGAGCTCGGCCCCGGCACCTGGCCCGGCTGCTGCCGACACCAGTGCTAGTGGACATAGTTACCCGGCTTGTCCGGCGCGCCGGGCAGCTGGCGCATGAGCGCGCGCAGCGTGGAGCGCGGCACGTTGAGCTCGGCCCCGGCACCTGGCCCGGGCGCTGCCGACACCAGTGCTAGTGGACATAGTTACCCGGCTTGTCCGGCGCGCCGGGCAGCTGGCGCATGAGCGCGCGCAGCGTGGAGCGCGGCACGTTGAGCTCGGCCCCGGCACCTGGCCCGGCTGCTGCCGACACCAGTGCTAGTGGACATAGTTACCCGGCTTGTCCGGCGCGCCGGGCAGCTGGCGCATGAGCGCGCGCAGCGTGGAGCGCGGCACGTTGAGCTCGGCCCCGGCACCTGGCCCGGGCGCTGCCGACACCAGTGCTAGTGGACATAGTTACCCGGCTTGTCCGGCGCGCCGGGCAGCTGGCGCATGAGCGCGCGCAGCGTGGAGCGCGGCACGTTGAGCTCGGCCCCGGCACCTGGCCCGGCTGCTGCCGACACCAGTGCTAGTGGACATAGTTACCCGGCTTGTCCGGCGCGCCGGGCAGCTGGCGCATGAGCGCGCGCAGCGTGGAGCGCGGCACGTTGAGCTCGGCCCCGGCACCTGGCCCGGGCGCTGCCGACACCAGTGCTAGTGGACATAGTTACCCGGCTTGTCCGGCGCGCCGGGCAGCTGGCGCATGAGCGCGCGCAGCGTGGAGCGCGGCACGTTGAGCTCGGCCCCGGCACCTGGCCCGGCTGCTGCCGACACCAGTGCTAGTGGACATAGTTACCCGGCTTGTCCGGCGCGCCGGGCAGCTGGCGCATGAGCGCGCGCAGCGTGGAGCGCGGCACGTTGAGCTCGGCCCCGGCACCTGGCCCGGCTGCTGCCGACACCAGTGCTAGTGGACATAGTTACCCGGCTTGTCCGGCGCGCCGGGCAGCTGGCGCATGAGCGCGCGCAGCGTGGAGCGCGGCACGTTGAGCTCGGCCCCGGCACCTGGCCCGGCTGCTGCCGACACCAGTGCTAGTGGACATAGTTACCCGGCTTGTCCGGCGCGCCGGGCAGCTGGCGCATGAGCGCGCGCAGCGTGGAGCGCGGCACGTTGAGCTCGGCCCCGGCACCTGGCCCGGCTGCTGCCGACACCAGTGCTAGTGGACATAGTTACCCGGCTTGTCCGGCGCGCCGGGCAGCTGGCGCATGAGCGCGCGCAGCGTGGAGCGCGGCACGTTGAGCTCGGCCCCGGCACCTGGCCCGGGCGCTGCCGACACCAGTGCTAGTGGACATAGTTACCCGGCTTGTCCGGCGCGCCGGGCAGCTGGCGCATGAGCGCGCGCAGCGTGGAGCGCGGCACGTTGAGCTCGGCCCCGGCACCTGGCCCGGGCGCTGCCGACACCAGTGCTAGTGGACATAGTTACCCGGCTTGTCCGGCGCGCCGGGCAGCTGGCGCATGAGCGCGCGCAGCGTGGAGCGCGGCACGTTGAGCTCGGCCCCGGCACCTGGCCCGGCTGCTGCCGACACCAGTGCTAGTGGACATAGTTACCCGGCTTGTCCGGCGCGCCGGGCAGCTGGCGCATGAGCGCGCGCAGCGTGGAGCGCGGCACGTTGAGCTCGGCCCCGGCACCTGGCCCGGGCGCTGCCGACACCAGTGCTAGTGGACATAGTTACCCGGCTTGTCCGGCGCGCCGGGCAGCTGGCGCATGAGCGCGCGCAGCGTGGAGCGCGGCACGTTGAGCTCGGCCCCGGCACCTGGCCCGGGCGCTGCCGACACCAGTGCTAGTGGACATAGTTACCCGGCTTGTCCGGCGCGCCGGGCAGCTGGCGCATGAGCGCGCGCAGCGTGGAGCGCGGCACGTTGAGCTCGGCGGCGCGCGCGCGCATCGACAGCGCCGGCGCCGCCGCCAGCGACTCCGACACTTCGCCCGGCTGCAGCTTCCTGGCGACACAGATTGCATTTAATATTGTGCTTCAGAGTTGCAGGGGACGATACACAGCCTAGTCATTTTTATTTTATTTTATTTCATCGGAAAACTTACAGCTAAGTTAACAAAAAAGGTAGTGACATAGAAACAGTACGCCAATTACAAGTTTCCACAGATACAAAGCTCCAGAGGTACAAAGCGTGCGTAGCTTGTTTGCATATGAGAATTATTATTCAGTATTTTTATTTTTAATTAGTATTGTTTGCATAATAGGTAGCCTTTAGCCATTTCCGTGTGACTATAGCTAGTTGTTAGTTTATTCTCACCGTTTAGCGGGCCGGCCAGTGCGCGGCGCGTCATGCACAGAGCCTGTAGCAAAGAGTTTCCGCTCCCATACAATCAGTGTGTTCTTTGCTGGTGCAGGACGCCCAAAACGGAGCTCAAACTGCGACTTTAACTGAAATGAGTTTCATTTGGCTATTATAATCTAACATATTAAATAATATTTAAAACGGGTCACTCACGTAATTTAGTCGATTTTCGCTCGACATGTTTCGTTCTTTACGAAGAACGTCATCAGGAGCGACCACCCGCGACAACAACAAACATGTCGAGCGAAAATCGACTAAATTACGTGAGTGACCCGTTTTAAATATTATTTAATATGTTCGAGTCTCACGAGAGTTTTATATTATAATCTAGTACACAAAAAACACCTATGTAAAAAAAACACAGAAGAAAATGCAAAAAATCAGGCTTTGAAAAATACTTCAACTCAAATTATATCGAGATAATTTTAATTTAACACTATAAAGCCTGTTTTATGATACTCTGATGAATTCTAGGTATTAAATAAGCCAATACACTGATTTATTTCATATAAAAATAAATACAATAAAAACTGGCTAAGTGCGTGTCGTAATGAATGATACAATGAAAAAATTATGCAAGCAAAAAGGTGTTACTGCCTTCATAATATTAAGGTAACATCTTTTTGTAAAAAATTGTTTTTGGGCGGACGGGAGGGACACCTTTCATACTTTCAGACCAATTATTTCTGAAAATATTATTTTTGAGTATTAGAGTAGGTAATAATGGTAGAATTTGCTTACATTTCTTCAACTATATTAGTCATCTCTAGAAAACATTAAAGTAAGATTACTTATTTCCATTATTAATGATCTGATGAAGAAAAAGAGGTGGATATGCTAGTTTTTAAATCGTTTTCCTAAAAATCACATGTCGACAATTGCATGATTTACCCTCATCCTAAAAAAACGAACTATATTAAAATCCTCTAAAATGCATACAAATTGTATGCTAATAGACTGCAATAGCCCTATTTAAGATAGTAAAAATATTAAGTTTTACACTTAAATCACACCAAAAAGTACTAAATTCATGAGCGTTTTTAAGGAATACGAGAAAGACTCTTTAAAGACAAACTGCATGTGGTAATTACATATAACTCAACGCTCTTAGACTGTTTTATGTATTTATTGGGAAGGTGTATTCAATTAATAAAGCTTTATATTCATTTTTTTTTCATTTGAAAACACTTTGGTTCTATACAATTAGAAGAGCATTATTAAAAACTGTAATGAATAAATGTATAGCTAACCTGTCCCATAGAGGTGTGCGTGTGGTAACGCTCGTGCACCCAGGCCGCGGCGATCAGGCGCTCCTCTATCGAGAACCCCGAAGTATCCATCTTGCTTCTCTTTTTAACCTCGCCCTCTTCAAGTGGTTTCTTAGCCTTGGCTTTTTGGCTCTTCGCCTTCACTGGCGGCGATTCTGGCGCATCGTCGGAACTTGAAGATGACGCTCTAGGTCGGTTCTGATGCATACAAGACACAGTTTCGGTGGGAATCCCGAAAAACTGCGGATACGAGTACCCGTTCACGAACTGCTGATTTGGATGATACATGGCTGTTTTTGCTTGACAAATTCAGTTTTATTTCGCAAAACCAGCTATCATATCTATACTACTATTAATTCCGAGACTGGCTTTCATTAATAAAACACTAAAAACAATTAATTACGCTTTTATTTGTTTACTTTTCCATTTCACCACCAAGCGCACAGTAACTGTCATCCATCTGTCAATGTCATTTTTTTTAGCGACGTGTCAACCCGGTTTGCTAACTCGGTCCAAACCGGGTTAGACTCAACTCGGCCCGACCCGGTTTGTGAATTCACTAACTCGAGTTGAACGGTTTGGACCGCGAATGAAACCGCGAGCGGGTCGCACTCGCACTGCGACTCGCGCGAGCGGGCTAGAACGGAGCGGGTGAACCGAACCGAATGAGGCGCCGAATAATCCCGATTTCCCCCGAAACAGGTGCGCGAGCGAGGTCTGTCTTGACCTTGACTGACCATTAGAAGACCTTATCTCGTGGCAGTAAGGTTCACTAAAACTTATTAAATAGTAGCGTCGTCGTAATATGACGTTGTCCTTGAACTTAATTAGTGTTTTGAATTTAGCGTAGGTACGTAATTTCAAATTTTAATAGACAGTTCGTGTTATTTGATTTTTTTTTAATATTTGATTTGGTGTTTTCCAGACTAGAAAGTAGTGTGTTACCATTTTTTACCATTGTTTCGGTTTATTAATTAGTGCACAGTATTTTGCTAGACAATGTCAGCACCAGGACCGCAAAAACGCTCTGCAGTTTGGGAACGAATCCCCTTTAGACGGCAGAGCTAAATGTAAAATGGCTCAGATTCATATAAATATTCAGGCAACACAAGTAGTAGGTATTCATGAATGAGTTTGAGTAAAATATATTTCATTAGTAAAATATATGGCATTAGCCGAACCGAACCGACAAATCACCTGTGGACAGGTTAGGTTTGACTCGTCTGATTGACTCGATCTACTAAGACGGGTTCGGTCGGTCCGATCAAACCTAATACTACACCGGACCGTCATAGCAACTCGGTTTGATCAACCCGGTTTGAGCCCGGTTTACACAAAAAGTCAAACCGTTCAGTTCGGTTTGGTTTATCTTCGGGTCAAACCGTTCAACTCGGTTTGCGATATTTTCGGGTTGGCACATCTCTAATTTTTTTTAAATGCTCTTTGACAGTGAGCTTAGGTAACCGGCACATAATGCCACAGTCGAAATTTTCTTCACGTTATGTTCTTCATAACTTAAAATAAATTACTGATAATAAAACATCGCATAAAATAACTAGGAAATGTAAATAATTATATTTTATGTAAATAAATGGTCTTAAAAACTATATATGGTCCACATGTTGCTCGCTGTTCCGCTATCTACTCCGCAAAAGCAGTATGGGAAAATTTTCTGTCACTAAATAATCATCTTCAAAGATCACTGCAATGTTCAGCTCAAATTCTGAAACAAGAAATCCATTAAGTCTTCTTTAAAACTTTTGTTGGAAAATGTCATTTAAAAAACCACTCAAAATTAACCAAATTTAAGCAACAATTTTTTTTTTCCTCATGGATTATTAAACGCAATAAATTCAAGTTTTGGCTGTTTTACTATCTCAAATTACTTAATACCAAAGTATCATATACATTAAACAGTTGGTAGAAAGAAAGTTGAAGTATTTTTAAATTTAATTTAATTTAATGTACAGTATTCTGGGCTTTTTTATATAGGAAAGGAGACTTGGAACTTAGTAGGGGATAGCACGCACCGATCTTGAAATGCACGGTAGCTGTGGTGGGCGCAGTGAAGAGCCTCGGAAGCACCATGTGCAGTGGAATGTCTCTCGCTCTGGCTACATCGCCCTCTCCTACTTGGATGTTCTGGATCTCTGTAGCTGTGTATAAAACAAACAATAGTACATTGTATGACAAGGGCATAAAGTAACCCATTTTAGCCGAGGCTTTTTATAGTAGTCTGTTTTTCACTTCGATTGTGAGGAAGATTAGGTTTTATTTCACTTTAAATCGTTAAAAATTAAACATCCATCATTGCCATGCTTGGGCGCTTTCTACAAATCACTTCGTTCAAACTTTGCATCTCTACATGTGTAAGTTTAAAATCGATCAAGTGCGCGGACCACACATAATGGAAGTTTGTTGTAAAGGTAACTTTTACTAACGCGTTCGATTATTCGGTATTTGTATGTTCATATTGTTTAATTAATGCTTACCATCTCTGGAAAACCCTTCAGAATCACCACAGGTTTCCACCCGTACCAGCTGCAGCTCAATGGACTTGATCGGCACGGAGCACTCGTCGACGCGAATCTACAAAAAACCGTACTAAATAATGTATTCCTAAATATTATAAATGACAACGTTTGTTGTATGTTTTGAAGTACTTATGATCCACCTTCATGCAAACAACTGAAACTTCCCGTAAATAAGCTATGTTTTATACAGTGGCGAGCATATTATGATTATTGGGTAGTGAGGTACATGGAGAACATTTAGGTTCCAATATTATTAAGTGTACCCTCAAATAAATTGTCACAGATCAATTATACATTTAAAAAATTGGAAAAGTAAAAAGCAGTAGTTCGCGAAATCGAATTTTCCACACACTAAACCACTACAAAAAAGTAGCTAGGGTCTCAACTAAACTAAGTTTATCACAATTTGATAGCATTAGGGTTTCTGATTTCTCGGCCCATTTGTATTCTCGAGTTTCGAGAAATCTCGAGCCCAATTTCTCGAGTCTTCTCGAGTCTCGAGTCTTTTTTTGGAGGATAGTAATTTTAATGTTTTTCGGATACCACCGTAAGTATTCATTGTTAAAATATTGTTACTCTTATAAAGGCAAACCTCTCAAAAGAAACGAACCTATAACGACATCTTTTTATAATTATGTTTTCTTCACATGAATTGGCGATGAGGTTTGAATTAAGCATTTTATCCAGTCTTAACTGCTAAAGAGTTAAGACAGTTATCCTTTAAAGCACTTGTTGTCACTGGGCAGAACGTGATCTCCCATTCGATGGGCTAACAAAACGGAGTACCTATTCCATGTATTCCTTACACATGACATAGCCGATGTCTAGCACATTCAAAAACATCGCAGTCTGCCTCCATCGAATTAATATAAGCCATTGAATAAAGTTTGAAAATCCTCTCATTCTCGCCAGGTAAAGCGATACTTCTCTAGGTTCTTACTCGTAGCTATTCAAATCAAAAGGTTCCTAATTTCAATAGTGAGGAAGCTTGCCCGTATCATCAGCTTGGGATCCTGTACATTATTACGATTTAACACGAGGATTAAGTTAAGTACAGGACTGGAAGATTACTACGTCGATTGTCTCAGAATAAATAAAATATAAAAGGAAAAACTACGGAATGAGTTTCAGTGTAGCTTCTTTCAGCATCAACAGAATCTTCTGTTAGGTATCTACATGCTTTTGTAAGATGTTTTTCAGTGGGCGTTTTCTGAACTTATAACAGATATCATATTTGTTATCAAAATATATAATATTCTGTAGATATTGCACGTTGTTTGCAGTTTCAGATTCCAATTTCTGATAGAATTATCATCGTCACCGCTGACTTCACCCGAGTCTTGAATAATTGACATTTCGGGGTAGTTCAACCATAATAAGTATAATTTTTGTAAGAAAAATTGATAAATAGACAGCTGGAAAAGTCGTTTTGATGTAGAACCACGAGTTGAGCATTAAGGCTGTCACGTCCGAAATTAACTTTGATGTTCGGTCCATCAGAAGACTTGATACTTCTTGACTTCCGGTAATTTTTTGTAGCTAAAAAGTGTAGCCAGTTGTCTTGAATTCAAAAAATTGTGATTTGAAGCCCTTGTCACGACTTTAACACAGAACCAACTTACCCTACTGGGCCTACTGTTATGAAGAAGTATTACTTATAAAAACAAAATAATAAACGTTCTGTGTTTATTATTCTCAAGTTTAATTTTCTTTAAGGCTACTGTTACACATGCTCATTAATAGCATGCTTTGTGCTTATTAGCATGCTATTAATGAGCATGTGTATCAGTACCTTAAGTCTAGTTGTACAGGGCGAAAAGGCGCGTGCCCGCCGCGCATGACTCGAGAATTCTCGAGTCATGGACATTTTTTTCTCGTCTCGAATGAAACCAAAATTCTCGAGTTGTCTCGAGTTCGAGAAATCTCGAGCAGAAACCCTAGATAGCATAGACCGTGGCAGAGTAAAGTAGGTAACCATCATAATTTTAAATGTTCGACTCGTTCGTTAATATAACACCAGGGACAACCACGACAGTTTAACCATGAAAGAATAAGCACCTTGCCAGTAAGAGGCTTGTCAAGTGGACAAACGGTGGAGTCGATCTCAGCGTAGACGCTGAAGGCAGGCATGGGCGCGCGCGCGCCGCCGCCGCGCACGGAGGCCGGCGTGATCTCGCAACGGACTGGCTTCAGCACTGGCGGCTCTTGCTGCAACGAAATATAACTCAGAACGTTTAACTGACTATAATGCTCAGAAATAATTTTAAAATGGACATAATATTTCTGGGGTGTCAACTTGAGATACATTCGTGACCGTCATTGTGGTATTATAAATTGAAAGAGATATAAATTGAAAGAGATGTCGATGAGATGTTGTTGATTGAATTGTGTTGATGATTGTGGTATTGTTAGCAGACATTCTTATTTGTATTTAACAGACTCATTTGAAAACCTCGCAACAAGATTTTAAAATAGAAATGAAACCAGGCTCATGAAGTCATGAATAAGGGTTGCTAATGGGAGCTACCGTATTGTCGCTCACCAGGCGGCGCCACTCATGCGTGGGTCCTGTGTCAGTATGAGAGAAATGTCAAAGTGACGTTTGAAATGTTCCCGCAGGACCCACGTTCCACTAGCGCCCCTAGCGGAAAATCAACTCACGGTAATCCTCATTGATCCAAAACGTGTCAAGCTATTTTCCACTTTATAGACTTGAGTAACTCTATACAAGTATTGTAATATGTTTTGCCATTAGTTAGTACACAAGCAATTATAAATTTAAAAAGATGTCATATACTATAGAAAAAATTACCAAGGCCCTAGTACCCAGTTTACTTTTGCCATCAGGGTTGGAGAGAAACAGATTTAAAACCTGTGGACTGATTAATATGGTGTTTTCATGAGGATCAATAACATACATGTAATAAAAACAACTCACATGTCTATGCTGCACAAAGAACTGGCAACTGGCATTAAGTGGCTTGTTAAGGAAAGATCTCTTCATCCCACACTTCAGTGTGTACATGATGTTAACAAACACCCCATGGTAAGTCTCCAGCAGCCCCGGGTAGCCTGTAGATGTGGCCTGACGCGCCCGCAGCGGGATCTCAAATGGAATCTCAGTTACTCCACCCGGAATTTTGCCCGGGGGAGCCAGCTCTACTGCGGTGTTTAGCAGGTTAATTGGCTGGAACATAAAAGATAGTAACTGTACTGTCAACAAGTACCGTTAAACAACTTAATATATAGAAATAGAAGAAATTTAAAATTTTATTTGTGTAATACACACTTTAGGCACATAGTACTCAAAGGTACTGTCACCTGCTGTTAGTATTTTCTGTAAAAGTCAGGATCTAGAATATTAATGTGATTTTTTGGACAAAAGTATGTTCCATAATAAAATTATCAATAAAATTTAATCAAATCCAAAAAGGTTTTGAAACTTAACTTAATGACTCATGACTCTGATACCTTTAAGCTGTTAGAAAAGATGCCAATGTTTTTAGAGCTGAGCTGCATATTGACGGCGCCCTCAGCCACCAGTGTGAGGCCTTCGTGTCGCGTGTCACCCGGGCTCTCCACCACCACCACTCCTGCGATCACTTCCTACAAACAAAATATGAAATGACAAATCTAACTTCCTTTTAAATAGAAACACTTTTACACATACGCACGTGGTACACGATGGGCATGTAAACGAACACCTATAAAAGTTTCTTTAGTTATTCTTTTAATGATATTGATATGCATAAAGTCATTCCAGTACGGGGGTGTAAACATTTTTATGTTTTGATGTGGTTCATGAGAATCGTTCTTACCCCCTCATGATAGATTTTGCTGGGTCTCTTTAAATTGATTGTTAAGCTTGTAGACATTGTAGTGCTCATACAAGCCTGAAGTACTTTACAATATTTATATTGGAGTTTTATTTACGAAAACATGTACATAAACCTACACATCGAACCTCAACAACTGACTGAACTGACAAACTCAAACTAGTTAAACTGTCAAACTGATAGTAGCGTTTCGTTTCTTTATAAACTCTTACATACAAAAATAATTGTAACCGCGAAAGGCAGAACTTTAATACAGCAAGTGAAGTGTTAGCCCTAAATTTTAAATTGAAACATGGTTAAAACAAACTCTTTTAAATTATTTTTACTAATTTTATTATACACAGAGAGGTACATACGAACCAAACGCAGTGCCTCTATATGTTACCACATTAAATAAAATATCGCTAGAATTTCACAGAAACAAGTTGTCGTATATCTACTTCAAGGTTTAATGACTAAATTTTGATATCGTTTTTTTTATTTGCAATTTGCATGCATACAACCTAAACAGTCGCTTTAAATATAATAGTAATGCAAATACAGGCAGTTTGGATTTTCTTATAGCAACATTCACCATATGTCAAACTTGAAAGAATAAAATGAAATCAGTTGATTGATAAAAGCCGCGGGTGGCGGTATAGCGCAATTTTCCCGATTCTGATTTACGATAATTTTATTTTTTATTACGTTTCTAAATATTTATTACCGAGATCCTTTGACGTGTTAATTTGTTTAATTGTGTACAAAAGTAATCGTGGTCAGTTGATGTGTTAGTGTACAGAAACAGGTGATGTTGGGTACACCCTGGATGGATCGATACCGGTGACTGCGTCGCTTTGTTGCGAGGGTGCGATGGAGAAGTCGGCGCGGCCACGGACGGCGCTGAACGAGTGCGTGAAGGTGGTGGTGCGGTGCAGGCCGCTGTCCAACCGGGAGAAGAGCGAGGGCCACGATGAGGTGAGGAAACTGGGAGGTTTGTTTATGTGGCCACGGCTGCGCAGAACTTCTCGCAAACAATGCGAGTTATCATTGCAATGTTCTCAAAAGGCACGCGATCGTGTTTATGTTTGTTTAAGTTACGCTTTGTAACTTGCCGGCGGCAGTTCCGGATTCCTCGGATGTTCGGCGAGTCGGAAGGAAGCGGTACAGTGGAACAGCTGTTGGGGCGCAACCTATGGGCTCCTAGCTATATGAACGTCCGTTGGAGCAATGTTTTAGTCTGTTTGGCTCAGTGTGGGCCGCGACGACGTTCCTTGCAAATTTCACGCCTATGCAAACGACTAGTGAAATATTATACAAAGAGACTCCTTATTTCTCAACACAATGGCCCTCGTAATAATTTATTCAGCTAAATGCTGATTAGCGGGTGAATCGATCGTCCTTGAGCCGTTTTGAAATTGAGTAAAAATAAACCTGTGCGACCCTGACTTCGCGTCCTTCACCTTCGAAAGTGAAAACTATTAGCAGCTAGGTAATAGGTATTTAGTTTTCCATTATCTCGGTAAATTTATCTAGAGCTCGCTAGTATTAGTAGGTACCTACGTATATACCTTCTCACCTGGCTCCTTGGAGTCAAGACAAGGTGAAAACTATTTGATAAGTGAGAAAACAAATAGGAGATCTTCAAAGCACTCTTGAGGTTTAACTTATGTAAATCCCCAATGTTCCCAACTTTACTCTTTAACCTCACAAAGGGTCCTATTCACTTGTCCCTGAATACAAATGTACGAATGTGCGTACACTGCGTACCTACCTACGCAGGCTTTCAGTAGCAGCTGCACGTGAATACAAGCTTTACACGTTTACATACCAATATAATAAGTAAATAGACGAGTAACACGTTTACTTCCTCCTCTTTGCCAACTCCCTGCACTGTATTTGAAAATACAAATATGTCGCTAGCTAAATGCTAAGTAGGTATTTTATAGTTGGTCCCAAATTCCTGTTTAGATACGTAGGGACATCGTATTTTTGCTAGACCATGGTACTTGACGAGTTTTATGATTTTAGCAGTCTATATATGTTTATATTGTGACAATAAAAGTGTGTCAAGATCATTTTGATTACCCAACCCGGTCAGCTACTGACTGTTCTTGCCGTGTATTCCGACTTTCATCGTTCGAGGTAAAAAAAATTGCTGAAAACTAACTCTCCATCCAGAATTATGTATAAACAAAAATACACGCGTACGCTCTTTTCCTCGTCGCGTAACACACGAAGCATTTAACTCACAGGTACAATTAGTCAAATCAAATATGACGGAATATGTAGCTAATAAAAATAATATAATAATATCACAACTAGTAGTCGTCATATACCAACCCATACGCTTTACGAGTTTAATTTGCGAGAAAAAGTAAGACTGAGAGACTTACGTAGAACCATGCCTATTGGTTTTGACTTTTCTATTATTAAACACTGCAAGTACTTCTCGTACAACACCTGCTCGAGCATCCATCCTTCTAGAAGTTCTACGGAGGGGTTTCCGATCTAACTACGATTTTGTTTCGTCTTACCTTACAACAAATAATATTACTATACAACAGACACAATGTTTGACGAAACAGGTCTCGATCATTTAGTACACATTTCACATCTGACGGGTGAACTGAACTCTGACTGCTTGTGCAGTTTGCGTAGCCTATTCCGTCATTTTGAAATAAAATGTTGTGATTCGCTTTCCTTCCCTTTTTATTTGATAAATGTTTTGAATTCATTTAGTGAGGATCCTAACATGGTAACCTACAATTATTTCTTACGCGTAAAAGATGAAACGAATCACATAGTAACTCGGTAATCTTATGTAAAAAAAAGTTTCAGTTTAGTTTGTACGTACCTCAGCTGAATAGACTCTCCATGCAGATTTGAGCCGCAGTTAATAATCTATATTTAAAAAAGTATATATAGTTTAAAACTACATTTGAGGGTAGGTGGTCGAGTTTTCAGATCATCACGTCTTGCATCAAGCTCTATACATTAACGAACGACAATTCCGCTATCAATTGTACAGAAACAGAACCTAAGAAAGACACGCGTGTCATATTTCAACAACAGTTTTAGTGCATAGGACTCACCTCACCTCGCTATGATTCACCGGTTTTAAGATAATACTGTTGCATGAGGCACGATAAGTGTCGCATATAGCTGTAAAATATGTAGGTTAAGTCTATCAAGTAGGTTAAGTCAATCAGTTTTTATAAATATGTTGTTTTCGTTTATTTACACTCGACCAATCCCATAAGAGAGATTGGTCCACATATGTTATAATTGATGTTCTTGCTATTATTTACCATCCCATAAGAGAGATGAGTCTATATCATGTATACACCGATCCCGTAAGAAAGATCGTATGATTGTGTCAATCAAAGATTGACAATGTGTTATTGTTACTATTACTAAACGTAACACCTATTTAAAAGAATATTAATGTTCCTAAATAAATAACATTAACCCTATACCTCCCCGATTTACATGTAATAATCGTAAGCTTATTTGTTGCAATAAAGATGCGCAAGCTAGTATCGTCCACCCACCTATATGGTAGACGCGGGGAGTATACAAATAAGGGCCCCCTTTGCCCTAAAAATCAGTTCTACAAGTTGTTCTACAAGTTATCTACAAGTCTACAACAACTCCCGCGCCTCTGCTTATACGGCGCGCTTATAAAACTTACTATGAGTTTTATTTCATCCAACCTGGTATCCTGGTAACAAGGCGGTAACAAGAGGCAACGGGCAGCTGAGCATCGGCCAGAGCAACGGGTCTTCTATCTGCATAATTTTATGGAGATTAAAGTCTGCACTCCACAGTGGTCCTTCGAGCCGGATAAGAAGAACCTGGCCCAAAGAAGAAAGAAAAACGAACGCGCTGATTGTGACGCTACAGTCCTCTCAGATTTCAAGAAAGAAACAAGTACGCGCTGAGTGTGACGCTATAGTCCTCTCAGAATCTTCGTTTTTCTACGGTGCTCAGTTTGTTGCAAAACTTGACGCGCCCGCCCGCTTTAGCGGAAGAGCCCTCGCATGACACATAGCTCTGCTTGGTGCTGCCTCTTGTTACCAGCTCCGCTGGACGGCTTACGCCCGCCCGCTTTAGCGGAAGAGCCCTCGCATGACACATAGCTCTGCCTGGTGCTGCCTCTTGTTACCAGCCCCGCTGGACGGTCCATTCGTGTTGAGTTCACTCCACGTCTGTTGACCTGGCAACTTTCGTTGCATACGTCACAGGGTTGACGTCATCACACTGCCGTCAAACGCTCTGGCACTGCACTTAGCCTTTGCGGGAGACACAGTGCACCGAAGGATCTACGCTGAAAAGTGAGTCCAATAGGGATTTAGGGCGCAGACGTTGCACTAAGTGGCGTCTGTGGTTAGGATTTTAGGTAGGTAGGGAACCCCACGTGCGTCCAAAACGAAGAAGATGTCCGACAAAGGAGGCAAGAACTTGCGGTCCCGCAAGCAGAAGGAAGACGCCGCTGCAAAGAGCTCATCAGAAAAATGGAGCAAAGGCACCGGCGACGACTACAACGACGGCCGTGATAGTGAAACGCACGATTCGCGGTCGAATAGCGAAACGCGAGCTCCTTCGGACAAGGACGACGGGTTAGATTGTACGGTAGTTAGGAGTGCACCGAGCACCCTAAAACACGCGCCGTTACGCCGCGAAGAAAGTGATAACCGCGATAAAATCAGTGTCCGCCGCGATAACAGTGCTCGCCGCGAACGCGACCGCGAAGTGCCGCCGCGTAGTGATAAATCTCTCGAAGTGTTGTTAGCTGAACTCGAGGTTCGTAAAGCCGCTCTCGCCGTGGCGCGAGAACAGACGGAAGCTGCCAAATTGAACCTGCAGGCCGCCAGAATTGGGGCGCGATCTGGCAGGGGTAGCGACGATTCCGATTCTGTTTACAGCGTCCACCGTGTGAGAAGTTGGGTAGAACAACAGTCACAGAAAGCAACACCGAAAGAGACGCGTAAAACCATTTTCCCGCCAAAAAATAGCATCACGCACCGTAAAGAGCCAACCTACCGCTCGCAGTTGCCGCCCCCGCTAGAAGTCCCTACGCAGTATGCACCCATAATACACCGGCCCGCGCCGGAGTTGCCTCCATTCGACGGTAATATAACCGAATGGATCGCGTTTAAGGCAGAATTTACAGATACCGCGCCTTTGTTTAGCTCAGTAAACAACGTTAGTAGGATTAGGCGCGCGCTCAAAGGCGAAGCGCGTACCGCCGTAAAATCTATTATGTTCACCGTCCAGGACCCGTACGAAATAATGGAAGCCTTAGAGAGGCATTTCGGGGATCCGGACGAAATAATATTAACGGAGCTACACAATGTGAAACGCATGTCCAGACTGGCTGAGGACAACAGCAACATAGTGACTTTCGCCGCTCACGTAGCAAACGCCGTGGCCACGATAAAATCTCTGGGCCAAGATAGGTATTTGTACGCCCCAGAGTTAGTAAATAAAATCATTGACAAAATGAATCTTATCGTACGGTACGAGTGGTCGAAAGTCCGTCAAGCCAATCTAGACACGCCGGATCTTGTCGTAATGTCAAATTTTCTTAACGACATTAGTTTTGCCACTAAACGCACTAATCACCCGCGGTTGCAAAAAATCAAAACCTCGGTACACGCGTTCTCTCACGAAAAAGATAGCAGGTCTAGACCACGCGAGCACCCCTCTCACTCGCGCGATTACTCTCGCTCCCGCACGTATAGGGACGAGAGCACGGGGTCCGAGGATTCACGCTATAGGGAAACGCCGCAGGTTAGGATTGAAAGCCACAAACGAGGATCGGAAAAACGACCTGTTGTGGCACAACATAAGCCCCGCGAGGCAGATTTCAAGAAAAAATCGGCCCCTAAAGGCGCTAAGCCTAAACAAAGTTCCGTAAATTCATCGCGTTCTAAATGCGTTATTTGCGATAGTCCGCACGACCACAGAGTATCGTCGTGTAGAAAACTGTTAGCGGCTTCGATAGCCGAGCGATGGGAACTTGTTAAAGGGGCAAAGTTATGTTTTAGATGTTTAGGCGAGTCGCATCGTAGAGGTGAAAATTGTAAATACTCACCGTGCGGCGTAAATGAGTGTGAAGCCGGGCATCATAAAATATTACACGGTCTTAGTGCGACCGCCCCCGCAGAGGTCCATAAGGCAGCGGGAGGACTAAACACTATCCGAATACCTCCTACATATTTAAAAATGGTACCCGTCGAGGTTTCCGGGCCATTAGGAGCTATTCAGGCCCTTGCGTTGTTAGATGAAGGCGCGGGCCTTTCAATCGTGTCTCACGAAGTAGCCGATCAGGTCGTTCCGCGTGAACGAGGCGAACCGTTTGATATAAACGGGATAGGTGGCGTAGTTAAGAATACGGACTCTCGTACGATTCGATTTAGGATTCGCGGTTTTTGCAGCCGTCATTTAGACATGATGGAAGCGCTCACGGTCGAAAACGTGGGCGTAGGGCCACAGGGCGTCCCGCGAGACGTAGTTAACCAGTGCGACCATCTGTCAAATATCGCGGACGAATTGTGCTATGAGACAGCCACACCTTCTATCGTCATAGGCCAGGACAACTGGCACCTGATAGTAACGCGACAAATTATAAGCGGGAGATCGCATCTTCCTGTCGCGAGTCTCACTCGTCTAGGATGGACCCTACACGGGCCGCATAGGGCTCCTAGGGCCATAGTACCTTTTGTAGGCCACGTTCGTGCCCCTACGGCCAAGGACGAGATCGTAGAACTCAAAAAACACGTCGACATCGAGTCATTAGGTGTCGTTAAAAAACTGCCGCGCGCGTACCCCGATCAAAGGGCATTAAATTTAGCCGAATCGACATGCGTCAAAATACCGGAGACTAGGTACCGCGCCAGGCTACTCTGGAAATCAGACAACGAAGATTTACCAGACAATCGTACGCAAACGTCACGACGATTGCACAGTCTCGAGCGAAAGTTGGACCGAGACAAAGAATTAACAATCGAAAATACGACCACCCCCGCTGACTGGCGCTGGGTGCCGAGCGCGCTAAATGTAGCGGACGACGCCACAAAGGGCGTACCCGCGCGTTTCGGTGCGAACCACCGATGGTTCGTAGGTCCCGATTTCATACGGCAAGGCCCCGAGCACTGGCCCCGAGAGAAAAACCCCGCTCAGATCGTCGATACGGGCGAAGAGCGCGCGATAAAAAATATTTGCTCGTCAACCGTCGCGAAAAAGTACGAATACCTACCGGAGGTAAGTAGGTTTTCGAAATTTGTTAGTTTAATTCGCGCCACGGCCAGAGTATTAGTCGTCGCTGAGGTTTTCAAGGCCAGACTGCTAAAACAGAAACCAGAAACAGAAATGAACAAGCTTCATCTGACGCTAGCTGAAATATTGCTCATTCGACGAAGTCAACATGAGTACTACGCGGAGGAGATCAAGCTTCTGGAAACTGGGCGGGTACTACCGAAGAAGTCTTCACTACACACAGTGGCAGTAAAACTCGACAAGGACGGCGTCATCGTGCTCGACGCTCGAGTAGACAGAGGAGAAGCACATATTCCTGTCTTGCACGCGAAAGATGCATTTACTAAGCTGCTGATCTATCATTTTCACGCCTTGTTTAATCACGCAAATCATGCCACCGTGATAAACGAGTTGAAACAACGATATTACATCGTAGGACTGCGTGGTTGTATTCGATATATATCGAACAAGTGCCAACGGTGTCGGACCTATAAAGGAACTACCCTCAAAGTTCCTGTAGGCGACCTACCAACAGAGAGGCTCAAGGCGAATCAACCGCCCTTCACAGCCACCGCAGCCAAGGTACTACATACACTCGAGGCCGAGCACCCTACTAACTCGCGACCTCTAACCCCAGTGAACAACGACATGAACGCCGAGGCACTGAAGCCAAACCACTTTTTAATCGGACGTTCAAATGCTATGTCACCACTGGGCGCCTTTACAGACAAAAACCTACAGTTGTCGTCGTGGAAGACGACTCAAGTCCAGGCAGATCACTTCTGGCAGCGTTGGAAAAAGAATACAGACCCAGTTTGCTACCACGCTCCAGCGCCAATCAGCAAGCGACGAAACTACACGTCGGCGACATCGTACTCATCGCGGACAGTTCTATGCCACGAGGTACATGGCCTAGAGGCGAAATCGCACAACTCTTTCCCGGCCCTGATGGCCACGTAAGAGTAGCCATTGTACGCACCCGCGCAGGAGAAGTTCGCCGTCCAGTTTCCAGACTCGTCCTGCTATGCTCCACCGTTACCGACGGTGCTGACGCACGTGGGGGAGAATGTCGCATATAGCTGTAAAATATGTAGGTTAAGTCTATCAAGTAGGTTAAGTCAATCAGTTTTTATAAATATGTTGTTTTCGTTTATTTACACTCGACCAATCCCATAAGAGAGATTGGTCCACATATGTTATAATTGATGTTCTTGCTATTATTTACCATCCCATAAGAGAGATGAGTCTATATCATGTATACACCGATCCCGTAAGAAAGATCGTATGATTGTGTCAATCAAAGATTGACAATGTGTTATTGTTACTATTACTAAACGTAACACCTATTTAAAAGAATATTAATGTTCCTAAATAAATAACATTAACCCTATACCTCCCCGATTTACATGTAATAATCGTAAGCTTATTTGTTGCAATAAAGATGCGCAAGCTAGTATCGTCCACCCACCTATATGGTAGACGCGGGGAGTATACAAATAAGGGCCCCCTTTGCCCTAAAAATCAGTTCTACAAGTTGTTCTACAAGTTATCTACAAGTCTACAACAACTCCCGCGCCTCTGCTTATACGGCGCGCTTATAAAACTTACTATGAGTTTTATTTCATCCAACCTGGTATCCTGGTAACAAGGCGGTAACAAGAGGCAACGGGCAGCTGAGCATCGGCCAGAGCAACGGGTCTTCTATCTGCATAATTTTATGGAGATTAAAGTCTGCACTCCACAATAAGTATAAAGTCTCTCAATCCCTTGTATAAATATAAACATGTATTCACCTTCCACATCCACACTTCATCCATGTATGATAGGATTAACGACTGTTTTTTTATGCGCAAAAACATCACCATTAGCTAAGCTTATGAATGTCAAGCTAATTTAGAACTGTTTATGACAGAGGATTCAAAGAGTTATAAGGTTTATATGTATCTGTCTATAGTACAGTATGTATGTGTGATATTATAAACTTATGTGTTGAATATTGTAGGTAGGTACCAACATTTTACATTTAAGAAGCTTACGCATGCTCAGGTCCACATCTGTATGCAAACGAAAACTTGTACTTGTTCTATAGCGTCCAACAGCTAAATATCTATAACGTGAATAATGAATGATCAAGAAAAACATAGCAGCCCACTACATTACGCCGTTAATACTTAATCAGACGATAAGCAATCGATTCCATTGTTACAATGTTGATAATACCGATAGTACGAAAAAGCGAAGATATCGTCCAAAAGATGCAAACGTAAAACGATCCAACGAAATCGTAAATATTGTGAGATATCGACTCGCGCAGCGGTCATGCCGTCAAAACAAATGAAGTGCGCTAGCCTAGCCATTGACCAATTAACAAAATGAGTGCTATGTATAACACAGACCCATATAACTGCCATCACTGCTGCTGTTCACCTACAGGTCTAACTACACTAGACGCGCTGAAACCATGCATCAGCTGTGAACCTGTTTATGAATTTCCCCCGTAAGTAGGTGACCACTTGTAATGGTCATACAATACAACCTTAACTGACCATCAGTAGATCTTATGTCGTTCCAATAGGGATGATGAATGGTCAGTGTCCAGTGTGGGGACAACGTGCCGTATTTAGGCATAGATCATCTGGCCGACCGGCCGGCCTTCTGCCGCTGCACATGTGCGGGAAATAATTCAAATTCTTCATCTTACTCGTATGTGACTCGTAACGTAACATATGCAAGTAAAGATCGCAAAGCTCGTAAACGCATTTAACGGTATCCGAATCTGACATAAGACAACGTGAAAAAAATGTAAACAAAAACGAATCGATTGACACCGCACACATACCTACATACAATGGTTTTCAATTCAATTCAATTCAATCATTTATTGATAAAATAAAATTTTACATGTCAATATAGGTACACGTGCTTACAACTAGTTAAATAGTTATAAATTGGTTAGTTATAACATTTTCGACGCAAGCGAGACAGGGCTGAGCCAGCGAACCAGTATTAGATCTCATACATAGAAGGCATCAATTGAGTTTTATATGTACTTATACATATAGACTGTTTAACTCATAAGTTCATCAGCCATCTCTTTTGATTGATGAACTTATGAGTTAAACGACCCTAAATGATTAAAAAACATGCTGATACATACATAACAGATAATTAATATGATTTTTTCGTTTTTCAAAAATAAGTGGGTAGGTACCAATTAATACCTACTCTAGAAATCATAGGTACTAAGTCTTGTACCTAGGTGCTAACACAAAAGTGCTAAATAGCTGGTGTAAAAGTAAACATGCAAATAGTAAAATGGAATTACCTACTTTGTATGGAGGATCATAAATTGTCACTGTTAGTGTCAGTAAATACCATAACATAAGTCAAGTAACCATTTGCAAATCCACATAGTCGTACCTACGCTTTTAAATTGGGTTATAGCTTGAACTCGGCTGATAACCTTATTATCTACAAATAGGTTCCGTGTCAAGCCTACATTGCATTCGTTCCGTGATATCGGAAAACTTGGCTGTTAAAGATATTGCCATGGCAATACGCGATTGCCTGCTTGTTGCGCGCATACAGGAAGAAAACAAGGCGAGACCGTCCCTTGATATCTTTCTGACGACGTTACTGACAGCTAGCTGGCTCATTCCCACATGCCAACATTTTATATATCTTTCTTAGTCCAACCTAATGACGTCGTGATGGCCATACCTATTTTGTTGTATCATGGACATCATGGTTGCGTGTTGCTGGGGAGCCAAATAACAATTTGCTACCTTCGCGCGTACCCGCATGCTAAAACATACTTACTATCTGGTTTGCATAAAGTTACTACCTATAATTATAACATTTCGTTTTCACTACCAAACGCTACTTATTAGCAGAGTAAAGGGCGTAATCGTACCTAAACTATTGTTTGAGAACGATATAACCCAATTACGTTTTGAGGCGTCATTGTACCGATTGTATAAAGCAGGTAACGCTACAAGTAGATACTAAAGCAAGGTGCGAATGACAGGGATCAATTCAAAACATTTTGTATCAACTTACATACCTCTGTACAGTAATTACATGAGCGATGAGCTCCCTGCCGAGATTTTCCCGAAAGATTAGTATGGGGTTCTTGAAAAAAGGAGTGTACAAGATTTGAATGGGTCGGCATCGCGCATGTGACCTCGCTGGAGTTGCAGGTGTCCATAAGCTACGGTGACCGGTAAGATACTGAAATTACGAAACCGGCTCCTGTAACACAGGGTTTTCTAGCTCAGGGCACAGGGTCGCGATTTACTCTGTAATATTCATTTGTTCAATAAACTTTTTTAATTAAATTTTTTCTTAAGATTGTTGTATGACGAGAGCTGCAGAGCTGCCACTTTACACCTTGCTTTGTTCTAGGGACTATAAAACAGGGGTTCTTTTTAACCTATTTGTAATAAAATTATATCAATTATATGTCCGATTTTAGTTATCGATAAAGGCATTTTATGCCCCCTTATTTTGGATATCTTGAAGCTTCCCCGACTGCATGCCTACCACGAACTTCGAAAATTGGCATTGACGGGAAAACCTCTTTGTCACTCTAATATACAAGTGTGACAGAGATGGAGATACAAATCCGCAATCGGTCGATTTTAGTTGTAGGTACTAGGCCTGGTTGCGAGCTTCGGCATTAGAAGTTGTTCCTGTAAAAGAAATATTCCTAATAAATCCTGTATTGTTCCTTGTTCCTGTATGAGCGTAAAGTAAGCCGTAGGCTGTTTCTAAATAAACCCATTATGTTAGCTTGTAGAGCGATAAGATTGCAGTTCGTCAGTTATTTGAATATGATTAGGGCTTGCAATCCGGATATCCGAGTATTCGTTTTATTCGAATATCCGTTAAATTTACTATCCGGATTTAAACTCAGTGCATATCCGGATAATACGAATAATCCGAATAATGCACTTCAGTATGGATTTATGTCCACATTGTTCGTAAAAGTTTGCAAAAGCGTCCATAGATAGAGTGTAGACGACGTTAACGTTTGATTTTTTATTTGGATACATTTTTAACTTGTATACAAATTCCGCAACCATCAGAATCGGGACCAAGAATTGAGAGCTCATCACAACAAGCCGACATAGTATTAAGCCCCAACATATCCGAAGGATCAGCTACAGAGCGCAAAGTCTTTAATTCTTTATCTACAAATATACAGGCTTCTAGATATATTTGGAAACCTAAATCAACACTAGAAATGGCTTATTTTGATAGCGGTTTTTAAGTAGTCACGCTACTACCTATATAAAAATTCTAAATTGAAAGAGATGTCGTAGCGTAGACGTAAGTCTGAGCCGTAAAAGATGGTGAAACGCACCATAAGCGTTTCAAAAATAAGAAAGGATTGCATATACTTAGGAAATTTCGGACTCTGGTCACCGTTGTCGGGTGGCCTAGTGGTTAGGGCGTCTGTCGCAAAAGCAGGAGGTCGCTGGTTCGATCACAGCTCTGGGCACTGGGGCCTTGGTCACTTTTTCTGTAGTATATGACATCTCTTTCAAAATATAATATTATTTTCGGCTTTGTTACTAACATTATTATTATTTATTTTATAGTATTTAGGTTTAGAGACTCTTTATTTACTCAAAAGAACAATAGTTCACTTAAATGAGCTTACATATTAGATTTCTTAAAATTAATTAACATATGTATTTAGCATGATCGCAACAGGCTTATGTAACATTGCTTTGTATATATTTCTTTAAATTGGTTTTATATAAATTTAGAGACTCACAGACCTCACAGTCTTTCACATTACTTGGTAGTTCGTTGTACATTTGCGCTCCCCCATACATTACGCTACTTTTGCCATAACCTGTTCTTATTTTCCGTAGTTGTAGTTTATCCGTATTTCTTAAACAGTGTTTGAATGTTCGTTGTTTGAAAGAAATGTCTGAGTGTATTTTATTTGTTAAGATTTTTTTTATAAAAAGGCATGTTGAATAGGTATACAATTGTTTTAGGTTAAATAGTTGAGTTTTTTTGTATAGGAGTTGAGAGTTAAATCGATAGTCGTACTTAAATAGCGTTTTAATACAGTTATTTTGAGATCTTTGTAGTTTCTGTAGGTTAGTTTTGGCAGCAGATCCCCATATCTTATTTCTATGCAAAAATGAAAATATTCGATTTTTATTCGTTTTATTCGGATATCCGGATATTAAAATAATAAATATTCGAAATATCCGGATAGCAAAATTGGACGGATATTGCAAGCCCTAAATATGATTAACACTGCATTTGCATACGCGGGCGGCGCGTGCGCAGCCGGCTTATTCACAAAGCTACAGTTACTACACATAAGAAGTTCAGTAGCGGAGCCCAGCTCCTAAAACAAGTGCCTATCACGAATACCAAAAATCGAAATACGTCTTGTCTCCTTATGTGTTACTCTAACCTTGCAAGGGCTTTACGCACGGATATATACGGCTATTGAATTTCCCTCACGGTTAAAGTTTTCCGCGAGTAGAACGTAGAACGTAAACGGGCCATTGTAACAAACATTGGTCTGAACTCCAGTCCAGGATCTTCTACAATTTATTTACATTCTTATTCGTGAAGCTTTCGAGGCCAAGTAGGTACAGTCGGTGCCCTCACATAAGTATCCACCCCGCATATGCAATCGCGCAGCGTGCGTGGATACTTATGTGAGGGCACCGACTGTACTCGTACCTAACCTCAGTGTATTGAGGCTTTGTGTCCCTTGTGTTGTTCGTATTCCAAGCTAATGTATGGAGCAACTTCACCGACCCACAATTATCTTCGAAACGTCTATATCTCTACAAATCTACACATAGTCAGAGGTCACAGTTGCAGTGGTCGTAACCCAATGCTGGTTAGTTTTGCGAATTGTCTAGCTCACGAAACGCAATGATCGCGGCGCCCGCGCCGATGCGTGCGATAGTGAGATGTTTCCGGAGATAACTCTGTGTAAAACACTACCACCTGCCATAACGCACTATCATCAACATACTCAATTCGTTACGCTACGAAAAAACACACAGATAGTAATAATTACATGATATCAGTTTTGCAAATGCAAGTTTGAATAAGTACTTACGTCAAAATATTTGGCAATTGTGCCAAAGAAATGCACGTAAAGATATATCATAAAATTGCTCCATTCTATTTTTAGCCAAGTTCAAATAACTATGCTAGTTCAAATTAGCTTTGTTGTATCTATATTGCGAAGTCTTAACTATTTTCACATCTTCGCAGTCTATGAAAAACTATGAAGTCAGGTGTGGTATTATGCGCGCTACGTATTTTTACTTCTCTCATTTGTCATGTGGCAGGAATGTAATGATTTCACACATGTTTGGCTGTAGGTGAAGAGACGGCGTGTCAGGCTCCCTGATCAGAAATGGTACGAGCGTCTGTCGACGAGGGGGTCTTCGGACCAGTTCCAAGAGGCTGAGTTGCCTTTACAGGTTTGACCGATGGTCGATGCTCACTAACACGGTGTCAGGGGAATCATCACTGACACTACTATAATATGTTATACCTACTTGGATTATACGGTTATAGTTTAACATACATATGTAAGATTTATCCGCATTGCAGACGTGCCCCTGTTTTTAAGGAGTCTGTTGAAAGAATTGCGATTATATAAAGTTTTTTGCGGTCAATGTAGCATTCTTAATATTTGGAACATCAAGAATACCTCCTGTCCGAAATGTAGAGCATGTCTTCAATGCGGGTATTAATTGGTAAAATATTTTATAATTATGCGGTGTTGGTTCATTGATGAGAAGGCGTGATTGCGTCGCGTGACAAAAACTATACAGCATCCGTTATTCACGCAGATAAATGCTGTCTTGTTTTTATCACGTGTTAAACGTTGGACGCGATTGTTTTGAGGCCTATGTCTGTCACTTTTATAGCGCGATAAAGACATGAATTGATTGGTCAACACCTGGAACATTTTCAAATGCAGTATCGCAAAAGTTTTCTGCACAAAACCCTGTAATTTTTGATTTAGAATTATTAACGTAGTCAGTTGCTATTTTCCTGTCAATCTCCATTCGGCTGTCAGTTGCCTTATGTCTTTATCCAGCGATAAAAGCGTTACAGGTATATGTCGTCACGTCACCAGGCCGGGAGACAATGTGGAGCTGTCAGTGATTCACTAATGTATTAATAATTGGTCGCTCGTAACACGTGGGAGGTTAATGGTTGAGTCCATTAGTTATATAATCATAATTAACTATTATAACTAGCGATGAGTAATTAGGACTTGGTATAGTAATAATAAACCGAGGAGAGTCGAACAAAGAAGCACAGACTGAGAGCTGCCACGAAACCTAAAATTCGAATACCTATGTGCTTACGTATGTGCTGTGCGTTTCTAAAGTATGCCCGTCTCGCTCCTACCACTACTCTGGCAGGGGTGAGACGGACATACTTTAGAAACGCGCCGTCGCTAACGCCTACGGTTACGTACAACTCATGGGTATAGCACACTATCGTCTCTAGTTTTAGCTGCGCTGCGTGGCAAAGATTATAGTCGGATTTTGATTTTTGCCGACCATATACGTTCAGACAATCCGCCAGACAAATTTTCCATACATACTGGCGGATCCGCGGGATCTACCCGAAAGTATACGTCCGACTTTTCACGGCAGGCCTCAAGATCAATATTTCATCCAACAAATCACACATTATTTCCCTAGTAATGCTAGTGGAGGAAATCACAAGCGGTTCTCTCAACCCCCCCACCCTAACCCCACCCTAATTCACTCACCCTAATTTTAACTAAACACCATAATCCGTCGATTGACTGGCGGATGGAGAAGGTTGTTGATATTAAGTATAAATTATATTAACTGATAGGTGAAGGAAGTCGTCGTTTCATCATACCTAACCTGTTTTTGGGAGGTCGGTGGTTAACACCTAATTTTTCAGATATAGGTACAGTCACCTGCAATAGTATATGACTCTACGAAGGCCGCAAAAATATGTGACACGCTCTTATGGCGGTACAAACAAGAATGTGTCAGATTATAATATTGCAGCCTTCATATAGTCCTATACTATTGCAGGTGACTGTACAGATAACGTATGCTACTTACAGGTAGCGAAATGAGTTATGAGCGCAGAGCAGTGCAGTTTCTTTGAGGTTGGGGAGCGAGATGCGCTTATGCACAAAACGCCGCACCATTGTCGCCGAGCGCTCATAACATAACTCGTAGCGCGATCTTTACATTATTAAACAATCTGAGTCGGATGTCACATTGGATGCGATCACCGGTGTCTGTGTGAGATAACGCTACGCGCGTGTAATAGCGCTGTTCCCCTCGCACACCGGCGTGCGGTGCGAATTGCATCCAGTCACATCCAGTGTGGCATGCGCCTTATACCCCATTTAACCCAATATTGACACTTGAGGATATCGTTCACACACCACATTCTCACAAGATGTCCCATAGTAAACGCCACCTATCTCAAATGTTTCCACCGAAATGTCTGAAACTGTCATATTTTTTGTAAAAAATATAAAAATGTGACCAAATCTTTAAAAATTATTAGTTTTGTCTCCATATAAATAATTTTCTATGTTAAAGAGCGACAAAACAGACATATTGCTTATTCACAATCGTATTTTAATTATATTTTTAAAGTCACATGGTCATGGGCTCATGGCATTCACACAGAATCCCTGGGTCTAACTATTAAAGACTTGTTTTCAAGTTAATCATGTGTTGTGTGCAGGTGGTGCAAGTATGGCCGGAGCGGGGCGCCGTGCAGGTGCTCAACCCCAAGGGCCAGGACAAGCTGTTCACGTACGACGCGGTGTACGACGCGCAGGCCGACACGCAGACCATCTACGACGAGATGGTGAGGACTATTATTTATCTATATTAATTAACTTTTTTTTAATGGACGGAATAACCATTATGGATATTAAAATTCTCATAGCGGGTTACTCACGTTAATAAAGTCGAAAATAGCTCGACATGTTTCGGAACAGTCCGTGTCCCTTATTCATGAGTCATGCGTCTAGCCGCGGCGGCTGCTCTACGCACACTGCGAGCCCCAGCGCGGTCAGCTCTCGACTCAAATATGTCTGATACTCACGGGAGTTTTCTAATTAAAATTATGGATATATCTGAAACGCAGGAACAGTGCAGAATATATGTTGATCGGATTCTGGCCGACTCCCCGTTGGTCCGCTTCGACACGCAATCAGGGCTCAGGGAACTCCAGTGGATTTCCACTGGAGTTCCCTGAGCCCTGATTGCGTGTCGAAGCGGAGAGGCGTAACACAAAAGCGGTACTGGTGATTTCACCAGTATCGCTTTTGTGTTACGCCTCTATGCGTCTTAACTTTTGTTTTGGATGATAGCAGTCCCTACTTGCTAGCGTCTGGAACACCGAGGACTCCTAGTCCCCGTTTACGACAGGCAGGATATACCGTAGCTGTTTAGTTGTTACTGCCCTGGTTACAGGCTGTACATAAATTCAATTCGAGTACGCATTTATAGGTGAGGTAATGAACTTTTGAAATAGGTAACTTTTTTCGGTTTACATGAATAGCCGAAAAATAAGTTAATGTCTCTTTCGTTTAGGTACTACTTGAATGATAATACATAGTAACACACTCAAATCGAAGATTTAACTTGCAAATAGTAAGCGTTGTTCTAAACATTATTCATAGTGAATCAGGTGTTTATTCGCGTATAAAATCGATCCGTGTTCAACTAGGTAATACAGAAATAGCTGGGCGTGGGAAACAAACTCGATTTAAATAAGTATCGGTTCTCTGTAGACTAAAGAAGCTTATTGAAAATCAGAACCTTGTTATAATAAGTTCAACGGCTAAGGGCCCGCCTCCACCGCTTTGCACTTTTGTCTTAGAAAATAGATCGCATGGTGGATTTTATACGACGTACAGTCAAGTGCAAAAATATGGTTCGACATAATCGACTCGTAAATATGGTACTACGCCCTTATTACACCGGCATAAGGTGCTATGGGACATATTTTTGAGTAAGATGTGCACCACCATATTTTTACACTTGACTGTACCGCGACGCAGCCCAACCGTTGGGCTGCGTCGCGGTACAGTTGGGCCCCAACGCAACGCAGTAGCGGGACACCTCGCTAAGAATAAATATAATTCCGAAGTAATTTAACAGAGCACGTAGATTTTTTCAATTATGAAGTAACGGGGCTTGGCTGGTTGAATGGGCGACGTCGCCGTCGGTTAGATCATCCATGAAAATGTACAAGTTTTTATTGGCAAACGGTACCAAAGTCACAGAGCTAAAGGAATCAAGTAAAATATTTCGGGTTTTTAGAAGTTATTGTCATATAAAAGAAAAGTTTGTATTTGTTTTTTGATTATCTATGCATATCTAAATAAAGAACATCTTTTCAAAATTAATAAAACTGCTTAAAATAGCAAGTCAAAAACTGTCACTAGTAGGATGCTCATACTCAGCATTAATATTCATCACCATAAGGGGTACTCACAAAAAAATCCTGAGTCAAATTGATTTAAGGGCTAATTTTTTATGGAGACCCGACTATAACCTTTCGTGAGGTTTGACTGAAACCACTTTCCCTATATTTGCTGCGGGGTCCTTTAGACCTGAAAAGCCAAGTCACATTGACAACGTAATGATAGTTTTATTAACATTGTACCTGACAACAAAACACTGTAAACCGGATTAAATCATGTGAGTGTAACTTTGAATGAGTACCACCTACTACCTCTACCTAATGAGGATTACCGCGAGTCGATTTTCCCCTAGGGGCGCTAGTAGAACGTGGGTCCTTTGAACGTTTGAAATGTTCCCGAACATTTCAAACGTCACTTTGTTAATTATCTCACATTGACACAGGACCCACGCACGAGTGGCGCCGCCTGGTGAGCAACAATGCCCATTGCAGAAACTCAAAAAAAAAACATTGTTTCAAATCCATTTTGAGCGCAGAAACAATCCATTTACTCGTTTGACTCTGTCCGCGAGCCCCGGGTGGCTCCTCGTCGCTGCAGTTTTTTGCTGAAATCTATACACTTCACGCTGCGCATACGCGCGCTATTTCAGTGACGTCGTTCTAATGACTCACCGAGCACGGGAAGATCGCGCACATAAACCAGTAAAAGTGTGGCGTCGTATCTGCGTTTCTTTTGCACAAGTGAGCCAGTGCTCCAGGGAGGGCAGGGAGATACACATTTGAGATGTTTACTTACGCTCGGTCAAGCGCTAATTAAGAACTTCTAAAATTTAAATTGTGCAAAGTTGTTATTTTAACAGCGTAATAGTAGTAAAATTAGTGCCCGACAGACTGTGCAGAGACAACGCCAAGCCTTGCGTTCTACTTAAAAAAAAACAGCCCAGAACAACCAGACCCAAAACAAACAAACAGCCAGAAACAGCCAGAGGCCGAAGCAAAACAAACAAATATCGTAATGACAGATATAATGTTTTAAATTCATTTCCATGTTCATGTTTCACATAGTGTTTTCCGCAAAACAATTTTCATTTTGATTAGGCCCCAAAGCTCTCGAGTTCACGTTACACTGGCGCCCAACTCAGCCGTTGCGCCGGCGCAGCGCACCAATGTTTGATTGACGCTCGCACGCTTGCTTCATAAATTTGGCGGATTACTTTCTATTGTATGAATTCCTGGTTGAAACGGCTTCTATTTAAATAATGAAAGTCTTAATTGCGCTAATCATATTTTTCTTGTGGGTAATAGTGGGTATGTTATTTGTCGCAAATAATCTTAACTGACGCGTGCGTAGGTATTGGCGGTGGCTGCTTGAGAATATAAAACTGTTTCATTATTATTTATTATTTTATTTCAAAAATTTAACACAGCATTACAGTTAAATACCAATGCACTGTGAAAATCATAAATTATACATTAAAAATACATTTTTTTTTAGCACAAAAAAAAACAATAACAAACAAAAATCACTTAGTTCTAGGCGACGCAATAGCATGGCTCCGTTGCGTCGTCTGAACCAGTGGTATGGGATTCGGCAGGTTGCCCCGGAACCGCCGAAACACGACGCCCTTCGGCCAGAAGTCTGCGCTTGCGATGGTGTCCTGCAGCGGCCGCGGTACGCGCACCACAAACGAGCTGAAGTGCACGTAGTGGCGCGACTGCAGCTGCTGCACCCTCAGCGTATAGCCAGTCTTCCGGTGGACATACTCCACCACGTCGTTAGCCACGGCGGAGTAGTGTAAACGCGACACGTAGAGCGCTCTACTCGGCGTGGCGACCCGTAGACCTGAATTAACAGGCTCGGCCGTGCCTTGCAGAGTCTTATGAGGCGCCCTGCGCGTCTTGCGCTTCCTTTGCATGTTTCATGTCTATTCCTGTAAAATAACGCCTGAACTATGGAACGAATCCAAACTATACGCAAGATTAGATTTAGATATCTCGCTGACATGGATTTATTTGCAATTTTGCATGGCGAATATCAATAATTCAATAGCATTCAGCTTTAACTAGTCATCTAGTTCCGTTATTTCTGAAGAAGACATTGCAACAAATTTTCAATAGCTATGATTGCTCAAAATATCCCTAGCGAAACTGCAGGCCTACCAAGTACCACGAACATCGAAATATGATGGCACTGACGGGTAAACCTCTTTATTACTCTAATACGCAAGTGTGACACAGAGGGATATACAATTCGTATCGATCAATCGATTTTCGTGATACTGATATAAACAAAACAGTTTTTCTTTTCTCATCAGAATCGGTATAAGAACTATTAGTTAATCAATATGGATTGTTTAGTCAGTAGCAGGACAGTTCCTAGTTATGTTATGTATTAGGTTGGTACATACGATGCGGTAGCGCAGTCTTCAGATTCAATGCCGTCGTCGAAGGCTTTTTCTTTACATCAGTGAGAGCGGTTCGGGAAATGTTAGTAAATCAATATTGACGGTCACTATTGTCAGGCCAAGTGCTAGCAAAGCAGGGCAGTTCTTAACCATGTTTGGTTTCAAGTTTTCATTACACGCGGCATGCATGCAGCCTTCTCGGGTCCAATGCCGTCGTCGAAGGCTTTTCTTTATGTCTACGAGTGCATTGGGGTGGGAAATGTTAGTAAATCAATACTGACGGTCACTCTTGTTTAGTTAGGTGCACGCAGGACGTATTTTGTCTCAAGCTTTCATCCCACGCATGCAGCCTTGCGGGTCTCAATGCCGCCACTGAGGGTTTTTCTTACCTTTGACGAGTGCAGTGAGGTTGGACTTGAAATATCACTCATTTGTTTAGTCAGTTGCCTGTACGATGCCTTGTCAAATGTGTTAGTAAATCAATATTGACGGTCATTCTTGTATAGCCAGGTGCACGTAGGATACTAGTTAGTCGTGTATTGTCTAAAGTTTTCATCCCACGTGTAACTTTGTAGCAACAATAATCGCTTTCAAAAACTTTACTTAACGTGCAATTAGCACGGCGTGGTCTTGGAATCGATCGGAACTTCGCCGCCACGTCGTACGAAGAAGGGATTTAAAGTAGGCAAATAAACATTATTGGATCGTCGTAGATATATATTTTGGTTGAAATTACAATATTAATTAAATCAGGCGTTACGTGTTAGTATTAACAAAATCATTTATTGCCTATTTGTTTAATGTTGTCAATGTCATGCAGAAATCGGCGAACTAAATTCCATCAAATTGGTTGTTATTGACTCCTCTTAGTCGGGAAAAAGAATGTTTAAAGATTGTTTTTGTTTGTGGTAGACTGTTATATTTTGCATGCATGGCTATTGCAGTCCCAGACCCAGGCGTAGGTACTTTAATAGAAAAGTACGATTTTTTGGGAAATCTCCAACTTGCATATTTAAGCGCAAGAGATGCAAATTAAGTACTTATAAAATATAGAAGTTTGGGGTAGGCTCTCTGCTTGTAGTTTCTTCTTCTTCTTCGTCGGTTCCTCAGGGCTGAGGGTCGTGACCATCAGGAGCCATGTTTTTCACTACTGCTTTTCAAGCCCCTCGGTCGTGGGCTAGCTGCAGAATAGCTCCCTGGATGTTGACGGATGGCATCTGACCATCGTGTAGTTGCCCTCCTCCTGCTCCTCTTTCCTTCGACGCAGTCAACCATAACAAGCTTTTCAAAGCAACTATAGCATCTTGACGTGCCACATGACCAAAGAAGATGAAGCCTGTAGTTTAGTCATGCCATTACTGAGATTTTTGAACTAGCGAGTATAACTCACCAGTTATCACTACTAACTCACCAGTGGAGCTCTCCGAGTAGATATATTGAACCAAACGGGGTTTGTATTTATATGAACCAAATCGGTCAAGAATTGCCGAGATACAACGGTCCCAAGTTCACGTTTGGAGCAAACCACTAGTACCAACATATTTGTAATTGTAACTAAAGGTAAATAAAATGATTAATAGTGTTGGAGGGTGTAATAGCTTGTAGAGCTAGAAGCGATGCGTCACGATAAAGGCGCTAGACGGCGACCTCGGGGCACGAACGTCTAGAAAGTCTAGCAACCACTTTAAATACTCCATTTACTACATTCGTTGGCAATTGTACTAAATTTGAAGAGGTCCTTGATTTTAAGTTGTAACACTATTTTATATTATTTTGCTGTGATTGTTGTGATATACTCCTTAGTGCTTAGGAGAGAGCAAAAGCTGAAACTTGAACGTACCTACTTAATTTGGGATTTAATCCACAAACCACTGTTGAAATATTAACTTTCAAACAAATTCTCCTTACAATTTTTAAAGTAGGTAATGGATTCTTTTTGCTTTTGTAGATCTGCAGTTTGTGATCCGCTCGTCTGCTTTATGTATCTACTTCTACCTTCGGGTATTTAAAAAATCCTGTCGCTCCAATAGACAACAGGCGGTCTTCATGTAAGAGCCGCTACCACGAACAATTTCGTTCGTAGTCTATCCTCTTTTCAGCCATAATGCTTGGGCGATTTGAAAGCAATTTGTACAGGTACGAAACTTGTACGCGCAAGAGCAATAGAGAGGGAAACAGATGGACGTACGAACGAAGTGGTTCGTGGTAGATCCCCGGATCGGGTGCGGATACGATTGATACGAACGCCTGCTCCTATGCTCGTACGCAGGCCTATAGCTGCGATATCCTCCTTATACCTTAGACGTGCAATATCGGCGTCACATTTTACAGCTAATATATAATAATGGTCAAGCAATTTGTCATATTTGAAAGTTATAGTTTCTTCTCGATTCTAATCACAATAAAAATAAATAACAAATATTCGTAGCATCCATAACAATGAGCGGTTTACGTAAGTGGTTTATTTGATGATTTATGAGCTGCGTGCGCAGCCGAGTAGTGAAGAATATGCATTTAAATATAAATAAATATCTTCTTTCTTTTGTTTGTTGTTGTTAAGACAAAAGTGGACTGTAGGTTATTTTAGCCTAAAAATACATTTTGGTTAGGGTCGCAGTCGCACGTTGATGCTATTTTAAGATCGTCCTTTTTTGGCAATGGTTTATCCATAATTATCGTAGCCACCAATTATTCCACGTACTACTTTGATACATATCTAATTTCAAACTTATCATCATCATCACTGAAAAGTGACCCATGTAATAACGCTGCCTTTAATTAGGTGTTGACTACAAAAAGATCTATCCTTTTTTGGACTTCATATTTATCACAATGCAATAAGAAGAATACATTTTTCTAGGATACATCTTTCGTAGTTGACTGTGTCGTTTTCTTACAAATAAATACAAACCATGTCATGCCCACACCGTATGGCTAGATAAGGTTAGATCTGATGGAGTCAAGGCCCGATGCACTTGTTGAGTTACGTCATGGTGCCGTACTAACACCAACACCCTTAAGTAGCCATTGTAGGCCTTATGCCGCTGTAATAGAGATTACAAATGGCCAGTTAACACTGTTATGTCGCTGTTAGGGTGTTATGGTAATATTATGTGACACTTTGTAAAAATATCGGCTCGTGCAAAAGTCAAGGATGATCTCGGAAAGGAAATTATAAATTTAATCGGCACTTATGAAAGATAATAACATAATGTCAATTTGGTCCAACCAAATCTCTCCTTCTGTAGCAAATTCGTTGACTCATATCCAGTTGCGTTAAGTGAGAGAGACAATGCAGTGATATCATAAACTTTTGGCACGAAACATTTGAGTTCCGTCGAGGTTTATTATCTAAACCTCTTCTTCTTCGCTCCAACGCTAAACGTTTATGATCTAAACCGAATATCCCAAAAATCCTAAAATTTGGTGCAAGATGTTTTTTAAATAAATATTATTTTTTATCAGGTCCGTCCACTGGTGGCTTCCGTCCTGGACGGCTTCAATGGCTGCGTGTTCGCATACGGACAGACAGGCACCGGCAAGACGCACACCATGGAAGGGACCCCCGAGCACGAGGGTATCATCCCCCGCGCCTTCCGCCACATCTGGCAGCACATCGAGACCAGCGCCTCGCGGGACGTGACGCATCTCGTGTCCTGCTCGTACGTCGAACTGTATCTGGAAGACGTCAGGGACTTACTGTCGAAGGAATGCAAGAAGCTCACCATTCGAGGACAGGTCAGTTTAACCGTAGACAAGTAGAACCCTGGAGGCGAGAGCATCCGCGCGCCTTTCGTCACATCTGGCTGCACATTGCAACCTATATGTCCTTACGTCGAACTGCATATACCTGGAAGATGTCAGGGACTTGCTGTTGAAGGTTTGCATTCGAGGACAGTTGAGTTTAGCCACCGTAAACAAGGAGATGAGGGTATCATCCCGCGCGCCTTCCGTCACATCTGGTAGCACATCGAGGCCAGCACGTCGCGGGATGTGACGCATCTCGTTGTATAGGTCAAACTGTATTTGGAAGATATGAGGGATTTGCTGTCCAAGAATTGCAAAAAGCGCTAATCGTGAGTAGTGGTGATGAGTTTTTATGAATAAGGCGTTATTGTTTAGGGATCGTATTATTTAATAGACGCATTATCAGTATTACTTAGAACATTCGCTGAATAGGAAACGACTTGTTTTACTATTCCTGCCACGATCGACAGAAATGCGTTGTGTCCACCCAAATAACGGACCTCTCCCCACATCGGCTCATTTTCTCTAATATAAAGGGCATCACCCTTACCCTTACTGCGGCAATTTACGGGCGACCCCTGCAGCGCTAATCCGGCGCTGAACTCCGCTTTTATTCCAATATTGTGGAAACTAAGGACATATCCAATAATATAAACATATATAATATAAAAATAGTAGATTGTATTACAAGGGATCATAATGATATATTCCCGGTTAGGGCGTATATTGACTTCCGAATGATGGATTCTATATTAGAATCCTGAGCGTAATGAGGGATTCAAGCGTTAACGCCCAAGACGAAAATAATTTTGATACTGTGTGACACATACTGCTTTTCACACCAACTAAGAGGAAATAAACAAAACCGTAAACAGCATCATACCAACACCACGATGCCACTAGTTAATGCCCGAAAACGTAAAATTGTAGTTCTTGAAAACTTTGAACAGAAAACCGCCACTTTGATCCCTCCCAGGAAGGAAAAAAGGGGCACTTTGGTCCCTCCTAGCTTGAACAGAAAAAACCCTTTCATGAATAGGTGGTTTTTTTGGTGGTGGTTTTTTGGTTTGACAAGTTATTTTATCGATTACATTTTACCAATTTAATATTAACTCAACTACGGGCTTCAGTAACCCTTTGAGAGATTTATCCAAGATATGTAGAATGTAGAAGTACTTATTAAGTATGATAAAAGTTTCCCAAAAATTTGTATCGCTAAACTGCGCAGCATTAACGCTTGAGTCTACCTTTATCAAAGTTACCTAGGTACCTATACAATTTCCTTAAAAAGCCAGACCATAATATGCGCTTCAAACCTCAGCATTACATCACTACCCATTATGTAGCACTTAAATAACGATAATATGACACTGCGAGGCAAATATTACAGCGTTGTTCTTGACAAGTCAACATTGACGCTACGTGCGGCTTTGTATTTGTGCACTACACTGAAAACGCAAACACGGCCGTCACTGAGTCCAGCGTATCCTTGCAACTTTGTAAGATTTAAACAAAAGACATCTTCGCACCTTAGATTAAAATTAAAGGAAAAACGCAATAGGGATTACTGTGAATACCGCTGGAGCTGGAGGCGCTAGTGGTAGTATACTTTCAAACGTCACTTGGTTTCGCGCTAAATTAACTCAAGTTTTGAAACTTGATCCATGCATGAGTGACGCCACCTGGTGAGCGAAAATACCATTAATGCATCGATAAAGATTTGAACTTGTGATTGTGACCTTTTACCGTGACTGTGTGCCAGCGATTCTTTGCAACTTTGTAAACACTTGGAACAAAAGACTGTGCATCTTAGAATAAATAAAAGAAAAACGCAATTCATCGAGAAAGACTTGAGTCGCTTAACTTCAAACTCGGGTAAATCCATCTGCCAGATTATGCGATTTTGGTATTAAGAAAAGGTAATAAGGTAGATATTTGCTGAGAGGGTCGAATGGATTTACCCGAGTTTGAAGTTAAGCGACACACTTTAGCTTGTGAGCTTTTTTCATGACGTGACAACTTAGATTTTTCAACGCCTCGTGCGAGATTGTGGAGTTGTAACCTGTAGTCTCTCTTATGATCTAAACTACCAAATATCTTTCAGCTACTGTAAAGTTATTTCCAAGATATCTTTATTTGATATTTTAGGTATAATATGAGGTAGTAAAAACCTTGTTGGAATGGGAGCTACCGTATTGTCGCTCACCAGGCAGCGCCACTCATGCGATACTCCTGTATCAATAGAATTGTCAAACTGACGTTTGAAATGTTCCCGCAGGACCTATGTCCCACTAGCGCCCCTAGCGGAGAAGCGACTCGTGGTAATTCGCTGCCGCTTTCTTGAAAGGAGGCCGCTACTGAAGGCATTTGTAAAAGGCAATTTCGCGTTATCTGTGTGTTAACCTTTCCTGGCGAGAGATTAAGTGATAAACTCCTTCGACCCGATTCCGTCTAGACCAGTGGCGAATCGTTGTGTTCGTGTGTCTAGATCTAGACAGTCCGATTCTCATTATTTGATCGTAACTATACTCTAAATAAATGAAGGCTAATCAGGTCTTATCTCTGCCTAATCTAGTTTATTCCGGAACTTGGTATCTTTCCTTTTAATAATAAACTAAGTCTCCCACATATTTGATAATTTGGTCATTTATTATGAGTTATTTACTCGTACCTCTATACAAAAAATTGCCTATATTTAATTAACAGCAAAAAGTTGATTGGAAAAATATAATTCATCTTTCCACTGAATAGTTATGTAAAAAATACATAGATTAAATCACGTGCACAACGGATTGTACCTAAATGTGGTTGTGCTTTTTGCCTCATTCCTCATTTGTGTGTAACGAGTGGTGAGTGGTGAGTCATGTCACTATTTGACAAAGGCCGTCAATGAGTAGGTACCTACATGAACATGAATGTCTGTCATGCCCTACCTACACGCCAAACAACACTGGTTTAGGCGATGTTGTGCGTACAAGGACAGGCATGGTAGTGCAAAAAGTCTATGTAATGCGATATGAAATGACACATGATTAGATAAAGTTACTTAGCTTTAATTATTTAGTTAATAGATGAACGGTAGGTATAGGGGATTCGTATTGAATAGACCTTGGAGGTCCTAATAGTCTGCTGGTTTTAGACAAAGGGAGAATTTCAGAGGGACGGAAATTTTTATTAACTTTATCAGGAAGTAGAATCTTACATGGGCTTTCCTCCTTTTTTTACCTACAATGAAAAGCGATTTTCTCGATTTGTCGGATTTTTGATCATGTGTTAAATGATAACTGTAGAAATTATTTAAAAAATAAACATATGTGTTTGAATTAGACTCTTTGATAGTTCTTTTCATGTTGGTAAGGTACCTATACAATTTTTCTTTTCATTGGTTTTCTAGACATCACCGTGACAGAGTGGCTTTTTAAGCGAAACCACCCTTCCCATTGACCACTATGTCACGGTGTTTTGATAAATAATGTAGGTAAGTTTACAGTCACTAATCAGAGAAATAACAAGTATACTATACTGATAACGCAATTCAACATTTTGGGCTCCTACCAAAAAATTCCAAATCAGACAGTTTTCAGCGCGAAGACAGCTCATTGTCGCTAAAAAAGTAGAACGGCCCACATAACGTGTCTGCTTAGTTTAAAAGGATTCTAACTTCTATCTGTCAGGGATATGAGAATAAGACACATGTTTTGCTTTACAGTCTAATGTATGACCTATTAGACGACTTTGCGAATATTGATTTTCCGGTCAAAAATAGCACCAAAATGCTTTCTTTGTTTTATCGATGTTTTACGTCACACACTAGGCTGGTCCGTAGTTTCATGGCCGCTTTATCTGTGCATAATTTAGCGATATCAGCTGCTATCGATTGCCACTTTTGCCAGCGATAGTGGACGCGGCTCGAAGTCTACCGTTTTTCTTTAAGTGCCTGCTATATTGAAATCTTGATTCAGATTTGATACTCTTTTATTATTATTTGAAAGGGATTGGTTGATGACTTGCTCAGCGACGAGTGGGTTCCAATTCGGAGCTCATAGATTCCAACCACAGCCAAACCAATAAGTATGAAAAAAAAAATCAGCACTTTCAGCAGCCAAATAACTCATAAGTATCTGAGCATGCCTCTATTGGGGAATCCTCTTTGTCACTCCAATCTGCAAGTGTGACAGAGATGGAGATACAACCGCAATCATTCGATTTTCTTAGTATAGGCCCTGGGCTAGCGTTGACGCCCTTGTAAGTTTTTATTTAGATAAATTTACGCCCTTGTCCCTCCTGGCGTGGGGGCATCGCCCTGCCCTACCTCCGGTGACGGCCCTGTTTAACACCAAGTTAGTTTACTACGTAAGCCCTGCACCTTCCTTCCATTCAACAACAATTTGGCTGCGCGCCAGAACGTTAGCGTCACAGTAAATTAACTATCGTAACAATAGTTTGTTGATTGTTGCTGCAAGGCCTGCACAATGCATTACATGCTTTCATCAGCTGGTCAATGAGCTCATTATTATTATTAGAAAATATTTAATATTTATTTTGGTAAATGAAATCATCGTAATATCACCGTCAATCGAACTTGTAAACATCGTAACATACAAAACCATAACATAAATGGGCTTATTTTTATTTTGTTGTCGTTTATTTTTCACATTGTTTGTAATTTGGTCAGTAAGTAGTTCCTTATTCTACGGTATAAATACGAATGTGCGACAATAATTTTGTACTAGATTTCCCAGCGAGTTACGAAAATCCCATACGATCTTGTAATTGTAACTCAGTGGAAAAAATTGTGGGACATATTGGGAAATCGGGTCAATCTTGAACATAATAAGGAACTCTTCCTACCAACCAAATTTCATTCAAATCTGACGCGAAAACAAACAACAAAATACAAATCCGCCCAAATAACTTAATGTTAAAGATTTCATTAAAAACTTGAAATGGTTTAAAAATTATATTATTATGAGAATATGGTGGTTTGTTCGATTGACGGTGCACGGTGATTTTAAGGAAAACAGCGCACACATCTGTGTTGCTAAGCGGCCCCTAAGGAACATACCTACGAGGTAAATGTTGGAGTAATCTGGGGCCACTGGGTGTGTCTCGCTAGCTCAGTTGGCAGAGCAATGGGCGTGAATCCCAGAGTGGCAAGTTCCGAAGCCATGATTTTTTCCACTTTTCCTCTCTTTGAAAAGAAAATGAAGTGACCATATTTCACTACTGCCCACAAGTGAAGGTTGAGCATTATGATCAGCTGTTCAGCTGCAAATCTATCAATACACAATTCTTCTATAGTAAATAAACATTTCGCGCGGTGTTGGTTCAGCTTGGCCTGGCTTCACCGCCGAGGCGCCCATTTCCTTCCGAAGCGTGCAATTTTATTTGGACTGCAATGTTACGTCACCTAACATTTGGCTCTTTGTTTTGTCGACCTTCTTTACTAAGATTGCGTCTTATCAAGTTATCACTGATCAGGCGATCACGCTATAGTTAAACTGTTAAACTTAAGAGGCATTACGCCTTTAAAAATACATCTATTCAAATAATGAATGGAGTAGGTAGGTATACCTATATTATATGTATAGACATATAGGTAGGCTATATAGGTCATCAAATTGTGATCATAATTTGAGTTAGTAAAAGGGCCAAATCTTGAATTTATTGTGTGATTTTGATTTGTGGGAAATGATATATAGTGAAACCTGGATAATTGAAATTTCAAGGGACCTGCAGTTTCGTGCAAATTAACCAGGTTTTCCTCTTAAGCAGGTCTTCAAATAATCATCATCTTAGCTTCAATTATAGAGGCACTCGATAATAGAGATTTCGGTCTAAGTAATTTATTTTATATGTATTAGTCATAATCAAGAAAAGGAATAAAAAAATAAAGAAGTAGGAAGCATTTATGATTTTTATTATATGTGGTATAAATAATGATGTTTTATTGACATTAGGCATTTATTGATATCCAAAATACAGAAATAGATACATTTTGCTTAAAACGATGTTAATTTAATGCTCTTCACGAGCATCTCTTGACCACCCCAAATCGTTTGCCCGCAAATGGCGTGTCTAGATCGTGTGTTCATCGATAGTTCACGTTTGTTCAGTAGGTTAAATCGTTAGTTAACTAGGAATCGGATCATTTCATGGCAACATTTTTTTTAACAATATTGGGTCGCTAACTTCACGTTCACCACCCCAAAATTTTTCGCTTTTTCTCAGTTTCAATCGCAAGACATCCGTTGGTTTACGACTGTTTAGGCAATTAAATCGTTATTATCGGATGCCTTAATTTTTTTTAATAATGGGGTGGCTGTCATCACGCGAACCACCCCACCCCGAAATCGACCAAACCAACTAAGCACAGGCATCGGGGGACATTAGTTCACGTTTGTTCAGGCTGAATGTTGTCAACAGTAAAATACCTACCCCCATTGATTTACTGGTAAGTAAATAATGTGAACAAACAAACTAGTCAGAAAAACATTAACTACACTATTTCAATTATAGAGGCTCGGGATGCCGACCTTTCAATTACAGAAACCATAGTAATAAAACAATCAAAAATATGAATTTAATTTAACTAGGCACCGGTGTTTCGATTCTAGAGGTATATCGTTGTCAAGGGACCATTTCAATTATACAGGTATTTATTCCATTTATCGAGGTTTCAATGATCCATGTTTCAGGTATACGTGGAAAAAACGGAGTTTTTGCTAATATTTGGTAATGCCAGTGTTTTTTGTGTTGTAATTTCGCAATAAAGAGTCACTAAAGTACATATTGTATGTTAATTATTATATTAAATCACAATAGCCCTTTTAAAGAAAGTAATAGGATCAAAATATTATGTTTTACATAACATCACACTGAAAAGTTACCAAATTCGTGAGCGTTTTTTAAAGAAACCTTAGGTAGGTATTTTCGTTTTAGATTATCGTTATTTAGGTCATGGACATTAACAGAAAGCTATGATTATGTGCGAGTATTGATTAGACCGATATCGATGGCGCTTTAATGACAAGACCACCTGCGATACACACACTAATTGTAAATAATCAATAATAGAAGTTGCCTAGCTAGCTAAGTAGAGCAATAGGTACTAAGTAGGTAGACTTCACGCGTCCTGAGCGCCTCCCACGAACATCGAAATTGAGTCGCTTAACTTCAAACTCTGGTAAATCCATTCGACCCTCAGCAAATATCTACCGTATTACTTTTTCTTAATACCAAAATAGATACTTAAGCCTATTTATTATTATTAAACAAAAGTTGAATTGATTTCAACAATGTCTTCCAATATATTTCGAAAGCAACATTACATATTTAATTATTAATCCTGGTCAGGGGATTCGTTTGTGTGTTTATTGCGAATATTTGTTCCTGAGTTATGGACGTTTTCCATGTATAGATGTCTGTATTTATCTATATAAGTATTTATATCGTCGCCTAGTAACCGTACTACAAGGTTTACTGCTTAGTTAGGGCTAGGTTGATCTGTGAGATTGTCCCCAAATATTTATTTGACTTATTTTTTATTACCTACTCGTGGTCCCGTGGGAATCTTTCTCCGGTGGTTAATTTTGGCAACTTGAAATACAACGATTAATTTAAAAAAAACCGGCCAAGTGCGAGTCGGGCTCGCGCACAAAGGGTTCCGTAGCAGCAAATATAATAAACTTATTATGTCAATTTATACACCTGGTGAATGGAGCCTAAACTTATAAGGTTCAGCCATCGTTTTCAGTGTAAGCACAATAACTTAACCAAAATTACAGTTAAATCAACCTATCTCAAAAACTATAAGAGATACTTTGATCAAACCAAAAATCGTTGAAAGAGTTAATTAGCATGCATCACCTCTATTTTTTTTAGAATTTTATACCCCGTAGTTATAAAAATAGAGGGGGGGGGACATACTTTTTACGACTTTGAGAGCTGATATCTCAAAAACCGTTCACTTTAAGAAAAATGTTTTTTAGAAAACTTTATATCATTTTAAAAGACCTTTCCATTGATACCCCACACGGGTATGTACATCGAAAAAAAAATTTTCATCCCTCAGTTACATGTATGGGGGGCCCCACCCCCAATTCTTTTTTTTACTATTTAGTGTCATAATTTTGTAGCGGTTCATACAACACATATTCCCATCAAATTTCATCACTGTAGTACTTATAGTTTCCGAGTAAATCGGCTGTGACAGACGGACAGACGGACAGACGGACAGACGGACAGACGGACATGACGAAACTATAAGGGTTCCGTTTTTGCCATTTTGGCTACGGAACCCTAAAAACACAGATTTTAACTGTCAACCCTACGTTTAACCCGTTGGAACAAAGGGTCTTGCGGTAACCCCCCGCACCCCCCTAGTCTAGCCAATCGCGGCGGGGAAACGAAAGTAAATTACCCGAAATTCATTACAATAATTACGTTGCGGTACTGAATTAAACATGAGCCGCGTTTTGCTATTAACTTCATTCCAAGCATTATGTCGATGGATTAGGCGCGATGTTTTTTAATAGGTAGGTACACATGCGTTCCAAAGTGCATGGGCAATTTATGACTGAACTCATTCATAAACTGCCTATTCAATTTTGAACGTGATAGTACTTACCTATTGCGCACAGCCTATCACGAACATTGAAAATTGGCATTGATGGAAAAATCACTTTATCACTCCAATAAGCAAGTGTGATAGAGAGAGAGATACAAATATTGAAACTGGAACCCTAGGCCACTCCAGAACCATCTCAAAATGACAAGCAGCATTCTTACGGTCTGATTTATAGTGTCACTATTCACTATATATGACATAGTCCTACAGTGGCCTAGGGTTCCAGTTGGTTGACTGTACATAGGTCTGGGCCTATACCAAGAAAATCGAACGATTGCGGATTTATACATCCATCTCTGTCACACTTGCATATTGGAGTGACAAAGTGGTTTTCCCGTCAATGCCAATGTTCGATGTTCGTGGTTGGCGCGCAAGACTGTACGCGCCATATCCTAGAATAATATTTGGTTTTTAATTTTGAATAGATTTAACTAGGAAGAAGAAAAATACTAAGGTCACATCAGTGTCCCGAACAGGAATAAGACCTACATCTTTATCACATCATATCGCTGGACCATATCCTATAGCTGGGGAACCTATATGTAGGGATTGTAGGGTTGTCAACTTGTCATCTCGTCCATTGCCAAAACCGGCCAAAAGTTAAAAATCCCGGACGTTTCATTGAAATCGCTCCCCGGACGGACTTCCAAGTCCAAACTAGGACAAATCTGGACGGATAGCAGCCCTACCTATAAATAATCATAGGAATATTTGATTTTTACCTTTTTCATTCGTTCTCAAATAGTTTGTCTGGCCGGTGAAACAGTGTTTTTTTTTCGTTTGCTAAACGGTAATGAATCTAGCCTTGCGCTCAAATCGGATGAGCAAAAAATTGCTCATTGTACACAACTGAAGACTGCACATTTGCAAGGGCAGAACGACTTGCTTGTGTATGAAAGTTAGACCACAAACAGTATATAAAACCATATTGGCTGATGAGTAATGAGGCATTGAGCAAAAGGTCTTGAAATGCCACTAATTACATCAAATTACGTAATACGTCACAATTTACTTCAAGTACTTATATTATAATATTGCGAAGTGCAATTACATGCATTTCTACGGCTCTTTAAGATCAAGGCTGCAATTACATATGTCTATTTGTGCCAGCGTGCCCTGAATATTTTAATTTACGAAGACGAAGAAGTGATGAAGCTATTTAGATTGGTTCATTGCAGCCTATATGAGAAAAAATCGGCCAAGTGCGAGTGGTTGGTGCGGCTTCCGCACAAAGGATGCTGGGCCATTTATGACCTTAGGTAGAACTGGTGGCACGGAACTCTCAGTGTACGGCAATTATACGGTTTTCGGATTTTGTCACGAGTTTGTCTCACGATAGTTTACATTTTATGAGACATACTCTATGTGAGTTTGCATGAAGCCTGACTGCGAACGGTACGAGCTACATAATCGATGAATAGCCCTGTTTATTATTGTTTGATGGACGAGTAAACTTCGTATCCACATAATTGGGTCACCAGCATGACGCGTCACGTCACGAACAATCGAATCCCGGCCCTCTTCACTTTTTGTCAGCGCGAGCTCGAACCGAACTAAATGACAAAAACAGATGTTTTTTATCACTTATTACGGCTTGATTGTCATCAACGATTTAGTACAATTTTGCAACGTGCTTTAAAAACCAGCTCTGAAGTCGAATAAGATTCAAATCTTTTCAAACTTCTTAGAATGCGGCCACGGTTTGCACTGATGTACCGTGGCACAGTGACATTGTATGGAAATGCCATACTTTACGTAAAACGTGGCAGGAAGACTAAGCGGGGTCCAACTATAGCTGGCTCACTGGCTATGGATTGGATAGAACTCTCCAAAGAATGTCGTCGTACCTCCACGTGCAATGTTAGGCGCGTTTGAGATATAACTACCAACCATTGAAATCATTCAGTGATGGCTTATTCTGTCACCTCACCAACACTAACAGGCTTGAAGCCTGGAAGAATCCTTAGAAACACACGCTTTTGTTGCTATATCTTAAAAAAACCTTATCACGATTATTTCGTTGTTGTCAGGAGCTGAATGGCTTCTACATCCCGGAGATGACGTCCATCGTGTGCAAGTCAGCGGCGGAGATGGCGCGCGCACTGCGCACGGGCAACCGCGTCCGCGCCGCCGGCCGCACCGACATGAACGAGCACTCGTCCCGCTCGCACGCCGTGTTCCTCGTCACGGTGGAGTCGCAGCACAAGCCCTCCAACCGCATCCGGTGAGTACATCCCAAGATTTCCCGGTGTATTCCAATCCCCGCCTCCATGACCGATGTAACAAGTGCGAACTCTGAGCGGGCACAAATTATCCCCTGCGCCAGTCTGAGACAGTTGGGAACTTGGGTATAACAAGAATTACGCGAGCGGACCGCAGATAGCGATGACAAATGAACACTCATTTCTAACCCATGCAGTTTCTGGTCTGTGAAGTCGCACCCCTATTGAAATGTCACTACAATCTGTACTAGACAAGTGCATTTAGAAAAGCTTGCCTGAACTCAAACCATAAACAAAACACGCAGCGCAAGTAGGATATTGTGTGTAGTGTAATATAAAATGATATATTTCCGGCGAGGGCGTACATACATTAAATTCCGAATGAAGCGATGGATTCTACAATAGAATCCCGAACGTAGTGATGGATTCTAAAGTAGAATCATGAGCATAATGAGGGATTCAAGCGTTAAAACCCAAGAAGAAAATAATTTGAATACCGTGTGACACATACTGCTTTGCAAACCAACTAAGAGGAAATAAACAAAACCTGTAATAACCGAAAACAGCATCATACCAACACCACGATGCCGCTAGTTAATGCCCGAAAACGTAAAATTGTGTAGTCCTTGAACAGAAAAGTGCTACTTTGATCCCTCAAAAACCCTTTTTATGAATATGTGGTGTGAAAAACATTTTATTTACTTCAGCTAATTTAAGCGTCCTACGCTATCAAACAACAGGTGAAAGTTAGAAAAAATGAGTACTTTTTGAACCTAAATTCCTTTTTTTTAAATCGTATGGCATTCTTTACCAAGTCGCTCAGCCACTAGTTATAATGTTAGGTCTAAGGTCTTCACCCATTGGGCGGCGTTCTCACTCAGAGAGTATAGATCCAGGGTACCTTCATTAAATTAGGAAACACTCTTTTTCTTGCGTTTATAAACGACCTAGCATGTACCATAACGGAAGGTGAGATCATTCTGTTTGCTGACGACACAACAGTGATTATTAAGGCACGTACCTACGAGCAGTTGAATGAAAAAATTTGTACCGTCTGCGGCCAGTTACAGAAATGGTTTTCAGCAAATGGTTTGATACTCAATGTAAGTAAATCTAATATAATGCTGTTCTCTGCTAGGTCTGTTGAGGGTGTGAATATCCAGTGCTCTATACCCATCAGCGATAAGTGCAAGTTCCTAGGTTTTACGCTGGACCCTACCTTGAACTGGAAGCATCAGGTGGATTCGCTGTGTAATAGGCTTGGCAGCGCAGTATTTGCACTACGTAAATTAAAGCCGTTGATATCACGTGATGCGCTGAGACAGGCGTATTTCTCCTACTTCCACTCGCTTATGATCTATGGTGTGGTCCTTTGGGGCAATTCGACTGACGCAGGAAGAGTATTCCGTGTTCAAAAACTGGCACTACGGACTATGCTCGGTCTTAGTCGGAGACATTCCTGTAGGACCTTATTTGCTAAACACCGAATAATGACCCACTACTCACAATACCTCTTCGAGGTTATTATGCACACACGAAAACACCTGGATCAGTTCAAGCGAGTGGAAGTGGCGCGATGGTGCCTCCGTAGTGCGGGAAATCTGCAGCCAGTGCCGTGTCGCACAGCACTACAAGGTAAAAATGCGAGAGTTATGGGGCCGACTTACTACGAACATCTACCCGCGGATTTAAAAAATGAACGTAATGAAGAAGCGTTCAGACGCAGACTTAAGAACCTTTTGTTGGATAAAGAATATTACTCTGTAAAAGAATATATAGATATTTGAGTACATGGTGGAAATTAAATAAATAAATAAATTGCATAATTTATAAATTGACATCATTACTAACTTGACATTTTTATTTCATTTAATTAAACTTTGATCAGTACTACATAGTACTAGCGTATTGATCCTGACATATTTTCAATTTTGATGGGTACTTCTAGTACAACTTTTTACTTTTTATTTATTTCTTTTTGTGTCGACATTTATAATTTTATATAAATTAATATTTTAGTTTTACATTTTGACATTCCTTTTAGTTATTTTTTATTGTATCTTATTTTTTTGTGTTAACTATTGAAGTTGAATTTCCTTATTATTATTATTTATAAATTTTGAATTGTTAAACGATCATTAGACAAACAGTAGTATAAGCGAAAATGTATATTTAACTGTATGAGATTTGTTTAATGTGATAAATAAACTAAACTAAACTAAACTAAACTAAACTAATTTCCGATTTGGACAGTCATACATTTTGTGGTGGATGGTTTGCGCAGGTGCCCCACAGTCACACACCGGCGAGTCTCTCCAGCCACATTTAAACATGTAGTCAGCACAACGACCATGTTCCGTACGGAGTCTGTTGAGTTGACACCATTCCCTCCTTGTAGTTGTGAAACCTTTTGGTTTCTGTGTAGGGTCGTAGGAGTCGGGACTACTACTTGGTGGATTAGACTCCCACTCCTCTTTCCAGGATTCCATCAAATTGAAACCACACTCCTTCAATCTATGGGCCGTTAGGTGGGGTGGGTGTCGAGACTTTAGTCGATGCAGAGGCGGGTTCATAAACTCTTGGTAGACTGGCAGATTCGGATTGTTGCGTATTTTATCAGCTTCTCTTACTAACTCTTGCTGTCTCCTAAGATGAGGTGGTGGGATGTGGCTTAGTGCTGGGAGCCATTGCGTTGGGGTTGACTTGACAGTTCCAGTGATGCACCGCATTGTGGCTCGCAGTTGTACGTCGACTCTGTCTGTGTGAGCGCTGTTTAACCAGACTGGTGCACAATATTCACCTGCAGAGAAAACTAGGCCCAGTCCCGTCGTGCGGAGTACCTCTGCTTTTGCCCCCCAACTTGTACCAGTGAGCCTGTGTAGGATATTATTTCGAGTTCCAAGCTTTTTGCTCAGCTTTTGGAGATGAGGGCCAAACGTTAACGATAACGTTTGACCAAAATTCCTGCACCGCGTGAACAAATATACCCAGTAGGTACCTATTGCATTGTATATAATTGAGACGGACTGCTCATTGTCAATAAGTGAAACCGAATCAGAAATGTGTTAATTGTTCGAGATCCAATCCAATTGATCCTCCGCATCATGACCTGTTCGAATTCTCGCAGCAGCTAATTTAGCTTTAATTAACACAAGTTAATTACTCATCTCTTCACTCAAGCGTTGGATCGTTGCCCCCTGTTAATTTGCCGATATGCGATGATTGCGATGTGTGCAACTTCTTTAATTGCATTTTATCTAATGCTCAAACAGTTATATGGCTTAGAAAATAATCATTATTTGAAATTTTAAATAGAAAACTCCCGTGAGTATAAGACATATTAATATACTTAGACCGGGTTACTCACGTCTATAAAGTCGAAAATAGCTCGACATGTTTCGGGACGGTCCGCGCCCCATAATCATGAGTGAGAAGCGCTTGCGGCGATTGCTCTGCGCACACTGCGCGCAGACCGGCGCGGGGGGCGCGGGGGGGATCATTATTTGGCTGTCAAACGCGTGTAGTGTCACGCTATAGGTAATAAGTGTAATTACCACATTGTTTTTTTTTACATAACAGTCGCGGTATACGAATACACTGGCATCACAGCCTAACTGTTGCAGGTTTAAAGCTTGTGGACAGTTATCTATACGTACTTACCTATTTTTCAAATGTCGTGATTTCGTGAAGCTCCACCAAGATAGGATGTTGACAACTCGTCACTGTTTGAGACGCATCTCAATATTCTTATAATTTCTCATTGAAATGTATTCGTCTAAATTGTTATCAAAGAACATGTCATCGCGCTATCATACGACCGGTTGGCGTAGTTGGTAGTGACCCTGCCCTGCCTGGGTTCGAATTCCGGTATAGGCATTTATTTGTGTGATGAACACAGATATTTGTTCCTGGGTCATGGATGTTTTCTATGTATTTATCTATTTGTATATTATATATATAGTAGTCTGAGTACCCGTAACACAAGCCTTCTTGAGCTTACTGCGGGATTTAGTCAATTTGTGTAAGATAAGAATGTCCTATAAAAAAATAAAAAAAACTTCGGGAGCCGGACCAGGCATTTTAAAGTGGCAATGGCAACTAGTGCGTAGGCCTGGACAAGTGGACATGACCCAAATTAGAAATGATGCTATCCTCGCTGACACATTAGAATCGTCGACTCGCAAAGTCGCAACCTTCAGTAGTGTCATGCCATCCTGGTGGATTACACATTGTCCTTGTGGCTTTTAGATATTTTAAAATCCGTGGCCATGCTGGACCTTTGGGGTGATGGATGGAGCGATGACGAAGATTACTTTTTGAGGTACTTAATCAACTCTGTATTTATTCTACTTGTGAATTGCATTGTTTTACTAATTCTACTGTTACCTTTTGGGATTACCATGTATATCGAATTTTCGTATCTCTCAAAAAAAGGCTTCTTGTTAAGTAAATTACGTGTGTTACGTTGTTTATTGCGTGACAAAAGATTCATCCCTTTCCGAAACTACTTACGTAACCAGGCAGCTTAATTTAGTCCAGTGGTGGCGAATGCAAGTGGTGTATTAATCACGTTTTTAGCCGATGTCGTACTCGGCCAAAATATGGCATTGATGATAATTTTGACCCTAAACATTTGCTTATTGTGACCCGACGTATTAGGATAGACAATATACCTTATACCCCGGAACAGTTGGAAGTGGAACCACATTGATTCGTTTTTCACTCGAAAACCGTTTATTTTAACGCTAGCCTGATTCACATAAAATATACTGAATTAAACAGCAAAAAAATCTAAATACACGTCAGAACAATGTTTTGCTGCTGTTTTTATATATTTTATATTATATATACTACCCAGAAACTAGCTCCTAGCCTGATTACAGTAGATTATTGCAATAGTGTAATCACAATCAGTTGTCACTGTTGTCAGTTTGTGTGGAGTGATCGGGAAGTCACGGCGCACGCTTCCGATGCGCCGCGTGCGCAGCGCCCAGGTTAACAGTATGTTTACATACACTGTAAACAATCATGGTTCTGTCCAAGTACACACCTCGGTGCTGGTGGCTTTTATGAATGTTGGCTAAAATTAATGATCAGAGAAAGAAATCATAGCCAGTAGAAAAAGCTGACATGTGATGTGAGCAAAGTAGGTACCTATTAAAAATCGACTCGCCTCAAGTAGCAACAATCCGAACATCTACACGTCGCTGAAATGCGAATGCTTAACACAGTAACACTAAGAGGTGTAACACTCTTGGACAAAGTCCCGAAAAGGACAAAGACCCATACAGGATAAGCTCATTGAAACACGGCTCCGATGGTACGGCCACGTCATGAGAAGGCCAGAAGACCACATGACCCGAAAAATGCTAGAGTATAAGGATGGACCGAAAAAAGCTGGACGACCCCGACTAACATGGATGTCCGTCATTAAGAAAGACATACAGAATAAGAATATCGACCCAACGATGATCCGGAACAGATATTGCTGGAGAAAATTGATTAGGAGAGCCCACTCCAAATAAAAATGGGATAACGCCAGATAAAGAAGAAGAGAGAAGATATGTTTTATAAGTCGTTTAAAATGGGTCACGGTCAGTTTTTAGCTATTACCATTTATTTCTAGCGAACTAATAACACATCTATCACCCGTGCCGTACATTTTGTAGATTTAACGGTTTAACGTGAATACCTAAGTATTTTTCGATTTCGCTTTTAACAGATAGAAGACAAATACTATAATTTCCTGGGTTATTAATAGATCCATATTTTTGCACTGTTGCACTTGCATTTTTGAGCGAAGAAATGGTCACAGATTCGAAATTTCGATTTTTCAGTGTCTTCGGTTGACCTCTGTTTACAAAGAGTTTGTTTACAGATTACAACTTCCACATACAGATGTCGGTAGTACCCAATCAGAAAGTAATCCAAAGTATGTAGTAATGAGGTTACCTAATTTTAGCCCAACTAAACTAAACTTATTATAAATTTAGAACAATTAAACCGAATTTATTCCTTAATTTTCATAATGCTAAAGGTGCTTCTGATTTTTAACAGTTCCAAATGTCACCTTGCTAACTCTAAAACTTTCTACCTAGTACCTACCTATGTCCGACATAACAATCGATATATGAGTATAAATAATACCTCTACGAAAGTTATCGCGCAATTTTTTTTGACAGGTTTTTTTAATAAACGACGGTACTCCAATATTCATAATGTCTGTAATTCTGTATAGTTTACACAACGATTGGGCAAACACGCGTGCCTTGTTTTGTGCAACGTCGGTAAAACAAAGCCGCGGTAATGAGTGGTTGGCTACCTCGTTAGGGACCCCGGAAACCGCGGAACTAAATCACTATGTTGCGTAAACGCTTTGATATTATAAACGCAAAAAAGTGGTAAGTAGGTATTCGTAATTTAGAAGAATGAATGAAATTTGGCATTCGCATATTCCCGTACCAAAAGAAGGATTAGGTAATTACAATGATACGATATTAAAAATCTGCATATTTTTTTTAGCAGAAAGGAATTTCGATTAGGACGAAGGTGACTCATTTTTTAGGATTGAACTTTATGCTTCAGACTAGAAACTTGATTTTCTGATTGTGTTTCTTGATTTTGATGTATGGTGCGTACGTATGGTGCACACAGATTAATATCTACCAGTATTCGAACCCGGGGCCTTCCTCCAAAGGCAGGATCACTAGACACACTAGCTCATTACCAACACTAGGCTAGGAGGGTAAATAAATACCTACACGATAAATAAATAAATGATGATTTAAGAATGTGTCTGGTTGTGCTGTAGAAGACGTGCTTGCCATACGTGGCAGTTATTTGCATGTAGTGTTAATCATGCCAACACGCACGAGTTAAGTAAATTACTGCATCCTGTGACCATGCGAGATGAGAGTCCTTTTGTGTACTTCAACTTAACATAAAGTATCGTTTACACTTCAGAAATAAAGTAAAAATACAGGTTTTAATCTCAAGAGAATATGTAAAATAATGGACGATGTCGCCAAGAGCGATCTTCTTCCAAAATAACCTTTAAACCTTTTGGTGTTTTAATTTCTGACTGTTCAATTGTAGCAATCGCTCGTAAATGGAGGAAACAGATATAAAAGTCCTCTAAAACGCAGTCATTAGAATTTTATTTTTCAGTCCTGTAAGGGAAGAATAGGTTGCGGTTGGTAGATATAGTAAGAAATGTAGGGTGGTAGTTTTCAGCGTACTCGCTGCGTTTGCGCAAGGGGCGACGTAGCGTGAAGGTCGTGCTGACTTCCCCCGGCCTTGCTCCACAGCACTCAACGACAGGTTCGCGAACTTTATGCAACACATCATAATGTAAGGGAAGGATCCAGAAGGCCTAGTATAAAAATTGTACGACATTAACTTCTTGACCGCGTTAGCGTATCGAGGGGTCAAAATATGAAAGTTGCCGGATCATTTTAAATAAACGGCAAACATAATTTGAACTCTCGATACGCTAACGCGGTCGAGAAGTTGATGTCGTACAATTTTTATACTAGGCCTTCTGTAATGTGGACGGTTGTTTTATACAATAATCGTAGCGTTAGACGCATTGCGTTTGCCGCACATTATTTTAACTTACATCAAGTATGTTTATTGTTTTACGCGCGCGTTACCGGAGCATACGGGCAAACGCATTCCGTTAATCGCATGCGTCTATCGCTGCGATTGCCGCACGAAACAACGGAGCGCTTAAGAGAAATGTAGGGTGCCGCCGTTTCAGCGGCCGAGCTGCGTTTGCGCCGAGGGCGGCGTACCGTGAAGGTCGTGCTGAGTTCCCCCAGTCGCCACAAGTTCCACATTCGACTGCGGGTTCGCGAATTTTCCGCATTCTGCAATACGAGTTGCCCACGCCCCGCCGACGTAACGTAGCTGTCACTCAACGTACCGACCCGTTTTAGGCAAATGTCGTCCGAGCACCACCGACGTAAGACGTAACTGAACGGGATGTAGTCTTAGCCATTTTAGGCAAATGTCGTCAGGATTCTTCTTCAATGCGATTTTCCGCATGTTGCCCACGCCCCACCAGCACAAGCGAGTTGTAATGTAATGAAGAGTGAAGTTACCCGTTTTTGACTTAAGTCTTTTTTTTTGTGAATACACGTACATATTTGGGGCCACAGTTTTTTGGACAGAATAACATGCGAGTAAATGAAATTAAATGCGAAAGAATGGAATGCGGCAGAAGGTGGGGTTCTGTATTCCCTGACAATTACTATCTCGGTCTCTTTAAACTCTTTAAACCAAGAGTAAATATATGCTCTTACCTGATGAACCGGTGAGAGCCATCTTGGAGTCTGTCTTCACATTCTATGAGGTTTGACTAGTGGAAATAACTGGTCAGTTTTTTTGTGTATTTTGTTCAGTGTACCACTGTTGAGCAAAGACCTCTTTCTCGAAATTCGACTCTGTCGTGTGCACACTCCCGCCCCTCCCCGTTAAATGTGTACAGGTCATCCCGCCATCTCGTCTTTGGTCCATTCTGTAATGATTTTTGCCCAGCGTTTGGGATACATTAGGCAGACATGTCCGGCCCAGTCCCACATCAGTTTAGCGGCTTTCCTACCCTGGTCAGTTTATTATAAAAAAATGTATTTATAATTAAAAAAGTATAGCATGAAAATGTGTGAAAAGCCCCACCGTGTCTCAAAATAACGTGCGAATTGGTGACCTAAAATGGCTGTCAAATTCTATAATTAGACAAATCAGTCTACTAGTGTTCTACTTCTAATGAAATAAGCTTTTATAAAAACGTATATTCTATATCCATTAGTACTAGTAAAATAATACCATGTCCAGATTTCGAGCATCTCATTTCTTCCCTAATACTCCTAATAGTGGTACGTAGGCTGAAAGTGCACGGTGGGTGGTCTCGCGCGCAGAACCCCAAATTTATAGTAAACTAAACAGAAGTAGTGTAATACGGTTGCAATTAGCCAGACCACATGCTTATGAGTTATTATTGGCCGGTCAAATAAATACCTACGTGTGGTGTAGCCATTAAAGTTGCGCAATGAAAAAATAATCAACATGTTCCATATTCTGTAATGGGAGAGCGTGCCCACTTACGTTTTAAGTTTCGTGACTGAGAAAAAAAATTGATTGTAAGTACATATTACGAACGATGAAAAAGAAACACTGAGAAAACACTTTGAATTTCATGTTAATAGTACGAGTAGGTAAACATTTTAGGGTACCTTTAGGATGTACTCTAAAACCTAGGTACCCCTCCTACACATACCTGACATTAAAGATAAAGCTTGTTTTTCGCTCGTTGCATAGGTGTTTCAGAAAGAGTAGGTGTTCTATAAACGACGGTTTCACAAAGATAATATTTTTTAAGTAATTTCACACATGCTTTGGCAAAAGTAAAGTAAGAATGAGATCTACAATTATAATGAACTTGTTCAATTATCTGAAGGTTTATTCGCGTCCGGTGGATCGCAACGATTCTTAATTTGAGCAGCAAGCGCTCATAAAACGCGAACATACTAACAACACTAACAACTCCGATTCATTAAAGGTAAACACACTTACAATATTTCTGAAGGCCTACCAGATTTATTCTTCGTCTATTTTCTCTCTTTATCAATCGAATATGCAAGAGCGATAGAGAGGCATATATGCAAATGAACGAAAGAAGTGGTTCGTGGTAGGCCCCTGATAGATGTAAGTAATAATAAGATAAGTAAAGCTCATTTTCTTATGCGATCCCACTGCGGTGTAGGTACGGCTTGGAACTCTACAGTGGACAAATGTGGATCTAAATAACTAAAAATGCTCATGATATTTTACACAATAAAATCCTCGAGGAATCAAGAATTTTAGCGGGTCCGAGAGCTTATTTTTGAACAGTAAAAATCTAAAAATATGAGACCTTCGGCTATCAACTTGTGTACAGTTTTCCATGATAACAATTAATCTAAAACTGTATGTGTGTAGTAGAGTCTCGGTCTTTAATTTGTGAGTTTTGTGACCCATTTCGCGAACTTTTGATTCTCAATAAAACTTCACAGGACGGTCATCCTTCTGAAAAAGGTTTCCCAGGGTCCCAAGATATTGACAGTGGAGTTCAACGTCAGTTGGTTTCTACCTAAGTACATATAAACTATCTTTTATCTACCTACAATCTACATATTAGTTGTCTCACCTTTATCGTGAAAAACTACAAGTGTGTTAAGCGGTTACAGATAATCCTCGAGTTTACTCCCGATCTCGCGGCGACGCGATTATCGGAAAACAATTTGCAGACCTAAATTTTCCGAGCGAAGAAGAAGCTCAATATATTAAATAATATTTAAAACGGGTCACTCACGTAATTTAGTCGATTTTCGCTCGACATGTTTCGTTCTTTACGAAGAACGTCATCAGGAGCGCCCACTCGCGACAGAGGCAAGTCGTATACTGCGGGCTAATGCCCTATCTGCTCTGGTACTTGCAGCTGGCGGTGTCGAGCGAAAATCGACTAAATTACGTGAGTGACCCGTTTTAAATATTATTTAATATGTTCGAGTCTCACGAGAGTTTTATAGTTAAAGAAGCTCAATGTTCTATTTACATATTTTACATTAAATGTCATCAGTAGATAAAACTGTTTAGAACCAACTTGAGAGCCATCATAAGGCGGATCTCAAGCTGGATGCGATTCGTACAGCACGCCGGAGAGCTAGCGGGACAGCACTATAGACGCGAGTTAGTTATCTCACTCAGAAACCGGAATGCGGTTTTTTCCTTTAGAGATACGGAACCCTAAAAACATACAAACATGCAAAACATCTCAAATAACAAACGTAGCAGACGGTACTGTAGTTACTGTACCCACACGGAAGTTGCAAAAGTCCTGTACTTACCTCGAAAGTTTTGTACAAATAAGGTCCAGCTATTTACATACCGGCTGATGTAGTAAATAGTAATGCGGTCTAAACACTTCATCAAGGTATGTCTCTTGTTCTTTTGTGCTGCTAACACTATTATTTATTTCACAAGGCCTTTTATCGAAAGCTGGCATATTGATAAATCGATTGTGAGTCATGCATAATATAAGTATAAGATAATGGATGCATCTTCCTTCCGCAGTTATAACATAAGGCCATTAGCCTAGTTAGGAAGCCAAAACACATGTGGGCGCATTGCGAGGGTCACGGTCTCATATTCACACTAGTTTTTGTTTCATTAGTGAGCGTGTCTACAGATTCTATAGTCTATAATATGATTCGATCCTTATGTTCGTGTAAAACGAATTATGAGTTAGGTTACGCAGTTAGTAGTGAATCTGTCTTTTTATATTTCTTTTGGGTCGCAATAGGTGTCGCAGCCATTGTGATCAGTCAATTATCATTCGTTGTAAAGTTATTGGAAGCTGGCAACTAACTGGGGAACTTGCCCTTAGTTCCGTCCGTAGTACTTTAGTCCACCCGTTAAGTTTAAACTGGGTTGACAATAACTAACTATGGCGCTTGCACCGACGTCCCAGACGAAACGACTGCTATTCTATTGCCAAAAACACATTATTGTCTTGACAATTTACCAGCCACTAGACTGGCGGACCGCCAAGAAATTGATTGGCTTTTTAAACATGATTTATACATGGAAAACGCTCAGAATAAACGACGAGTTTTATGGCGTTATGGCACTAAAATCTCAACCAGTCTCTCATTTTGTACCCGGTGATAAAAATGCAAATATAAACAGCTCGGTGAAGCTCTAGAGTTTTGTTTAAGTTCTAGACTCGTCGCCTCTAAAGGTGCCTAGATAATCGAATCCAGCATCCGCGCAAGCGTACCCCGAGGGCGACTCGAACGTCAAATCTCAGTTGGGTCCCAGTATATAGAGTACGACACGTTTCGCTCGGAGTGGTCGGGCCCGCGAGGGCCGCGGCCTTGTCGTTATAGGCTTTATTGTCTGACAGATAATACATGACATAACCACTTCCTAAGTCCATTGATTTCGGTCGCCCACGACTCGCGGTTTGTTTAGATACGCGATGTAAATATTGACTCGTCGTCATTAACAGTGCTTTGCGAGTTTACTGCAATTTCAACATACAACGATGAGGATAAAGTTGGAATGGTATGTTTATTTGTTTTGTTTCACGGTCACCGTTGAGGAAACAGCTTATCGCTCGAAGTAATTAGGTTTTCGTGTCTGTAACGAAAATATCGTGGATGACGCGATGCCTGAAGGAAACTATGCAAGTGCATGAATCAATGCCAACATGCGTCACACTGTCGTTTCCTAGAAACTATTTGATTTGCACCCCACGCCATGCGCTGGCTGTCTGTACATTATAGATAAGTAGTAAGTATGGGTCATTTCATACCTTCAGCATATCACAAAAATGCATCACAAAAGTATGATAGATTGCCAAATGAGAACACGCGCATGCCCGCTCGTATTAACGATGTCTGTTTGTTAAGTTTTGAAAGCTCTCCTGGAAATCCTGGAATCGGCAAACTATCGGGTTGACCTAAATAACCTAGTTTGGCAGCTTAAACGAGTATACCTACTTATTGCTCGTATGTAACTTGTCATTGGCAACCAAGTTTAACCTACATACAGAGAAGGCGAAGAGATGAAAAAGACAACTTCGAGCTAGTTACCTACTAGCTCGAAGTCGTCTTTATAAATTCAAAGTCTGAAAAAGTTTCAAGACCTATTTCTTCACCAAGTTACGCGCGAAAACGGCTGAGATCAAAACACTTTCGAAGAATGCCGCTGGATATCTTTAATCTAATATTTAATTTAATAAATAATTAAATATTTACATCTTATACGACGAACTATTTTGACAACAGACGTGTTCAGAACTAGCGTCTAAACTATGGGCCACAGCAGTAGGAAGAACTGAAAGGAAGTCTCCAATAGAACCGCGGGTCAACAACACCAAACATCGCTGCATCGGATTAGCCGTAATGCCCCCTCATAAAAACGACGACCCATATTTTCCGCGTCCATACTTATATGCAGTTTTTATACAGGCATGTCTGTTTCGATCCATCTAAAAATATCGATATTGGAAGTCGTTAAAGAGTGATGTGTTTACGGTGTCGAACTTTGTAATTCACATCCGAAATTTTTCAAGAATCACGATTTATTACTTTTCATGTTAACAGTGCTGCACTTACAATTTTTTGTGGTTTATTATGAAATGAAGTTGAATTTTTTTCTTCTTTCCTCAACGTCTCAAGTGATGAAGAACTAGTAAAATAAAATATTGTGTTTTTTATTATGTTACCTACTGTGGGTTTGCAGCATGCAAATAAACATTTTATTTATTAAACAAACTTACCCACTCAAGTACTTGTGCCAATTAGGATTTCCAATTTCCAATACCGAAATTCGGGGTGGAAATTCCTAGTACCAATTCTAAAAACAGGCGTGTTTCCTTTATATATTATTGAATATATGCACTAATATGCAGGTAAAAACCAAGTGCTTAGTAGACTTTTTCTACTCCAGCACTTCTATCTGTCAATTATATGACTGACAGCGAAAAAAAAAGTCTACTTACTTTATAAAGTTGTCTATGGTATTCCATAAGAACACTGCTAAACGATGCTCTTATGGATTTCATACAATATAATAGCTCTTTTGTTTTTATTTATTTATTTTTATAAGTAGTGGGCATACGTAATCTTCCACATTCTGCCACCTGTCGAGATTTTGCATTTTTTCGCTATTTTGTCGTAGAAAAACTAGCGTATACAACAGCTCATAATTGGTTCTTAAAACTCTCGGGTCGTTTATTACAAAACTTGACTTGGTCTCGTTTTAAAAACCCTTATTATATCACTGTTGCATAAACTACTATAAGTGCATAGTAGGTAGTTGCAATAAAAATTCACAGCACTCATTATTCATTATCACAGGGTTAAATGATGACTGAGTTAATCATTTAAGGCTTTGATACTCGTAATGGGTGATCTAAAGGGCTCGAAACAAAGGGTCATGGTGTTAATAAATGCGATAAATTGGAAGACAATAAGTATTATCTATTCACTAGGTGCTATGAAAAATGATGAAACATCCTAACTATCGAAAGCGTCATCGATTACTAAGGCTTCGGGCTACTCACATCTAGTTTAGTTTCAGTTCGGTGGCGGTTCGCATATCTCTTATATTCAATACATATACAAAGAACGAATGGACAAAAGGTTAATATTGAGTGTTGTCCGAGTTAACTTTAAAACCGATGAATGGGTATTATCAATTGTGTTAATAAAGGTGTTTTTGCTTCTCAAATTGCGCCGTCAGAGTATTTAAACAAGACAAAGTGATCGGCTTTCATCTTTTAAAAGTTTTGTTTGTTCTCAGTGTGGGCAAGTTGAACCTGGTAGATCTGGCGGGCAGCGAGCGGCAGCGCAAGACCGGCGCCGGCGGCGAGAGGCTGCGGGAGGCGGCTCGCATCAACCAGGCGCTCTCTTCACTCGGCAACGTCATCTCAGCTCTCGCCGAGAACAGCCCCCACGTGCCTTACCGGTGAGTCCTGCAGTAGCGACGCAGGGAGAGGCTCCGGAGAGCAACTCGCATTGGCTAGTGACACTTCACTTCAGACTTCAAGCTGTTTGACACTATACTTCATCAGGCTCTACCTTCACAGGTTCGCCCTTTCTTATGTGGCGCGCAGTATTGCTTTCAACCTAATCGTTCTGTCAACACAAATCTGTTGATACTTACGGACAACATTGCGCATCTTGACCGAGGCATCCAAACTGATGTTCTCTATTTCGATTTTGCGAAGGTTTTCGATCGCGTGGATAACGACGTGATGCTTAGGAAACTTGATGAGATTGGTTTGTCTCACAAGTTACTAACTTTTTTGGTAATTATCTGCGCGACCGGCAACAGTTAGTTCGACATGGCTGTTTTATCTCGGCTCCTTACTACATTCGATCTGGCGTCAATCAAGGGTACCTACATTATAACTCCCTTTCTCTTTTATTTGTGTCTGGTTCGCATGTAGATGTCATATTGTTTGTGTGTCGCAGAGACTCGAAGCTGACGCGCATCCTGCAGGACTCTCTGGGTGGCAATAGCAAGACAATTATGATCGCAGCGGTGGGCCCGGCCGCCTACAACTACGACGAGACTATCACCACGCTGCGATACGCTCACCGCGCTAAAGGTATCATCTTTATCTCATGTTCTTGTTATAATTTATCGTTCTTTTCAAATTTTAAAGATGGTTTTTATGTAGAAACATCCCTGTAGGACTATATGTGTCTCAAACTGGTATGTTTTTTTGACAGCGATAAAGAACAAGCCGATTCGTAACGAGGATCCGAAGGACGCGAAGCTGCGCGAGTACCAGGCGGAGATCGAGCGCCTCCGAACCCTCATCGAGCAGCGCCGCGCCGCCGAGAAGCGGCCGCGCCGACCGCCGCGACCGGCGCCCGACCCCAAGCCAGGTCTGTTCACTCGTCAACCCACCCCAATAGTACCCCAAGCTGCTCAACTAGAAATATCCGCGCCGTCCACCCAAACCCCAAGCTAGGTCTGCCCACCAACCTCCCCATAGGACCCACTAATACTTTACCCAAATGATTTCCTCGCAGAACGTGGCTCGCTCTCCAGCATTGCCGCCACAGCGAGAATTCCTCTGTTCCTAGTGCTATCTCCGAAGTTGCCCAGCGGGGTGCCCTTCTATATGATGTGCTGAGGCCAACCTTAATAAAATCGGCTACAATTACACCCCGTTTTCTAACGCTCACTTTGGGGGCAAGCTAAAATAGTGATGTTGCTTAGTCGATTCATATTTATTAATCAGTCAAAATAAAATTATGTTTTATGAATAATCTTGAGATAATTAATTCATTGTAGATGCAAGTAATGAGTTATATTTGATGTCATTAGATGTTCTGTATCTATTTAATCGGATAAGAATACGACAATTATTTAACATTACAGAGACGACTTACTAGGTAATTTATTACAAGTAGTTTAACGTCGGGGGTAAATTTGAATTATTTAGTACACTATCAGGTCCCGTTTTGTTAAAAATAACGAGCAGATTAAAATCTTATAGTCAACTTCATAATTTTATTAATTCAGATTATCGAAACTGCCATCCCTTGCCCCGAAAGTGAGCGTTAGATAACGGGGTGTAGCCTACAATACATAGTTCAGATTCCATAGCAGTGAGTGACTTAACCTCCAATAATTTGTAAAACTGACAACTAAAAGCATTTCCTCAGTTCCAACGGAGGAAGACATAATAGACACCGCCAGCCTCGAAAGCGAGCACATCCTCGCAGCGTCCACCATCGAACAAGAAAAATGCAGGACCGAAGAACTCGAGCAACAGATCCGGCAACTGGAGGAGCGACTGGTCTCCGGCGGCGGCGACGGGGATCTTCTAGACGACTTGCGGCAGTCCCGCGCCGTGTTGGATGCTCGGAACATGGAGATTATGGAGCGGAAGAAGAGGGAGGTGGAAATGCAGCAGAAGATTGATCTGGAGGAGGAGACGACGGCGTCCGTCACGCAGACCTTCGCGTCGCTGCAGCAGGAGGTCGACCACAAGACGCAGAGGTAAATATCAGTAGTTTTCAGCTTTTTGTAGTTTCATACAATCAAGATAATTATAGTATTTACGGTTTCCCGTCCTCTACCTTAAAGTTTGTTGTAGTAATAACTAATAAGAAATGTAGAAGAAACAAGCGAGCGCGTTTTGCGAGTCGTCTGGAATGATCGAGTGTTTGTACGTGTCTTTATGTGGGTACAGAATTGGTGGGTACTGGATTCACGAAAGCTGGCGCGGAAAATGTATGAAACTGCCATTAATTTCATAGGTATTCCGCGCCAGCTTCCGATCCGTATGTTCGTTTTATGATTACTCGAGAAGGTACGAGTATCTTTAATACTGTTGTTGTGAAAGGTGCTGATAAAAAAAAGTTCTAATGTGAACCAAATTGGTCAAGGCTCATTTGTGAATTTGAAATATGAATGTACATTATGTGTTAAGGGCGGAAAATAAAGCGAGGGCTTTATTTTATTTTCCAATTAATAACTACGAGCCGAAGGCGAGGGCTGAATAATTACGATTCGAAGGCGAGGGCTTAATAACTAGGAGCCGAAGGCGAGGGCTTACTAACTACGAGCCGAAGGCGAGGGCTTACTAACTACGAGCCGAAGTCGAGGGCTTACTAACTACGAGCCGAAGTCGAGGGCTTAATAACTACGAGCCGATGGCGAGGGCTTAATAACTACGAGCCGAAGGCGAGGGCTTAATAACTACGTGCCGAAGGCGAGGGCTTAATAACTACGAGTTGAAGTCGAGGGCTTAATAATTATGAACCGAAGGCGAGGACTTAATAACTACGAACCGTATGCGAGGGCTTAATAACTACCAGCCAAAGGCGAGGGCTTAATAACTACGAACCGAAGGCGAGGGCTTAATAACTACGAGCCGAAGGCGAGGGCTTAATTGACACTAGTAGGTAATCCTTGGAACATACACGAATTAAAAATGGCCACTTTTCATTTCAGGTTAAAGAAATGCGTGAGCAAGTACGCGGCGCTGCGCGAGGAGACGGTGGAGCTGCGCGAGGCGCACGACGCGGAGCGGCGCGAGCACGAGGCGCTGCAGGCGGCGCTGGTGGGCGGCCTGCGCCGGCGCCTGCTGCTGGCCGACAGCTTCGTGCCGCTCGCCGGCCGCGCGCAGGTCGCGCGCCTCGCCTACGACGACGACCAGGACGCCTGGACCCGAGCCGTGCCCGACAGGTACTGTCCGTCACTGTATACTCGCGCGGCGCCAGCACGAGGCGCTGCAGGCGGCGCTGGTGGGCGGCCTGCGCCGGCGCCTGCTGCTGGCCGACAGCTTCGTGCCGCTCGCCGGCCGCGCGCAGGTCGCGCGCCTCGCCTACGACGACGACCAGGACGCCTGGACCCGAGCCGTGCCCGACAGGTACTGTCCGTCACTGTATACTCGCGCGGCGCCAGCACGAGGCGCTGCAGGCGGCGCTGGTGGGCGGCCTGCGCCGGCGCCTGCTGCTGGCCGACAGCTTCGTGCCGCTCGCCGGCCGCGCGCAGGTCGCGCGCCTCGCCTACGACGACGACCAGGACGCCTGGACCCGAGCCGTGCCCGACAGGTACTGTCCGTCACTGTATACTCGCGCGGCGCCAGCACGAGGCGCTGCAGGCGGCGCTGGTGGGCGGCCTGCGCCGGCGCCTGCTGCTGGCCGACAGCTTCGTGCCGCTCGCCGGCCGCGCGCAGGTCGCGCGCCTCGCCTACGACGACGACCAGGACGCCTGGACCCGAGCCGTGCCCGACAGGTACTGTCCGTCACTGTATACTCGCGCGGCGCCAGCACGAGGCGCTGCAGGCGGCGCTGGTGGGCGGCCTGCGCCGGCGCCTGCTGCTGGCCGACAGCTTCGTGCCGCTCGCCGGCCGCGCGCAGGTCGCGCGCCTCGCCTACGACGACGACCAGGACGCCTGGACCCGAGCCGTGCCCGACAGGTACTGTCCGTCACTGTATACTCGCGCGGCGCCAGCACGAGGCGCTGCAGGCGGCGCTGGTGGGCGGCCTGCGCCGGCGCCTGCTGCTGGCCGACAGCTTCGTGCCGCTCGCCGGCCGCGCGCAGGTCGCGCGCCTCGCCTACGACGACGACCAGGACGCCTGGACCCGAGCCGTGCCCGACAGGTACTGTCCGTCACTGTATACTCGCGCGGCGCCAGCACGAGGCGCTGCAGGCGGCGCTGGTGGGCGGCCTGCGCCGGCGCCTGCTGCTGGCCGACAGCTTCGTGCCGCTCGCCGGCCGCGCGCAGGTCGCGCGCCTCGCCTACGACGACGACCAGGACGCCTGGACCCGAGCCGTGCCCGACAGGTACTGTCCGTCACTGTATACTCGCGCGGCGCCAGCACGAGGCGCTGCAGGCGGCGCTGGTGGGCGGCCTGCGCCGGCGCCTGCTGCTGGCCGACAGCTTCGTGCCGCTCGCCGGCCGCGCGCAGGTCGCGCGCCTCGCCTACGACGACGACCAGGACGCCTGGACCCGAGCCGTGCCCGACAGGTACTGTCCGTCACTGTATACTCGCGCGGCGCCAGCACGAGGCGCTGCAGGCGGCGCTGGTGGGCGGCCTGCGCCGGCGCCTGCTGCTGGCCGACAGCTTCGTGCCGCTCGCCGGCCGCGCGCAGGTCGCGCGCCTCGCCTACGACGACGACCAGGACGCCTGGACCCGAGCCGTGCCCGACAGGTACTGTCCGTCACTGTATACTCGCGCGGCGCCAGCACGAGGCGCTGCAGGCGGCGCTGGTGGGCGGCCTGCGCCGGCGCCTGCTGCTGGCCGACAGCTTCGTGCCGCTCGCCGGCCGCGCGCAGGTCGCGCGCCTCGCCTACGACGACGACCAGGACGCCTGGACCCGAGCCGTGCCCGACAGGTACTGTCCGTCACTGTATACTCGCGCGGCGCCAGCACGAGGCGCTGCAGGCGGCGCTGGTGGGCGGCCTGCGCCGGCGCCTGCTGCTGGCCGACAGCTTCGTGCCGCTCGCCGGCCGCGCGCAGGTCGCGCGCCTCGCCTACGACGACGACCAGGACGCCTGGACCCGAGCCGTGCCCGACAGGTACCGCCCGTCTACTGTATTATATATATGAACTGCATTAATAAAAATAAAATATTTTGAAAAATGTATATGGTCAAAATTTATTAGCATTCTAAATATTAAATTTTATGGATTATTTGTCAGATATACGAGTGTAAGACCTACTGTTTCTTTGAGAATTTTTAAAACAGGCATTAACAGTATCGATTAGTAGAAAAGGAATTTTTTTTTTTTTGTATTTATCTGGTTGAGTTTTCGGGCGAGACAAGCTAAATTAAAAAAAAACTTTAAATGCAGTTATACTTTTTAAATTAAATTATTAAATATTAAATATTATGGGACAATCTTACACAAATCGACCTAGTCTCACGGTAAGCTCAATAAGGCTTGTGTTGTGGGTACTAGGCGACGATATAATATAATAGACAGATACATATAAATACTTAAATACATATTATAGAAAACATCCATAACTCAGGAACAAATATTCGTGATAAACACACAAATAATTGCCCTGACCAGGATTCGAACCCGGGACCTCCTGCTTCGTAGGCAGGGTCACTACCAACTAGGCTAGGAGGCCGTTAATATAAGACTAAAAAATAGTTATACTAAGACTAAAAAATAAAATAAAGTCTTCTTTCAGCATAATATCCTATCTTTGATATTTAAGGTATTTTCCCTCCATGTGGCATCGCCGTGGGACACCCTGTATACTCGCACGGCGCGCACGCGTAGGCATCCGAACGATATAAAGACTATTTTTTTAAGTTGATCGTTATAAAAATGGTATAAATTAGAGCATCCAACAACAACAAGCGTCTATTTCCAGCGTGGAGCCGCTGTCGGTGCGGCCGGTGGCGGGCGCGGGCCGGCGCCCCACGTGCGCGGGCGCCGCCGGAGCCCCGCGCCGCCGCGCAGAGAACCTGCTGGACCTGGCACCCATCCCGCTCCCACCCACCACCAGGCCCTATGTAGCACCCGCACCCAGGCCTACTAGAGTAAGTCTACTTTTTCTACTCGCCGACTTTAATCTGCCAATTACGAGTACATAGACAAAACTATAAGCTCATACTTTTCGATATTAGACAGTCCAACTCAACTATAATATCTCATTTCGATACGCTGTAGGCAACTATAATAGAACTTCATACAAATTCTATACTTATTTGCGATGCCGCCTGGGACTTTGCCGACCGCGCGCCCCGCGCCTGCGCCGACCGCGCCGGCCATCTTTTTGTGTTACATCCTTGTTAAGTTAATGAAATTGTTCCTCCCTATATGATGATGATGATGACTCGTAGAAAAAGTATTATATACAATCGTAATATAATTAAGTTTTTCAATCTCGTACTTAGGCCACTCAGCAAGCTTCGTGGCCTAAACACGGTACTCGACTGAAAAACTCTTCATTATATCACGATTGTATAAAATACTATTTAACTATAATATTGACTTGTCTCCGCGATTGTTGTTCATTGAAATTAAACACTTTAAAACGGATTAATCGCGTTTATTAACAGATTAACACCATACCCTACGTTTCGAGCGACCCTACTTTACAGCACTCGTTTTCATAGGGTTAAGATGATGACTTTTAAGTGGTTATTATAAAAGAATGTAAGATTTTAACAAGTGCATGTGGGACCACGCATAATTTAGGGTTCCATACCGTCATACAATGATAAAATTATGCAAAAGGCCTGCCTTTAAAATACCAAAGATCTTACGTCTTATTAAAATTCTCATAGCGGGTTACTCACGTCAATAAAGTCGAAAATCCGCGCCTGCGCCGCCCGCTCCCTCCGCTCCGCGTCGTTGCCTCAGTCGAGAGCTGACCGCGCTGGGGCTCGCAGTGTGCGTAGAGCAGTCGCCGCGGCTACACGCATGACTCATGAATAAGGGACACGGACTGTTCCGAAACATGTCGAGCTATTTTCGACTTTATTGACGTGAGTAACCCGCTATGAGAATTTTAATATGTCTGATACTCACGGGAGTTTTCTATCTTACGTCTTTTTGCAATAAACAATTTATTGGCAAAAACTCAAACGGCTTGACCAAATTTGTTCAAACTAATTTTCGTGGTAAGTTTCACACACTTTTTCTTGACTTTCAAAGTGGTTATTTCTGAAAAAAATCGTTTAATAAAAATTTTGTTCAAGAAACCATTAACTTATTTCTAAAAAGCTATCGGATGATGAACCGCAAGTAGATATTCGGCAAAAATATATTTTTTTGGCTTTAGATACCTATATGTATGGGGCGCCCCCATAAACAAATAAATAATTTCTATTCTATTCTATTCTATTCTAAACATATTTTTCCTTAAAAAACGAGGTTCGTTTCTAGTTACGTGCACCAATTTTCAGTAAAACAAGAATTAATCTATTTAACATTTGTAATCTGTTAACATTTGTTTTCCAGTCAATGGAGAGCTCCATGAAGAAGGAGGCGGAGCTAGAGGCGCCCGTGGTGGCGGTGCGCAAGGCCAGCGCGCGGCCGGTCCGGCCCGGCACGGCGCACCACCGGCTCGGCACGGCGGGCGTGCGGTAGCCGGCGGGCAAGCACGCCCAGAGATCCCGCTCCTGCTCTCTAAAGTGACCACATTTACATTCAGTAAATGACTGTTAGTCTGCAATGGAAGTCACATGGGAATTCGCCAATGGAAGCAAATTTTCCCCAGCAGATGCTCCCTTCGAATATTATAGCCTGGAAGTACCCATAGTAGTCATATTAAACTAAGTCATTTTCGTGAAGGGTCTGTGATTAGACCAATTAACTGAAACTCGACTGTATTGAAACTCGGAGGAAATGTTTGTGAAATGGTACACAGATTGAAGACCGCGATATGGTACCAACCTATTTAGTTATAGGTTATTATATACATTTCTGCATCGGATTGTCTTTACACTTCCTGTGTGTTTCCGTAATAAATGATTTTTTATGTAATCATAAAATTATCATAGAATAGCTTAAAGTTTTAACAAATTGGCTCTTTGGACCCAGGCTTTAATATTTTAATTGAATGTAGCATGCGGTGCGCGGAGGATGTGCGGCATCCTGCGTGGCAGCCGCGGCCTCGGAATAGTCTTACTTCGAGTATGCGATATTTTTATACAATATTCTTACGAATGCCAAACGTCCGCTTTGTCGTGGCTCGTTGATCTCTGTGCGCGTTATGCCTTTACCATGATTTTATATTCCAGTGTGGGCAGAAAGTAGTAGAAATGCCCAGTGTAGAAGTTTTATATCTAATTATTGGCTAACCTATTCATTTTCATTTAGGCGTAGTCAATCCAGGTTGTTTTTGTTTTAGAATGATTTTATTTTACGGTTGTTATTTTAGTGAATTTTATTTTATGCTTCACATCAAGTTGGAGCAGGTGATATTAGGTAGTTTGTTACACTTATTTGTATGTATTTAAATTCAATTGTATCGTAAAATAAACGAATTGTTAAGATGATTTGATGGTTGTACCAGGCACACCAGCATCTTAGCGAGATGTCCCAGTGTGAGTTCAAATGTTTACCAAAGATGGAAACGGTCCATTCCACGCACTTGTCCCATAATTGTTGATATTACCAGTGAACATGTTCCTTTACTTGTAAAATTCATAAATCATAAGTGGTTTTGTTAAATTATTATTTATCTAGACATGGTTTCTAGTCAATGATCCTTGTATACAGTTAATGTAAATAGTTATTAGATATTAAAGTATAGATAGTTGTAGTATGGCTAGTTGCAATCGTCGCACAATGCTGGTGCCTCGCGTCGTGTCGCTACTCAGTTTAACTTAACTTTGCTTTGTTTTAGAAAAAATGTATTAAATTCTGTCATAAAGCCTTCATTGAAGCTCTTTTTATATTGGTGTATTTAATTTGTGTTTAAATTATGAACGGAAGAATGGAATCATGTGATATGTATTGAAACCGCTAGTCAGCTGTGCCGCGTACACGCTTATACTCACTAATAAAACAGTTTAAATTTTACACTCGTGTTTCTTTTCGCCATTGGTACTTGCCCCCCACCTAGGGCTGCCATCTCATACATTGCCGAACCGGACAAAAAAGTTATAAAACCCGGACGTTTCATTTAACTTGCGGTCTCTCCCCGGACACCTAAAGAAATCAATTTTTAATTTAAAAAATATATGCTTTTGCTAGGGATTGACCTGAACCCAAAAACGTCGGGTAAACCCGGACAGTTTTAAAAATCCGGGCCGGACGCTCCCGGACGGGCTCCAAACTAGGACAAATCCGGGGAAACCCGGACGGATGGCAGCCCTACTCCCACCTGTCATTCCCAAAAATAAATTCAGCATGTAAACCATTGAGTAACAATTCGCGCTATACTATATTAGTTATGTGATGTTAACCAACAAGATCATGTCATTGTTTGAGACTCCCAATAAATAAACAAGTGTTTCATAAGACCACAACATATCTTATTAAAATAAAACATAACAAGTCACACAATTATAAATAATTTTAGCCGCTGGTATAAAATAAAGTCTTGATAATATTATATGTCTAAAAACACCAATTACATCAAAATTCAATCCTGCCAAAATAAATAAATCGTGAATATATCTGTAATCCATCGTCAAACAGGCGCGTCAGCTCAGCGCATGCGCAATGAATGGCGTTGGCGCGCCGCGCCGCATATCATCCTTTGTCACTATGACAGCATTGACAGATGTTTCGCGCAAACTCGTTTGAGATCATATTTAAAACTACTATAAAATTACAGCAGTCACCGCTTCAATTGTGAAAGTCTGCTTAAACCTGTCACTGAATTTTAACGTTTAATTCAAATAATTTCTGAACGGCTTACGCGCCATCACGTTAATTAAAAAATCGGTTTCTGAACGCTTTCTAGTGGTGTACACAAATCTTTATTATCGTATCGATGTATTATTTATGTATTCAATAATATCAATCTGGTATCTAGAGAAAGTAGTGACCATAACTAAAGATGTCCCTCTATAACGAGTCTATCTGCATACAGACGTTAACGTATCATATTTGAAGTGTTACATAATCCTATCCTATGACAGTTCTGTATATTAACACGAAACATGGCACGACATGTATATTTTACTTTTATACATACTACTACGTGTCATTATGATCATGAAACACGTCATTTCTAGTCTCGTTTGAAGTCAATAGTCATGTAACATAAAAAGGTAAGGACTAATAAATAAGTGAATACGTTTTTTTTTCACTTGCATGTCAAGCGCACACTTGTAATACTGTATATGCATTAGACGCTTGGGCTACCGAATGTCACTAGTCTAGTACTTTTATCGTCTGGATATATGTACCTAAGCTATGACTTGATATACCTAGATTTACCCATCGTTCAAATATCAAAATAGTATTTGTATAGTCTGACAAGCAAACGAATGCAGTAACAGTAGGACAAAACAAATATATCCATCCCTTTTTCGGGGTGGTAATACTAGTGTAAGAAAGAGACAGTATGATGTTCTCTAACCTATTGTTAACATGTTCGTTTGCTTGTCAGACTATACTTAATACGTAACAGCTGTTAAATGCTACATAAAAAACTATACGATTACTTTAGGATTCGGTTACAAGTTGTCATATAAAGTATCTCTTACACCAGTTACACCAAATGATGATTTGATTCCTTTGTTTTTTAGGGTTCCGTACCCAAAGGGTGAAATGGGACCCTATTACTAAGGCTCCGCTGTTTGTCACCGGGCTGTAGCTTAAGAACCGTGATAGTTAGACTGTTGAAATTTTCACAGATTATGTATTTCTATTGCCGCTATAACAACAAATACTAAAAAGCAAAATAAAATAAATATTTAAGGGGGCTCCCATACAACAAACGTGTTTTTTTGCCGTTTTTAATAAAATGGTACGGAACCCTTCGTGCAAGAGTCCGACTCGCACTTGTTTAATTATAGTAATTGTTTAATTATGCCTAATAAAATTAAATATATCGTTCGTATTTTATACCTTCGTATTAATTATTTTATTCTTTGATCGCTTAATCAACCACGAATACTTAATCATCATTATTCATTAATTGATATACAGTCATCTTAGTAGTTTGTGTTGATATAATAATAAATCAACATATTTTTCCGAGTATATTTGGTATTTTGATGAAAGTAAAATATTCGATCTTTATTGATTCCATTTAATTTAATTTCTATATATTTCTGTTTAATTTCTATACATTTTATAACATCAGTAGAGACTATTCGGAATAAAAGACGGTGAAGACGCGTTGTTTGTTTTAGCTCTCATACAAGTCCCAGTCTTCTCTTTCCGAACCTCTCATGAATTTCGAGTTTCTGAATACGTGTCAGACGGGCAGACAGATAATTAGTTGCAATTTATTTATTTTATATGGCTCATTTTGTATACGGAATCCTAAAAATGATAAAGAGCTACATACCAAAAAAAAAACCATCTATCGACTTTATCGTATAGTTCCAACGTCATGCAACGTACATCACTAAAATTGTAACCGTCGTTCAGATTCAAAAGTTCGGTTGCTTTGTTTCGGTTGCAAAATGTAATATTTTAAAATTTAATTAAAAATCTGCGCAATTATGTCGGGTAAACTGCAGGATTATCAAGTTTTAGACGTTCAGTGCGGTGGCACGTTCTACAAAGTGCGGCACAAGGTCACCAACGCCATATTCGCATGGAAGGCGTACGATTGCACTGCGTACTCGAACGAGCAGCTGCGGGGCGTCGCGCTTGACGCGGATGCGATAAACAAAGCCTGCGGCGGCGCTGCGGCCCTGCTGCGCGTGCACGACACGGTGCTGCACGCGCCCTCGCGCACACTGTACTTCGTGCTGGAGCACGGAACTTGGCGAAACCTGGCTGAGCTCATCGACACTTGCGACTCCGCCGACAAGTGCGCCTCGGAGGCCTTCGTGTGGCACTTGCTGCTGGAGCTGGCGCGTACGTGCCGGGCTTTGCAGAATGCTAAACTCTCCGTTCTTCGTGTCCGTCTAACGCCAGCAACGGTTCTTGTCGAAGAGGGTGGTGCTGTGCGTGTGCATTGTTGTGAGCCGGCGGCGGCGCCCGGTGCGCCAACAGTACCCGCCTTGCGGCAACTTGGAGACTTGCTCAGTGCTTTGTGTGCAGCCGCCCGCGCCGACAAAAACTCCCAGTACAGCGACGATCTGCTTCACATCATCGGCTTTCTCGCAGACGAAAGGAACGCGAATCTACACCCCGACGTCATACTGTACCACCCCACGGTGCTAGCCAATATCGAAACTTTCTCGCGTCCCAAACATTTGAGTGAAATACTTGTCTCGGTTGATTACTCACATTCCACTTCAGTGAACAAGTGTGATTCTGAAAAGGCTGTGGAGTTGAGCAGGGCCGTGCAGCCCGCGCCTCGGTCGTCGAAGTTTCAGGAGAGCCCTATCTATTGCAACATTACTCCAAAAAAATATTGTAACAAAGGAATTGTAGAATGTAACTCGCCTCAAGGCCAGTTGTCCCCTACTATAGCCGCCTTGGCCCTTGAGCTTCCAGGATTCGTTCCACGCAGCCGCAAAGCTATAGTTGGAGCCTTGGACACCTACAATGCGGCCCAGCAAGTGACAGAGAACACTCTGAGCCAACAATGGATGTCTCGCCTCATTGCACTCAGGCACAGAGAACAAAGTCTCAACCAGAGAGAGAGGGACCTCATTGCGAAAGAGATATTGAACAGTCCTGCTGCTAAGATCATTCCTCTGAATGATTCTATAGTGCCAGAGTCTAGGGAAAGCAATGGGATCACCCTGCCTCCCATGATCACACAAGCAGATGACAGACAGTGGGTGTCGCGCCGCCACAAAAAAACTAGCTCAGTGCGCCTCAAAAATCGGCGCAAAACATTCGCATATGAGGACTTGGATAGCTCCCTGTCAGCTGACAATGGGGATGGGAGCATGATCATCACAGCTACCAAGTTCACCAAGGACAATATGCCTCGCAACTTGTTTCCTGAACCTGCCAAGAAAGTGCACTTTACCCCAGTGAACCCTTTTGTTGAAAGTGATGAGAGTGTAACCTTGACCTTCTATGAGCTGGAGAATGTGGACAAGGAAGGCTACCAAGTGCCGAGACAGCAGGAGCAAGTAGTGAAAGACATTTCTAAGTTCAAATATTTGGATCTAGAGAAGATAACATCTGAAAAGCGAGCCGCCATGCCCTGGAGCCACTCCTCGCCTTCCAAGCAAGCCAAGATCTCACAAAACATATTTTCAGACATTACCAACTCTAAAGGAAATCTCAAAAAAACTCCATCTAAAGCAAGCATTACTTCAAAAGGATCAAATATATCAAGGTTCTCTATAGCTTCAGGGAAAAGTCAATGGAGTACAGACTCCTATAGCAAGGGCAGTGATGGCAGCATCGCCGAGCGGACCCGTGCCAGCATCCGGCAGACCTTGGCCCAGACGCCTGTGGCTCCAGATGCTCAAAAGAAAAGCAGAAAGTCTCTGCTCCACTTCAAAACCCCATTCAAATTTATGGGTTCTAATAAATTTTAGACCCTAGAAGCTAAGTTTAAGATGTTTGCAATATTCGTGGCCAGATTTGATTTTATGATAGTTGTGTGCTAATTTTAGGTAGATATATTCTTTATTTTGAATCAGTGATTCCTAAAGCTTTTTAATATTTGGTTGTGGTGTTAAAAGTGAAGTGAGTGAACCAGTCTTACTCTGGTTGTCGTCTGTAAGTTACCTGTCCTAGTGCTAGTATTAAGTGCTCATGCTTCATATTTCTCCAGTTCCAAATTGGATTCAGGTTTGTATTGTTTTATTTTATATTATTTTAATTGTATTATAATTGAGAAACGGACATCAACCCACCTGACACCTAGAATAGTAAATAAATTATATAAATGAAATATATAATTATTGTACATTATGTTACTAAATGCAACTATGCAGCTTACAATTATTTAGTGCTTTCTTTGCTACTAACTTTGATGTAAATTTCTTTATGTAGCAAGTTATGTATAAACAAAATGATAGAAATAGATATATGCATCTGAGGGACATATTATCCTTAGTAAACTATGATGTATCAATCAATATTTGAACTTGTTTTGAGCATTTACATAAGTGATAATGAGGATACTCATCAAACGTGTTTAGTCTTAATGTCTTCCACTTGTAATAAAATCAACATGATATCAAAAAGATTATAAAAAATATTTTTATAGCTAGCGGTATGTATAGATGCCATATTTTAAATCTAAAATTAAGTAGATCATAGATTATTAATGTTTATTGTAAGAGAGTAGGATAAGAGATTAATAAATAGATAATTTTAAGAAGTTCATATTTTTATTCTTGTCCTTGTCTTACATAGTTAGTATCACGGGGGTGAGTGGTGGTGAATAGTGGGGGGTTGGGGGTTAGCTGCCCTTCTTTTTCTTCAGCGCCTTGTCAGCTCCCTCCACAAACTTCTTGGGTAGGCCATACTTCTCTATCAGCAGCCTGGCCACGTAGTATTGCTGGAAAAACAAAAATTGTATTGTTGATGTTTGCAACTGAACAGTTTGGAAGGGCACACAGTGATAGACAGGTGGCCAGATAATTCCGGCCAAGATTTTTTTTTCCCATATTAATGCCTACAAATAGGACTTTGCAAATTTGATGATTTAGAAAGTAATTGAATTTTTTATAAGAACAATACAATGTATAAATACTGGAATGTATTGCTAAGTTCCGTAAAATACTTAATTTAAAAAATATGGCCGATCAAGTAAACCCTTCAACTTAATAAGGAGCATATTCATCCATTTGTCCCTTCTATCTATCTATCTATCTATTAAGCCCTTTATTCTGGAATTAGAGTATGTCTCTAATTTCAGTGTGCCGCTTGGCAAAGGCCTCCTCTAGCTCTTTCCAGTGTTGTCTGTCTTGGGCCACTCTCCTCCAACGAGGGCCCGCTGTGAGTACAAGTTCGTCCTCCCATCGTCTTAAAGGTTTCCTCTGACTTCGTTTGGAATCCCTGGGGTACCAATCAGTCACTATTTTGCTCCATTTTTCTTGTTTTTCCCTTAGCATGTGACCAGTCCACCTCCACTTCTGCTGATCTATCCTATTAACTATGTCGGTCACTTTGGTTTTCTGCCTTAGGTGTTTGTTTCGTACTTTGTCTTGTTTTCTTGTACCTGTCATACTACGTTCCATTGATCTTTGGCAGCACTGTAATTTGTCTCTGTGTTCTTTATTGAGGGCCCATTCGCAACCGTATGTAAGACAAGGCAGAATGCACATGTTGAAGACTTTCCTTTTTACTGAGATGCTCAGGTCATTCGATTTCATGACTTCCTTTAGAGACCAATACTTCTTCCAGCCGCTGGCTATTCTAGTGTTTATCTCTTTACTTGTTTGGTCCTCAATCGAGATCAGTTGACCCAAGTACGTGTACTCTTCTACATATTCAAGCAATTGGGAGCCGACTCTTACTTCCATTTTGTCCGAGTTAGTCATAAGTTTTGTTTTTGAAGCGTTCATTGTCAAACCGACTTTCCCACTTTCCTCACTTAGTTTTTTTATCATTTCCTCTAGTTTCTCGGGATCTTCTTCGAACAGAACGATGTCATCTGCGAATCTAAGGTGGTTAAGTTTCTTTCCATCTATGTTGAGACCTCGGTGCGTCCAGTCCAGTTTGCGAAAGATGTTCTCGAGTACAGCAGAGAATAGTTTCGGAGACATCGGGTCTCCTTGTCTGACTCCTCTTCTTACTCTGAACTCTGGACCTATTTTATCTAGTTGTACTCTTGCTCTGCTGTTTAAGTATATAGTTTTGATAGTGTCAATGTATATATCAGGGATTCCTTGGGTCATCAAACTTTCCCACATTGCTTCATGGCTTATGCTGTCAAATGCCTTATTGTAATCTATAAACGCCATATATAATGTTTTATTATATTCTTTATACTTCTCCACTATTTGCTTTACGGTATGGATGTGGTCCAGTGTTGAGAACTTTTTTCTGAAGCCTGCTTGTTCCATTGGTTGGTTTTCATCAAGTCGTTGAGTTATTCGTTGTAGTATAATCTTAGAGAAAACTTTATACAGGTTGGACATAAGGCTTATAGGCCTGTAGTTGCCAATGTCTTCTTTTGAGCCTTTTTTATGTAGAAGAACGATATTTGATGTCTCCCACTGTGTAGGCACCCAATGTGTGCTTATGATTTTGTTGAATAGCTTTGTGAGTATAGGAGCTAATTCGCTAGATAGTTCTCTTAGTATTTCATTATATATTCTATCTGGACCTGCTGCTTTTTCTAGTTTCTGACTTTTAATAGCTTTGATTACTTCGCTTTGTATTATTTCAGGTTCTGGATCGCATATTGGTACCGGTTCATTAGTCTGTTCAAGATTTTGTGGTGTTAGGTAACCTTGGTATAGTTGTTCGTAGAATTCCGTAGCTGTTTTTAAAATATCCTCTCTTTTTGTGATAGTGGTTTTTCCTTTCCTGACTTTAGGTATCCATTCCTTATTTATTTCTTTCAATTCCTTCCAAGCTTTGCGCACTCCTCCGGTTTGAACTATATGCTTTTCTAGAGTCTGTAGCCTGTTAATTTTACGATCTCGTCTTATGTTTTCTTTGATTTTTTTGCTGATTTCTGCTATTCGTTTGAGGTTGTCTTTCTTTGAGTGTTCTGCCATTAGGTCTTTTCTTTCTTCTATCAGTCTGAGCGTTTTCCCACTAAGTTGGTATTTTAGTTTCTTGGGTTAGGGTTGGGTTTGGGTTGGGGTTGGGTTGGGTTTGGGTTAGGGTTAGGGGTTGTTCCTTTAGGAGCTGCCAAGTTGCCTTCGAGTTTCTGATATAGTTTTTCGATGGTAGTACTTTCGTCTTTTACTTCTTGAAGGTTCTTGGATAAAGATTGAGCTAACTCCGTACGGTTTGGTATTAAAGCCTTGTTGGGTAAGCTTTTTATGTGCCTCCTGGAGACCTTTGGGTGTTTCAACCTTAGGGTGCTTCTAACTAGCCGATGGTCAGTATTGAAGTTGAGTTTTTGGATAACTGAAGTGTCTGTGAAAGCCCTTGGATTACTGCTGCATTTGTCCCTTAATTGTTATTTAAAAAAATGGTCAATTATTTTTAAATTAGCATCATCATCAGCAAGTCCTATTTGTAGCCATTTGTATGGTAAAATCTTGTCCCTATCTGGCCATGCCTGTAGGGATCAGGGTTTTAGCAATTTTAGTGTGGTGGCTGTTGAAGATTCAGTAAGTATGTGTGATCGGATCTAGTTATTATATATGAAATTGTGTTGCCAAAACTATTAACTCTGCCCCTCAGACCGCCGTAATTCCGCGTTAATTTAGTAAAAGAAATTAAAGTTAAACCGTGATGAAATATTCGTTACATAAATTAGGAGTGCATAAACGTCAAGAAGTATAGTACTTGCTCCTGGTACCGTGACCAGGGTCGCTACGTGAGTGAGATAGAACTAGCTTAATAAGCTCCGTGCGCGCGCGCAAGCCAATAACGGGTGCGCCCTGCTGTTTGCTAGTATCCTAGTCAATATGACCGATACAGGGGGAGACCGGACAGGATCGGCATCCGACACAGATGACACTACTAAGACGCCAAAAAAGTATGTCCCCCAAGGGCAAAAAGCATGGAGATGACCTTGCTACAGATTTTGGCTCTTTAAGAGAAGAAATAAGGTTAATGATTAAGTTAAGACGATGTTGAATGCTCAGCTTATCAAAATCAGAAAAAACACCGAAACCTTACGAGAAATCCAAAACACAAATAGAAAAATAGAGGAGTCCGTCAAATTTCTCTCCGAAAAGCACGAAGAGTTCTCCACGTGTAGAGAGCTTCTTAGATGCTTTGTAGCTGTAGGCAGAATATGCCCGCTTCTACCAAATGCACATTCTGTTATATGTGCTCTTTATCTAGTTGGTTATTGTACCCGCGATACATAGATACAAGATACAAGCATTTATTGGTAAAGGATAATTTTACATGTCATTTTTACTTAGGTACTATTTTATTTACATTATGTATGTCACGTTACAATATAATAAAATAATAATAAGTTACGTATAAGCAATAAGTTACGAGTTTTGTTAGGTACGACAGTGTTGAGTCAATGACCTCTCCATGATAACGGCGTATGGAGATAATAGTCCTGTATATGTTTGAGCTTGACCTCTAAGGTCTGGTGACGGTACCTGGTCGCCCTGCAGCATGAGCTGGTCGCACTTGGAGCCCGGCGTCCTGGTGACGCCGCAGGACGCCGCGACGCCGCGCTGGCAGGCGCGCGCCAGCTCCGCCAGAGTGAAACCGAACGCCTCCAGGTTCGATACCAGCGTCACCTGCAAAAAAGAAAGGGTGCTTTTGTTTTCTTTTTTTATAGTTAGCGGTGGCTAAATGTCGTGAAGGTCGATATGAGCGTAAAAGGGCTCACAAGAGAAGGCGCCCAGGATCGCGCAAAGTGGAGGAGAGCAATTAGACCAGACCCTATTGTAATCCCGATGGATCTATATCAGAATCCTTAAAGTTTTTATCCTATTTTTGCATTCCCTGATACTGTTCGACATAATGATCATTTGTTTAAACTCGTATACACACACTCTACTTTTCTAATAGCAGCGATTCGACTTTGGGTATGGTCACAGTTCTAACCTGACGTAACCGTTACTTACCTACCGTGACCTTCACCTAACCTAGAAAAGTTTTCTAACAGAGATTCGGTTCTGTGTAAAATAGTTTTTGGGCAATAATTCGACTATGGCAAATTATCGTTAGGACAATTGAACGTTAAGGATTATAATCATTAGGACAAAACAGTTAGGACAAGCGACTTTAGGACAAACAAACGATATTAGGGATGTCGAGGGAGACCTAATCCCGCTATTTACCAGGGTCTTCTTTCTAGCATTTTCCCGGCTAATGCCACGCTCAGGGAGCCTGGGGTCCGCTTAAGCAACTAATCCCAAGATTTGGCGTGGGCACTAAGCCGGACGATTTTATCAAGTACTTAGTTGTTACCTTCTTGTTGCCGCTGCGGTTGACGAGCTGCATGCGGATGGGGTCGAGCCGGGCGCGGGTGAGCGTGGCGCTGCCGTCCGCGAACCGCATCTCGGTGCACGGCGTGAGCCGCGCCTGCACGCCCGCCATCAACACGTCCCACTTCATTATCTCCTGGTAACATTACCATGTTTTTGTTTATGATTTAAAATTAAAACTGTCTGTCAATTAGATGACTGACAGCGATATTCAACATCTAATGGGAACTACCGTATTGCCGCTCACCAGGCGGCGCCACTCATGCGTGGGTCCTCTGTCTATATGGAAGAATTGTCAACGTGACGTTTGAAATGTTCTCGCAGGACCCACGTTCCACTAGCGCCCCTAGCGGAAAATCAACTCGCGGTAATCCTCATTGACAGATGCTGGAGTAGAAATCAGTAGTTTATGCAACAGTGATATAATATAATAAGGGCTTTTAAAACTTGAAGGCCACCGTTAATAATATACCCGAGAGTTTTAAGAACCAATTATGAACTGTTGCATACGCTAGTACGACAGATAAAATAGCGAAAAAAGCTAAATCTAGAAAGGTGGCAGAATGTGGAAGATGTCGTATGCCCACTAAAGAAAAAAAAAAAACAACAGTGCTCATATATTGTATGAAAATTCATAGGAGCAGTGTTCTTATGGAATACCACAGACAACGTTATAATGTATACTTTTTAAATATCGCTGTCAGTCTTCTAATTAACAGATAGACGTGCTGAAATAGAATAGTACATTGTGCATCTAGGGCGGTAAGAAGGGCATTACTTACGAGGGTCTATTGAAGCCCGACGCCGTAGGCGGAGGGCTTTAAATGACCCGAGTTAGTAATCCCCTTACTGCCCGTGGTACACACAATGTTTTTCATCACATTTGCGAGGAAATAAATAAACTCTATACAGGCGGCAGAAACAATAATGATAAGCGGTAGTGTAGTAGCACAGTCCACAGTACTCCGGAGTGACTGCGTGCTGCGAGCGCGTGCGGGGCAGGTCCTCCGCGAGCTCCGGGCGGGCGGTAAAGTAGTATGAGAATCCTTTAAAACCATGGGAATAATACAGCTCTTTAAGTGTAAGTATGCTTGCATATAATATCACCATTTACGAGCAGGTGTGATGAAAAAAAAATAACACCGTACATTCTCTGATCGTGACGGAAAGTCTAAAACTCTGACATTGGCAAACTACATCTTGCTAAAAACGAAAAAAAAAAAGTTTATTATTATGAAATTTTAGATGTCTTATCACGAAAACTGCACACAAATCCTATTATAATGTCTCAAACAGATGAATATATTGTGCGGAGTGCATTGTGTGGAGTTATATTATAAAGACGAACTTCTATCCATCTACGTCTCTAAACAAAGGTACGACCTTCAGGAATGGAGAGTCAAATGAAGGATATTAATTATTACATAGGTGTTATATCAGAATGATACCTGTTCCTGCGCCTGCAGCGCCTTAGCTAGCTTGGCGTCTAGCACAACTGCTCCCTTCTGCCGCGGCGCCGTCAGCTCGCGCGCCTTCACGTACTCCGTCAGCAAGCCACGCAGTTCTGCTGCCGACAACAGGGACCCCTTTCTGGAACAAATATTATAATTGCGATGTAACCAATATCGATTTTGGAATACTGCCGAATACGAATATTTTGCCAATACTATTCGCGAATCCGAATATTAAAATTTCGTTTAGAATGCAAAATATATTACATAGACGTAATGAGACGCAAAGACGATGTTTTGGCGGCGATATCTTTAGGGCCACTTGCACTACCCGAGGTTAGCACATAACCTGGAGTCAAACGTTTTTTTTTGTATGGCAATTGATAGCTTAACTCCAAGTTAGCGGCTCACAAAAATATTAAAATGACAGCTTGTGATATTTTTTTATGTATAACACTTTTGTAGTTTGATTAATGATAGCGAATATTTAAAAACATGCGAATAGTCGTTACATCGCTAGTAAGCATACATTTGCATGTGAGTGAATACAAACGGGGCACTCCCCGGTCAATCGGTCATTCAAGTAGTACACTTAGGTTCAATTGCACCACCAATTTGAGGATCTTTTTGTGATATTTATGACACTAAATAACATGTAATTTTCAATAAGAAATAAAGATATCTAATGTTATCGAGCCGCTAACCCGGAGTTAAACTGTCAAATTTCAATATACGATGTTAAGCCAACATGGTTCTTTACACTATAATTATTATTTAAAACGAGATATTTACCATGTATATTTGTTTTTGTGAGCTCCCGATATTTCGGCACTGCAATATACATGGTAAATATCTCGCAATTGCCTTGAGTGTAACAAGTTAGATGATGTCCAGCATGTATTGACGGAATGTGTTCGGAATGAAGCGCTGCGCCTAAGTATACCATATTTGGATTGTGTAAATGTAGGGAGTTGCAACAGTTTCCTGGCAGCTCCATTGTCTGAAGAGACCAGGATGCTGTGCAATCTATATCTTAATGTAATGTAATTATAGCTTTTATCTATACAGTAATAATGTATAAATTGATCTCAATTACGGGGGTGACATTGTCATTGTGTGACAAAACCTCTTTCTAATTATATTTAATAAAGATAAAAAAAAAATATAGTGTCAAGTTTCATACAAAAAAACGTTTAAATCCGGGTTATAGGTAACCCCGGGTGGTGTAGGCCCTAAGCTATGTGTGTACGTACTTCAAAGCCAGCAGGTCAGCTACGGCCGCAGTGACGGAGAACATTTCCCGCACTTGTGGCGGCGAGTACTCCACGCCGTCGTCGGCCGGATCCGGCGCGCGGGCCGGCGCCGGCGCGGGCGGGGCGTGGCTGCGCACGCGCGGGTGCGCCGCGGTCAGCGCCGTCACGGCGTCCACGCCCTTCTCCAGCTCGCGGACCTGCAGGTAGCCCTCCTGGGGACCGTACAAAGAGTAAAGACTTATCAACACACACATATACATATACTGCTATATATAACAAATAAGGTCCGACCGAGACTTCTTTTTTTGTCTCGGCCGAGACCGAGATTAAATTGAATTCTCGGCCGAGTCCGAGACCGAGATCTTATAATAAATACGAGAAACGCGCATTTTCCACAAAAAAACATGTAATAGTCAAGAATTAAACTGTTGTTTCACATAGCCATCACTAAAACACAACATTTACAGTCAAAGCTTGAGAAAAAAGTTATAAACTGCATTACCTACGATAACACGGTAAACTATAATTGCTTAAAATACCCACCAAAATCGTAAAAAGTGTCAAGATGGAAGGTTCGGCCAAGGCCGAGAATCTCGGCCCTTTTTGGCCGAGAGCCGAGACCGAGATCTCGGTTCGAATTTTGGCCGAGACTGCCGAGACCGAGACCGAGATCTCGGTCGGACCTTAATAACAAAACACAATCAAAAATCAATAACTAGCTGTAGATGTCACCAAAACAATACTAACATTTGAATCGATAATTTACACCATATTTACCAATTCATCCACCACATACGTGCATACTTCGCATGCCTATAGTTGAAATAGTACTATATTGGCATAGCGTTTAAATCAAATTACCGCACAATTGTGGAGTATGAATTATAGTACATTATGATATAAGTGCAAAAAGAAGGAAATTCGCAATGAATTCCTAAAAATTTAAATACGACCCATTAAATCGACACGAATTGCGAATCCTTACTTATACTATAACGAACACAATTTTAAAATATGGCTCTGAATAAGTATTTCATTCTGTATTAAAATAATTGCAAACAATATTGAATACTACGCGCACGAAGTCGCGGGCAACAGCTACTCTATAATAAATGTTTTTATTCATTTTCTAAGTAGACACTACTATAGTCTGTCGTGAAAGCAGGAGATCGCTGATTCGATCCCAGCCCTGGGCACTGCGGGCCTTAGTCCCTTTTTCTGTAGTATGACATCTCTTTTAATTTATAATCAAACTACCATTATAATGTTAGATCAGATGTACCTTTTGCATGGCTTCCAAGAACTTTCCGACTTTTTTATACGAAGATTTCTTGATGTCCATCGTTCGATTCGGGGGGCACAGAGGTAACAAGTAATTTCTGAAAAAGAAATATTGTCTTCTGTTACCGCGATTGTTATTCATTGAAATTAAACACTTTAGAACGGATTAATCGCGTTTATTAACACCATGGCCCTACGTTTCGAGCCCTTTACAGCACTCCTTTTCACAGGATTAAGATTTAAGATGATGACTGAGAGAATGAGAATTCTCCCCGTCAATCAACAAAGTTACTTGTGCAAACATCTTAACCCTGTGAAAACGAGTGCTGTAAAGGGCTCAAAAGGTGTTAATAAACGCGATTAATCCGTTCTAAAGTGTCTGAAAAAGAAATTAGTAGTTATGTTATTTTTACAGTTAAAATAGGTAAAGTCAACCTGCTAGAATCGTAGGCCACTGTTTTACTGTGACATAGTGACGCTATAAACCATATTGTAAGAAATATCTTACTGCTTGTCATTTTGATATGGTTCTAGAGAAACTACCTAAATTGATACAGAGCACTAAGAGGATTCACTGTGTTGATGAGCTTCCCCTTTAGCTGTCAACACAGCAAATCCTCCTTTTTTTTAAAGACCCTTTAAAAAAAAGCAACGCGCATGTAGCACCCCTGGAGTTGCAGGCGCCCATAGGCTACGGTGGCCGCTTACCATCAGGCTAGCCGTATGCTTGTTTGTCACCGTTGAAGTTTTAAAAAAACTGTTTCTGAATTATGGACGTTTCCTATGTATACATGTATTTATTTATATAAGTATGTATAATAGAAGCTTTGCTTATTTTGGAGCTAGGTTGATCTGTGTGAGATTGTCCTCAAGTATTTCTTAATTTTATTATTTATTTATTTAATCTGTGGTTTGGTGTCTGACTTACGTCTAAGGCTGGATTTGACCAAACTTTTTAACCAAGATTAGCGCTTACTTTTGGATACTAATGTCAAAATCCCATAGTAATTTGACGTTACTATCAGAGAGTAAGTGTTATTCTCGGAATAAAAGTTTGGTAAAACGCAGCCTAAGTCATTGGGCATATTCCTTGGCCGTCTGGGGTTCAAACCTGTTAAACGCGTATTTACCTGTACAGTAGACTGGACAGCAACGGCAACTCCACACTCTTGGCGTGAAGCTTGAGGAAGCTCAGCATGGCCCACTCTAACAACCCGTCCATGTCTTTGGGTATTCCGTCGTCTTCTATGGGCTCTGCTGCTGCAGTAGCGAGGAAAAACAATAGTCATTAAAATTGCAACGGTTAACACTTACGTATTTTTATCACAATAGGCGTGACATGTTTCGTCTGCATCGGGCAGACATCGTCGGACTGACAAGAGTGGTGTTTTCACCTTCGTGAAATCGTGACAACACCACTTCGTTCTCGGTTGTTCGTTCGCTTCGTCAAGTTTAAATTATATGATTAGGAGTCATTTTAATAAGTTGTTTATAATGTTACTCAACACTTTCGCAACCAGGCAAAATTTCGAACAATACGAGTACCCCAGAAACCGACAGTACTCGCTAAGCGGGCAACGACGTGCAACTCAATGCCGCACGCCGCGAACCCGCTAGGCGGGCAAGCGCCGGACGAAGCGAAGATGTAATGCTTGCCCGCCTGGCGGGTACTTTGGCGTCGCGTGTAGCTTTATAGCTCTTGCCCGCTTAGCGGGTACGTTGGCATCTGAGTAAAGTTTACGAGTGCCCGCGTGGCGGGTAAAGTGTTAAAAGAAAATGGAATTTACAAATATGAACAAATGTTCTAAATGAGGATTACCGCGAGTCGATTTTCCGCTAGGGACGCTAGTGGAACGTAGGTCCTGCGGAACATTTCTAATGTCACTTTGACAGTTCTCTTATACTGACACAGGACCCACGCATGAGTGGCGCCGCCTGGTGAGCGACAATACGGTAGCTCCCATTTGATTTTATACTTCGTGGTTTGTTACTGCGTTAGATCGATTTGTTTGACGGAGCCGATTGAGCGAATAGTAGGGTTCTTAGTAGGGAGCAGTTAATAGTAGTTTAACAGCCTCCTAGTCTAGTTGGTAGTGACCCTGCCTACGAAGCAGGAGGTCGCGGGTTGAAATCCTGATCAGAGCATTTATTTGTAAGTAAGTAAGTAACACTTTATTGTACAGAAAAACAGTTCAAAAAATACAGTTAACAAATAGAGATGTTAAGTACAAATGCGAACTTATCCCTTTAAGGGAAAGGAGAAGGGAGGGAAGGGGATTTGTGTGTTTATCACGAATATTTGTTACTGAGTTATGGATGTTTTCTATGTATTGAAGTATTTATAGTTTATCTACCAATATATATATCGTCTAGTACTCACAATACAAGCCTTATTAAGCTTACCGTGGGACTAGGTCGATTTGTGTAAGATTGTCACACAATATTTATTTGCATTTATTTAACTGCTTTCTGCCTTTAACAATGTATTGATTAAAACAAACCTTGTTGAGTTTGTAGGGGCTCTGTTTCTGCCGCGGGCTGCTGCGCGGGCGCCGCGGGGGCGGGGGCGGGGGCTGGCGCGGGGGCGGGGGCGCGGGCGGGGGAGGGGGCGGGGCCTCGGCCCAGCGCCGGCCACTCCTCCTGGATGTGCACCTGAAACAACATGTATCACTGCAGAACAATAGTATTTTAGCTATAGTAAACATGGTGCTACATTACCACACTAATGCAATAATTAGCACTTTATATGCCTGCTTCAAAAATGCAAAGGGCCATATGAGTAGCTTAACTTTAAACTCTGGTTAACCCATCTGTCAAATTAAGAGCCTATTTTACAATCGCCAGATAACGATATCTGTCAGATAAAATTATTGCTATTCTTTTTATCACACGTTTAAATGACAGTGAAAGCTAACAAATGTTAGCTTTCACTGTCTGATACCGTTTATTTCAATATTGTGAAACAGGCCCTAAGTGTAATAAGTTCGATATTTGCTGAGGCTCGAATGGTCTTCACTCGTTGTGAATGTACTTACTATTATGCAACAGTGATATAATAAGGGTTCTTTATATTTAAGGCAATTTAAAGAACCAATAATTATGAGTTGTTACATATACTAGATATTATACAACAGTGTAAACTTAATTCTGGCGGCAGAATATGGAATTTGTATTATGCCAACTATACGAATAAAAAAAAATCGGCCAAAAGCAAGTGAAACTCGCGCACCGAGGATCCCGTACAAACTTTAGCTTGCAACTATACCTAGATGTAGAAAGACGTCAGCCACATGTATCCACAGAGTCACTCGTTGGCAATGTTTGCACGAGTGACCCAATCATGCGAATTCGTTTTTCCTTGATAATAGGCTAGACGACTGAAAAAATCTATTTAGTCCGTCTTTTAGATTATAAAAAAATATTGTACACGTATTTTTTCTTTTGTTCGTCAAATCAAAAATGACAAAAATACAGTGCGTTCATGTTTCGCGTAATGTCACTCCTAGGTACAATGCTTACCTAGGAGTGACGTCACAAGCCCCCACCCCGGAACTTTGATGCTCTTTATCTTCGTCAATTTTAGTTAAATTGAAAAAAGAAAAAATACGTGTCTAATAATTTTAGATAATCTAACTGACGGACTAATTAGAATAATAGTTTTTCAACCTAGTCGTCATCCCTATTATAGAGATACCTGGTGTAGATGGTCAGCAAGTCGGTCTCCGGCGGCGCGGGGCTGCGCGGGCGCAGGCGCCGGCCCGGGGTCGCCGCGCGGCCGCTCCGGGCGCCCGAGCCTCGGCTCGCGGGACAGCGCGTCCCCCACCCAGTGCACCAGCTCCACGCACACGCCACTGCAACATACAACAATAAACACTTTAGAACGTATTAATAATAGATTACATACCAAGGCCGTTGAGGCCGGTGAGGTCTAAAACTAAATCACATAAAATTTATGCGATTTAGTTTTAGACGACCTACCATTATTTAATAATAATATAAAGGTGATCAAAGAGACCTTATTCAAATAGCCTTTATTCACTGGCTGAAGTGACGGATAGTTTATTTAATACTAATTTTGTGAAAAAAAAAACAATTTTTAGGTATTAGTCAGGTTGTTGGTGTCTCCGAAAGGCCTCCTCCAATATTTACCAATTATCTCTGTTACGAACTGTTCTAATCCACATCTTTGGAAATTCATCTTCCCATCTCATTTTTTGTCCACTTCTTCTCTTACTGTATTTTGGAAACCAATCAGTAATTATAAATTGAAAAAGATGTCCTATACTACAGAAAAAGTGACCATGGCCCCCAGTGAGCAGGGCTGGGATCGAACCAGCTACCTCCTGCTTTCGAGGCAGACACCCTAACCACTGGGCTACCCGATCACGGATTTAATAAATGATTTGATTCGTGTTTTAATCAGTAATTAATACTATTGTTGTCCATTTTTCTATTTTTGTTCTTTATTACAAACATTCATCAAATAGGTTGATACGAGTATTTATCTGTAGCTTACACACTTGAATAATACTTTATTTTAAATGAACTACCATTTTAAATTAATTTAGCAATTCTGATTAACTAAACCATAATTAAGAGAGGTCGGAAATTATTCCAATTTCTTCGTAGTAATACTGTTTGAAAAGCTTTTAAACATCCATGACACAACAGTATATAAAAGAGAATGTGTTTGGTTACTGCTTACCCAACTTTGAGCAGCATCTCTCCCGAAGCGAGCGTGGCGCGGCCCACGGCAGCGGCGGCCGCGTTGTCAGTGGTGCGCAGCGCGATGGCCGCCCCGCGCGGGAACATGGGGAAGCCGGTGCCACCGGGCGGGATCACCACTCCGGGCAGGTATAATGGGGCACCACCTTGTATCTGGAACATCATTGTGTACACGTACAGTCAGCAGTGCATGTTCAAAATAAAATTATCCTGGGAAAACCTTATTCTTGTGACAAAGAGAATTCTCATGCTCTCAGTCATTTTTTAAACCTGTGATATGATGATGATGATGAACTCCTAGCCGATTTCTGCCACAGCAACTGCCTGTACTGGACTGGACCAGGGATGTTGCGAATATTCTCATCCGCATCCGCAACCGCGGATCTTCCGCATCATTTTCAAAATCCGCATCCGCATCCGCATCAAGTCGATGCGGAGCTGATACGGATGCAGATGTGGAACAAGTCGATGCAGGAACGTCTCGTTAATGGCGCACGTGCTAGTTAAGGTAGGCAATTTCACCATTACCCAATAGGAATATTGTTACTTTTTCCTGATTCGTCGATAGTGCTCTTGCGTCCTTGAAGGATAGCGACAAGAAATGGCAAGTTTGTTTATTTTGATTTTAGTGTTGACATGCTATTGTAGGACGAACGGTGTCGTAAAATGAGCAGTTAATAAGTAAATAAACATTGTGAAGAGTGATTTGATTAGTTGTGTTGAGTGTTTCGTTCGGTGGTTAAAGACAATGGCGCCGCCGTCCAAAGTGCAATTTGGACTTATTTTAAAGTTGACGATCGTGATCAAGAACAGGTATTTGTCACCTCCGACAGCCAGCGTTCCTAGTGAGCAATTGTTCAGTGCTGCGGGCCTTATTTATGACACGCTGAGAAATCGTCTTAACCCGGAAAAGGCAGCAATGTTATTGTTTATTAAAACTTGCCTATATTTATGTTTAAATATTAAACTGTCCTTTTTTTCAATAATTAATATAAGCAAACTATGATTTAGACGTATCAGCATCAGCTGCCTGTCTAAAATGAAATAATAATAATAATAAACAAACATTTTCAATACTAGACCTAATGACATCATGTGCCGAATAAAAATGACTTAAATTTTAAAACTCAAATCTCATCATTCTCAATTACATAAGCATTCGGCCTCATAATAGGTACCTATTTATTATCAACTAGCAACCATCTCATTCCATTATCATTTTAAAAAGCGCAGGTGCTGGAAAAAAAGTTTTTTCTGCCTTCCGGCCGGCAAGTAGCCACTTGCAGGCCGCTACGCTAAACAAATGCGCCGCTTGCCGACTGCGTCGAGCAGATAATTAGTGTACTGACCTTGGCCAGTAAATAAGAAAGCCTCAGATCACATGTTACACGAGATCTGAGACATTTCTTACTTTACAGGCCTCGGTACGTAATCTAGTATTCCTCGCTACTAGCTTATTAACGTCAATTTTGTACATGCTGATAAAGAGCAAGATACAGACCTTCGGGAGCACCGGCTCCTGCACGGTGAGCGTCGGCAGCAGCGAGGGCGCGCGCCACAGCGCCGCCGCCGTCGGCACCAGCGCCCCCTTCACATCCAGCAGCAGCGCTGTCCCGTTCACCACGTACACATCCACCCCCTCGCCGCTGTGCGCCGTCACCTTCACGCAGCTGCAACTGCCCTTCATGGCCACCAGCTCCTTCGCCACCTCCTCCGTGGCCAAGGGAAACTCATCAAGGATCCGCTGCACCAGGTGCTTCCTGAAAAACACATGCCACCAAATGAAATATGCCCGAAAACCCGTCAAGAACTTTACGCGCGAATGAAACGACTTACTTCTCTGAATTCTTTAGACTGTTGTTGGATTTGACCTTAAACGGTTTGGCAAACATTGTGGTATGTAGCTAATTTATACAGAGCACTATAACAATAAGTTTTTTCAGATTTTTATGGTGCCATGATAGTCAAAATTGGAATTTTCAATGTTTTGTTTCAGGACAGGTGACCAATCAATCAATCAATCTTTGTTTTATGGCTCCATCAAGGCCTTGATGATTCTGCCAATGTCAAGGTTGGATAAGACACGGCAAGTGAATTATTTCGTAGTACGGTGATAGACGGTGTTCGGTAGAATTTCCCAAGTACCTAAAATGAAACAAACTACTTAATATACAAACTACAGTATTGGACTATCAACAAATAATTATGTACACTATACACAAACAACTTAGTTTAAATATATTACTAACAAAGTACCATACGGTTATTACATCTAACTATATATACAAACAACTCTAAAGTAGAACTTATTTACAACTTCAATTTATTTTTGCTGAGAAATTTATTTAGAATAGCACAGAATGGTGTATATACTAAAGTAAGTAAGAAATTAATATTTACAGGACGACTGATTTCAAAAGGAAGGCAATCGTATAACGCATGACGGATTTTCGGACATTCCAACAAAATATGAGTCGTAGTGCCTTCGTCCAGACCACATTCACAAAGCGAGCCATCCCTTATTCTCATTTTGGCCAAATGAACCGGGGAACAAATGTGACCGAGGCGTAATCTAATAATATTCGAGGTATTCAATTTTGAGAGTCCCCTGTTCTTAAAAAACCAAGGCTTGACGGGGATGTTTGGCTGCAGACTCCCGTAATAAGCACCTTTAGACTTCTGAGAAAGTTGCCACAACTTATTCCATTTTTCATACATCAGAGATCTTACAGAGGATCTTATATCACGAGTAAAGCATTTGTTGTTATATACAGAACCCTGCTGTATGGCAGATTTAGCGTATTCATCCACTACCTCATTACCCACAATACCAGTGTGACTGGGAATCCATGCCAAAACAACCTTTAAATTGGCGGACTGACACTCTCTAAGTTTATCTTTTATTTTTAAGGTTAAATAAAAGTTATCCTTGGAATGAAATGGAAAGCTCATCAAGTCTTGCAAGCAACTCAAGGAATCAGTTACAATAATCGTTTTTTCAAGATTATGAGATCGAACATATGATACAGCTTCAAACAGAGCAACCGCCTCACCCGTGAATGTAGAAGTTTGGGGTGGGTTCCTAAAACTAAGAATTATTTTATATCTGGGAATCCAAACAGCTGAACCAACACAATCTATAGAATTCATTTTAGAAGCATCTGTAAAAATTTGTAGCCATCCCCCAAAATGTCTGTCCATAATTCGGTTAAATTCAGAATTAGCATCTGAGGAATTTTTAGAAATTCCTAAGTGAAGAATAACTGAAGGTTGAAAAATGAGAGTGTCATAATCAAAACAAAAAATTGGATTCTTTTCATATTTAAAAAAGTTAGTACTAGAAAATTTATTATAAGACTTGATTAAAGGGGGTAGATCTTTATTTTGCCAGTATTTGGATGAAGTAGATATATCTGATAAGGCTTTGCAATTTGATAATAATGGATGAAACTTATATTGGGCTATGTTTAAAAAAAATCTATCTGCTAAATATTGTCTACGGATTATAAGAGGGGAGTCTAGGCATTCTACTTGTAAAGCGTTTGTTGGAGAAGATCTCATTGCACCAGTCACAATTCGTAAACACTTGGCCTGGATTCTATCCAGTTTTCCTAACGCTTTCATGTTACAAGGTTCCAGTATAAAACTCGCATAATCAAAATGACTCCGAATAATCGCATTATAAAGAATTTTCTGAGAGTACGGGTGAGCCCCCCACCGTACCCCAGATAGTGATCGTAACACATTAACACTCTTTTCACATTTATTCGCAATATAGTCTAGATGAGATTTACCAGTCATTTTAGAATCAAGAATAACACCTAAAAATTTTACTGAGTCCACAAATAAAATTTCCTCATCATCCAGGGAGAGGGATATATGGGGAATATTCATTTTTCGAGTAAAAACTACAGCATTGCACTTAGGAATAGACAGTGAAAGACCATGAGAGTCAAGATAATCTCTCAAATAAAACAAAGCTGAATTTAAACAAGAAGAACACTCATCTAATGATGAAGAATTTTTGTATAAAACTATATCGTCAGCATATTGCAATATTTTACAGAAGCAGTTCACTGTAGATTCTAAATCATAAGTATAGAGACTATATAATATCGGACTAAGGACTGATCCTTGGGGAAGACCTTTCCAGACTGACCTGGGAGGCAGTACAGTTCCATTCGTTCGGACACAGATGAATCTAGCCATAAACATGTTACATATTATATTAATTAGTCTTAATGGAATATTTAACCGCTCCAATTTTTGTCTGAGAAAGGAGAGATTGACACTATCATATGCTGCTGCTATATCTAAAAATACAGCAACAACACTTTCTTTATTACTAAAAGCTAAATGGATATCAGTTGTTAGTATACTAAGACTGTCTACAGTGCCCAAGCCCTTACGAAACCCAAATTGTGACCTTGCTAATAAATTCTGATTCTCCAATATCCATTCCAAACGATTTTTAACTAAATGCTCCATTATTTTTGCCAAGACTGATGACAATGCTATTGGACGATAAGACGAGGCTTCCTTTGGATTTTTACCAGGTTTCAAGATTGGAATTACAAGTTGGGTCTTCCAAGGAGTTGGGACTGTGCCAGAAATAAAAACATGGTTTATAATTTTGAGAAAATATTCTTTAGTAGATCTAGAAGATTGTGTTATAAATGAATAAGGAATTCCATCAATACCAGGAGAAGAGTCTTTAAGGTGATCTAATGCGCATAATAATTCTGGGAAAGAAAAAGGATCATTCATTCTATCTGAGTTATGAATTTCCATATTTGCTATGGGAAAAAGGTCAACAGTTGGAACAAAGGGAGGAGATAGTTTGTCAAGAAATTCCGGTAGCCAAATTTCAAAATCATTACACAAGGAATTGTTATAATTTTGGCTTCTACGAAATGCCTTTACTTTTCTCCAAACTAATGCAGATGGAGATCGTGGAGATAAAGATTTGCAAAAATTAGACCAACCTTCAGCTTTTTTCTTTGCAAGTAACCTCTTAGATCTTGCCATGATTTTTTTAAAATTTAAATAGTTTTCCATAGTTAAACTTTGCGAGTAGGTTTTTTCAGCCAGATTACGTTCTTTAATAATATTTGTACACTCTGCATCCCACCAAGGAGGAGAAGGAATCTTATTACGCTCTACATTTTTTATTGGAATAGATTCATCAGCAGACTGAAGAATGCAGTTAGTAAACTCTGAATACATTTCCAAAAAGTTAGCGTCATTAACTTCAAGAAGAGATTTTATTTTATTCTCCAATATGGAAGAGTAATTAGCCCAGTCAGCTTGGGCGGTTTTATACTTAAGAAGAGGTTTAGATATTAAAGGAGAAGAGCAAGATCTAAGTATAGTCGAAACTATGGGAAAATGATCACTTCCATATGATTTGTCCAAAACTTTCCAGTTAATTGTGGGAGCTAAATTTGCAGAGGCTAAAGTAAGGTCTAGAGCGCTTGGGTTTTGTAATGGAGATGACCTCCTAGTATTGGACCCATCATTTAAAACACATAAGTTTAATTCATCTATCATGTTTAATAAATAGAAAGAATTTGAGTCACATATAGGAGAACCCCAAAGAGTATTCTTACAATTAAAATCTCCCAATATTACATATGGACCAGAAATATCAGATAAAACTCTTTCCAACTCTGCTAATAGGATTCTACTTGGTCGAGGAATATATACAGAAACAAATGTGATGTTTATTACTTTAGCAGCAATAATATTCATTTCTGAACTAAAATTTGACAGAGTAAGAACCGAATAAGAATAAGATCTATTAATAAGCAGGGCACACCCTGCTCCAATTCTACCATCATTTCTGTCATCCCTGAAACATGCATAACCCGGAACCCGGAATTGGGAACCAGGTTTAAGCCATGTTTCAGCAATGGCAAAAACTATCGGTTTATATTTATTGAGTAAATGAATTAATTCAAATTTTTTGTTCCTAACACTCTGTGTGTTCCACTGCAGGACTTTCAGATCCATTATTAGTGATAAGAGGAATAATTGGTTGTAGACGATTAATGACAGTGTACGGTAGTGGATCAGATGACCTCATGATACAACTCATAAGTAACATAGTGAGTGAGTCAATAAAACTCTCATTAGGCGAATTAAAATCAAAGTTATTGATTAAAGCACACCCATTACCATTTGACGACTTTGGATCACTCACTATGCTCCTATGAGCTTGTACATCATAAGATGGGCTTAATAGCTGTACTGGCCTTGGTTGTTTATAAATTGTCTTTTTATAAGATCTAGAGGTATTTTGTGAAGGACCTATAACCTTTTCAATGTAATTAGGGATTGAAGAAGCTTGGGGTATTGATGGAGCAGCAACTTTGGGAGTGTGCTCGAACATTTTCTGTGCCATTTCCGCATAGCTTAATCTAACCGAGGGGAAACGTTGTGCAGCTTCTAAATAACCAATATTTTCTTCAGCCATCACAGTTTTAATGGATTTTTGTCTCTTGTGTTCTGGACAAATAGAATCTGTGGCCTTGTGACGGCCAGAACAAAATATGCAGCTGACTTTGTCACTTGGAACTTGACAAGAATCACCTGTGTGAGCCTGAGCACAGGAGTAACAGCGTGGTTTAGACCTACATTTGGCTGCAATATGACCAAATTTACAGCAAGCTCTGCACTGAATTGTTGGAAGATCATATACTTTTACAGGCATAGCCATATTATACAGATAAATCTTCTCCGGCAAGTCTTGAGAGTGAAAAGTAAGAACAACAGTCCTGGATGGTACCCATTGAGGGGATAGCCCTTCTCTTTGAACTTTCCTAGATAGTCTACGCGCTTTCATTATTATTCTGCAGCCAAAGTTTGAAGGGAACTGAATCCCATTAACAATTTCATCAAGAGCCCAATCTGTAGGAATGTCTTGTACCACTCCCATTCTGGATACAAGAAATCTGGGTATGGATGCAGCCATTTTATTTGTGGGAAGTAAGGGAAGCTTCACAAAGTCATTAGCCAGTTCAGCAGATTTGAAAGAGACTGAAACTTTATTGCGACCTATAGTTTTAATAGAACCCTCAACAATACCTTGAATATTATTTTTGTGAAGCAATTGAGCAACACGAATCGCTTGTAGTGTTAGCCCTGCAGAATCGTCAGGCTCCACTTTCTGAACGTGGACCACAAATGGCCCCTTATCAGCTTCGCAATATTTTATCGGAGGATCCGAATCACCATAACCCGGTGCTACGTATATGGTCTGTGTAGAATCACCAGGGGAATTAATTTTTTTGGACGCTAGATCATCATTCTCGCTTATAACTCTTTTTTTGGAAGTATAATTACTGCAAAACTCAATCTCCATATCGTCGTTAGTGTTTTGTTTCATGGCGTCGGCGTCCCCCTGAACAGGGGGAGCCGTATTATCCATTTTAATAACTAATTACTTACCTAAATGGGATACTCCAATGTACAATTATGACTCCTAAACTACAACAACACTACAAATACAAAAAAGTAAGCAATTCCACCGAAATCGCTTATCTTTAAAAATCGCAGCCCGAGCACGTGTGTTTACCAACTCATAGACGAGCAGAATCAGGACAGGTGACCGCTGGATGACGGTGACGGTGACTGACACTGACAGCTGTCGCTGTCATTGTCAGTGTCTCGCTCAATGCAGCCAACATGTCAAACGAACAGAGACATTCGAGTATGCTTTTTACCCGCTTAAAAAATATTGCCAAAAATGAGATTAAGTGAGTTTTTTTGCCGATTTTACTCTCTCAGTCTAGCAAGGCAAGGGCCAAGTACCATGAAAGCATTGAGCATGAAGTGGGTTGGAATCAGTTGGAATACTTATCGGTAAAACTCGTGAATACTTAAACTGGACTGGCCGGCAAAACACTTCCTTCGACTATTTGCCTATTTATCGCTCGAAAAGGTAAGAGCAATATAAAAAGACATGAGTAAGGCAAATATTGAACTCTTCATTTTCGTTGTTCGTGTTGAAACCGTCCGAACTGTGCGTATCGGATATGCACTTTTCCGATTTCATCACGAAACGCCGATACGCCGTATCGGACCACGCAAAATTAAAGGTTCCGTACCGTCATACGGTGAAAAAATAAAGTGCAAGCAAAAAGGTGTAAGTGCCTTCATTATATCAAGGCACTTACGTCTTTTTCAAACTTTCAGAGCGATTATTTCTGAAAATAAGCGATTTTTTTTGTCACGAGCACAAAACAGAGAGACTGGCGACATTCGTTCTTCTAATCATCCTGTCGCAAGTCACTTCTACTAGCAGAGATGATGATGATGAAGTGACTTGTGCTTCGCGCTAAGGTTAAACGTTATATTAGTTCTATGGTGCAACTGGTGCAGGCGCTAAAACTCCGTTGAATGCTTTTCCCAAGATATAGAGCATTCATCTCTATGGCCTGCGGCTGCGGCATCGCTAATGTACCTTTTATGCGTCTGACCTACCTTCCGTGCGAGCAGGTTATCAGGCCAAGCATGCATGTCAAGTTGTGATGTCGTGGTGCAATAATCAGGTCACGCGTGTCAGGCGGTGCAAGGCGCGGGCCTGCCTCGTCCACCACGTGGCCTATATTTAGACCCCGGTGTAACCTGCGTGCTGCGTACTTTAAGCCCTTACAGCTTGTGCAAATGCTAATTTTCTATAAGCAATGGAAGGTCGCCGTTGATTTTCCGATAAGAGACTTTTTGCTTTTAGAAATGAAAAGGCGTTGTTTTGTCTTCTATAAAAAATATACACTATAATATCACGATGGCCAAGATAATTTTAAACATCTTGCTAGGGTTCGAAAATCGAACGTTTACGGATTTGTATCTCCATCTTTGTCACACTTGTATATTGGAGTGACAAAGAGGTGTTCCCGCCAATGCCAATTTCGATGTTCTTGGTAGGCATGCTGTGCATAAGTAATTTTAATCAGTGACCCTTCCTTCAGGGGGAGGCGTTACTTCTGCGCATTTGAGTTCATGGCCGGCATAGGATCTCATGCGATCGTTAGGTTGACAACATGCTAAAAATCATAACAGACATCGCGTGATCCCTTGTCGTTATTGTAAGCTTTCAGTGAATCGATTTCACTTGTACGAGTACTTACGTGCCTATTTACCTAAGATTTTCAGTTTACTTTCACTAAACTAGCTTACTACTCTCTACTAAACTTGAAACTTGTGACAAAGCCTTACAAATAATATCTACATTATATAATTTAAATTTTAAACTTTCGTGAGTCATATTGAATTTAATTTGCAACGAATGCAACGGTGACTGATTGATGTCCGAGCCGCGAAGGTGACAACACCACTCTATCTGTCCGACGATGACTGCCCGATGCAGTCGAAACATGTCACGCCTATTGTGATAAAAATATGTGAGTGTTAACCGTATCTACATTCTCTTAAAAATTGGCAAATTGGCCTATGCTTTCGAACAACACGAGGCTTCCAACACGTTGGAAAGGAGACAAAGCGATATTTTCCGCACACATTATTCTGTCACTTTTTCGGAGGGAAACGTGCACACGGCACTTTTCTTATATTACATTCAAAATATAATTAGTAGTGACGATACACCTACACTAACAAATCTTGCGCACTAGTTTTCTTTTGTTTACCGACTAGTCACAACACAGACCCGCGTAGGCCCATTTGGGCTTGTAATTCGACAGAGGGGAATTGGTAAGTATGCCGACTCCCTTCCTTTTGCTTGAAGGTTTCGTCCTAAGAAACTTTCCAGTAGGTATATCTTTTTCCAGGTAGGCCAGTAGGTCGGTACTGAAATGAATAACTCAAGCTATCCCATGATTGTATTCAGTCCCACGTGGGCCCGCGGCGAGCAGCGAACAATAAGTATACCTCTACTAAATGATGCAGAATTGCAGACGCAGACTCGGTTTTAGTTACGAAGTTGATGAATGGTTTCTGTTGCCTCTATGAAACAAACTAGGTATTATTACTAAAACTAGCTGATACTGAATGAAATAGTACGGACTACGATGGTAAGTATTAGTTAATTAGTAAGTTTCTAATTAAGTCACGTTCGCATTCGTGTAAAGACGAAGTTCCCTGTTAAATAATACTAGACCCTACTCATAGTGTTGTGTTTCTGTTGGTGAGTAAGGTTGCCAGAGCTCCAAGAGGATTCGCTGAGGACCCACGGAGCAAAGCCCTTGGCCCGTTTAGCTGTCAACGCAGCGAATCCTCCTTATTTTTTTAAAGGGTCGGCAACGCGCATGTAGCACCCCTGGTGTTGCAGGCGTCCATAGGCTACGGTGACCGCTTACCATCAGGCCGTATGCTTGTTTGTCACCGTCGTAGTATAAAAAAAAACTAATTTACCTGATTGAAATAATAGTTTGTAGGCATGTTAGTTGAAGGTACTTACCTATAAGGCTATAACTATATGGTAGGTACTTTGAAGTCATACAGCAGACAACTATCTACAGTGTCAGCTATGGTTGTAGCACTTGTAGCTGAACAGGTGAAAGACAGGTATAAAAAGCGCCCGGGGAATCATTTCGTAGTGAAAGAACGAGTTGCAGCTTTGAGTTGCATTTTCTATGCTAAGCATACACGAGACGAACTTACCTAGCGGTTTCTTGGCAGCAAAATTGCAACATGTACACACGCGTTCAGAATTGCATGGGCAGTTTATGAATGAATTCATTCATAAATTGCCCATGCAATTCTGAACGCTATAGCTATTGTCAAGACGTTAGGTTAGAGTGTTGTTCAGATATTTTGAACGCCTCGGACGCTCCTATATATCTGATGGCGACTGTACATTGGGAGATTGGTTTGGAACGTTATTTAGAACCTAGATACTGCTAGAGCTCTTATTGCTTCAACTGTCTTAAGTTTTCACCGCGATGGATTTAAATTTCAAGAAAACATTACCCACCTACTACCTACCCAATGACTACCCAATTTAACTTCTAACTTCTTTTCAACCGATTCCTAAAAAGGAGGAGGATCTGAATTCACCGGAATCTCGGAATCTATCATCCTGTTTTTTATTATTTTTTATTCTTGTTATGTTCATAATTCTTTTTTTGTTCGAATGAAGTTACAATTTGCATTACCATACGATACTGCATTAAATACCGATTTGGCTTGGCACCGACTTCAAAGGTATTAAAGGTATTGGTAGCGCATACAAAAAGGAACATTCAATTTATAAAGTCGGGTTTTATTTTTTGTTATTTACTGTTTTTTACCGAGTTATTATGGAGATAGCTTGGATCCTTGTAAGATATTTTCGAAACACGATCTGACTTACCGTAGACATTAACTAATAAAATAACAACGACAAGGTCCCCAGGATATTGATCATAAAACCTTCGCTGCCAGCTTCGGTTCGGTATTGATCGGATTCCAGCGCCTACCGATTATAATATTAATTCTTGATTAATTCCGTATAAAATGCAGTAAGATGTATGTTAATATTGGTCGAGTAAACACGGGCCCACGCGCCGCCCGCGCGTGCGCAGCAGGAACACCGCATTCCATCAATCATGTCTATGAAGGGTTTCCATTGGTTTCCACTGACTTTCCTGACAGTTTTCGAAGCAAAAGTCTACAATCTAGACCTTGATTTTCATTCATCTGCGACAAAAGATAAGGAATTAGGTAGCGGCTCTCGTTTATCCGGAAAACGCAGCGTGGAAAAACTTAAGCAAAACGTTGAATGACGGCAAGGCATGATAGTATAGCAGCCAGACATTATGTAAATGTAGGGATCCCTGGTCCATCCGGCAGTGATGCAGCAGTTATGCGACCTTACACGAAACTTTCTCATGTGTTCAAATATATTTAGGAAAACCTAGGACACCGTACAGTCCATCCCAAAACGCGCGCCCAGCCTAATAAATGTTCCCGTTTATAGATATGAGAGAGAGGAGGCTGGAATGTTGAATATGTAGCGGCTGCGGATATGATGAAGACACGGAGTAAGAAATTGGATTAAACCCTGAACAACCAGGACGTCTCGGAAAAGCTACGGTAGGTTTAGAGGAACATGAGCAAAAGCTATCCTATGGAGATAATTTAATCTAAGAAAAGTAAGGAAAAAGGACGAAGGTTTTTCTTTTAAACCTCGACAAAAGAAGACGGGTGTTTAGGTGTGTGAATACTTTAACGTAACGTAAGTTTAAATTAAAGTACAGTCATGCAAAGGATCTTAGCCAATGTTGGAGCTAACTCTCCACATTTTTTGTTGTACGTTTAGTTTCTTATAGTTCCATACCTTTATACATCGATGCACAAGCGTACTTAAGTAAAAAATTAGGTATTAAATTATGTCAGTTAGTAAATAAATTTAAAAGTTTAAAGAAATGGTCCTGCCAAACTATCTGCCTGCCTATTGTACCAGTAGATAGGTGTTGACTCCTACTAGTGCTTTCTAGACTTAAGTAACTCTAGTTAAGAGCATTGATTAGCGGAACCCTAATCAAACAGCAACAATTAATGGTCATAAGTCATAAAGTATAATCCGTACCAACCCACGCTGAGTTTTATACGCAGTTATACTACTGCGCAAATTGCCTTATGTGTTAAAAACATAATATACTTACTAAATATAATTAATTATATAACAAAACATACTTCGAGTATTCTATATTGAAATTATGGTAGTTACCAATGTCAGCATTTACACGAGTCTTGGCGGCGCGTAGTCTGAGGATAGGGAACGGTTAACAGATTTTGTATAAAAATACCACGGTTTCGGTTAAAAACCGTTCGGTAAATAACCTATTGCATTCCCTACCCAAAGCCCAGCGGTAGATTGACCAGTGTCGGTAGTTTTCGTAGCTGTTATGTTTAATCCTTTAATATTAGAACCTTTGGGCTTAAGTACGGTCAGAGAATTTAATTTGTAACACACTTCACGGTATTTAAATGCAAAGGAAAAGTTAGCAAAATGGGTCGCAAATTAAATTCCTTGAGCGTCCTTAAGCCCAAAGGTTATTTCAAACAGAACAGCTACGAAAACGGCCAACATGTTCTTTATTGTACCTATTGCAAGTTTGGGTGGCAGGTTCGTGCTTTATCTCTATCCTACTTCTTAGGTATTTATAAGATGAAAATCGAATTGGAAAAAACAAGTAGGTAGATTACAATCGTAGAAAAAGAATTACTTAGAGAAAATAACGACTTCAATCGGGAAATTGTAGGTTTCCATTAAAACGAATGACGACAACACTCAAACTCATCAACATCAGAATCATAATTGAGGACTCCCTCAATTATGATTCTGATGTTGGGATACGTAGTGTTTGTTACTAATGAGGATTACCTCGAGTTGATTTTTCGCTAGGGGCGCTAGTGGAACGAGGGTCCTGCGGGACCATTTCAAACGGCACTTTGACAATTCTCTCATACTGACACAGGACCCACGCATGAGTGGCGCCGCCTGGTGAGCGACAATACGGTAGCTCCCATTGGACGAGCGAGCGAGCTCAGAGCGAAGTGAGCGGAGGTCTCCCAGTCTACTTGGACACTCCGTCGTTTGTATGTTTGTTATGTACTTATATGTGCCTTTTGCAAATGTGCCTTTAAAAGGTCTGTCCGTGCTCTTATTGCTAGCAGATTGAAAGTTTAGAGTTTATTTTCGATGAATCTCGTATTTATCTATATGTATGTATGTATGTATTTATGTATCTATATATACCTAAATGTATTTATGTATGTTTATATAATGTATTTACTGTATATGTAATTAATATTTATAGATTGACTTGTTCTTACTATTTCGGTTTTGACTATTAGTGTCGCGCCCAGCGCGATGCACTATGGTAAGTGTTCATTCACTAAGTTTTGTAGTGAGGCAACACTGACAGCGAGAACGTCAGTCGAGATGGCGGGAAAAACACTATGACACGATGGTGGATAAAATACAGTGTGGAGGTAGGTGCATATAGGCGGTGGAACGGCGCTGCGTGCAAGGAAAGTGGCCTTGCATGAGCCTCCATCGGATCACAGGAGATTGGCCTGGTAAGCACATTGTTTATACTATAACTGACATTCCAAGCTACATGAGGGTGGAACAAGGGGTTAACTAACGGACGTGGTTAACGTAGTTTCACTAGATCGTAGTTCAATCTTGCGGTGTACATATAGGCACCTAGACAAGCAAGGACATTGGACAGGGGAGCCCTGGGCTCCCCAGAGTGTGTACCGGATGCACACAGGCAATTAAGGCATGTAGTACGGTCGGTTATGAGTTGGAGTATAAGGGCCGGGTCTAGGGGGTAGGCTTATGGAGGACCCCGTGGGGGCACCGCCCCCATGTCCAGCTGGTGCCACTGGGCACCAGGGTACTAGCTGATAGTACCTAGTCTGGAGGCGTAACTGATCGTACGAGAGAGTCACTCTGGATAGGCCAGTAGACCAGACTCTCATGATAGATATGTGCGATGCCAACTCTGAAGTAAATACACATTAAATTGCTAAGTCCAAGGTGCCCTCTTGTTCGACTTTCATGTAGCATATCATTGTGTATTTCTATCTGTATACTTTGTCGTCCTAGCGGATCTGTACCCAAATAGAATTCAGGCAACTATGTCGTTTATACTTGGGTATAGATGGCGCGACAATTAGTAGCACCGCCCACAAATTTTCTGGTAGAGAATGCCTTCTGGCATTAAGTCCGCCTTTTGTACGTTAAGGTTTCTTTTGTGCAATAAAGGTTAAATAAATAAATAAATATATGTGTATGTATTTATATTTGTATGGATGTTTGTTCGACAAAACCTCGTGCGTGTATCGTGGGTCAGATCGTCCTGAAATTCGGCAGATAGTTAGATGAGGTAAATGCATGTGAGAATATAATCTTTAAGTTCGAATATGAGCCAAGTCGGTCAAGAAGTTGTCGTAGGGGTCGCGAATTCACGTTCGGGCCAACCACTAGTTACGAACCTCCTTTTTGAAGTCGCTAAAAGTGGGACAGTGTAAAATGCGATGTCGGTCAACGGGCCGGGAAACGGGAGCGAAGTGGCTGCGGCGCGAGGATATGGCACGTAGCTGTAGCTGCAGCTGCCTGAGCGGAAATGGGAACACTCGCCTCTCAAGTGAGAAAAGGTTTACTTTGCTGAATGGATGTTCACCATCGCTAGGTAAGTTTTAATCAATCGACCGTTTATAAATTGACGAGTCCTTGTGGACTTTAAAATAAATACCTACATTCGTTTTTCACATTTGAACCAACACCAACGATGCTTTGTCTCTTTATTTTAACCTAGTCGGTTAGTGACCCTGGGTTCGAATCCTGGTCAGGGCATTTATTTCTGTTTTTATCACGAATATTTGTTACTGAGTTATATATGTTTTCTATGTAAGTATTGAAGTATTTATATGTATCTTTAAAGAGTGCGATATTATATCTTTTATATATATCGTCGCCTAGTACCCACAACACAAGCCATATTGAGCTTACCGGCTGTCTAGGTCGATTTGTGTAAGATTGTCCCACAAATCCCACATATTTATTTATTTATTTATTTTATGTATAACTTTACTGACAAACACAGCATGCAAAAGTAATAAGACATATATATCGTGTTACTTCAGATCCTGTATAGTAAATTGATTACTTTACTCACGTAAATAAACAGTTGCAGTCTGTCTAGTCTGTCTAGACGTAGGCTATTAGCAAAATATTCCCGCATCATATTTCACCGCAGTGCGGCAGAAACCGGGACACTCTCGTCCCGACAGCTGTTGAAGGTGCATAAATGCAGTGAATTGCACGCGGGCCAACAGCCAAACCATTAAAAATAATAGAGGACATTTCAATTTTCGTACTTCACTTTTGGTCTAATAGGGAGCGTCGTTGGCCCAGCGTTTCAAGCAACACAGGGAGGGGGGGGGGGGGGGGTCGGCATACGTACCGTTTCCAAGCCTGCCAAAGTACAAGCCCAAAGGGCATACGCCGAAGGTCGCGGGTTCAAACCTCGGCTCATACCAATGAGTTTTTCGTAACTTATGTACAAAATATACATATATCATTTGATATTTACCAATCACTTTTCAATGGAGTAAAGACTGACTTACACTAGCACGGGGCGGGACGGAAAAATGTGTCAATTTCTATAGAAAGAATCACGTGATAGCTCGGAGCCCTCGGATGTCACGTGACGCTTTCTATAGAAATTGACACATTTTTCCCGTCCCGCCCCGTCCCGTCCCGTTCTAGTGTGAGTCATCCCTAAACCGGAATAACATTTGTACGTCAACAGACAAAAAACAGAGCCCTGTGATATTAGTTTTAATACCTTATTGACTGTATTTTATTTGTGACACACACACCTGTGTTTCACAAATCAAATTTTACTTTAGGGTTGGAAGGTCTGATGGCAGTCGTTTTCGTAAAACAGCGTCTAAATCTAAGCCAAATCTTGTGATTTTTATGTTATTGATGAACTCGTTTACAAAATTTTAGAGTCCCTGTAGAGGAGAACAAATGGACAGACACCCAAAAGCATTTTTGCCCAAGATGAGACGGATACGCTTCGCTCGCTTAATCAATAAAGACCTAGGTTTCCAGTAAACCGTCTTGGAAGATAAAGCATCAACAATGTGCATCGTTAATGTTCCTGAAACTACCAGAACAATCCTTTCAGCCTCGCGGACTGGGCGCTTCATCTCCATTGTCCTCGACAATGGCTAACGCGCGCATGCGCGTGGGAACGGAAGCTGGCCGCTGGCCGAGCGGGCCTAAAGTTGAGAGCCCATTGTTTCAACTTAATTGGTCTTGGAACACTTTAGGTAGGTATGCATGGAGATGAGTGTCAGATATTCATTATTAGTACAATGCCTCAAAAGTACGTAGGCAGGTAAGTGTAAGTTACACTTACTGTATATATTTTGAAAATAAATGAATTTAACCATTCATTATTGTACCTAATGGCAGTGCTTCTATAGAACTCGATTTCCACCAGCTTGCCTAATTTTTGGCCTGTTGACATACACTTCGGCTCGTGTGGAAAAGGAAAACTCCCTGCAAATATTTTTGAATTTCTTTAATTTCAAATTATACACTAATCAATAATACTAACATCAAATCTCGCCTCTGCTTTCATTAATTAATCTCATTAGAAACAGGGTGTAACAAAAGTACCGAACTTTTTTTTACTTTGTATGGAACGGCTGATCGAATATGCGCCTGTCTCCATAAAAAGTAATTTTTTTTATCGAATTTTGAAGTTTTCCCACTTGCATCGTACTCTGGGTCATTGACCTTATCAGCTGTTGAAGTATCGTTCGATACTTTTGTTACACACTGTGTATCATTCTCGCTTGCCGAACATATGAGTGAGTTAATTGACGATAGGAATACTTGTATAAGGACACCTCCCTCCTCATTTAGTTATTTTGCACGTATATCTTACTCAGTGGATAACAATAAGTCCAGAGGTTCCACATGGAGCTGATGTCTCGGTTGCCACAACACTCGGGCAGGCGGTGCCTTTGTCGGCGAGCATGCTAATCCCGCCTCTCATGCACTCATTACTTATACATATATCTTTCTCACTTGCAGAGCGCGAGCGAGTCGGAGACAGGAAAACCTGTATAAGTGCACCTCCCATCTTCTACCATTCCCACAGCAAACCCAAGACCCTGGTCCTTTCTATTTGGCACTTCAGTGTTTCGGCGAGTTTCAGCGATAGCTTTGACAATTTTAATTTAGGCTTGGGTTGAAGGTAGGTAATTATCTGTGCATTCTGTATAATGCGCTTAAGAATTTTTAGACATGGCTCCTGCATCTTGTTTCTATCACTGCACCTAAAGGAACAATGTTCATCCACAATCCCTGGATTGCACACCAAGGATAAACGGGCATCTCGTTCGATTTTATCTACGTGCAAAATGTGAAATGAGATCTCCTGAGGTTCCCTTTGCGATATGATATGGGGTTATCCAAGAAGCGAATGTTCAGGGCTTTAAGGTTCAAAGGTCAGCAACGCATAAATGGCTCTTCTGATGTTGCTTATGTCCAAGGGCGACGATAAATGCTTCCCATCAGGCGGCTAGTCTGCTCGTTTGTCACCTTTTAGTCCTTTCACATAAAAAAAATGACAACGCTATCTTTACCGCTGGCGCTTACACGCAAATACGAATAGGAAATAAGTAGGAAGGTTCTCAAAGGTCCTCCACCCTGAGCAGTGCACATTACCTACGGCAAATCTTTTGTTTATAAGTACCTATAAGCGAAAGATCTCAAAGTAAAGAGATCCAAGACCGGCAAGCCCCCTGCGCTCGCGCACCCGATGGCAACATGGCCGGTCGCCCGTAAATCCCGCATTAGCCCTGCGTGCCGCCTCGCCTGAATTATACTCCATGGGACCTTATTTTCACACTATTCGTAAAACGTCTGTGGGTTAGTCTCTCTCTGGTATATTTTGGCCTCAAGATTTGCAAATACTATGAAAGAAATAAAGAATGGATCGTTCAAATCGATAGGTTGACGTCATTCGAAAGATTGCGACTCACTTGAATATGCCGTATGTTCCCGGTACTATCGCTTCATACTAAAAATCCCTAAAGTCCTCAAAATCTCGGTACTCGCTATACAAAACTAGTCCCGACAGCAAAATCTACTTGGACACGGATACGACTAGATAAATAGCAGGAATTGGAGTATTCGATAATAGGGGCCTTATTCGAACTACTAATTTGACCGAAGGGGATATCCATATCATATCTTCTATGTTTGACAAATGGGGAAATGATAAATCCTCGGAAATCCATCTGTCAGTCATGATACCTATGTTGAGTCGTACTATAGGACTATAATCGTTAGTAGCCTTTTAAACGAAGTTCAAAAGGATGCTGATGAAGCCTCAGGGTAAATTAAAATTATACCATCAGACCTAAACTCCTAAAGACCCATTTCAGTTCAACAGTCACTGACAGCTGCACATGACATGACGCTAGAGATTACGCTGCCGACTTACGGAAAGATATCAGAAGACCTACTATTACCTGCTAAAAAGGATTTGTGAACGGCAGAAAGAAAGGAAACCTTTAAAATGGTTTCTTACGGTGAATTCTTCATCGTTGTGACTTATGAACACCTCTGGAAAATCATAAATGTGTGCAGGCTTTTAATTATCCGCGATAGAAGTGCGTGCAAATCGAGGAACGTGATTTACATGGCGGATAGCGGATGACTGACACCACAATGGGGTAATGAAGAAAATGAAGCTGAGGTTAGCCGCGGAAATGTTACGCGAATTGTGCAATCTCCAGTTGTGGAGAATTTTGATAATGATGTCATCTAATAATTTCATTTCATTTCATTTATTTAATTAATTAATTATAATTAGTAGAACCGATGAAAAGGTAAATTGCTTTGACAATTATAGATCATTTATTTTGAAATAAGAGGCTATTGTTTTATATTAAGAGCTGGAAACTGGGTGGAAACTAGTAGAAAATAAGTACCTATTGCTTTGTAATAATAATATATGTGTTACCGTTAATTTGGGAACTCCCGATAGTTTATAATTTGACTAGAAATATTATAAACTAACCTAACCTAACCTATCCGTTTGTTTACAATCTCGCGTGATAGTTTATAAACTAACGTGAGTGACATATTTATGTCCTGTCTGCGTACCTTTATGGTTATATGTAGAACTATAAAAAGAGTTTTTGGACGCTAATTTTGTAAGTATTTACCTAATTAGTTAATTGACATATAATTGAGTAATTATTAATAAAATGAACCAGGCTGGACAGTCAAATGCAACCGACGTGCCGAATACATAACTTCTACACTTTTGCATTCTTGAAGCTGCATAATTGCATATCTTGACTTGTCTCATGGAGGATGATTGTAAAAGCCAAAATTCATCACATGTAGACGCGTAGAGCACAAAAAGTTTAACTCTTCTTCTTTTTTTCCTGTTTATGCCACGGCTTAGGGAGCCTGGGGTCCGCTTTGGCAACCAATCCCAAAATTAGGCGTATTCGTAGACGCTAGTTTTACGAATGGGACTGCCATTTGACCTTCCAACTAGTCCTCTAACCTCTAACTCTCCTCCTAACTCTCCTCCTCCTCTAACCCAGAGGATGGGATTAGTCCAGGTTTCTCACGACATCCCGTGTCACCGTCACCAACGCTGCAAGATGGGCATACCGTGGATGGTTTAGTGGGTAGTGCGGGCCCGGGCCTGCGAGTCCCACATACCCGTCCTAGTTCCCCGGCTAGGCGGGATGCCTAAATGCATTCCTCCGCGTAAAAAAAAAGCAACAGCAGGCAAAAGATACCATATTGTGCAGGAATTGCTAGCGACTGTTATAAGCGCCTTATTGGCTGGCTACAACTATATGTACCCACACTTATATTGGAAAGTGGTCTATTAATTAAATAAATATGGGTTGAGCTCGTAAAACTGATAAAGCTAATGAGTCCTGGGTCACGTTTAACGAGTCTGCGCAGGTTAATGTGGCTCTAATGACACTTGTCAACTTTTTATTATTACAGATGACTTCATGCAAATAGATAGAACAAATGGATTAGTTAATGGGTTTGCCGATCCTTAGGGTATTCAGTGCCGTGGACAAGGACATAAAGCACGCATTTATCCGGTTTTATGATCATCGTTTGGGGTAACGGTGAATTAGATAGCTTTGTAATATATAAAAGCAGGATATGCAGTTACACAGGACGGAAGTAGAAGAGTTGAGGGTTTCAGGGCAGTTTTTCCTCACCGGCTAGATACTTACCTATACAACTTTTTTGTCTTCGCATTTTACAGAGGTACTAAAGGTTTGACAGATCATATCCCGATGCAATACTATATCGTTAATTTACTTGTGATCAGTTGGTCGACAATGCTCCTATCACAATAATTGGCACTTAGCCCGCATTGATGTGTCACTCATTAGTGCTTTTTAATTGGGAGTCTTACATCGCCCCAAATCAAAAAGAAGAAGTCGAGACCGAGTGTCTGAGTGGCCTAATTGCGTAACCCTCCCAGCTTGGTGCGTGACCCGACACGACTCCTTCGGAAGTTACCAATTGAACCTTCGCGCCAGCAATCATAATTGTATCACTTGGACGTAATGCGCGTAATCTATATTACTGTTTCCCTTTCAAGTATTAATGTATCCTCTTTCGGTTTCTTCATCAATTACTTATGGAAGTAGATGAGTAACAACAACAGGTCAAAAGTGCGTGTATATTATAATAATAGTAATAGCCCGCAGGGCAGCTTGTTGCGAGCTGTTGGGGAGTAACGACCCCACGGACCCGAGTGCTCCAGAGAGACGGTCAGGGTCTCCGTCTCTGGCATGTTTTCGTCGGTCGGAGTAGACCCCATGCAAGGGGGCGCGTACTCAACGCGATAGTCCGGTATTATTTCCACTTTCTTTACAATAGCTGCAACGCCTGCTGGGACCTGGGACCGGCTCACGGGTATCAATTGATGCACCCGTGAATGGGTTCTAGCAACAAAATTCTCCAAAAGGCCCCTACGTGTTGGATCTGTATGCCTACGCCTACCAAAAGACCGGGATGTACAGGCCCGTGATGCGCAAAGGAGAAACAAATAAGAGAGTTGGTTAGACCCCTCTCTCTGGCTTGACTTAATTGGCCGGCTGGAGTGGACCCCAGCAGGGGCCGCAGGACTCACACCTCTAGCTTGCCTGAACCGGCCGGTCAGAGTGGGATGTCAGAGCTATATGCTCTTAGGGTGGAAGTGAAAGATGCATAAGACGCGAGTTGGCACAGTGGCTGTTTAGAGGGTTGTAATCAGAGATTGAGTTCATTAATTAAATGATTTTTACCTAATCCTAAGTTTCCTTTAAAAATCCTGACGAGTTTTGAGGACTTTCGCTATTTACGCTGTATCTTTTAAAATCAAGAATCAGTAGGTAATTTGCTAATAAAATGCTTTACAGTAACTTATTGTTCCTAGATCGATTAAACAGCATTGTGGACGGTTCGAGTACAACAACCACAGTGTAACAGTGGTTCCGTCCCAAAACACAGGATGTTGAAAACCGATCTTGTTTGATATTTTAATTGGTCACGAATTTTGAGAACGTCATGAACAGTGCTTTGTTCTTATTCGCGTAAAAGCATAACAGTCTAACAGAACCATTTATTATAAGTGTAGGTACACAAGAGGTATAGGTAGAGTAGGCAGAAATTCAGCCTACTTATACTGTTTGATATTTACCAGTTGCTTTTCGGTGAAGAAAACATTGTAAAGAAACTGCCTACCACGAACATCGAAAATTGGCATTGACGGGAAAACCTCTTTGTCACTCCAATATGCGATAATGCGAGTGTGACAGGATGGAGACACAAATCCGCTGTCGTTCGATTTTCGTGATATTATTATAGGCCTTGCATACATCCGTGATGAAATTTAACCCTTATGCATGAATTAACAGTATTGATTATAAATTGAAAGATATGTCATATACTACAGAAAAAGTGATCAAAGTCCCCGATGAGCAGGGCTGGGATCGAACCAGCGACCTCCTGCTTTCGCGGCAGACGCCCTAACCACTGGGCTACCCGATTACGGCAAAAAGCCCAAAACGAACCAAACCAAATTTAATTAGAGACGATTCGGGAGCAATTTGTATTCAGCATTTAATAGTCAAAATCAGTGTTTTTCAAAGTGATTCGCCGTCATCATAGTATTTTTATTGTATTATCATAATAATATGTATTATCATATTTGCAAAACTCGGCTCTACCAAAAAAAAAAAACCTTTTAAGTAACAGTTTTAAGCGCATTAACAAATAATTATGTATTATATAGGCACCTACTTACTTACTTAGTTATAAGCACTAACACTTAGAATAGGCTAGTATTTAAGATGTATTATACTAACAACATGATCCTTTGTTGGTCCTAAATAAAGAAATTAATAATTATAGTATCACCTACCTGTTAAATTCAAACTTTTCTTTATCAAAAACTATATTTAAGTATCATTTCTTGAAGTCAAACTTGAAGGCCTCCTAGCCTAGTCGGTAGCGAGTGCTTCGTACTTCGTAGGCAGGGGCCTACAAAGCAGGAGGTTCCGGATTCGAATCCTGGTCAGGCATTTATTTATGAGTTACGGATGTTTTCTATGTATTTAAGTATTTATATGTAATTATGTATCTATGTAGTTAGGGCTTAGCCTCTGTTGGGGAGTCCCGACGGTTCGCAAAGCCTTAGCAAATAAAAAAATCAACACGGATTACAATTAGCGGCGGGTCGGGGCGTGAAATTCTTCTTTCATACCGGGTCACACCAGAAAAGTTTGAAAACAATCTCAAAATCATATTCCATTTCAGCGGCAAAAGAAAACCTGAAAGAAAATCGCCAAACTGCAAACCAATAGCCATGCCAATAAGGTCGATAACTGCACCTTATGATACGCGTCGACCGACCGGCACCGCACGGCACCGCGCCAGGCAGTCAAGTCAGGCAGTCATATCGCACGCGCCGAGCGCTCCGCACGCCACTCTCGCGCACGCACCTTTATACGAAGTTGGTACGAAGTTTACCCGCACAAGTTACGATCAAGTTATTTTAAATTCAGTGCCGGTGTCAGTGGAGGAACTGCAGTGATGTTCGGAGTCCCGTGTTCTTAATATTCTCGGTAAGTTTACCTTAAAGTTTTCATTTGTTTTGTAGCGAAATATGATGGTAATTGCATGATGGTTTACATTCGGGTTTGATAGGGTTTTTAAAGTTAGTCTTAAATAGAAGGGTAGAATTAAATTGACGTTTATATAGGCACTATAAGAGTTAGGAGATACATACTCTATTCAATTTCAATTCAATAGCTTTATTTCAGACTACATTCATGTCCATATAACTAAGAATTAGGAAATAAATTAAATTACAATAGAGGTAAGTATACTAACATTTACAAAATCTAAATATTATCTACAAATAAAAATATTACATTAAATGAAAATCAAATAAGAATACGAATGAAAAAATAAAATATAATAACAATTACATAATGTTATAAATTATGCCTCTAGATCCCATACGTCTTGTATTTATGCAGTAAGTACCTACACATATCTTGGAAAACGAGCCATAAATGGAAATCAAAAGTTTCTCAAAATAATTATTAAACGATAAAAACAATTGTAGGTATAACAAGCGGTCTTATCGCAAAGTAGGCAATACATCCGATTATTTTGTAATAAAAAAAAGTAATAGGTACTTTTGTATACCGTGTATTTAGGCCTTTAAATTTCATCTGTGTAGACGTAATCTGTGTTTTAAATGCCTACCCTTCACTTTTTTACTATTTTTTTAATTTTAATATCTAATTAGATATATAGTAATTAAAACAGCTATTTAGCCAGACATTGAGCGCAATTATCCTAGGTCGTTGCGTCAATTCCGCAACGTCGAGGCTAATCAAAGTGAGTTAGTGAGGTAATGGCTCCATTACTGCATTCCTGCAAAACAATAGCACTGATAAGATTACAACCATCTTGAACCTAATAGTAAACAGTACTGAACACAAATCGGTAACTATTTTTGAACTGTATTACAACGGGGTAAAGAAGTGATTTAACCGTTAACCGTTGCCATTTTATAACGTAGTGATTTGTTTTAGGATTTTTGTAGTCTTATGACTAAGGAATTAGGGTTGTTTTTGTATTGGTATTGTAGTTTCCGGCGCACGCGCAGGTAGGCAGGTTTTGGAAGCTGCGGCGTGTCAGGTGGTGGTAACAGTACCCGTTAAAAAAAAAGTCACAGAAGTCCATCGGTTCGGCAGAAAGTTCTAGTCAGTCGTCTAGAATATTTATAATCACAAATAGGCATAAATGATTTGTAAAGTATGTAAGAAAAAACAATATAGGTAGGTAATTCAATTCAATTCAGTCAATTGATTAGATTAGATGTTTTGCTGGGAGCGCGTTGAGGTCTAATTCTACATAATCTTATTACTATTTAATCAATTGTTGATACTTATGTTTTAATAAGGTTGCATAATCAATCAAATACATCGTCTCAGGGTTAAAGTTGTGAGTAGGTAGGTAGGAGGACCTATTTATTTATGATAGTTTTTTTTTGATGTGCCACTTTGTCACTTGCCGATAAGGCAGTGCTATTTCTTTAAAGATTCATTTAGTTGCACCAGTCTGAGTTAGCTGCTAACCCGGAGTTAAGCTGTCAAATTCCATATAGGTACGAAAAAGCTTAACTCAGGGTTATGTGGCTAATAACAATAACCATCAAAGTGGTGGTACGTATTTAACTTTACTAAAATCAAGCGCATTTTGTAGTTTACTGAGATTGTATTACTTACATTATTATTTATTCGTAGGTACAGCAAACTAGACACAATCGCTCGAAAATTTACTGTAAGTAAATGATGAAATGACTATTATTATCATTTAATTAAATGATTTGAAATGCTACTTTGATCGTTTTTGATATTAAATTGACTATAAGGTTATAAATAAAATTGATAGTAACGTGGTTATGAATATATCTCGTGTCTCTAAATATATTATTAATTTATTCCTTAACAAAACGGATATGCGGGACGTGCTCTCTCGTATTTTAAGTTCATAAATTAACAAATGTATATTTTCTTGGATTGGGAGGGACGTTCTGTTCTGAGATCTAATAATAATAACGGCCTCTCTAGCTTAGTTGGTGCTGTTGGTAGTGACTCTGCCTACGAAGCTGGAGGTCCCGGGTTCGAGTCCTGGTAAGGGCATTTATTTGTGTGTTTATCGAATATTTGTTCCTGTGTTATGGATGTTTTCTATGTATACATGTATGTATTTACCTACGTAAGTATGTATATCGTCGTCTAGCACCCATAGTACAAGCTTTGCTTAGTTTGGTACTAAGTAACACCCCTGGAGTTGCAGGCGTCCATAGGCTACGGTGACCGCTTACCATCAGGCGGGCCGTATGCTTGTTTGTCACCGTCGTAGTATAAAAAAAAAAAAAGTAGTTCGATCTGTATGAGATTATCTCGAAATATTTATTTATATTATCGCTTTGTTTACCCAACTTCTTAATGGATTAACATTTCTATTAAATCATCGAATCCTACATCAACCTATGTTTTATTTTTGTAAAACAAAGATTCTAGACAGTAGGCGGTAGTTCATTCTTACGCACGTACCATATTTATTTTAGGTAAATCCTAAGGACCACCGTGCTACATATGTTGTTTTCTCAATTAGTCCATATTTATTCTTGGGGGCCTAGTGGTTAGAGTGTTGGCCGCGTAAGCTGAAGACCCGAGTTCGATCCTCGGCTTGGCGTCTGATGGTGTTTGCATATTGTATATTTCCATTTATAATTTATATATAGATACATATATAGTGTAACTACTTTAATAATAAATCAAAAACATTTAATTAAATAATTTGATTTGTTTCGCTTCAACAAAAACTTATAATGTTTTTGTTCTCGTACGGCACCATTGGCACCAATCGTTTTGGGCATATTTTACGGACCTTGGGTTTTAGGAGGGTCCAAGTCCTATAGTAATTTCAAAAGAGATGACCAAACTGAAAAGCTACATTGAAAATTAATTAGGTAAAAATATTACGCTAATTTTACTTTAGCGATGCGACTTGAAGTGGTATGTGTATGTTGCCTCTGTCACTCAGGGTAAGGGATGACTCACACTAGAACGGGACGGGACGATCTCAGTTTCTATAGAAAACGTCATGTGACATCCGAGGGATGCGAGGTACGCGATTCTTGGTATACAAATTGCCAGATCGTCCCGTCCCGTCCCGTCCTAGTGGGAGTCATCCTTGATTACCAATAATAAAAGTATTAACGGTGATTAAACACGGCGACATAATAAACCGGTAGCGGCCGGCAATATGACGCAAACGTATTGTCTCCATGTCACAACGTTTTGACACATTGCATTGCGGACAACCAGCTTATTATTAATTAATTTAATTACTAAATAGTATTGACAGTCAGACAATGTGGTGAAATTTATGCTTGAATTTTATTTTGCGTGTGACGTCATAAATAATAAAAGATATGGGGACTCCAGCAGAGTGATTCTATTGGTCTGATAGCTATATGTATACCTAATATAAAAACTACGTAACTTAATACGATACGATAACTTCGGACAAGCCGGAGCAGATTTGACCTACTTTTTGTTTTGTCAATCTATTTTTCAACGAATTATCGAAGTATTTTGTGTTGTTAGTTGTGAAAAATAGCATTAAAGTAACGCTAACTCTTTGATAAAGAAACAATCTTGATGCAGGTTAAATTGGCGTAAATTAAGTAATCGCAACTCGTGTTTTTCCTATCCGAGATAAGATTTGACGCCTCACGTTGATTCTAGACTAAACGTTGACTGACGTAAAGACAAGACGCAATATTTGACTTTGCTGGGTTATGCACATGTAACTAATAAATCCCAGTTGCGTAGGCTTTTATACATTTTTTTAAGAATATATTTAGTTGTTTTCTTATGGTTGAAAATCGTAATTGTTATAATTGTTGATGCGTTTTTTCTATTTAAGGTCGACAATAGATCTTCTCAGTTTGTATGTACAGCTTGTAGAAAACATCAAGTTGGGTATTAGAACTCATATTTAAAACTTTGCTGTTTGATTGAACTATAAAACCTTATACTAGCAAACATTACTATTTGGTACTTTCAAATAAGTAATTTGGGTAGCCGGCAGGCAGGCGCCGCGGGCGCAGCCAATACGTTAACAATGTTAACATTAGCTCACACTAGAACAATAACAGTGAGATAAGAGTGACATGCACTCACTGTAGCCACGAACATTCATTTATCAAGAATGCATTGTAGGGACTTTATCATAAAGTGATTTTTTTAATTAGAACTTCGGGTATTCAATCACTCGATTGACATTGGCTAAATTGGCTTGTCTAAGGCAAAACAGTTAATCACTTATCGTAGCGTAGAACAGGTCCCAAGAATAGTACATTTCGCTGCTATTGCGAAAAGTATGTAATTATTTGAATAGTCCTGAAATATCTTGCCACGAGCCGTACTCAGGACGGGACGAGTGAAGAATGACATTTCCGCACGTCTATTGAACGACGTTTTTCAATACAGTTGCGAAATAAATAAAATTACAACAAAGAACGTATTTGAAAATATTTTATTAAATATTGTATCAACATTAATATAGTTGAACAATAAATACCTTGTTAAAATCTTATTTAGGTACAAGAAGTACCTAAATAAGTCAAGATAATTACCTACTTATAACAAAATAATTAATAACAAAGTTGCATTATATAATAACAAGATTGTTATTGCAAATTGCACTTGACAAATTGGCTCAATTATCGAAGCCTTCGTACATGTCATTTTGCAGTACGAGTAGGTTAGGTAGCCAGTGCGAAAAACAGCTTCACTTTACTTTATGTACTTGAATAGTACATTACCTAACTAGTGTGGTAAAACAAAGAAAGGCCGATATCGCAGATGTTTGCGACCCGAGCTGCAAGCGAGGGACGTAAATATGCGATCAAGGGCTTTATTTATTACCTCACGTGTTAGGTACATCATTTTATGCCTACACTTGGGCAGAAATAGGCTTTTTCCGTACGCGTAGCGTGCGGAAAAAGGCACTTTATGGCCAGGTGTGGCATAAAATACATACCAGGTTAGCTCCGGCCTGCCCAACCCATGTGTGTGCTTAGGTTTTAAATTCGCCACAGCGATATCGTTGCACAATTTCTCTAGTAATTGAAATTTCTCAGATAATTTAGCAGACTATTATACGGTTACAAGTAGGGCTTGTGATATACGTGTTACACGCGGAACCGTAGCTACGTAGCCTTAGCACCGGCGGTGCTAAGATCCCGTACTACACGGTCACGTCAAAGATACGTATCCGTTTCTGGATTCGGCTACGTTCCCGCGAATCTCGGCTTCGGCTCCGCTCGGCTTCTTTTAATACACATCTTTTACAATTTGTACTGGTCTATTATTTTTGCCTCCAACATAATATTTGCATCTAATTATTTTTGATCTCTTAAATTTTTATTTAAAATGCAAAAGTATGGAAACTGAAATTAAAAACTCGCCCCTTGCATTACATTCGGGGGTTTAATAACACGCATAAAATCTACACTTAACGTCACGGTCACGACTGGATCCGATCTACGTATAAATAAGATACGTATCTCCGTGTACACGTAGCTACGTATCTTAATTACACGTAGCCGAATCACACGGAGCAAACGGAGCGGATCTCCGTTGCCGAGTAACACAGCAACGTAGATTCGGCTACGGGTTCACGAAACACGGTCACGACCAGGAGCACTAGTTACAAGCTTACAAGTCACGTTAATGTCGTTGGCATTAGAATGTGACCTTAACCAAAACGAACAAAGTTACATATTTTCATAACCATATTTCGTTTTTGGTAAGATTAACACTCGACGCGGGATTAGACAAACTCTCACGGTTTTCCTCGACAGAAAAGGAATTCTTAAGAAATCATATTAAAAGCAAGGCTGGTTGTAGTTAAGCCCGTAAAGTCGCCGGCCAAACGCCGAATTTGTAAGACTTGTAGTTTGCGACACTGAGCGTGTTGCTAATGTTGTTATGCAGTTAATTACTCTCAATTACTCGAGACCGGAGTTTTATCTCGTTTATCTCAGCATCTTAGTTGACATGCGTGTGTATGGGAATTTGTTGCCAAACCTTTTTTATGGTGAACAGCTTTGTGGCATATAAGTCGTGCAATAGCTTCCCCTCCCCTAATCCCCTCTTTACTCGGCCCTCGCAGCTCAAAGAAAAAACTGGGAATCAGGATAGGTGTCACTGTAACTCCCTTATTTATAAAAATAACTTCCCTTGTAATAAACACAAATGTCAAAAACTGACATTTGTGTATTCATGTTTATTAGTGAAACGGTTTTATAGCCGCTTGTCGTTATCGATCGAATGACAATCAATAAAAAAAATTATAGACGAAAAGTGAAAACTAAATTTTACGTAATCATTTTTGCACGTTTTTAAATATCGAATTTTACTGGTGCTGTCAATGGATGGTTTCATTCGCCTAAGCTCCCGCTAAGTCAAACATGATGTTATCTGAAGAAGCCGTTATTGTCGCATCGTCAAAGCGTGCAGATGCGGCGCAGAGATAACCAGAGGCTTAAAAGGCACCGGCCTCCATGTTTGTTTAAATACATGGTATCAATCATCGCAATCAACGGATTAATTCTCGCAAAAAACTATTGTATTGTGTCTGTCTGGAAGTCATGCGCAAACCTGCTCAGGGGCCATACCACGACGTCTTAACGCGATTCAGTTGACGACCTAAACTGAGTCGCTTCCATACACAGCCTAATCTGAACCTAAACTGAATCGCGTTAAGCCGTCATAGTAAGGCCTCTGTTCTTAACTTTGGGTATTAAACCAGACCGAGTAGCAATTAGTCTTACAGCTTACTGCCGAATGGATATAACTGACGTTTGTCTGACATAGCTATTTGTTTGTACGTAACGTACCTACGAATAGTATTTGGCGTGCCCCAAAAACCGGCAGACTTTTTGTCTTAAATATTTAGTCTTAAAGGTTCTTAAATATGTAGTACGATTAAGAACTCGTCTCTTTGTATAATTTGAAGAAGAAATTATGTTTGTAAAACTAAGCTTCAAACATAAGCAGTGCGACACACCAGATAGGCCGTATCAAATTCAAATATTCAAATTCAAATATTCTTTATTTGATATACTTAGACCGGGTGGGTTACTCACGTCTATAAAGTCGAAAATAGCTCGACATGTTTCGGGACGGTCCGCGCCCCATAATCATGAGTGAGGAGCGCTTGCTTAAAATCGGACACTTGTTACGCCGTAGATATTGTATCAAGACGATTTTCCGCCCTCATATGCAGCTCCGACAGTTGGTGCGCTCCCCGAAGGATAAGGAGCCATTGAGTACCCCAGGGGTTTACATGATCCCATGCTCCTGTGGGAAGAACTACATAGGGGAGACTGGCCGCAACATTTCCACAAGGATTTCTGAGCATATACGCAGTATGAAAAATCGGGATACTCGGGGTTCTGCCGTAACGGATCATTCGATGGATTCGGGTGCGCACTATATTAGATTCGATAAGGTAACCGTGCTGGCGAAGGAAAAGTTTTTCATTCCGCGGAAAATACGGGAGGCTATCGAGATCAGTCGTCACCCAAATTTCAATCGCGATGGTGGGTGGTCAGTACCCCCTGCTTGGAAAACGGTTTTGTGTGCTGCGCCGGTGCTTAGTGTGGACGATACCTTAGAGTGTGACGTAGTAAGTGTCGTGTGCAATAGTGCAGTTGACAATAGAAGTGAAAGAGACGGTAGTATCTCGCCTATACCAGTGCCGCTTGCGCCTGCGCCGACCGCGCCCCCCGCGCCGGTCTGCCGGCGTGCTCAACGCGCTGTCGCGCGCAGTGTGCGCAGAGCAATCGCGGCAAGCGCTCCTCACTCATGATTATGGGGCGCGGACCGTCCCGAAACATGTCGAGCTATTTTCGACTTTATAGACGTGAGTAACCCGGTCTAAGTATATTAATATGTCTAATACTCACGGGAGTTTTCTATTTAAAATTCTTTATTTGCTTAAAATATGGTACAATAAGATGGTTTGAGTAAAATATTCCTGGACTTAACATATTTTGCTAGTAAGTATAGCATGCAAATGTACACTTATATCTATATCACTTATATCTGTATCACTTATATCGAACTGCAAATTTTTGAATTACGAGTTGATTGGACCCACTGCTGTGTGTTTAGGTTCGTAAAGTTGACAGGAATTAAGCGTGACGTATATGGTAGCTTATGTTAACCTCTGAACTGTTCGTTGCAAGTAATGGCTCGTCAAATGCTTGTTTTCCATTACACTGCTTTTTGTGCGGTAATTTTAATCGTTTACGGACGAGTCCAACAGTCAGATTAGAGTAAATACTCATACCCCTAGCTGTTACAGACCTAACAGCCAAGAATAGTACTTAGGTAATGCTCAAGTAGTAGAACATTCTCAAAAGGGCTGGAAAGTACTCAGAAGTTTCCTGAAAATTTCACGAGAAATGAAGTTACTGTCCATAAAGTTTCCTGTATTTTTTTCCAAAATTGTATTATCTATACCAATTAGACAAACAGTATATATAGGATATCACGTCTGTGTCTTATAACAAGAATTTATGGTTTAGCACGTTGATTTTTTATACATTGGTGGCAATTAAGCATACGACCCGCCTGATGGAAAGATTGGAAAACAGTCACCGTGGCATATGGACACCTGCAATTCCAGGGGTGTCACATGCGTGTTGCCAACCCATTAAAACGTTGTAACTACATTCCTTCTCTGAAGAACCCCTACTAGCGTTGAAAAAGTCTGGAAAAAATCCGTATTTTCTCCATCTGCCGCGTTTTTTCGGATTCTATCAGAAAATTTAATTTCCGCACTAATTTTCAACTCTAAATCAATGTATATTGAGTTTAATTTACACCTACATAAATTCTATTCTTCTATTTCGCAACTTTGGACCCTTCTCCTCGGTATAGTCGCCATCAAAATATAGGAGGGGCGCAGCAGCTCACAAATATCTGAACAAGTCCCTATTGTGAAGGCGTTAGAGTGCGTGTTCAGACACTTATGTAAACAACTTACTGTTAAGGGAGCGTAGCCAAGATGCCAATCGCTCACGCTCAGTCGCTAACGAAACGCAACTGTCACACTAATAAGGAAGAGTGATAGAGAGAGGTAGCTACGATACGTTATTAAGCGTGATCGATTGGCATGTTGGCTACGCACGCAGATACTCTTATACATATATCTGATGGTGACTTTGGCGAATGCTAGCTAGCCCCGCTACACTGGCGCCCGTGAACTAGACTCCGCACTCCCGTTGGCAATAGCTCGGTTACGCGGACGAGTTTTTGCGCTCAACTTCAGTTTCTACAAGCAAGCGATCTCGACATTCCTCACGAAGGTCTCTGCGCCCTTCTCGTCGTTTTTGTGACTTGCTCGTCGTTTTGCGTGTGTCGAGCAAATTGAAGGCTCATGTTTACTTGCGTTCGTGCCACGCACGCGGCAGTAAATTACTAGTGACATTTGTGAGACCGAAACGAACCTGGCGTAATCGATTCCATGAAATACGGGTGAAATAATATTTTCTTGTTAATCGCGAACTGCAATGCAGTCGGATACTAGGAACTATGATAAGTACGATATAGGAGAGAGTTGATATCAATTGAACGTGAACGCAGCGCTGTCGGGTTATCGGCATCTTTCTACGTCCTTTGTCACGTGGAGACGCACGTTATAAAATAGAAAATTGGTTGAAATAATAAGTTGCCATGTATAAATAGGACTAAGCCGGCCACGTCCATCGAATTCATCCGGAAAAGTCGGCTAATAAAGCCACTAAATGGATGCCGGTAGGTAGGTTAGGTAGGCGTGGAACCGACAGGCCTAGGTGAAGATGGCGAGAGCACTTGAACGCCTTCCTAAACAACTGGCCTGGCCTTTTTCTTCACCTGGCCTTTGCCCAGCGGTGGGACATTCTCAATTGCCAGCAAAAAAATCCAGGCGTTAGAAAGAAAAACTTTTAAACGTTTTATCAAATCCATCGATGACCGATTTTGCATCAAATAGCAAACTCCTACCCAAGGACTGTAAGAATGCCGATTGTTTTGTCTCTACATTACCATGTAGGTACTATTTTCTCTTTATTTATGAGTTCCTATTGCTATGACTAGAAACTCAAAAAATAATGAGTGCTACCGAGCCGCGGATAGAGACATTAGAATGCGCGGAACCTCAGTTTATAATAACATCCGGCGAGCGACGCGCCCGAAAATGAGTATACCTCTTGACACGAGCAAAGGAACTATAATAAAAAAAAGCAACTCTTGTTATATCCTGAACCAATAAACCCGAAACCCATTGAATGATAAAGTAGCTTGCAAAATTGTATTTTCGTATTTTTTTAAATATAAACAACAAAAAGTAAAGGTTGTTGTACCATCGCCAACACGCTGTTGACTGACCATTTTAAATTCTATTGCAACGGCATAAGATGTACCGATGATCATCAGTTAAAGTTGTGCCACAGATTTTATTATAATCAGTGGCACACGAATGACACGAAAAAAAAACCACACCAAAATAAAATCCGCCCATTTATCTCATGGAAAAAGCTAAGACAAACCTTTTTGAACACTAGGGTTCCCCGCACAAACACTAAAGTTGCCTAGTTGCCCGTTGATAATATGTGTCGTTACAGATCCAAGACAAAAGACAATCGATTCGAGCTGCTGTTCTGCTTCTGCTGTATGTTGCTGTACTTGCTGTTTGTACACGCCATGAGGGTAATTTTTTTCAGTCATCATCAACCCTGTGATAACAAGTGCTGTACAGGAATCGCGTAGGAGAAAAATCGTTTCGAAGTATTTCATTTTAATAGGTTTGCAAAACATTATACGAGTGAAATGTTATGTGTTATGAATGTTATGACAGTGCCATCCGCGATTTCCCACGCGTCGTATCAACATCCAATGCGATTAGAGACGTATTAGTTGAAAACACCGGATGTAGCATGATTATCTCGTGTGGCTTAAACATAGCCGTTATATTGTCATAACTGATTTTTAGGTACTGTTCAGCCGTTTTTCCTGAACTACGGGAAGAGCTGTGGTTTGGCAGTCAATGTAGGTACCCACGTGAATTTGTGTCCTGACTGCTGCTGTAAAGGCCAATTGTAACTTCCCAATTTAGACTTCCGCTTGATACTCAAGATGGCGAGGATATCTCTGGAATAGTTTTTTGTTTTGTCTGCTAAACGTTGTTTAATGTGTACGAGTAATATTGATAGCTTAATGTGCGTGCAGTGAACTGACGAAGAAGCTAATGAAGAATTAACCCTGAAACCCGTTAAACCATCTTCTAGTCATTACTTGGTAGTCCCGGGATCTCGGCCCCGGACGCTATTTAATTGTAATTATTAGCTATAAATTTAACAATTTCGCGAGGCTAGCCACCGAACAACGTCGACAAGTGGCAATATACAATACTTTTCAGTACGATATATTATATTGATATTTTAATATACTTGATATTGGCAAAATTTTACAACTCTCGGACAATAGCCATTATTTAAAAGAAGAAGAAGAGTGTTAGAACATATCACAGAGCACGGGCCTTTTTAGCGCATCGGCTTACTCGGCTTACGATTACCAATCTCTTTGGAACATATACGTAGAACTGCCCTTGGTATCATTTCCGAAGTATGTCTGCCGAAAATCTGACAATATCTGTTACTAAGTAACGAACGAATACGTTCGCAGAAAAACAGCAGATTTTTTGCACCATTCTCTAGTCCTAAGGGCCACTTGCAACGTCCAGTTAGCAAATTAACCTGGAGTTAAGTATTTTAGTGTGGAATTAGACAGCTAAATCCGGGTTAAGGATAACTGACGCGAGAACGGGACGGGAAGATTTGTCAGTTTCTATAGAAAACGTCACGTGACATCCGAGGGCTTCGAGCCATCACGTCACGTGATTATTTCTATAGAAATTGACAGATCGTCCCGTCCCGTCTCTTCCTAGTGTGAGTCATCCTTTAGTTGACTAACCATGGCGCAAGTGGCTTAGGGCTGTCAGACCGATAAATTCCCAGTAGAAATACCCATTCTGTAGCCATCACCACATTGCCATAAACTCCTTCGATCATAGACGAATTAAATTTAGAACGTTTATCGGCCCACCCGCGCGCGCGGACCATTTCTCTGAAGTTACGACTTGCTGTGAGGGTCTGCATTGAGGGCGTTGATGGAAGCACTCAAACTAAACATCCTCGTTGCGAATTGCTTTTCAATAGAAACATCTATTCAGAGTAAACTTGGAAAGGAAATGAGTATGGATGTTAATGTTTGTGGGGTCATAAACTATGTAAATGGGATGAAAGCCAACCGGCTACCGACGGAGAGGATTCCTTATAAGTGTTTCATTGTGAATGTGAGCAGTTTGTCTTTGCGTTCCAGTTGGGACAAATATAGTTTAATTACATGCCTATTTACCTAAGTATTTTTTCACAAAATTAAAAATGTTTGTGATATTAATGCACACAATTAAGTTTGGTAAACCCACATCACCGTTAGATCCACCGTCTTCGCTTATTTCTTATTATTGCTATGAAGATAGGAATGAAGAGAATTATTGGGGTAGTTGTAGGTGGCATGTAAAAGTAAAAAGTAAAAGTAAAATATTCTTTGTGGTCTCATATGCGCATATATAAAGGTAAACAGGCGGTCTTATAAGCGATCTCTTCCAGACAACCTTAGGGTTGCAGGAGATAAGTTGCAAAAAATCATTCAAAACGGGTAGTGCGCGAGAAGTAATACATGCATGATGCACGTACGTATATGTTGAGGTAAGTGCGAGGATGTTTCTGAGACTCGCTTCCCTTCATTGCGCCAATCTGATCCAATAAAGACAAAGCATCTCAGCCGATCTAGAGCTTAGTTCACTGTCCCACGGGACGATATTAGCAGATTTGTGTCACGCGTCTGCGGTACAATCGCTTCCTATTCATAGTTTATGGCTAATTGGGATTCTGATTGTTTTTATGAGGAAACGGAGCAAACGATATTAAGAACATAATAATGTGATATTTTGGACATCTCAAATACCTAAATATAGTCTAGTTTTTTTAGGATAGGCAAAAGTTCTGTAACTGTAGACGGTTTTACCTTTGGACACTGCCAGTATATTGGAGTATTTAAAGGTAAGACCGTCCTCAGGTACACCATATTACCCAACTACGAGTAAAGACTATATTACTTTTCAACAGAACATAAATAAAATGAATAGATTTTATGGCGTATCATGTTATGGCTGTTCTTTCATATAACTATTAAGGAAATACGCGAATGTTTAGACTAAAGGGAATGTATTGCTATAATAAGACGAGTATATCGCAAATTGCCTCTCTCAGGTTATTAAAGCTATCATAAAAGTGGTTACCAAGTAATAAAAGTAGTCTTTTATAAGAGGGCAATGAATGTAAAAGTGCATTTAGCAGTCTATTCATGTTTCTAGTCGGTGGGCGATGTGGTGGGTGTACCAGGATAACATGATCATGAAGGGCTCTTTCTTCCGTGACCCCGGTCTTGGCGACCTCCGGGTTATCTACAGATTGGTAACTTAATGACGGACGTGTCTGGTTTTACTGATAAATTTCTCTGTGCTCATAAATAGTGTTCTGTTTGTTTGATGATTATAAATACAAATGTACCTGTTAGTGCGACATAAGCACAGCCCATTTTTATGGATTAAATATACGAGTGGATTAACACAACGATATACAAACATCTTAACACAAATTAAAACAGACTAGATAGATGGTTTTCGGATGAAAATGCTGAAGTTACTTGATAAAAATCGCCATACATGTGCCTTTGAAACTTCAGGAGTTCCCTTGATCCCATCATCAGATCATGACCAAATTCATATGGGACCAACTTGAAAGCAACTCCTTTCAAACATAAAAATAATTACTCAAATCGGACGACGGAGCTCGGAGTGGAACATAAATTAAAAATAACATAATAGATCCCGACATTCCCGACGAATTGAGAACATCCTCCTTTTTTGGAAGTCGGTTAAAAAGTTAAGGATGCAGTTATAAGATGACTGCAATCCACAGATTAAGTAGACTTTGAATTGACATTTAGAAACGTAAAGTAGATGTAGTGAAGAGACACTAAAACAAAACACCCGGCCGGGAAACGGGCGAGTTGTCTATCGTTTTTCGCATTAGGATCAAACACAAAACGATGTTCATAATGTTACCGGTGGACTTTTCAAAAGTCATAAATTGCCCATGCACTTTTAGACGCGTGTGTACACTAGCTGTTAACTACTGAGGCCTTAGTATAAAAATTGTACGACATTAACTCCACGACTGCGTTAGCGTATCGAGGGGTCAAAATATGAAAGTTGCCGGATGATTTAAATAAACGGCAAACATAATTTGAACTCCCGATACGCTAACGCGGTCGAGGAGTTAATGTCGTACAATTTTTATACTAAGGCCTCTGGCCACAGGAAAGATTGGCTCTACAGTTCAGCTAAACACGCACTCTTTCTTTCCTGTGGTCAACTGTTAACAGCTTGTGGACATCCAGTAATGATCTTTATCATATAATGCAATAGAAAGGGAGTACCCCTAAATATAGATAAGGCTTAAAAGAGAAAAAAAGCTTTATAGCCCTTAACTTTTGAATAATCCACCGGAATGAATCAGAACATCGTTTTTTGTTTGACCCGTTCATTCAGCCTAGATCCCTGACATCGGCGCTGAAGCTAGAGGGACGTAACCACCATTTATTAACGGTTTTCCTTTTAATCTAAAATAGCTCACAATTAATTACTTGTCGCTATTTAACGCCAAATAGCTCGCATGTAATCTCGCTTGGAATACAATAAAACATGGAATAGTACCCGTCATGTGTTCTCGCCCCTCGCCGCGCCGGGGCTATATTCGTCGGCGGTCGGCACACATCGCCCATTTATAGACATTTTTCATGCACTGAGACTTGTGGGCCTTAGTGTGGCCGTATTGGCCGTGTAAACAGATATTTTTAATTTATGCAGATTTTTAGCCATACAGCTGTATGTTGTAGAATTAGCCTTATCTTCAAATCGACTCTGGAAATGGGAAATAAGAATGAATGAAATGGCTCTTTATCACTTCTGCCATTCTCTTTTTCAGGGTTGAAATTGATAGAGAAGCCATCAACCGTCAATCCTGGATTTTTTTTAGTCTTTCCGTCCCTCCATCCTTCTTGTGATTACCGTCTCCGTCCTTGCAACTGAACAGGGGCTTTACCGTGACGTCTCAAGAGTCAAGGCGATTCAGTTTAGGCTCAGTTGTATAAGGCCCCAGCTAGCTGATGGTGATGCCATGTGACGGTGACGGTGACGGTGTATTTATATTGAAGTCTTTGTTTACGTATGGTATCTAAACTAAAGGTAACATTGCTACAAGATAACCAGACGTGACAGTTAGTCAAATTCCATATAAAATATACGCTTAACTCCGGGTTGGTTCAGTTAGTTCAATAACCGTGGGTAATGCAGCTAAATCTACTTGTTTTGTTTAACGCTTACTTTCCATAGGGTCACTTGCACCACACGGGGTTAGCCACATAACCCGGAGTTAAGCGTTTTTGTGTATGGAATTTGACAGCTTAACTCCCGGTTAGCGACTAACACTGGGAGTGCAAGTGGGCCATTGCATTGCATTGCATATCACTCGTAATAAAATTATATTTGTATTTTTTCTAGATATTAAGGTTATGTTCGGAATTTCAAGCGGTTAAGAGTGCTATCACAAAATCCGCCCGCTCGCATTTCAATATTATTACCGCCAGTTGCGCTCCGAACGCGCATCTGTGTGCGGACACACACTACAATCAGGTATACAAACTTATTATCGCCATGCTCTTCGAACGGCATAGCAGGTGCGGTTAGTGCGAACGGGAGCGAGCATTCATTGATTGTAAGCACCGTCGCGAGGCTAATGGCGTCGCGACGCTTGACGCGCGGACCAAACATTATTGATACTTGCGCCAGAACATCAACTATTACTTGGCGTACGTGGTGTTAGAAAATTTACGAGTAATTTGTATATTTGTTTTGTGTTTATCATAAGATTAAAAATAGTTTTATTCAAACGTCAAATGTCTCTAAATAGTATCCGAAGTTATTTTGGAATAGGATTTTGTTTTCTGCCTCCGGATCCAATTCATTGTTTTCATATTCATACATATATTGGTACATTTCTAAGCATACCTAACTACTAAAAAATCCAAGATGGCGTCGCTTTTTACAATATTTTACGATTTTGATTCTGGATTCATGTTAAGGACCCCGCCGGATCGTCAGATATCGATTGTTATCCAAATCGGAGTTGATCTTACAAAATCCAAGATGGCGTCGGTTTTAACAATATTTTACAATTTTGACTCAAGATTCATGTTAATCACTCCGCCGGATCCTCAGATATCGATTTTTATCCAAATCGGAGTCAACCTTACAAAATTTATAAATATTAATTAAATAAATATAATTTATAAATTTTTAATATATTTATAAATATCTGCTCCATCATCAGACCTTGGAAATAATGCATGGCCCAAGTGCTCGTCGAATCAAAACCAACGAGTGTAAACACGAAGGTATTCTATCAACTGGTTCCTGAGTACCAATTGACACTTTTCTGCTCCACCATCAAATCAGACCTTGGACACCATGTATAGCCCAAGTGCTCGTCAAACAAAATCTACGAGTCTGAACACGAAGGTATTCCACCCACTGGTTCCTGAGTACCGGTTGACACCTTTCTGCTCCATCATCAGACCTTGGACATTATTTGTGACGTTATCTGGGAAAAGGGACCTTATTGTTGGTGGCGCTTACAGCGTTATGAACGACATTCGTATACGGATATCGCTCATAACGCCGTAAGCGCCACCGACAATAAGGTCCCTGTTCCCAGATACCCTCACATTTACGCGGTTCAAGTACTAGTTTAGACAAATTAGATTTAATTTGCCTTAAACAAGAAGGTAAAATATTATTCTTCAGAAGCACGTAAAAATAGACGTGGTCGCTTCGAGAGGTCGGGGCAGACTGGCTATTTTGGGTGTTGATCACTTGTTATATTTCAACGTCTAGATCCCATAGTAATTTTGTATGGCGGATTTTGAGGGCATTTTCAAAAAATCATAATAAAATAACCAAAGAGTATTTTGGCATAAAATAAAAATTCCAGTGTAGCTAACATACTTGAGATTGTATTTAGTATGGTTTTAAAATTACAGTAGTATATTTTTTTTTCAGGAGAGGTTAAACCCTAACACACGTTTTCACAAGTTGAGTGAACTTTTGCGTTGATGTGTTTAGTAAAGTATACATTATTTTCGATTATCATAAAAATTCCGGTGTAAACATGCTCTTTGAGAACCTGTTAACATCCATTTTGTATATCTTTGTAAAGAATTATGACCCTGAGACGTTTAACGGCAACTGCTGTTTTCGTTGATTTTACTCTGCCCCCTCTTAAATAATTTTATTTAAACGTTTTGTAATTTTAACTGAAATCCGGAGGCATATTTTGGGCGTTTTTATTATTTGTTGTAAAAAAATCATTTTTTGAAAATATGAAAAGTTTTAATTGTTTTCTATTCAGAATCGCGAGCTCTTTCAATCGCAGTAGGAGAAAAAAAGTGTTCCAAGATTTGTTTTCCATTTCGCCACCATCATTTCATAGATTCAGTATGGCGGTAGCACATTAGAAAGTTTGAAAAATGTATGGAAAATTTAGGACACTTTTTTTCTCCTACTAGGATTGAAAGAGCTGCGATTCTGAGTAGAATAAAAATAAAAATTTCTAATTTAGCAAAAAGTGATTTTTGTACAACAAAAAATAAAAATGCCGTTTTTTGAGTTCCATTTTTTTGTCAAATATCTACTTGTGGCACATCATCTGATAGGTCCTTAGAAATAAGTTAAAGGTCTTTTGTACAAAAAATTGGTTGATCCAGTATCGGGAGGTCCAAAAAACCGGCCAAGATCGAGTCGGACTTGCCCACCGAGGGCTCCGCACAAAAGTGGCATGGAACTCTCAGTGTACGGCAGTTTCAGATTTGGATTGCGTTGATGTAGAAGTTTGGTTTTTTTGCAGCTTCAAGGGACCGCAGACCTGTGTATATTATGGTATTAATTTTAACTTGCAACCTTTACTCGTTCCCGAGATAAAGGGTCTGGACAGACAGACGGGCGGACGGACGGACGGACGGACGGATAACAAAGTGATCCTATAAGGGTTCCGTTTTTTCCTTTTGAAGTACGGAACCCTAAAAATGTGAAAGCTTTAGGAAGTTAAGATATAAGACAACCTTACCACGAAACTTATTTTGAACGAATTTGTTCAAAATAAGTTTCGTGGTAAGGTTGTCTAGCCGTTTTTGCCAAAAACTATTAATTGCTAACATACAGTTAAGTCCCTTGATATTTTGAAGACACTTATGCCTTTTTGCTTGCACAATATTTATGTCGTATAACGCTACAAAACCCTCAATTATGCTTGGTCCGACACGCTTTTGGCCGGTTTTATTCCGGATTTTGCTCATATAGCAATATGATTATCCCTGACTAGGGCGGTGGCACCAGTAATGGACAAGGAACCAGTAACGTACAGTCACTTTTATTATGAGGAAATAAGTTTCATGCATTTATTTTGTGTCAACCAATTGACAATCATATGACATTTGAATTAAGAATATAGTGTCCATCACTCCCGTCTGTCAGCTTAAAGTGTTCATAATGGGTACCGTCACCCTAATACACCTAAAATTTCTCCATACTGTCCGTCTTAATAAACACTCTGTATTACTGAAAGTATCTAGAAGGGTTGGTTGCGGTACAATCACATTCGATAAAATCATTTCAAATTTTTATTTCAAACAGGTCTATAATATAGTCAAAAATGTAAAATGCTTATCTCAGTAGTTGGTCGCGGTTTATTCACTTTTCCAAACGCTTCCAGCACGTACTCGTGCAACAAAACAAGCAAATTGTACAGTCCACAGAGAACAACACAGGTCCTACCTCTACGAGCGCGCGCGCGGTACTGAGGACTAGGCTAGCGCGGATTGGATTTTATACACCATTTGAATATTTAAAAAAAAATACGGAATTTAAACAAAAAGTGATTTTTTCGATTTCAGCATGTTCTTAAAAGAATAAACTTTAATTTTGTATACAAATCATCCCAATATTTTGTCAAAATTACTGCGAAAATCCCTGCGTTTGCAGTGTATTTTTATCGAAAAATGTGCATATTCAAAGTCGAACTAGATAGGTATCTGTGTAAATTATTGGAAATATGAGGCCTATAAGTTAAATAAAACCATGTTGCAATATTATATCAACCTAGAAAAACATGTGTTTTCATGTATCATGTTAACAATAATCGAAGTCAAACTTCTGTCTCCGTGCGCTTTTCAGAAAACAACTGCCAATAATTGTATAGTAAAAGTTAAAACATTGAGTTTTACTCAAATTAGAAGCTTACAAGTTAAACACTAGGAAATAAGCTATCAAACATAGTTAACAACTTTAACAAACAGCTCACAGTTTCTTTGTATTTCAACGTCAAAAAACAGCTTTTGTTGCTTTTCCGTACAAACCGTATTGATGGCCTCTTAAGTAACTATTCGAATTCAACGCCTCTCTCTCAAAGAACTGATTGTAGGCGGCATTTAATAAGTATCCTATTGGCTATTACCCAATCTAATTAGTGCAATGATAAAATTACACAAACGATCGCTGATAACTAATAGGAACTTCGACTATACACTGTTTTTATCAGATTGTTAATGTAAGACGGCTTAATACCTCCTTATCAATTGATTATTTATTCTTATTATAGGTCATTATTGACTGACGCATTTCCTAGGTGCTTAATAAATGAATATTGCATTGAATTTCACCTCACTTAAGTAATTGTAAGATTATTTATATAAATTAGTCTGAATCATGACGTTGACACGTGACCGAGCCGAGTTCCGAGTATGACTACTTTGATCATGTTTTAAGATAGTCATTAGTCAGTCAATTAAATATCAATCACACTTAATTAGTTGCAGTATTAAACTCACATCAATCTATTTTTGTTTGACAAAGAATAACTATTTTGAGTAAAAAGTAAAAATATAAATACTTTTCATTATAAATCAAAAGATTTTAGCCTAGCCAAGACATCTCGCCAGCAACTACGTCTAGCACAGAAGTGGTTGAAATGAAACTTTTAACCCCAGTTTTTCCCTCATATGGGTTGAATTCCAAAAATCCTGTTTATTCCTGATAGCTGCAGACATTTGAAGAATTTGATTTTTTTTTGTTCAAAATTGAAACATTTTCCTTACAGCAGTTTAGCCTGCGTGTTTCCTGTAAGGGATGCTACCGGTAAATACTTATTTAGTATGGAAATTTGCATATCAATGTCTATTCAACGCGACGATGTCAATATTTAGATAAGTAAGATCAAACAAAATACACTCAATCTCAGTTTGGATATAATAGATAATCGTGCGCTTATCGTGTTTGTCGCTTCACTGATTATGAGTCGAGTCAATTATAATATTTATTATGATTCTAAATGCACTTGAACACATGTGATAAGGAGTTTTGTCTCAGGGCGATGTGCTTGTTAGATAAGCCATGTGTGTTGTTGTTATATAGTTAAATTATGTTTATAAATACAGACAGTTTCATGATAAAGACTGGTCATGATGGTGACTTGGTTGATTATAATGACTACTCGTTCTCTCGATGGTTTTTTATAGAAAGTATCGCTCAGTGTCATGTGGTCCATATCTGGCCGAATAATCGCGTTGGACATCTTCTAGATCTGGTACGGATTATGTTTCCTGCTACCCTAGTCTTGTATTGTCCAGTTTATTAATAGGTATGTGAACATCTTTCACTTATTATAAGGGATTTACGAGTATATGTGCAGATATGACTATCGCGGTCAAAATTGCATGGGCAGTTTATGAATGAATTAATTCATAAATTGCCCATGCATTTTTGAACGCGTGCGTACATTGGGTTTACAATGCGGATCCGAAATGTATGGAAGATCCGTCGAATCCGGATAATTGCATACATTTTGGAAACAAATCGCAAACCCTATAATATATGTACCTACACTACACATACATATTAATGAACTCGACTGTACAGTCAAGGATTTAATTTGTAACCCACTTAATAGATTAAGTTCAATTGCAATTTAAAGGATTGTTTGTCGGAATGGGAAACCCTACCTAATACTCCCACTTATACTTGCTTAATGAATTGACAGTTCTTTTATTAACTGTTCTCTAATGAAGACAACAGATGATTCGTCGTGCTCTACGCCACTTGGCGTTAATTTGATAACAATACCACGGGTGCAATACACTTGGGCTTATGACCAAGGCTGGGGCAGTTAATAAAAGATATTACCGACCGTTAAAAGTTATTAACTCGTAAAATAATAATACACCACAAGGATAATGCCGTTACGCGGCGAAAGGAAAAGCGGGTCGTAAACTTGACAATATGATATTATACTTATTTTATACCATTTTTTACTTAATTAGCTAGTTTAAAAACAATAAAATATAAAGGGCCATTTTCAGTCAATATATTTTGCGACTGTGGGGTTGGTCTGCCAATAAAAGTTGATAAGTATAATCTACATTATCCATTCATCTCGTAACGCATGGTTAAACGTAAAAAATATATCTTCTTGTTACTTCTTACTGCACAATGTATGTCAGAAAATGCTGCTTAGTTTATTTCTATTAATATTTTGTTAGTAGTTACGACCGACCTATTTTAGATTTAAGGTAGGTAGAGGTAGGTAGTTAGGTAAGATACACTTACTGTATATATTTTGAAAATAAATGTTATCTTACTGTTACGATTAGTTGTGTGTTATATATCCCACTGAACTTAATTAAATAACAAATTAAGCTGCGAACTTCGACATAACGTAGACAAGATTTTGACGTCAACGATATCGCGCGACACTTAACGACTGTACTGTCACCTTATCGCCAGTAAACAAGCCCATTTATTCACAGCGATATCTCAATCGTCACGGTTACGGTAATCCACTCCGGCGCATCCATCACGCGGCGAAATGCGATACACGATAATGCCTTCTGCCTACGCCGCCCCCGCACGCGCAATACTCTATTGTCTCCTATTACAAAGAAAAAAGAATACCAACTTACTTTTACTATCCAAAAAGTTAGCTTGAAACTTGAGTTGTAATATTGAACGGAACAAATAAGTTGGTTTTTTAGATCGATCAGCAATATCTGCGATTAATAAGAATGAGTTCACTTGTCAGTGTCGTAACATCGCAACTATGGCGCGAGTTTTGTAAATCCGACACAAGTGGTTAATTGAATTTGCAACGCGTCGTAATATTATAACAAGTACACTCATTTAGTTGTTGTCGTTGTTGATACTTTTCCGGAATGTAATAGAGATATTTACATTTTAAATGCATCAAGTTTTGAGATGTTTACTCGAAATATAAACAGTTATGACGTTGATAAAGATCGTTACTTTCTTTCCCGTAAAAATGCACATTTCTGGTGAAATATCAAAACAAAAACGACCGCGTCGTGAACGTACAGCGATAAATTAGAATCTTGATTACCTTCTCAGGTTACCGATTGAAATTTTCACTTCACTCTTGATTTCTTTTCTTTTATGCGTTACTCACGATCGTAAACAGTTCCTCTCGGTTCGTGTTTCAATTAAGTCATGATTGTAGTCGCTGGGTTATGAAGACGATAAAGTCATCAAGTACAGGAGGCGGATTCGTAACAATAAGAATTGCGTAGAGATGTGACGACCCACCCCATCGCCCACTGGTTTCGACGGCTTCGACCCATGCAATCAGTCAACGCAGGGCAGCTTGTGGTGAGCTATTGGGGTATTAAAGTCCAGTTGACACCTTTCTACCCTCAGCCCTTATACCGATGCTGCCCTTCAGCCATCTTAGATGTCGCTTTTTGTGGGGCCAATCTTATATGAGCGATTCACCGTCTGCCGGAAATAAAATTGCATCCGCTGGGTGTACCCGTGTACCCCCTTACATTTCATTAAATTGTCGAAAGGGCTCTGCGTGTTGGCTCCGGCTGCGCGTACGCCTCCCAAAGGTCCGGAACACCATTGTTCCGTGATGGGAAAGACATACAAAAGATTACAAGTATGATATCAATCTTGGTCCGTCCATCTCTCACCAGGGTATTGCGAGTAAGACGTACTGAGATTGATATTCTGCGCCTGCCGTTTAACTGGTGTGTCTCGTCTGAGGAATGCGAGGAGAGGACTGGCGGGGTTATAGACACGGTATAGTTACCAATGTTGACATAACCGCTGCACATAAAATCCTGTCAGTGGTTCGCGGTCCCTCTTCACCCGCGCTCAATCATAAGGAGACGTCTCAGTAGATCCATATTTTGGTATTCGATTTAAAAACTCGAATACGCCTTAGTTTTAATAGATCCATGAAAGCGAATGAAGCCGTGGGTGCGATATTGTTTCAGCCGTACCGAGTGGACATAAACCACACGATATCATTACACTATATTGATGGCGCTTTCCCCTCGCACAGATCCGTTTACACGCCCAGCCCACTCCGTTTGTTTTTAATTAGACTTTTTACATCACCATTTAATTGTTCGATGTTACCACATATTCAATATAGTTAATGAAGAGAGCATCCCACATTACGTTATTCATTAGCGATATCTAATGAGGAAGGACCGACTATCCAAACATCATCACAGGAGTCTTTTGGCAACGAAGCCAACGAAGGCGATCATTAGGGGGATGGTTTTACTCATCTGTCTATCGGCTAATACATATATCTATAGGTTTAATATGTATGACGATTCTCGTATAATGTTATACACTATAGTATTAAAGATCGTTTCGAGTTGTCCAGTATTTTCCAGTTCATTTTCCTGTGGCACTTTTGTAGGGCTCAAGCGTCGCTGGGTCGCTACTGGATTTAACAAAGTTCTCTGTCTAACAAATCTTAAAGATATTCATCTCTCAAAGTGTTACTTGTTTTGAATAAGTACCTCCGTTTTAAGTTTCTGGATAACGATAACATCAGCTCATTGCCGAGATCAGAGCACTTCCTAGTTCCTGCGAGCTGGTTCGGCGGGCGAGCAAAAACCTGCGCGCGCGCCGAGTCGCACGTCACACCGGTTATTCCTCGACGGGGTCCAGTGTTATGTAGATTACTTGGGTTGCATCAACTTTTTACGAGCATATAATAATGAAAAAATGCAGTAATTGCTGTTATATCATGAAAAACTGCCAAGCTTCCTAAACATCGGGCTTAATAAACTTAATAGGCGTATGATATGTTGCGATTATAGAAGCAAGATAACTCTCTGCTGCTTTTTTGTAAAAAATTTAAAAGTAAAAATCTTCTTCAGTTGGGACTTCAGTTGGAAAATATGGATACTAGATGATAATGTCATGTCTCTCAACTACTTAGATGTAACTAACAAGCCTTAGTTATGCATACCTATTACTTTTAAGTTTTACTTCATAAAGTCCCAATTTGTAGAGTGGTTTCTGAAGTCAAGAAAATATCTGAACGTATTTGGAAGCACTGCGGAGTGTAGACTCATACGCACCGTCTGTCGCCGAGCCGCTCCCGTTCACACCGCGATATCATCGCAAATTACACACGCCTTCACGAGATAACTGCAAATTGCATACAACATACAAGTTACGACCATCATCACGAGATTTGCGCTGCACCGACTTTACGACTTTTTTAACTTATCCGTTTTAACGGTAAGAGAAAGCTCAATATTTTGATTTTTTGTTGCACTTACATTTTGCTTAAATGTTTACGATTGCTTATCACATGCGGCACTTATGCGTGCATTACTGTCTGGCCAGTAGTCACACATCTTAGCTTTCACAATGTCAAAAATCCTCGGCCAAATTTGGCTAATGAGACTATTCATGTTTGCAGCCATAACTCCGCCGTTGCTCATTAAATCATGGAGCCAAGCAATTAGCTAAGCAAATCCGCCGAGTGGAATGAATTAGTGAAATGTACATTTGTCACGGAGCTTCCAGGTGCTCATATATTTATAGGCGCGGACGCAACTTCCTCTGGGGGCTTTCTCCGAATGGACACAAATAGACGTCAGAGGGACAACTGTGTTTTTACACATGATATTTGATTCTTAATGGAGTTTTGAAATGGGATAAGTTGTCCATATAAGATCTAATTTCGGAGTGAAGAGATGCATAGGAGAGCCAGGAGAGAGGGCTGAAAGGTTCTTGAGTGGCGACTGGCAACCTCAACGTACAGCGAGAGAAGGCTCATAACAGTCATAACATATTAAAACGACGCTCTTTGGCAAAATCGCATTAGGAATCCATTGTGTGTGAACTGTGAAGTCATTGTGACTGATCTTTAGAGGCATTTGTCTAGCATTACGAGTAAGTATACTTATACCTAGATTTTGGTAACAACAGCTCGGAGTATAAGAAAGTTATACCAAAATAGGTAAGATGTATGATGTACTCAGTTCCATTATTTTAAGCCAGTACTGTAACCAATAATGGGTTTAGAGTAGAAAAGGGAAGCGAGGGCCCTCGGCGAACCCGCATCCTGTCGACAATTATATCGTTGAAACTTGAAGCGCTCCAGCCTAAACCCACGCTTTATTGGAAAATTTCGAGGGCTCTTGACAATTGATCACTTTGAAGTAGCGAGTGATTGATGGCCTCGCCCACCGACTCACCGTATATTTATTTGTAAAACAAAGTTCCCAGCTTAATGATATTAGTGCATACCTAAGTCTCAAGTATGTGATTAAAACTCACGCCTGGTCTTGGTAATCTACTTATGGCATAAATATAATCCGTACATAAAACATCAAGGATCATCTTCGCAACCTGTCATTCATAATCTTAAGTAGATCCATCATTAATAAACCGTGACTAAAGCTAGATTGACAAAACAAAATAGTAAAAAGTACCAGGGAGTTATAAATAGTTGACAGCTTAATGCTTCTGGGAACAGTGATCCGGTGAGCCGGCTGTCAGCGCCGGACAGAGCGGCCGGTAAGTTATGAAGTAGTGGAGCCGCAAATTGCCTGGTTTGACTTTAACGCTGAATGATTGGGATACTTAAGTTGGGCTATAAATAAATAGAGGAATCTGAAGACGATGTTTTGCAAATGTTAATTTTATTTCAGCCAAGGTTCATGTGCAATTCTACATCGCAACTAAAAGCTTATTAAGGCTATTTTAAAAATAAACAGACTTAAAATTGCACTGGATATGATTCTCCGAGATCTTCAATAGCTTCGAGCAAAGTTGTGCGTGTTAATTAAGATTGTTGTTTGCATTGGAGGACAAAATATAAAAGGCATTTAATTAAAATAATCAACCAGTATCGGTAATGAATGATGCGATTAAGCTGTGGGTGGTCAATTCCAATATACCACATATATTACCTTATATTATGGCGAATAGCACCCACGTCGAGTAGTAAATACGCGTCTGGCATTCTACACATAGATTAATTCCTCTGATTTCTGTAAGCCTGGTCACACATTCTGGACACGCATGGTACATAAGAAGTTCCGTAGATTTCTTGGGACAAAAACCTGGTACGTATATGATGGCTGCTACTTTATCATCTATTGTGTCATGTGTCAATGTGTCATGTGTCACTAATGTACTTCCTTGTTAAAAAGAGATAGTCTCATTACAGGCAGGTGATGCTACGTGACGCAGTCTAGACACGTCACGTTATCTAGGAAGTTTATAGGAGGGTGTATGACGTATGCCTCATTTCTGGGAGCCTGGTAGCAGAGTTCGGACACGCCGTCTGGCGAACCGAGACAATGGAGAATGATGACACATGCTCTCGACGCAAGAGGGCTTTTGTACTTTATGCGGGCTATGCGGTGACAACCTGCCAACTAGGGCTACGAGCTTGGATAAAAAGATACAGGAACGGGGAAGCATGACTGCCATTGTGCATTCAAATTGGGTATTTATTCCCTTTCTCTGCGACATTTCCACTTGTTTATGAAACTGGCTTAAATAAATTGAATGCTGGTTAGACTCTGAGTAGAGGAATTTTTATTTCATCTGAGTCAACATATAAAGACGTCAAAATATAGAACTTATACTCTCTGAGTCATAATAATTACTGATATTATTAAAACAACGGTTAAAACTCACGTGTTTTTAACAGTGACATGTTTTGATTGCGGCTGGCAATCATCATCGGACATAATGCTATTACGTCCGCGACGCGGTTAGCACTGAGGCTTTACCACGACGTCTTACCGCGATTCAGTTTAGGTTCTTAACTGTGCTCAGTTCAGTTGTATGGCAGCGACTCAGTTTAGGTCCTAAACTGAATCGCGTTAAGACGTCATGGTAAGGCCCCTGAGCGTGTTCGTTCGGCGTGAATGGCTAGCCCGCGCTGACGTTGTTGGGGACGTCAACATATTTAGGAAATTCGTGTGCAGTGTGCAGTAGAGTAGTTTGCATTAATCCTTACCTAAACATAAAATGACTAATACAAAGTCTGTTTATTAGACATTTAATTGTAATAAAATACTTTCATAGCGTAGCGAAAGCAATGATATTTGCACAGGTGTCCTGCGTTCAAACTACGTTACATGCTTTCAGTAATTTCAAACGTATGACAGAATCGTTATTTAAATATTGCGCGATGGAATCTTTCAGAAGCTATGTCACCTCATGTAGAACCAGCTGGCCAAACACGCGTAGCTACATCGAACAACGCAGTTTTGCAGAACCAAGGAATGTTAACACTAATTGGGTATTTACTTGACGTGATTATAATACAATAGGTTAACTGGGTAAACTCCGAGTTTGGTCAAAACTGTTGTGCAAGCGTCGAGGCGCCGCGCTTTCAGTAGGTACACGAAAGTAACCTATGAGTCAGGAAGTCTCGTTAATAATTATGATGTTATCCTGATCGAATTTCGAAAAGTTTGCGTTCGAGATAGGGTTTTCATCATTTTCTTATAGTTTATCCTAGACATGATATGTCATTGTCACAATTATAATCTTGTTAGAATGTTACAACCACGACGGCAATAACGTTGTCTGGAAGAGGTAGATAATTAGCGATAAGACCACCTGTTGTTTACCTCAGTTTTTGTGTGTAATTTATTATTCTTATTTTTGTTGTAATATTTTGTGTATTGTAAGCGTAGAGTGCTCTACTCTCCTACATTTAGATATTTTTACAAAACCTATTGAGAAATTAGATTTGATATTTTTACAAAACCTATAGAGATTATTAGATTAAGAAAAGATTAGGTGTTTGCCCCATATTAGTTGCATCTTCTACACATAACCTTATTGTTAATGAAGGGGTAGCGAGCAGGTAGCGAGAGATTATTGATAGTGTCAATATCCGACTTTTCGATAATATGAACCAGTCTGAACATTTCACTCTGGCCGTGTCTTTGAACTATTGTGGATATCAAATCGTTTTCTTGCGACAAACTCCCGTTTTTCTCCGCAACAATGGCGCATTACCTCCATATTCGAAGCACAGCTTTCATCTTTCCTTAAAGGGCGTTGCATCAGCGTGTATGACATCAAAGCACGCGATATTTACGCCCCGAAATAGTATATTTATAATTATAAGGACGGGAATAGTACATCATTCGTCGGTTCCGAACTGATCTAAGATGGCGGCTTGTTTTAATGAATTGCGTGATGAGATGCACGGTTTTAATGCGCGGATAAACGCAAAAATAAATGTATTCGCGGAACTAATAGATACTCAATTTCTCATAAAGAAAAATAAAATGAAAAATTAATGACAAATATATATTGCAATTTAAATTCAAGCTTGCAAATAAAATAGGAATGCCTAATCATTTCTTTTTAGTTTTCATGCAAATCACTTTTGTAAGCATTTTTTTGTATGAAGGCAGTAGAGACTGATAAACTAATTTGCTATCTTATATCACCATCATTTAAAAATAGATTCTGCTACGCTACGATTCATTTAGATCATGCACCTTTTCAGTGGAACCGAATGGATATGGCGGTTTAGCAAAACGTTTCAAGTATACAGCACTCAAATGCCCTTTAACTTAACTATAGTCGTGTCGTTCAAAACTATAGTCGTGTCGTAAACGGTCCATAAGTCAGTCCAGACGGCATCGATTTGACCGTTAACAAAGCCCGTGCCCATTTCAGCCGTTCAAAACACACCCAAATAGAGCACAGGAGTGCCGGTGCATTCTCTAGGTGCAGCCTTCCCATTCCCGAGCTTTTTCTATTCGCGAGTTAACTTGGACTGTGACATGTGTAGTAACTGTTTGTAATGGGAGATGGGGTTATACTGGTCCGAGCGTAGATATGAATGAGTACAACCACGTCCTGTCGTAACGTAGTACGCATGTCTAGACGGCTCGTTACTGCTAATCCATTTTGCGAACGGCGACATTGACACTTCTTAGTTAACCATTAAAAAAACTGACCAAGAGCATGTCGGGCCACGCTCAGGGTTCTGTAGTTAATCGTCCGTTACAATAAGCGAATCTAGCAGGGATTTAAATACATACCACGACCATAACTAGCTAACTTCGCAGCACTTACAACTCATATTTATGCCCTTTTACTAGAAGGATAATTATGACTGCAAAAAATCTAAATTTACTTGACTTAACTGACCATGTTCAAAATAGTTTTCCTTGGTTGGTTGGCTTTTGGTTTCTCTTCTTTATTTTCATATTTTTGGACTTTGGGCGATTTTAGTTTTTAAAACGGTACCCTAAACACTTAAACAGTGGAGTGACACACACCTGCTGATACATTGACGTGTTTAATAATAAATGCAAAAAGGTAATTGTCAATAATTCACAGACTCGTAACTAATCGTTACGGGTCTTTAAGCTTTATTCAATTTACATTGACCTCTTTCCTCTTTCTCAACGCACTTTATTTTAATATTGTCTTCTGTTACCGCGATTGTTATTCATTGAAATTAAACACTTTAGAACGGATTCATCAAGGATCAAGCACGACACAGAACTGGAAGACCTTAATGTGGACATTGTTTGAAAAGATTGAAAACGGATAAAAGAGGCAAAATGGGGTAGTTTTCTTGTCGCTTCTTTCTGCTCCATAAGCCAGTTAGGGAAGCGTTCGTAAGTTGTATGTATGTTAATCCTCACAGGGTTTAAACATTTTAATTTTAATTATAGAATGCCCTTCAGGCTATGTATTACTAGCTTTATAAGCCCCTCTGGGCATTGTAGACCAACCTTTGTTTTTATTTTTAATTTTTTTTTTTTTATATTTTTTTGTATGTAGGTAGTTTGCACAAGTAACTTTTTTGATTGACGGGGAGAATTCGCATTCTCTCAGTCATCATCTTAACCCTGTGAAAACGAGTGCTGTAAAGGGCTCGAAACGTAGGATCATGGTGTTAATAAACGCGATTAATCCGTTCTAAAGTGTTTAATTTCAATGCACTTTATTTTATTTCCATGCGTAACTAGTAATAACCACGTAATAACTATTATACAGTAGTTGTATTTCGTTAACCATATTTGGAAACGGTACCCAATGTTGCCGGAGTTCTGCAAAAAGCTAGATTTTTTTTTAGGAATTTGAACCATATTGCAATGAGTTTGGTGGTATTTTGGTGTGATCAAAATATGTTAGGTCGGTGCAAGACTGTCTGAGGTCTATTATGATACTCGAAACAGTGCAATAGTGCAGTATAGCAGTTTGATCTAGATATCGTCGGGTCACGTAAACGTAGTTTTGGTTTTGGTTGGAAGCGTTGCGCAAGAGTTTTGTCGTTGGCGGGCACCTGGGCGAGTCTCTAACCTACATACAGGTAGACGTTCTATATAAACAAGCTAAAATCGTGAAGAAACGTTTTATTTGGGAACCACACCGCGCATACGTAATAGCGAGTCATAGAATTCCATACTCAACGGCTTTTTTATTTTGAGAAAATACGTACTTACTCCTTTTTTTACAACAACCCAGTTTTAAGGTTAGCTTTTTTTGATATTGATTACCGACCTCCACTTGCAAAATATACAGAGTGTTTTTTATGTCAGACTAATATAATGTAAATGTGTAAGTTTACGGTGAAATTTTCACACAGGGACCAACCCCGAAGTGACGACAATCTAACAATATGAAAAAAATAAGAGATGAGCTTATATTATACATAAATAACGAATGTTCGTTCCCAGGGCACTAATAAAGTACCAACATACCTATAAGTATACACTTACAAAATTATTGTTTGAAAAAATACTTTTTCAAACAATAATTTTCCTGCTAAAAAGAGTAGCTCTCCCCCTCGCGTAGCCACACTCAGTGCTCGAGCCCTTCCCATTATGTTAGGCAATACAAAGTACTTATAGGCTTACACAACACAACACGCATGTGCGATACGATTCAAATACCTACGATTCTCCTAAACTTATTGTGTCGTTGAATGACGAAGGCAGATCAAAGGCAATTATTTATCGGGTTTTGTTTTTAAATCTAATACATTCATATTGTTTATTGTAAAAAAAGAACACTTATAAGACCCCTAATAATAATAATAAAAACGGCGTAGTACCTACAGAATTGCACTTATTTTTACTTTCATTGCTTATGGGACGAGTAAAGTTGACAATGTCTTTATAGTCTTTTTCTACTCCAGCACTTCTATATCTCTCAATTAGTTGAGTGACAGCGATGTTAAAAAAAGTATACATCACAACGTTGTCTATGGTATTCCATAAGAACACTGCTCCTATGGATTTTCATACAATATATGAGCAATGTTGTTTTTTTTTCTTTAGTTCATCTTTCACATTCTGCCACCTTTCGAGATTTTGCTTTTTTCGCTATTTAGCTGTCGTAGAAAAACTTTCGCACATAATTAGTTCTTAAAACTTTCGGGTCTACTATTACAAAAATCGACTTCGTCTCGTTTTGTAACGGCGACCCTCAAGTTTTAACAAGCCTTATTATATCACTGTTGCATAAACTACTACTATACATATAATGATAACAACTCATCCTGCCCTTCTAAAATATTTTCCATAACATTCGCCTTGTCTGTACAAACTATGAGATCACAGCCCAGCTGTAAAATAGTTGTTATCGTTATCATTGCACTGATGTCATCTGGCGCTAAATTAGTTGAGACAACTGGCGTGGGACACCCGCACGGCGCCATAACACCCTGTATATGTTGATAAACTATAAACGTAGACCGTTCTCATCACTATTTTCTCGACTGCATATTAAATGATTTATAAGAATGAAAATATACGAGACAGAATCACATTGTGCATTTGACTTGTGTATGCTAGTTACACCAAAAAAGGCTTGATACCTTAGTTGTTGTATTCTATTGTTACAAAAATATTATAGGCTATTTACGTAGTGTTCCCACTGCTGAGCAAAGGCTTCCCTTCTTTTCCTTCATTCGGGTTTATTATCTACTATTTCCCACAACTAAATAAATAAATAAATATTATAGGACATTCTTACACACATTGATTTTAATATTTATAGATTAACTTGTTCTTACTATTTCGGTTTTGACTATTAGTAGTAGCACCGCCCACAAATTTTCTGTTTTGCCTTAAGGTTGACTGGTAGAGAATGCCTTCTGGCATTAAGTCCGCCTTTTGTACGTTAAGGTTTTCTTTTGTGCAATAATAGATGTAAATAGATTAAGGTTTTTTCTGTGAATCAAATAAATAATTTCTATTCTATTCTATTCAATAAAGGTTAAATAAATATAAATATTGACTAAGTCCCGCGGTAAGCTCAAGAAGCTCGTGTTACGGGTATTCATCAGGCAACGATATACATATAACATAATATACAAATACATAAAAAACATCCATGGCTTAGGAACAAATATCTGTGTTCATCACACAAATAAATACCCTTACCGGGATTCGAACCCAGAACCATCGGCTTAGCAGGCAGGGTCAGCGAACTACGCCATCCGATTGCCAATCTGCGCAGTACGCGTCCAGGTAGTTAATTAAAAGATGTAAAATGCTTCTGGACGAAATCTAAACACAAAGCTTTTGATCGGATCTAAAACGACAGCTATCTGATTTTTTAACCCTAAAAGGAGACTAAGAGAGGACTCACACTAGAACGGGGTGAGACGGACGATGTGTCAGTTTCTATAGAAAATGTTACGTGATATCCGAGGGCTCCGACCTATAACACAGAAATTGACAGATCGTCCCGTCCCGTCCCGTCCCGTCCGGTAATTTGGGATCTACCGTTTACTCAGAATGTTTCTCTTCGCCTAATACCTACTGAGGAATACGTCTATAGAAGTTTCAAAATAAACTCATTGGTCAGAATTCAAACACGACCTCCGGTTTGGAATTCGCCTTGTTGGCGGTTAATGTCGCTCATCCCTATTTTGACACAAACATAAGATAAAATGAAACAAAAACCAGGACGACGTCAAGCTGCACTCGTGGGAGGTTCGCGTTTCCTGTGCACTTGTGCAAGTGGTTAATGCACGCTGCACAAGTGGTGACGTGCGGAAAACAGGGGATAGACGCAGATGTGGATATTTCGCACGTGTCAGCAAATATCGTCAGTTCAATATATAGAAAACTATTGTAAATTACGACCATTAGTTGCAATAGTATAATAAGTAAATAAAGAAATAAATATTGTGGGACAATCTTACACAAATCGACCTAGTCCCACGGTAAGCTCAATAAGGCTTGTGATGTGGGTACTAGGCGACGATATATATAATAGATAGTTACCTACATATAAATACTTAAATACATAGAAAACATCCATAATTCAGGAACAAATATTCGTGATAAACACACAAATAAATGCCCTTACCAGGATTCGAACCCGGGACCTCCTGCTTCGTAAGCAGGGTCACTACCAACTAGGCTAGGAGGCCGTATAGTATAGGAGGACTATGGTTTCTAAGCTTCCTAAAATTCAGTAGTCATGCCGTCACCACATCATTGTACGATATATGACATTTTTCGAGCTGACGCGTCAGCTCGAAAAATGTTAACGTCATATGACGACTAAGTCGTGCATGGCTAAGTATCTTGTATCTTAGCTATCTGCATATGCTGAGTGTCATCCATTTTGGTTCTCTCTGATATTTTGTAAAATATTTACATATATTTACATATAAATAGATTATGTTTTTTTTGCGAAACAAATAACTAATTTCTATTACTTTATCTAACACTATGTCTAAGAGTGACTCTGTAACTGAATATTTCTAAATATCGTTATAGAGCTTTACGGCTTCTTAAATTGCCTTTTAATATTTTGATTTGATACTTAAAATTCGCGTTCTAATTACAAGTAGGTTCGAGTACTTACTTATAGTAAACAATGACCACAACTAGTAAAAGTAAAACTCATATCAAAGACAATCACATGATATAAATTATACTCTCACGAGTCATACTAATATTAATATTAAAACACCGGTTAAAACTCACATATTTTTCTTACTACTGGCGTGACATGTTTCGATTGCTGTTGGCAATCATCATCGGATAGAGTGCCATCACGTCCGCGATTCTAGTTAGCTCTAGTAGACTAGTTAATTTCGCCAATTCAATAAATCAGTGATGCAAATACGTTTTAACGGCTATTTTAATATCAACGACATTCACGATAATTACCTCACTAAACACGACAAGTTCCCAAAGTAAAGTGACATGAGTAATCCAATCAAATGTTCCGGCAGAACGATCATCCATCCACCCTCACCGTTAATCCAATACTCGACCCCATCGACTGATACGGCATTCATAGGCTATGCTTAACCACAGACAATATGTCGAAACAGATACCGCGTGCAGTCAAATACTGCCTGTCGCGTGATAAACTAAATTATATATCAACGGGAATTATGTTAATTACATCATTAACAACAAGTTCCCACAGTAATGTGACGGACATGTGTAATCTAATCAATTGTTCCTGCAGATTGATTATATCACCCTGACTATTGATCCTATCGAAACTCATCAACTGATACGGCATTCATAGGCTACACTTATGTTTAAAGGTATATACCTATATACTTACTATACTCTTTGGGTATCTAGACACCGGATGAACGGTTGACCACCGCCACTTCGTATGTTCTCAGTCTCACATAGAGGTTACAATATTGATTTGACGGGCATTTGTGTGAATAGTCATATTCAGTCAAACGTGTCCATTCCTCAGTGAAGTGAGGTATGTAAAAATGTTTCATTGGCGGGTGAATCCCAAATTTTGTTTCTGATTAGGTATTGATTTACATTGCCACTGGGTAAAAATTCATTTCATTGTTTTTAAAATTTGCAAACTTACGTTAAACACTGTATCAACAAAAATACCAGAAATAAAGGAATTGCAGTTTAGATTTGACAGACATAACACCAAGTTTTTAAGACTGAGCCCTAACTCTTAGTCTTAACATTAACGTGGCTGGCAGATGATATCTGATAGGAGATGAACATTGTATGATGTTGAACATTTGCAGTTGCGTGACCTACCTGCATACATATGTCTGTGGGTATAGTTATACCACATATTCGGGTGGCGTGGGAATTAAGAAGACATTTTTTATTAGATTTATGTGGATACTGTTCCAGGATCACAATATTTGGGGATTCGCCATTGTGTTGGTTATTTATGGCTAGGAATGTCCCGTGTCATTCGGGTATTTTTATTGCTATTCTGTTAATGTTTGAAAGGGTTAGATGGAGCTAATATTGAAATATGCGTGTAGTTTTTTACATGAATGTGATTTTGTCACGTGCTCTTAATGTATTGCGCTGAATAAATTAAATACGAACTAAAGTTTTTGTATAACAAATAAAATTCAATTTTGGTTATATTACGAAATACGCTGTCTTAGAAACTAGGCGGGTTAACTCATAATTCAGAAAATTTGTTTTAAAAAGTGATTTTTATAATATATGTCATGGGTGCTTAAATTATTTAGTGTGTAATTCTACTAACAATTAATTTTAAGTATGTATTTAACTAACCTGGATGGACACACTTTTTGTCTAAAATAGTTTACCCACTTGTCCTAGTCTAGATAAAGGTATTAATTAAGATTGATTCCTATTCCTAAATGTTCCGCTTTTCCGAGAGCGGATGCCGCGGCATGCGGGCGGAGTGGCGCCGGAAACGGTTACCGCACTTACAACCGACGTCAGTTTATGGTTACTTATACATAGACACGTCCTTTATTGCCGTCTTCACACGTACCGCGGTGTGCGGGATAATTTGCGGGACAATTAGGAGTATCAAGATAGGTAGGACGTGCAGTGCGGGGACCTAAACGGGGACAGTTATTTTATTAGGTATGTGACTTATTTACTTTTATGATTGTCGTGTGCTGATTGAATTCTGGCAGTCAATATATTTAAAAACAGATTTTTATCCCGCCAAACGCTTGGCGTGGTTAATATTATAAAGTAGGTAAGTACTGCCTGGTTCAATTAATTCTATAGATTTTTAGTTAGATTACAAACGAATGCGCCATGTAGTATTTCGAATAAAAATTTGTTTATAATCCTCACAGTTGTTTATTTTAATAATTACTTATTTTATTCATATCTTTACATAAATGTTAAAAGAATGTATATGTGACCGTGTAGAGCGGGGTTGGGCAAGAGGCAACTGTCAAAGTGACACAGCCACAGACATTAAATACAGGCGAAAAAAAAATTGTCTTGTTCATACATTCCGACCGGTATGATGCGGCCAATTTGTACGAAACAGGCAATTTTTTTTTCGCGATTTCGACTTCGGTCCCATAATAAAAGTTGATAAACGTCACTCCAATACATTAGACAGTATTATCAGCAGCGCCCTGGCAAATCAAGTTAATAACAAACGCAATTAAAATATTTAAAATGTTTTATCTTATTGTTACAGGTACGTTGACATCGACGACTTCTAAAACAAAGTCTACAAATTAGGATTTAGCTGTGGCTCTCTTCGTCAATCGAGTAGAACAAGTATCGGTAGGTACTTTTAATAAATGATCATGTAATGTGCAGTCAGCAGAAGTAGCTGAGAGGGTGAGGTGTTAAAATGGACTTGACACAGTCTTATTGTCAGAACAATAAGGTCTTCTTTCTTCTTGAGCTCCGTGCGGGACTTTGTCAATTCGTGTAAGAATGTTCTATAATATTTATTTATTATTCTTCCTCGCATTTTTCCGGCGTCACGTGTCACAACAATAAGGTTTATGCTAAAATAATTTTGAACACTTTGCCCGCTTAGTCACTTCTGCTGCTGATTGTACCTACATATTATTAATAAACTAGATGGCATCAAAGCTCACGCCCCGCCGTTATGGCCCTCACACTCACTATTAGCTTCACACTAAATTTTGAACATGTGATTACCATTTGTTCTCATCGCATGTTATATTGATTCAGTCTAATGAATCTCGCAGAGGGGTGACTTGCGCCGTGAGGGTTGCCCCGTCCCATTCATCCCTGTGGCGAAGGGGTGAGAGTGAGGGAGAGCGAGAAAATTGATTCACGGGCTGCAGATGCTGCGGTCCGGGTATACCGAACGGAACCAAAATAGGAATAAATATATCGGCGTCCTGTATTGGAGTTAATAGTGTGTGTAAGTTTTTTTGGTATTTATAAATTGTGGTGCAATGCTGATTGATTTCGAACTCAACTTTATAAATTTAAGTAGTTAAAAGAACACGGGTAATTTACAACTCAGTATGTATGTTTGCTAAAGCGAGACGATCAGATCTGTAATGGGCCGTAGATCTGAACATCCATTCATAAAACTGTTGTTAATTTTTAATCCTCATAATTTTAAATTAATGATTGCTGAACTAATTCCTAATGTGCCTATTGGCTAATGTATTCTACTTGACAAGAAAATAATTCCCCTTAAAAACGTTTGCCTCACACCTATGTTTGCAAAACTTAAAAGACGGCTGTCGAAGATGTTTGTCGATGTACTCAAACATACTTAAGAGATATGCGGATTCAAAGGAAATGAAACACTTGAGAGACCCACTCTCACTGTTAGTGTTTGGCGACCTTAATGGTCCTGGTCTGAACTTGACCTTCCCTTGGTTCCGTCTTGCATGTTCGCCGGGTACCTAGCCCGTGTCGGCACCGGCAGTGCCCGCCGCGACGCCGCGCCGGCGACTCGTCCGACACGACACGGCACGGCAGACATGCCGGATGATGTCAGCTGACAGGTGTTGTGATGTGCTTTAATGTTAGTGAGCTAGTTTAGGATAATTAAGGTGAGTTTTAGTCATCATTTGTTGTTAAATTTCCGTTGCGTTTTTCCAACAAGTCGCGTTTTTGAGGTTATTTACTGTGTAGTTCCTATTGAAACAAAATGGGGTGAAATTAAACAGTTGATGACAGATATTATTAGGTTTGTCTATGACAAGAAAAAACATTTAGATAAGAACCGAGCATGCATCGTAGGTACAGTCGAGCTCATCAAACATTTGTGCAACTGGAAACATAATATGTAAACACTTTACACCTTATTGTCAATGTCCTAAGGGTGTACAGATATTTTTGAAGCCTTTGCCATGCTTATATATTTATGAATTCGACTGTACAAGAAAAACGAAGAACTCATCTCCACGTCTCTCTGACTGTTCTTGTTCTTTCGCGTCCTCCTGTATAATTCTAATGAAATGTTATTTACACAAAAAATATACCTCCTGTTTTGTTTTGTGACTCGTTTGTAAGTTTGGGCGTGTGTGACGCGTATATAAAAAAAAAAAGTAACACCATCGAGGGCTTTTGTACCTAATATGCTTAAGGTGTTATGCCTTGAACATTAACTTTATAATTGCGAAATCTCTTCTATACACCTAACACACAGAGAAAGATAGAGATCAATTTCTCCATTTCTAAGACCGCACTCGGGCGAGTCTGATAGCTCTCGCAATTAAAATCCGCAATTACTGCGTACACGCATAGTTTTTGCTCTGATAGGAAGTCAGTGAACATCGATCAATCTCGTTGATCCAACAAAATTAGCAAGGAACGTTCCTATCGCTTAAGAAACAACCATGACTCAGTGATACCAGTGTAAGTGGGGTCTCGAATCACCCATTGTTGTTACGGATCCCGAGTTCACGATACACTGGCGCTTGAGAACTAAACTCGTGCGCTCTAGTATCCGATAAACGTGGATAAACAGCAACAGACTTAACTTACTATAGTAGATCTTATGCCGTTGTAATAGGGATTACAAATGGCCAGTTAACAGTGTTGGCATGATATGATAGTAGTCATCAGATATATCAAGCTGCCGAGCGAGGTGCTTACAAATATCTCAACATGCACTCTAACGCTTTCAAAATAGAGTCGTGTTCCGATCTCGGCAGCTCCGATGTTTCTGATGGTGATTGTAGCTGTATATAGCTAGACAAACATGAGGCAGAATTTTCTCTGGCAGATAAGAGAATGGTATCTTATCTAGTTCGCGTGAAGCTGTGATTCGCGTAATGACGTGCGTAAGTTTAAGATCGCTGCAGACATTAATTTATGATCTGTGTGTGACAAGAGAACTGGACTAGTTTTGTATGTTACCGACTACAATATTGTCTAGTTAAAATGTTTCATCGTAAATGTCCACGCTATCAGAACACATTTTTTTCAGTATGACCTACATAATGCACCTACTTCAACTTCAAAAACGCTGCTTGTACTTATAATGTTTGATGTTCTCCTGTGGCCCTAGCACAAGAGTGTCGCGACAGTATCTCGCGGTCGAGAAAGACAACTGTCACTGTCTAATCTGAACAGTTAGAAAGTGACAGGTGTCTTTCTCGACCGCGAGATACTGTCGCGACACTCTTGTGCTAGGGCCACTGTTCTCCTGTGTTACTCAAAAGTCATTGAATAAGGTATACAGGCTGGATTATTACGTGATGTTTGGTCGCAGTTTGAAACTCGAGCGGCGCGCGCAAGGCCGGCTGCGCTTGCGCCGAACTCGTAAATTTTTCAAAACAATGGCCACTCGGCGAAACAACACGCTGCAAACGTGCTCCGCTCGATATTTAAAAAAAGGGTTTATTATAAGACTGGCAAACATTTCTTGAAAACAAATGCTCGAACACTCTGTCTATATCTACCTGACATTTATTCTTAGGAGGCTTTTCCCTATTGCAATTAATTAAACCTTTAGGATTCATTAATTATGTGTAATTAGTAGACAGATTTATAATCAATCAATCCAACTTCCAAGCAAGCGGCAATCAATAGGCTTTAGCAATGTCAACGACACCCGCCGATTTCGCTAAAAACCTTATCTTCCTGACTGGAAATTGAGCAGGAAAGCTCCTTAATTTTATTTTCCCCTACAATAACATAATTAACAATTAAATGAAGAAAATATTATAAACAAAAAAGTAATGTGTATCTGGTTTTACATTTCATTGTCGATATCTGAAACCGGTGGACGGACGCATAGCGGAATGTGCGAGGTGAAATATCGCGTCGGTCTTTACTGCAATAATGTTTTGGTAAAAAGTAAAAACAAATAGCAGTTATTATGATTGGAAGTTATTGCAAATTTAATACCACAAAACAGAAAAGAAAGCAGGATACGCTTTCACATATTTCAAATACGAAATCCGGCTCGGAGTCTAATCCTTTATGCCAATTAGTCAACAACTCAGTGATTGAAAATAGTGAGAATAACATGTTTAATATAAGTATGATTATAGCTGTTGGTCCTCCCAATGAAATAAAAAATAAAATACTTAAAAGAAAAACCACAAAATACATCTTACAAATATCATGTTTAAAACCTTTCAACAGTCAACAAGACGAAGATGATTAGGTACTAAAGACCGAGGTATACGTTCCGTAATTCGTAGCTAACGCTAATTAACAATGACGAATAATTTAATCGCACGACAACACAGTCAAAAAGAGTGAAACGATTCCAAAAACATATGCAACCTGGACCAGGGTGACATAATGCTTAGAAGAATATGGCAATGGTATAATGTTGCGCACGTGCGTTACCACCGGCCACCGCCAACGTCGACGCGCGCCGCGTCGCTTTCACATAGCGCGAATATCTTACGCTCTCTGCACTGTATTTTTCTAATATACAGTATATGTTCGTCTGTCCGAGTTCTATTCACTAAATGGAAACAACACGCAGTGTTGAAAATGTTGAAATGCGACTAATTAGGTATTTTTTTTACAGTTGGTGGACGTGCAAACATTTCTGATTCCTGAATTTGAAATTGAATCGATTTTTTGTTGGTTTCTTGTTTAAACATCACTGTATATTGACATACCACAACGCTTAGTGCTTCTTGCAATACCCAGGTTAAACGCTAAACCGGAGTTAAGCTGTCAAATTCCACAAAAAATCGCTGACTCCGGGTTATGTGGCTAACCTCGGTTAGAGCAAGTGGCCCTTAGTAGTCTTAATTAACCTTAAAAGATTTTTTAAGACAGGTATCAGGGCTACTCGAAGCTGGAGTATCTCGACCTTGCAGATGATCACATCCATGATAGCACTGCTATTTACTCTGTATGGTAGTTTGTACTCCTGGTGGTATTCAAGGTTTCCGTTGCCAGGAGATAGAACCTCCATTGCCCCTTTACAATACTACAGTACAATAATACAGTGAGTTTTTGTTCCTTTCAGTCGCCTAAAGGATAACACACGCTAGACCGTGCCAGGAAGATCAAATTCCACCCGATCACCCTCGAAATTCGGCCCGGCCCGACTTGGCCCGGTTTAGCTTGAATCTGGCCGCGGTGGCCGTTTACCATGTGGCGGGCCGCGCCTTAATCACCTTAATGTCTGCAATAGAACCTTATAAATGAATCACCTTTAGCGTCAAATTGATTCAAATCATTATTGGTGCAATTAGCTCCAATGACAGCGTAAATTATAGTTAAATATGTAGACTACAGTCATGGTCAACACAAATCATGTCAACCAGCGCACTTTACATAAAGCTATGTTTATTAAGTGTGGTCAGCCGGCAGCCCACACGATTTCACCGCTCAAATTAAAACGGATTGTTGTTAATTGTTAATTGTAAACATTGACCGCTTATTCATAACTTATTTACTGGAGGTTAATATTGTTTAAACTTTTGTCTAAACTTTGAAAAAGAGTCGGGAAACATGGAAGCTTATGTCAAGATTGTTTAAAATTAAATTCACTTTTATCCGTGATTGCGGAAATAAGATTATTTATGTTGGTCATTGTCATTAACCGTTTGCGTGTAGAAAAAGGCTTCGTCAGCTGACCATAATGAACGTGAAGCGAAACGTCAAGGTTGGTCAGTTAGTTCTTAAAAAGTCGAATCATCACAAATCTTTGTTTGTTTTGTGGTGTTAATCACAGTATTTTGTTTGGGGATAAATATAGGATTTCTTTACGTAGTTCTACAAATCTACAGTTATTGCGAAGCTTTGCCTAAAATAGCCTGACTCAGATAGATTTTTGTAGCTTAAAAAATAGGTAAGTACTTTAAATAAACACGCTTGTTTAAGGCTTCTATTGTCTATCAGTGTTGTCACGTCCATATTTTCGTCCGCCTGTGACCTAACGTAACCACAAAACCGAAGCCGGATATGTTTTATGACACCATAATGTGCCCAGTACCGAAAGGTCAAAAGCGCCTTAAAATGTAACGACTCTTATACCTTTTTTGAGTGGTAATCGTAATCCTTGAAGTGGTTACAATAGAAAGCGATTGTGATTTGTCGGGAAAGTGCGGATCGATCAGTTGGGTTGTCAAACCAAGTGCAGCACAGTACATGTATCGCGGTCAGTATCTTGACCACGTGATATGTTACTATTTATAGGTTACTCATGTTACTCCAACATTACTCTAATAAAGTATGCTCAAAGTATAAATCATGCTCGATATAACTGCACCTTACTTAATAAAGAATTTCATAAAACTTATGTGTGTGTCTACTGTCTAGTCTATCATATAATTATTGATAATTCAAAACAAAAACACAAAAATACTTACATTGCATCACAAAAATTACTATCTATTTATATTTGAGTGTACTTGCAGTTATCTTTGTTTATAAAGCGCGGCATTGACCTTAAATTCATCCTAAATTCGATCCAATCTAGTTGCTAGCGATTGTTATTCTACAGCATCTCATGGTACAGTCAAGCGCAAAAATATGGTTCGACATAATCGACTCATAAATATGGTACTACGCTCTTATTACACCGGCATAATGTGCTATGGGACATATTTTTGAGTAAGACCACTATATTTTTACACTTGACTGTACTGATACCGGGTATACTGCTAATTGTAGTTGTACTGTGTGATGCGCGGGCGCACTCAGCGCGTGCGCAGCGGCATGAAATTTGAATTCGGAATGATCGAGGCTCGTTAGCGTGCCCGCTGGGCCGGACCTCCGCCAATTTGGTCCAAATGTCCTCCACGAGATCGAAATCAAAGCAATTGGAGTAAAATATCACTTTCGATTGTTTGTGTTACTTAAGTGTTGTGGTTTTGAATTATCTTTAACTAGGATTATCAGAAATGCGCTAAATTTCGATGATGGCGTGGGACACTAACGAATTTGTTAGCGCTTTGAGTATGAATATGAAATCTTCAATATTGAAGAATATGATACCCTTATTATAAACATAGAACAGTTGTATCGCAAAATCAGTTAATTTTACGAGACTATGAGACATGAAACTGTGTTAAATATGAAGGTAAATTAACTAAATGCGAGATAGAACCAATTTATTTTTATAATAATGTGTATAAAACGCGAAAGTTTAAAATGTTATATTACGAACTCTTTCTACAGTGTCGTTCCCCTGGATCCCACACCCAGCGGTTTTTCACGATCTTTACCAGCTCTTAGTTGCCTCTTTGGATTTTAGTATTGTGGTACTTATCGCCAACTAACCCGTTAAACGTTTATAAATATGGAATTTGACAGCTAACTCCTTTTAGTTAGCTTACCCCGGTTGACACGAGTGTCCCGTAATGTAAATTAATTACTTAAATTAAATTAATTAATTTCTTCCACGCTGAAGTCGACGGTTTTTGACGAGTTTTTATTCTTACTCGATATTCTGCTACGAATACTATAAATTTAATAACAAAACAATCTGTCATGGGTTGCAAGAGCCGGACTTTGAAAAAAAATTGATATTTTTTATGATTTTTTCAAACATAGTCTAAAATAGCACATTTTTAGATATTCTAAAGAAGTTTATGCTGTTATATATGCCATACCTACATATCATATAACTGTTGCTATTTAAAGTCTCTAATAACTTAAGAGATATTTTAAATTTAAACTTATTGGTACAAAAGTTATGTACACAACAAACTGTTATTTTTGATTCAAATTGCCAAAGTTTGATGCTGTTTATCTCGAAGACAGTATGTTTTAGTAAATATGATAAGGTAATTTTCTTCCGGCCATTGGGATTTGGGGTTAATGTAATAAGCTAAAAAATATTTGAAAACTACGAGAGATCGAAGGTCATTGGGACCAGGAAGGGCCTTAAAAGCTCAGCACGTGCGATTTCACTTTCCCTTACATAGAATGACAGAATTAGCAATGTAAATGAAAGGGCAGACCTTTGATTTCTTTACAGTCAACCTTTTTGGCGTCCGCTCGTAGAGATAGCCAAACTGCACGCCCTCTAGTTACATTCCTACTCAGAAGCGCATACAAAATGTCAACTTAACATAATGTCTCGTCGATAGAAAACGCATTCATTAATAACACATTAGAATATTTTAATGATAATGTTGTTTTTAAAACCGCAGAGAAAGGCCATTAATTTGTTTTATGCAGTATACAACTTTATATGCATGTAATCTAGGTAGTTATAGACATGGAAAAATGTAGATATTTAGTATTAAGTTCAATACCTACAGTGGAGGCGGTATCGTACTTCGTACAGTCACCATCAAATGCATCAGGCAGGCTAGCATAATGTTACCCCCCTCCCAATGACCTTCCCCGAACCGGGGGGTTTGCGGAATGCATTCTCACACCTTCTCACTCAATGTCAGGTTCTCGCGCGCATGAAGCCGCGACTTAATTCAAATTCAAAATATTTATTTCAGGCAGATCGTCCATAGACACAAAGAATAATACCTAAATATCAGTAGCACATATAATTAAAAATTAATATATTGAATACTTAAAATATTAATATTAATACAGTCAGTCTAATAATTGATAAACACATTAATAAGCTATTTAGATGTAAAATTAATTACAGCGTGAATAACAAACAATAAAGTAATATTTCAGTATTTTTTGAGCATCTTAACCACTCTGTATCTGATACCGACTGTACTACTCGTATTCACCCTCTGCTAAAAGAATCTATGCAGAAGAATCATAGCATTGTATTGGCTGACATTACTATCACCTACTACGTAACCACACGAATATTAAAAAAAGCCTGATCAATTTACTCCCGTTTTCTATGCTAAGGTATAAGGTATTCCGACATCCAATATTTATTTTTAATTTCAGTAGGTAAAACTTTTTGCTGAATCTTCAAGTAAACTGTGAACTAGTGACGGAAAAGGTTAAAGAATCACCGTAAAAAAACACCGTACTTATTTAAAATAGGTTTAGAATAATGTAAACCCCAAAGTGTAGTTTTACCACCAGTTTCCGTATGCCGGAACATTCAACCGCTAGATCTCGCGGAAATTGGCATTTCCGTCCCGCATTACTCTACACCACAGCCATCAGCTGACCGACCACAATTACTGTAGTTAGTGACAATTCACCAAAACAGTGGTTGTGTAACAACTTTTCTAACCGAAGTAATATAATATATAGTCAGACAAGCCAATGATCGCAATAACAGTAAGATAAAAAAAACTATATCCATCCCTTTTTTCGGGGTGATAATACTACCGTAACAAACAGACAGTATGATGCTCTCTATCCTACTGTTACTGTGTTCGATTGCCTGTCAGACTAAATTATCAAAGACCATTTGAAATAACGATTTACAATTTCAAGCAGTTGCGGTCCTTGTCATCGATGTATGGATTGTATTGGAATCCTATCCTCAGCTTCCATAGATGTTATAAATGGTTTTTGTCACACAGTTCACCTTTTTCTCGGTTTGATTTACAGTCTTTCACATTCATGCACATAGTCTTGTCGTCACGTGAATGAAATCAACCCTCCCCATCATGTGACTGTACCAGGCTAGATCTAAACCTATCCGTTAGCGTATAACCTAAACGGCCTCCTAGCCTAGTTGGTAGTGACTCTGCCTACGAAGCAGGAGGTCCCGGGTTCGAATCCTTTATTTGTGTGTTTATCACGAATATTTGTTTCTGTTGTTTAAGTATTTATATAAAGCTTTATTGAGCTTACTGTGGGACTAAGTCGATTTGAGTAAGATTGTCTCATAATATTTATTTATTTAATTGATTGGCAATGAGGGTATCTTTCAGGCTTCCTCTACAGTCCTTATATTCACTTATCTCTACAGGTATACTAGAAACTGTTTTTGCAAAGTCGGACACGCGTGAGCACGACGCGATTTTCCACTGCCTTGCCAGCAACCTTCGATTAGCCGACATCGAGGGATTAATTAAGTTTCCGAGCGAGCGAGTGTTCCGGATGGCTTAAGCGACACGATTTCGTGCTAATTGATATATTTCCCTTGGAGCTTGGCGGTGATAAATGCACGTGAGTGTATCGATTTAATTAATCGAATTGATAGCGTTGCACAATACGATTTGTCGGTATCGATTATCGTTCGCTAACCGGTATACAACACGTTTAACTTATCATGTCATGTGTCAGATGAGTTAATCAGATAATTGTTGTACAATTACCTTCTTAAATCGATAATTGACTCGAGTGGCATTTGAACTTATGAAAAATCTGCTTAATTCGCTTTGACATTGCTGTATTGTTTTGTAAGTGTGAAATACTGCTATTGCATGTGACTTTACCATTGTTTTTAAAGCCGAGGAAATTAAAATTTTAAATAGAATACTCACGTGAGTATCAGATATATTAAAATACTTGTCGTCTATAAGGTCGAAAATAACTCGACATCTTTCGGATCGATTCGCGACCCTTATTCGTGAGATGAGCGCGCGCTTACGTTGACGGTTCATGCGTATTATTTTAGCTCTATACTCCATGAATTTCGCGGCCCACTGCCAGTTTCCAGCGAATATTTATCCAGCGATAAATATTCATAACACATATCTATTCTGTATTATTTTCATAAACGTACCTACACCGAAAATTCTTTCATTACATAACATGTACAATTGTATATCTCCGAAACAGTAGTTCCGATTTCCATATTCAATTTCCATATTATGCCTCAAAGTGAGAAGTCATGCGTCGCTGATTGTCACATTATGTAGCTGTCAAAACTAGACGCGCCATGAACGTGGCGTCTGAATGGCGTGATTGGCGTGCGGGTCGTGGCGTAAAGTGGCGTTAGGAATGTTGATAAGATTTCACTTTCAAGGGGCGCGACCTCAGGTTGATGGTGGTTTAAGTGGTTGTTAAACGTTATGCGGAACTGCGGGGCACGAACGTACTACTGGAGTTAACGAGTTGTACTGTTACCATCGACAACACTAGCTGGTATCTGTAATCGTAATTGCAACGGCGTGAGGTCTCCTGATGTCCTGATAGTGTTAAAAGTTCAAATTAAGTAAATGCACCTCTCGTTCTCGCAATGCTCGTTGGAGTAAAAGGGTTGTTGCCTTGCGTGGTCTGGGACGCCCACCAGCCAGGTGGAATGGTGACTAGAAAAGGTAGTGGTTGGACGAGGGTCACGAGTGACCGTACTGTACTGTGGCGTATCCTTAGGGAGGGATGCGTCTAGCAGTGAACTGCAATAGGCTGATTGCTTGAAATGGACCTTCTAATGGAATTAGACCTCTCAATACTCTGTAAATGAAGTCAAGAAGTGGTAAATACCTCACTAAAAACAAGCACAAGTTGAATTTAAGTAGGAAGAAATCTCAAAAGGGGATCAGTTCGCTTTGTACTTGTTAAATTGATACTTGATACGTACATGTCTACTCGTATTTAATTGTAAAAATATGAAACAAACCAAATTATTTTTATTAAATATCTTGATTGGAGGTGTGGAGGTGGAGGAGGTGTATATTCGATTTCTGTACTGTTATGTTACGCAATACAGATTATACACTTTTCTTTTGCATATATTTTTCCATTTTGTGTTGTGTAGGTTTATTACTTTTTTATTTACTTCAATAACATATATTTAGATAAGCACAGTCCTAAACTAGAGCACTTCTCTAATTTAGCACCGGATATCACACGACAAATAAACCGCAAAGGTCACGACAAAAACCAAAGGCGAGGCCGAGATGCGGTGACAAAAACGTTGTTGAATAGGATCGGAAGATAGAAGCTAGTTAATTCGGCATGAATATGCTGATAAAGTTGATCGTGGGAAACTAGCGGGGCTGGTAAAGCACGGTGACTGATGAGCGCGGGCCCACTGTCGCGCGGTACGGCTAAATCTAATTTGTATTAGCGTATTACCTATAGCACTTATCAACGCATAATTTCTCTGTCAAAAGACGACGCAGTGCAACGCAACGCAGCGTAGAGCCAGGCCCTTAAGAGCTGGTTCTTCTTCTTTCGTGTCGAGGTTCCTAGACTGTTGACGCCCAATAAACATTTGATAAGCTGGTTCCCAATTGTTGTATGTTCCAGTGGCAAAACATTAAATATGAAGCTATTCACACTTGCTCCACGTCGATTTCCCTAAAAATAGAACGTCCGAATAAAATCTGGGCCCGACAACCGACAAGTGAGAGCCGGCTCTTAGGACGAGCGTCTTCTCATACTTACTTATTATTTATTATTTATTTATTGGAAAACCAACAGCACGTAACACAATGTAAACAATTTGTATAAAAACAAGAGGCCAATTACAGGTTTTCACTGATAGCTTACTCTTTTACTTCATCCTTAAATCCAGTGGAAGAAATTGCACCTTCATTTAACTGTTTCGAATTTTGTTTTTACGAGTAATTGCTCAGAAAGAAAACGCGCAGTTATCCTTACCATGAGTTAGAAATCTACTGTAGAAATCTATACTTAGTCGCTAGCGTCTACGTCAATGCACTGTCAGTGCATCTCACTACACTGTCAGTGTTGCTCGCACTTGCGGGTGGAAGCGGGATGCAACTGTAGATAACGTGTCGAAATCTATAGCGACTCATGGTAGAGAAGAGACTGATACGCCTTTAAAAATGGCCGTGCATTTTCTAATTCACGGATAGGTATCGACAAAGACGGAGCAATGGAGCTGCGCTCCGGTCGCCTTGACCGTGGTTGCGCGCGCGCCGCGGAAAGTGTGAGTGAAACGCAAATACAAGCGCAAGCCTATTAACAAATCAATAGAGTATAAATTGAAAGAGATGTATATAAAGAAAAAGTGACCAAGGTCCCCGGTGAGCAGGGCTGGGAAAAAAACATGAATCAAAATATTTATTACATTTAATAAATGATTTGATTTGTGCTTTACAATTGTAAATCAATAGAGCTTTAGCTGTGCAAGCTGTTGAACATTACTTCGCATTGGCAGTGCCAAAGACGTCAATTTATTATTGAAATGGGCATTTTGATTTTTAGTATATTGTGCAAACATCATTCAATATTTATTAGTTTTAGAACTTTTAGATAGCCGATAGTCGCTGTATTAAGTATGACTGCCACTAGGACGGGACGGGACGGGGCGGGATGGGACGAGCTGTCATTCGTATAGAAAGAATCACGTGATAGCTCGGAGCCCTCGGATGTCACGTGACGTTTTCTATAGAAACTGACAGATCGCCCCGTCCCGCTCCTGCCCGTCCCGTTTTAGTGTGAGTCAACCCTTACCCCTAAATCACTACCTAACTAACAAAATTGCAGGAAACGGGTAGTTGTAGATATTTACTGGCGTCAACGATATTTGCCAATAAAAAATGCCAATTTTATACAAGATATTTAAAAAATGCTGTACTTTTTTACATGGCTAATCTGGCCATTCCTCCATACAAATAAGAATTTTCGCGTCCAAAAAACTTTTCTGCGTTTTTTACCTAATCTGAATACGAGTTACTGACTAGGTATACGCCCTTAAATGTATCACCAGCATTTTTGTTACACCCAGTACATGAACAGCTTCAAGCTTACATAGTTGTCTTTAATGAATGGCTGGTTCGGCAGGTTCTAGTTACTGCATCGGCTTCCGAACCAGGTAGTCGTTCATTTCCCCGGGTTTTTCTCAATAGAGAGAGTCGAATGCGAATACCGATAGCTGTAAAGCTTCCTGCTCGACCAGTGCTACCATGAATTGTATTCGACTGCGACATTCGAAAGTATGTCTACTCGTGGCAGGAGCGAGACGGAGATACTTTCGAATGCCGCAGTCGCAATGGAATTTAACTCATGGTAAGCACACAGTCCGCTGCGCCGGCGTCTGGGTCCACTCAGTTTGCTGCACCCGCGGCATTTCCTTTCTTGCACAGCTAGCACATCTTGGCGTGGCGTGATACTATATTTTTAAGTCGCGCTTGGCTCCCAGGGTTATATAGCCGCTAACAAGGAGTTACGTTGTCAAATTCCATACAAAAAACGCTGAAAAGGATGACTCACACGGACGGGGCGATCTGTCAATTTCCAACATTTAATGAAAAGGTTTACCCAAAGGTGTCGACGCTTCAATAGAAATGATAAAACAATATTGTACTGTAGGTATTTTAATGAAATCAAGTCTGCGGTGACAGATATTAGGTACCCACCTACAACTGTGGTCGCTACGCGCAGGATAAAGCTGATCTAGTCGATAATTTGCAATTTGACCTCACAAGCTTTAGTCTATTTGCGAGCGAAGCGAGTGAGCTCTTCGAGGCTACTGGTACAAACCGGCGTTTGTATACATGTTTGTGTCTAAAATAGGCAAAAATCGTATGACGTGATCCGCCCATTTATTAGTTTGGACCTGGTTTGCATCGTATTGATCATGATCACAAACACATTGATAAAAGAAGCAGTATTCAAATTTTACAATTGATCGTAATTCAACATCACTTCTGTAGGGCCAAAATGAATGCGCAGTGAACATAATATAATATGGAGAGAGGATGCTGCGACACGCATTGCTGGGTTCTGTGTACGAGCAAGAGGACCAATTTTATCTATATTTTGCTGTTAAAAAGTGCCATCTCAATAGGTACTCGCTTAAGTTAGAATCGGGATATATTGTCGCCACCGAAATGCTTAATGAGTCCGGCCAAAACGATTTCAAATTCTTCTTAGATTAGAGAGCATTTGGTAATGGCATATGGTTCGAATGCTTGTCTAGGTGACAGTTATGGGCGCTGTGTAAGCTCGACCCACCAGTTAACTGGCCATTGATATACCTTATTCCAACGGCATAGGGTCTAACAATGGTCTGCAACGTGTCGGAGAAAGCCAATCTAGTCGATCACTTGCAATTTGCGTCGCGCGGGTCAGCGCTCTCCTTACCAAATACATAGTAATAGCTGCGCTCCGGGGTTACTGCACTTTGAGATACCGGCGTAGAACCCGCTTATAGGAAAGGGTAATGACAAGTTAAGTTATTGATTCGCCATCTTTTTATCTGCATATATAATTACATCCTAGTTTTCATTGGTAAATGACTAAAATGACACATCATTGAGTAAAAACCGGCCAAGTGGGAGTCGGACTCGCCCGCCGAGGGTTCCGCACAAAGGACGCTCCCCCACCCGGCCTTAGGTACCTAAAAAAACTGGTGGCACGGAACTCCGGCGTATAATAAAGAATTTTATATGAAAACCAAACTACATACTGTAATCACGTCATACTAAGCGGTTAGTCAATATACAGTAATTATGTTATTTATGTTGTTTTTTGTATTATGACATGTTTACTAGAATTAAGTGTTACTTTTGTTATTTTTATTTTTAATCAATCTGACGTGGAAAAGTGCTGAATTTTGGCCTATTACAATAATTTAATAAAAGCGGTGTCATTATAAACGGATTCTACCTACTGTATATTCAAAATACTGTGCAAAAGCGATAGAGACAAATAGCGTAATTTTGTATTTTCGATGTTCGCGGTTAATCGTTATGTAGCTGTGTAGCTACTCGTATGGCCAACAACAGAAGTAGAAACTTGTATTACATAACATGATAACATAATAATTAAATGTTTTTTTTTTGTTCTAGTTCATTAAGCTGAGGATGACACTTTAAACGCGCGTGACGGTGAGTGGAGCTATCTTTTATAATAGTCAAATTATAGTATTAGTAGTAGGTAAGTCATGGAATTAATAATTAATACAGTATTAGTAAATGAGAGCGTTTTTCACTGGATCGGTCTAGGAGTAACGAATGTCTCTGACGCCTCTGGTATGGCTGGTATTTCACTTAGTTACCAGAGTATCTTTATACAAGTAGTCTATCGTAAACAAACACGGACCGCTAATTAGTTGATGATACACTGTACAGTCAACCAATCGGGCCTCTGTAGGATTATGTCATAGTGACGCTATAAATCAGATTGTAACAAATCTCTTAGTGCTTGTCATTTTGACATGGTTCTAGAGTGACCTAGGGTTCCAATTGGTTGACTGTGCATAATTAACCCCAATTTACAAAATCGAGCACTAGCAGCAGGTATACCCTCGTTTTGTCGAACAACTTTTTGCCTAATTTCAGTTCGCCTAAAAACGTTTAGTATAATCAACGGTTTGCCTAAAGTAATTTTACATAAACTCGTTTCACACAAAAATCATTACATCGAAAGTCGTTTTGCCTAATGGTCATTATGTATAATTATTGTTTCGTCGAATATTATTTTGCCTAATTATCGTTTCGTCGACTGCCATTTCGACTAATTATCGATTTGCCGAAAAAAGATATACCAAACATAGGGGAACCAATAAGTAACCAATAGATGATATTAATCAACAAATTAGATACCACCGGTTGAAAAAAAACATTCAAGCAAGGTTAGGTTATAAGAAATAAAACTTTTTTTTTACCCGATCGACCGGATTGGTTAGCTAGCGCTCGTTAGTTTTCTAGGCTAGGGCAGAGTAAAGAGCGAGATAAAATACTTACTTTTAATTAGTTGATAGCTTACCATCACCCTCACGAAGTCTAAAAAAAAACCGGCCAAGTGCGTGTCGGACCACGCATAATGGTGGGTTCCGTAGCTTCATTAGATAAGAAAACCATTGGGGTAAAAGGGAGTAAGTGCCTAAATATTACTAAGGCACTTACGCCCTTTTATTATTTATAGATTTTTGCCGAAAACTAAAAAACGGCTAAAAACGGCATAAATTTTTTTCAAAAAAATTTTTGTTAGTATTTATTAGTTTATATAACAGAAAGTATGTTCCCAGAGTCGACCTATTGGGTCGCCAATTATTGGGGGTTGACACTAATGCAATCCAATAATCGGAAGCAAAAAGCCAGGTATGTTCCCAGAGTCAGTTTAGGTACGACGACGAGCGAAGCGAGGAGGAGTGTTAGGTTGAATCGTGACCAACAACACGCGAGCGAAGCGAGTGTGCCACCACATCAGAAAATATGTTGCCAGAGTCGACCTGTTGGGTCGCCAATTATTGGGGTTTGACACTAATGCAATCCAATAATCGGAAGCAAAAAGCCAGGTATGTTCCCAGAGTCAGTTTAGGTACGACGACGAGCGAAGCGAGGAGGAGTGTTAGGCTGAATCGTGACCAACAACACGCGAGCGAAGCGAGCGTGCCACCACATCAGAAAATATGTTGCCAGAGTCGACCTATTGGGTCGCCAATTATTGGGGGTTGACACTAATGCAATCCAATAATCGGAAGCAAAAAGCCAGGTATGTTCCCAGAGTCAGTTTAGGTACGACGACGAGCGAAGCGAGGAGGAGTGTTAGGTTGAATCGTGACCAACAAGTTGTTGGTCACGATTCAACCTAAGGTCGACTCTGGGAACATACTTTCTGATGTGGTGGCACGCTCGCTTCGCTCGCGTGTTGTTGGCAACAACACGCGAGCGAAGCGAGCGTGCCACCACATCAGAAAGTATGTTCCCAGAGTCGACCTATTGGGTCGCCAATTATTAGGGGTGGCAGAAAAAAAAATACATTAGACCAAAAAAAAATTATACCAATTGAGTATTAAACAAAACAATATTAGGTAAACTGAAATTAGGTATAATGATAGTTAGACGAAACGGGCCTTCGATGTAATGATTTTAGGCAAAACGAAATTCGATGTAATGAAAGTTCGACGAAACGAATACGTATACCAAGTGATATTAGGCAAACTGAAATTAGGCGAACTGAAATTAGGCAAAAAGTTCGTCGACAAAACGAAGGTAAACCCTAGCAGCATCCTTCAATTTGTTGTTGACTGAGTAAAGATTTCATGTATGCAATTATTTTCGCATACTCTTTTTATTTAATGAATCGGAAAGAATATTAAAGAGTAGTTGATCTGTCCTTGACGCCACATTAAACTCTTGTAGAAATCGCGTAACGTCTGGTTGATGTAACGGGTGACCGGAGAGCTGGTGGCTTCCTCGCACAACGTATCAGCACTGCGATGCAACAAGGAAATGCTGCCAGCATCCTAGGTACAATGCCTCAAGGACCTATTTTAGATTTAAGGTAGGTCTCTACCTACCTTAAATCTAGGTAGTAATCGTAGGTAGCTAGCTACACTTACTGTATATATTTTGAAAACTAGTGGCGCTGTGAGCTGTAGACCTCGAGATGGTACTGATATTACCACTAAGGTTGTAAGCGCCTTTAAAATATTATGTAATCAACAAACTTGTTTACAAAATTTCATAAGAATTTGTTGATAAATGCTACCTGTAGAGGAGAATAAAATTAAATGGACAGACACACGAAAGTATTTTTGCCCAAGCTGATACGAAGACGCTTCGCTCGCTTTGCTCACTCGGTCAATAAATGTTTTAACTCTGTATGTATCTGTTTCATATTACGCTATTATTTTCTATAGTTCGATAAAGATGATTCAACTTCGGTCAGACTATAACTTCCTTAACATAAGGAGATAGAATACTGTATTTGTACTATCTGCTATCTGCTATGTCACTTTTACTACCACAGTTTACTGTGGCACAGTTTTTGCTGGATTTTTCTCACAATAATCTTAATGACTAATGGATACGTCTATCGAAACTAAACTTATCAATTTAGATTCACATCGTAACGAGAGCGATACGTTTTTGTGCAGTTGAAATATCGTTTCCTGTTTAATTCACATGGATTTTATCCTACTAGAATCAAATGAAATAATTTTATTGTCAAACTTCTTGTAAAGGACATCTTTGAAATGTTAAGGAAGGTTGTTATGGATAGACCTGGTACAGGAAGTAACAGAGGAGCAGGCTTCCGTTAACAATTATCTGTTAAAAAAAAAGGTGCAGTTTGACATGGCTAATGTTAATGATTGTGGGTTTAGCAACTAAGTAATTCTCTTTATCTACGCACATATTATTATATTATTAGTGTTCTAAAATGCGTTCAACTATAGGCAATGACCAGCATTACCAACCAGCAGGAATTGGCGGAACTGTAATATTAACATTAGGTACCTCCTGAAAACAGTAGGTTATGAGTTTAAATTTGGAACAACTGTCAATTCAAGTGGGTTGTGATTGGAAACGCCGCCATTCCGAACTGTCATTTGTTTGTTGGCTTTTTACTGTTTACGGGTAGAAAACAGTACAATATTGTTAATATATGTGTTCAATTAATTTTTTATTGCATTATTTTAATATCTATAATCTACAGATATTTTAGAATTAGAACTATGTAGTAACAAACAATGCAGGTCATTTCCTACGCTTCCTGAACCCATCTTAGAGCACTTATGATTATGATATGTACGTAGATAAAGTAGTGTATGCAACTACACATAGTTAGGCATTAAAACACTAGTGTGATGTTATTGTGAAACTCGGCTCGTTTCATAAACCCACCCAAAAATGCCCTTCATTATGTACAGTCGCACAAACTACTATTGTCAAATCTTAATTTGGCTAGAAACACGACGGTACAAATTATCTACACCATTGTTAATCCAAATCAAATATCAGCTCAATAAGGATGTTTATGTAACTGACCTACAGCAGTCTGCAACGGATTCAGTCCGCGAAATCATCACCCTTATCGCAACGTGATAGGGCTCAGGCTCATATTGGAACTCGCAAACGCGTGCTTAATACGGCCAGCTTATCGGACATCTTAAGCTGTATTTAGGTAGCGCCATTGTATCTTTAATAACTAATTATTTATTAAGGAGCATGCAATAAACATATGACACCCTTTTATGGCTTTACAAACAAGATTGACAGATAACTATGCTGAATTTAAAGTGGATATCTCACATACGGCCCTTGCTGGCTTAAGAGTCCGGTATATGTTCAAATACGCGCGAGATACGACTTCTGCACAATAACGCGATAGCACGATGTTGGAACAATCAACACAAAACCATTGAGAAATCGAGGGTTCTAAAGAGTTCCTTGTTCACACTGCAACACTTTTAACTGAACATTGGCAGATATTGCCGTTGCAATAGAGTTGACAATGGTCAACACTATTATGTTGGCACTGGTTTGTGCAATTACCAACATAAATATCAAGCAAGGTGACAATCTACGGGTACCCGGGGTAATCCTTGTATATCGTCGGCTATCCAAAACTCAATCTGGCTTAGCGTCGCCCGAAGTGGCCACTGGATGTTAATCCTTCGAATAAATACGGCCAGTGCGGATGTGATGCCCGCCGTTTATGCAGGTAATGATGATCGAGATATTGGGTGGCTGAGTAGCCCCTTGTATAGTTGGGATACTCTGGTATGCCTATTTATTAGGATAAAGTGTAAATGTTGCATTTTCGCTCGTTATTGTGCTAAAGTCGTATCTCGCGCGTATTTGAACATATACCGGACTCTTAATATAATATGTGGATATTGTATACCTATGCGGGAAAGATGGTCTGCTGCCGGATCTTGGTGGTCCAGCATTTCTTACCAAATTTCATCATAAAGTGGTGGACGCGTACTGGTAACATTGTGCAGTGGTAGTGACACTGATTACGTGGTGACGGTGACCACTCCAGGTACACAGGGAAGTTTGCCGAATTGTTTCATAACAGTCAATCTGAATGACCAAACTCCAACTGGGTTGCTCATCGTTAAATATTATGAGAATGCCTATTTCACACGATTGCGTTGATCGTTACTGCCGCTACACAATGGCTTGAGCAAATTAATCGAAGGCTTTGGTCATTCTTACGTCGACACAATTTACTGATCATTCGTAGACTTTATTGTTATGAAATTAAGGTCTAGTTTTGGTCACTTGTTCCCGTTTCAGACGCAAATGAAATGGTAGAATCAATGTTAGATTTGGCTGCTAAATTATTGATCATCATCTAATAGTACAATATCGTAATGGCTGCAATGTAGTTATCAACAATGACGAATGCGACTTTATCGGAATTGTTGGTTTAATTCTTGGCTTGTACTAATTATGTATCTTAAAGCAATGTGTAAATGCGTACATTAAACTCCATAAACCTCAAAAAAGCCAGTTATGGGAAGGTGTCACCAAACACAGTCGATATGTCGTTGTCGACTATATCTTCTCGGGCAGCGCTATGCCCTGCATATTTTTTTTTACTTGGCCTGTGAACATTCTACATATTAGATAATCCAGCTATCCAGAAGGGCTGATTTTTTTAAATGCCATGTTGGTGACAAACAACCATACGGCCCGCCGGATGGAAAGCGGTCACCGTAGCCTATGGACTCCTGCAACTCCAGGGGTCACATGCGCGTTGCCGACACATTAAAATCTTGTACACTCTTTTTTTGAAAAACCGCATACTGTAATCTTTCGGGAAAACCTCGGCATGCTCATTCCACAGCCGGAGCGTCCGCGGGAGGAAATTCCTTTGAAACCGCACAGTGCGCGACCTTTTTGGTTTGGTTGCAAGGTGTGTGAATGAGCGCCCTGTCGATGGCGAGCGGTGCGATGGTGAAATGTGGACGCGTATCGCATGCCCCTGAGCGTCTTAAAGCTAAGATGAAGACGAGGAAGATGGAGATGCAAGTCACACATTATTTTGCTGGTCATGTAAGCGCTGGTCCACTTGAGCAGCGTCCAGCCAGATGCTGACGCAACGTTCCGCTTTCCGCACTAATTGTGACGAAAACTTCCGAATTCATTACGGGCACTTTCACAGCGCGTGCGCGTTAGGCTGCGTGCATGCCGGGCCAGGAGGTTCTCCCTGTGCTGACCTTGTACTATCCGTGATTATGGCATTCATCGTCCGTTTATAGAGATACATCCCATTGGTACCCGCACTTCTATCGTAAACCTGTCAGGGGATTAGATGATTCATCACATCATCACCAGCCTTAGGCATGTCTCACTAAAGCGCGCTAGAGTAAGGACTATCCTAAACTGTTGACCGGAGGCATGTATCGAGGTAAAGGATGACTCACACTAGCACGGGACGGGACGGGGCGGGACAGAAAAATCTGTCAATTTCTATAGAAATAATCACGTAATAGCTCGGAGCCCTCGGATGTCACGTTATAGTTTGAGTCATCCTTTAATGTAATCTTTTACAGGAAAGCCGTCCAGTTGGTCTTTGTTTTCGCTTCAGAAGTTTCTTTATTTGATATACCTATACGGTGCTCTAGGATTGCTAAAATTTATCTTCAGTAGGTACACTACTCGTGGCGCCGCGGCATACAAACCTATACTTCCTTACTACAGGACAAGCTAGATAAGCGTGGCCGCCATGTTCTTTAGGTACGACCTACATGAGTAGATGCTCAGCTGTTTCATGTAAATGGAATAGACTTCATAACATGTGACACTCAGCTACTGATATCTACCCAAATTGATCTCAACCATAGTCGTAGCCAGGCCAGACGGACCCACTGCGGTGCACCAGGAGCCGCGCACACCGTTGCTAGGACCATTGGAAAATCACAATGGGCCAGGTCTTCTGCTTCAGTCAGTGTGAACGCGTCTCGGATTCTGCCACTAATTGCCTCACTGAAGGCGTAAACCCATCGGATTTATGGCAAGAAAGTAGGAAAGCCGAAACTGTAATTACGTGGAAACGAGTGCGTGCGGATTAGAAGTGGGCGTGGTTTGATGTTAAACGAGGCTCAGACATAAGTGTTGTTTGCAATGTGTGTTCCCGTAAGCTGCGGAAGAGTCGAGTTAGGCAGGGCACTAATAGACGTGGCCTCGCGGTCCGTGACTGCTAATATAACCTCTTGCGCCAGGGTTAACCATCTAACCCGGAGTTAGCTGTCTAATTCCATTATAAAAACGCCGGGTTAGTTTGCTGACCTCGGATGGTGCAGGTGATGATGACGCTAAAAGTCTTCGCGTATAATTTTTAGTGCGTATTTTGCAATCACGTTAAATAACTGCTATTGCGTTTTTGACCCTCTTGCGCTCTAAAGTTACCAAACTAACCCGGAGTTAGCTATCTAATTCTAAAGGTACAGAACGCCAGATAAAGGTAGAAATTATAAAGTGACAACATCGTAGTGTCGTTCCTTTCAAATCCATATACTTACCTATAAGTATAAGAAAACGGGACAACACCACGATACCGTTGCCACTTCTTAATTTCTTCCTTTTCTGTCGCACTATACTTAAAAACGCTTAACTCTGGGTTAGTTAACTTACCCCGGAAAGTGCAAGTGGTGCTTAGGAGTATAACCGCCGGCCCTATAGGTACTATACAAAGTAAAGACTCCATGTTAACAATTTACAATTACGATGAACAACACTATAATTTTAGTGAAACCGTTCTAATTATTTTGATACATATGCTGCTTTTCATATTACGTTTTAAATCAGACTAATCGATTATTTATGCATACGTTCGTATAAACATAATTATTTTGTTGCAAGTAAATTAACTAGATCAGCGTAAAAATAATTGTATACGTGTTTTGTAAGTGTGTCGACAAACTAGGGTTGTCGATTTTATGAAAATATATAAATAAAACTTACAAGTAGAATATTTGTAAAATAACAGCGAAACAGTCACATTTCCTTGTATCTTCTTCTGCCTAGCGTTTTCCTGGTTTATGTCACGGCTCAGGGAATCTGGGGTCCTTAGTCAACCTAATCCTAAGATTTTACTCATTTGACATACTAGTTTTACCCAGAGGGTGAACTAAGACTTATTGGGATTGATCGGATTTCTTAAGATATTTTTCTACACCGCAAGTATTTGATAAAAAAGCAAATGATATTTGGTACATTGGTATGATCTGGGTTTTTAACCCACCACTTATATACTGACGGTCGCACGTCTCGTCAGCGCTCACACTCTCAGTTCTTGTGTTTCCTTATAATTCAACTCTTTGTTGAAACAAATCAAATTATTTACTTAATTTTATATTTTCCAACCAAACCAACAAAACAAAAGACCAACACCGACGGAGGCCAATCGGAGAATCGAACTCGGGTCTTCAGCTTACGCCCTATCCTAATAATTATCTACGAGCTCTTTTAGGTAGGAATTAATTTCCATGATGAACAATATACCTAGTCCACTTCTCATGCAGAAAAAGTATTGGTCTTTACTCCCCATGCTCTCCTACAGCGGTTTTGACGATGACAAACAAAGATACCAAATACGATTAACACATTAAAATAGCGTGTTCGCCAACCATAACGTGACGCAGCGTGGTGCAAACTTAATTACTCCACAGTTTGATTAATAAAATATTCAATTACTTATATTGATTAATCGTACTGTCTTCGCAAAATATCTACAAATTTACTTCTTATTCCAATGGAGTAAGATTCGATATTCGTGGCCAATTTGATCCGCCGGTTATCGTCATGCCAAAACTGATGGATCAATCGCTTCATCTATCACTGGTAATTGATTAACGATTTCAATTCAATTAATTGTTTTAGACGTCACTAAAACTAGGTCAGGCAGAACTGTTTGCAATGCTAAATAGTTTTATGCGGCGTGATGTATTTAACACCATTGTCTAGCTAGTCTGATATGTTTTGTGTTGATACTTATTATAGCAACAAGGGAAAATAATATGTAGAAGTATGTTTTTGCGCATTTCTATATTCATAAACATGCTGACGTACGCCACGCTCTTGACAAGAGGACAATGTTCAGGTTTCAGGTCAAACTAGCTACTTCCATAACAACTATAGCCAGACTGCAGTTGCTTTGCAACTTGGATTAATTTTCCTCAAGACTAAAACGTCTTATACTTCAACAACCATCAAGCGATTTTAAACCTACTCTACCTCATTATTTGGTCGATAATCCAACTAATTTATAAGTTAATTTGAGGCTTTCTCATTTGTCAATGGTCATTTAAAAGCACGTGCGCCGGCGCCGACGGCAAGGTCGGTTTACGTAAAATCGTAAAATCGGCCCAGTAAAAAGATTTAAAAAACCAATATCTGAGTGATCTCTGATAACGTATATTTATATCGGATCTGTAGATCACAAATACACTGGTCTTCAATTTCACTCGTGCTTCGCGTGCAATGCGCAATATGCGCATGCTCTACTCTAGGCCCTAGGGCTTGAGGGCATACCGCAAACATCGGAAAGTTGAAGATTGCGTCTCCTTCACTCGAATACAATTGGGATAAAGTGGGAGATACAAGTTGGAGATTCATCGATATCCTCGGCCTGCTGATTGCTTTTCGTAATGTTTCGAGCCTAATGACTTGACATAGGGCTATTCGGTTAAGGTGAAGGGCCTGCTTCAAGACAAGAGCTTAAGGTTTTGAGGGCTTCGTTGGCGTATCAGTATTTGCATTATTACTTGAGAATCTATGGATGAACAGGGAATTGTGACTTTGACTGCGGTGCACCTGTGATAGCATAATCCACGACGACTGCCCAAGAAGATACAACGGGAGCTACCATGTCGCTTACAGGCGGCGCCACTCATGCTTGGGACCTGTGGAAATATAAGAAAGTCGAATGATTGCGGATTTATATCTCCATCTCTGTCTGTGATATTAGAGTGACAAAGAGGTTTTACCGCCAACGCCAATTTTCGATGTTCGTGGTAGGCATGCTGTAAAGGGGAATCAAGACAATAGATAAGAGAGGTACGGGCACAGCGGATGCATATCGTTTAGTGTGGTAGGGCACAGCACAAAGAATGTCGTCTCGCTCAAATCTGGAGCAGAGCCCATCTGGGGAAGTACCTCCACCTTACAGAAAACCGCAGTTAAATAACACTAGACCCTACTCATAGTGTTGTGTTTCTGTTGGTGAGAAAGGTCGCCAGAGCTCCAAAAGGATTCGCTGTGTTGACCTCGTCCTCCTTTATTTTAAAGGGTCGGCAACGCGCATGTAACACACCTGGAATTGCAGGCGTCCATAGACGGTGACCGCTTACCATCAGGCCGTATGCTTGTTTGTCACTGTCTTAGTATAAAAAAATATAGATAAAGTTTAAAGGAACTTATCAAGGCAATTACATAAACGTTAACGTTATAAAACCTGCACTAATGTAGCTTATCAATACAGCGTAACATTTTAATCGGAAGCATATCTCAGTGATACTATCGGTAACATTTAATCGGAAGTATACCTCCGTTATCAGCGACGCTATCGCGGTGTCAGACAGCTAATTGACACAGAGGAAGAGCAATTCCAACTTCCGTTCCAGGAGCCACGCGAATTGCGATGATACTCTAGAGAAGATACAGTACTGCTTTGAACAGTATATTAACTTCCATTGACATTCTGAATATTAAATAGCACCGCTTAACACTAACAGGTGCGCAGGGTGATGGTGACACGCGAAGGTGTCACCACTCTGTCTGTCCGAAGATGACTGCCCGATGCAGTCGAAACATGTCACGCCTATTGTGATAAAAATACGTGAGTGTTAACCATTACAATTTAATATCAGTAAGACTCACGAAAGTTTAAATTATATAACATTCTGAATGTTCTATCATTACCATTGACATTGATATTGAACTGAACACATAAATGTAGAGATATAATGTCAGAGAAGATCGGGACTGTTGAGAAGAGGAATGAAGATAGATTATCAATGCTGCGTAACATTTTAATTGGAAATATATCTCATGACATGACACTATCGCGGTGTCAGGCAGCTATCACACACACACAGAGGAACACAGAAGAACACAGGTGGGACACAGAGGAAGAGCAAATTGTGACTTCTGTTTGGGCTCGTGCACAAGTAAGGTGAGGTTTTTTCGGCTATTTTTGACCAACCCTCCGCCTTGGTGATCTTTATTCTTTGACCCCCTCTCGCTCACATAATCCCACGTGTATTTTTTTCCTTCTAATTTTAAAATAAATATTATTCTATTCGTGAATCTTATTTAATTAATAATTTCTACTACTATGCCATGCATTCCTAAATTTCGTAATATAGACTCGCTATTTTGAAGCGTGGGGAAGTGATGATTTAGGTTTTACCTATGTAGATTTTTCTTGATTTCGGTGAATGTAGAAAAATACAAGTGAGGTCTCCTTGGATCGTGATTTATCGTGAGATTTTCGTGACCCCTCCTTTAGAAACTCGCGTGATTTATGCACAAGCCCTTTCAGGAGTCACGCGAATTGCAAAGATAAATACAATATCATAAATACGCTCGCCCGCGTCGTCGCGAACGGTACTCAACGCTTGATAATGGAGTCCGAAGCTGTAATTTATTATGATAGATACAATATGGCTATGGACAGTATATTAAATTTAATTGACAATTTGAACAGCAGTCAATGTTATCAATGTTAGGAAAAAAATTACGGCCTCGATTAAATCGTAAGTTCAAATACTGTTTAATCTTCATACTGTGTACGGCGCACACGCATCTGATACCGCGCGTTATCGCGGCATCGGTTGCTCTACTATTATTAGTCGCGCCTATTAACTTTGCTCCCAATTAGACAATTTACCTGCTCTCTACTTCACCAACATGTACACACATAACTTACCTAGTGGTTCTGTGAGCTGTATACCTCGCGAGATAGTACTGGTCATGTACTAGTATTGTCCGTATTGTTTGGCACAAAGGTCGTAAGCGCCTATGGCGCTTAGAACCATTAAAAAAAACCAAAAACTGAATCGACAAAAAAAGTTTTGTAAAAGAAACTTTTTTACAAAACTTCACAAGAATTGGTTGATAAATGCGACCTGTAGAGGAGAACAAATGGACAGACATACGAAAGCATTTTTGTCTAAGCGGAAACTAAGACGCTTCGCTCGCTTTGCTCACTTGGTCAATAATAATTTCAAATTACTTGATTATACGCGTAAATTGGTTTTCATTTAGTGACTTTGAATAAAAATATTTTTTTCCTAGTTTACCAAACATGACAAGGACTTTCATGTGGGGTACTGGGGATCCACTTGACGAACTTAGGTGGAAACATGTGGTGGGTAGACGGGGCCACGTCATAACTTAAAATACAGTTTCTAAGAACGTAAAAAAAGGATTCCCTTAGAGATTATAAAGAAATAACTATGTGTTTTTACTATTTTCTCATTTAAATTTCATGAGCATTTGTTGAATAGAGTGCGGCTTAACTTCAAACATTATATCCAAGCTATAAAAGCTATTTAACTGAAGTTCTCTGCAGACATTTTATGCTTGTTTATTTTGAATAGTTAAGCTTTAAGTACCGTCCGGAGGGTCTATGATGTCATACGCCCATGTTGGTCCGGCGGCTCCTTTTGCAAAACAATAAAAAATATTAAAATCAGACCATCTGCCATACGAGTTCTACTCGAGTTATTAAGAGATTGGGCAAAAAACAAGCGACATGTGGCCTCCTACGCCCGAGCACCTGCGACGTGCCGCCTCTTGTTTACATCGATGTAACTCCTGGTGTTTTATATCGTCCTGGTACCGCATGGAGTAATAATTTTATATTAAAGATCAGTTTGATTAACCCAAAGTAACTTTTTGTTATGGCCTTGTTAAAATCCGATTAAGCTAAGTTTACCTCGATTTTGTTGTAAACGTCTTCATTTTTTAAGTTTGACGTAAAAGATAACACTTCAAATTGAGGAGACAACGTGGTTTGATTCGAGAATAAAAATATCTTGATTATGTAAATATCTAGATTCATTCTATGTGCACTGGGCATGGCAGTGTCTTCGTCAAGTTACGCAACACTGTCATACGTATCTTCCTTCTCTTTTATTTTTTATTTTTTTAGTGTCTTCCTTCTCTCGATTACCTTTGTTTATACGAACACTGTTAAAAATTGAAGGGTTTGATGGGATTAGGCTGTCATGTAAAAATGGTTCATATAACTTCTGTAAGTACACTGACCTCTAGTGACTTTTTTCAGAAATTGGATTGCCACAAAACTTTTCGATTTTCAAAATACTTGATCAACTCATTACACGCGGCGTGCATGGGCTGTTAAGTGTAAAATCTACGATGTTCGCCTAGAGTGCTACTGAAGCCCCTTAACTCGTTAGGAACTAGATGGTATCATGTAATCAAATTGCCCGTTTGATTGTTCCGCCTGATATGCTAAACCGGCAGCGAACGTGCGCTATCGTGCCTAACTGGATTAGCCACTTATTTGTTTTAGTTCACTATGATCTAATTATATTTGCCATATCGGGCTTTGCCGGCATTTAGTTTAATAAACGACTGGGATGTGTTTTGAATAAGATGAAATTATACCATTATCAAATTGTTTGTTTAGGTTTAACTATTGCAAACTGTAATTACGCAAAGGTTATTTTCCAAAGGAGCTTAAGCCGGCAGAGTGATAGTAAGAAGAATAAATTACGACCATTCCAAAAGGCGAGAAATTACAACTATGAACTAGTTAAGAAAACTAAGTGAAGCCGATATACCCAATATGTTGGATGTTCTGTCTCAAAAATACCGAGTTAGTATTCATGTACAAGGAATTCAGAACTTGGCTCTAATATCAATTAACAGCATCGAACATCTTTTGACCGTCTGTCTGCTTAGATGAAAATTCAAACATTCTTATGGTCTTTCCTATCCCACTACAGTTTATCGAGTATCCCGATTACCTGCAAATACCAGGCTAGCAGTGCGGAGGGGTGAGTGACACGGCGATGGGTGCCAATGGGTTAGTGGGTTCGCGTACCGTAACGCAGGGAACGAGCGCTCTGGGGAACTGTGCCCCTGCGGTACGCCAGAACGTTGCTATATTGTCTGGTAACGGTTGTGGTTAGGGTACTAGACATTTCTTTGCTATTAATAGTAGATTACATACCATGGCCGTTTTAGTGGGAAATGTCTCGGATCCCATGTAATTGTCGGCCGAGGCGAAGCCGAGGACGACTAACATGTGATCCGAGGCTTTCCCATCTAACGGCCGAGGTTGTTATACTATTTTTCCGTCCGACGGAGCCGGCAGGCGGCAATTTGGTTTTGCGTAAAGTGGCGCTTACCGGCCGGAGGACTGAAAAGTAAATAACTTTGAAGATTTGTTGTGGCAAACAGTATAATTTGATTACAACTGTAGCATGTCTAATGTATTTATCCGCCGAACGGAAAAAAACATACTTACCTACTTATCTATATATATAAAAGAGGTTGTCCTCATCTACGATCAACGCACAGCCGAAACGGCTAGGACTAGAAACTTGAAATTTTTACCAAAGCTTCCTTTTAGTACGTAGGCGAGAGATAAGAACGGATTTTTGGAAATTCTACCCCTAAGGGGGTGAAAAGGGGGTTAAAAGTTTGTATAGAAATGGAAACTTTTTTTGAGCTAGAAACTTGAAACTTTGTGTAAAGACTTTTAATTACAATTGAAGAAAACTGTTTTCATGGTTTTTGGAAATTCTACCTCTAAAGGGGTAAAAAGGGGGTTGAAAGTTTGTATAGGAATAGAATTTTGTTTTGAGCTAGAGACTTGAAACTTTGTTTTAAAACTCTGTATTACAATTAAAGAAAAGTATTTTCAAGGTTTTTGGAAATTCCACCTCTAAAGGGGTAAAAAGGGGGTTGAAAGTTTGTATAAGAATGGAATTTTGTTTTGAGCTAGATACTTGAAACTTTGTGTTAAAACTCCTTATTATAATTAAAGAAAAGTGGTTTCATAGTTTTGAAAAATTCAACGCCTATGGGGGTTAAAAAAGGGGTAGAAAGATTGTATGAGAATGGAATTTATTTTTGAGCTAGAAACTTGAAACTTTGTGTAAAGACTTTTAATTACAATTGAAGAAAACTGTTTTCATGGTTTTTAGAAATTCTACCTCTAAAGGGGTGAAAAGGGGGTTGAAAGTTTGTAAAGGAATAGATTTTTGTTTTGAGCTAGAGACTTGAAATTTTGTTTTTAATTTCTGTATTACAATTGAAGAAAAGTGTTTTCATGGTTTTTGGAAATTCCACCTATAAAGGGGTAAAAAAGGGGTTGAAAGTTTTTATAGGAATGTAATTTTGTTTTGAGCTAGAGACTTGAAACTTTGTGTTAAGACTCCTTATTATAATTAAAGAAAAGTGTTTTCATGGTTTTTGGAAATTCAACCCCAATGGGGGTAAAAAAGGGGTAGAAAGTTTGTATGAGAATGGAATTTCTTTTTGAGCTAGAGACTTGAAACTTTGTTAAAAGACTCCTTATTAGAATTAAAGAAAAGTATTTTCATAGTTTTGGAAAATTCAACCCCTATGGGGGTAAAAAAGGGGTAGAAAGTTTGTATGAGAATGGAATTTCTTTTTGAGCTAGAGACTTGAAACCTTGTGTAAAGACTTTTAATTACAATTTAAGAAAACGGTTTTCATGGTTTTTGGAAATTCCTTCTCTAAAGGGGTAAAAAAGGGGTTGAAAGTTTGTATAGGAATAGAATTTTGTTTTGAGCTAGAGACTTGAAACTTTGTTTTGAAACTCTGTATTACAATTGAAGAAAAGTGTTTTCATGGTTTTTGAAAATTTCACCGATAAAGGGGTAAAAAGGGAGTTGAAAGTTTTTATAGTAATGGAATTTTGTTTTGAGCTAGAGACTTGAAACTTTGTTTTAAGACTTTTAATTACAAATGAAGAAAACCGTTTTCATGGTTTTTGAAAATTCTACCTCTAAAGGGGTACAAAGAGGGTTGAAAGTTTGTATAGGAATAGAATTTTGTTTTGTGCTAGATACTTGAAACTTTGTGTAAAGACTCCTTATTAAAATTAAAGAAAAGTGTTATCATAGTTTTGGAAAATTCAACCCCTATGGGGGTAAAAAAGGGGTAGAAAGTTTTTATGAGAATGGAATTTATTTTGAGCTAGAGACTTGAAACTTTGTGTACAGACTCTTTATTACAATTAAAGAAAAATGATTTAATGGTTTTTGAAAATTCTACTCCTAAAGGGGTAAAAACTAAAAAGGGGGTTGAAAGTTTGTTTGAGAATGGTATTTTTTAGCGAAAGTCTTAAAACTTTGTGTAAAGACTCTTTATTACAATTTAAGAAACGTGTTTTAATGATTTTTGGAAATTAAGGGGGTGAAAAGGGGGTAAAATCTTTGTATGGAAATGGAGATTATTTTTGAGCTTGAATGTTTTTGTAAAAACATTTTATTTAAATCAAAGAAAAGTGTATAATTGAAACTTTCGTGAGTCATACTGATATTAAATTGCAACGGTTAACACTCACGTATTTTTATCACAATAGGCGTGACATGATTCGTCTGCATCGGGCAGACATCGTCGGACAGAGTGTTGTTATCACCTTCGCTGCCCGAGCCCGGCGTAGGTAACGGTTCGCGCGGGAGGAAGCGGAAGCGGGGTGATTCGCGCAATCCGGCGCCGTCGTTGCGGGAGTCTGAATTGTCGGATCGTCTGACGGGATCAACGACAAGCACACCGAACTAACCGTGTCCACCAAATCGTCACCACACAAATTCACATTCCCTCTAGGAAGCACTGGTTTCCAAGCCGGTGGCAGAGTCCAACCTCCGTCGAGGTTGAAATTAGGGCGACGTACGATTTCAATGGCCTCACGGATCTTGCGTGGCACGTAACATTTTTCCCGTGCCAACAACTTCACTTTATCGAACCGAATGAAATGCGTCGCGTCCGTACCGAAAGTATGTTCCGCTACCGCCGAATGCCTTACGTCCTGACGCCTATTGTGATAAAAATACGTGAGTGTTAACCGTTGCAATTTAAAGAAAAGTGTTTTCATAGTTTTGGAAAATTCAACTTCTAAAGGGTTAGAAAGGGGGTTGAAAGTTTGTTTGAAAATGGAATTTTTTTTTGAGCTAGAGACTTGAAACTTTGTGCAAAGACTGTTCATTATTAAAATATAAAAAAGTTGTTTGCTAAGGGGTTAAACGTTTGTATGGAAAAGGAGATTCTTTTTGAGCTAGAGGCTTGAAACTTTTTGAAAAGACTCTTTATTAGAACAAAAGAAAAGTGTTTTCATAGTTTTGGAAAATTGTACTCCTAAGGGGGTAAAAACGGGATTGAAAATTGATGAAGCGGGGAAATAAAGATTTTTTTGAGCTAGAGATTTGAAACTTTATGCATCGATTCCTTAATAAAAGAAAATAAAAGAAAACTGGTTTCATGTTTTTTTTGGAAATTCCACCCATAAAGAGGTGAAAAGAGTGTTGAAAGTTTCTATGGCGGAAAGTTTTCTTTTGTATCCATAGACTTCAACTCAATTTTGTTATTCAAGTATGTAGGTAATCATTTATGCTATTTAACCGGATGGTTGTCTGTAAGAGACAAATGTTGCCTTTTAGCGATAATACCGCCTGTTGCCAACATCTACCTAATAAAAACTTAAACGTAAACGCAATAGAAAATATTTGTATTATATATGTGTAGGTTATATCAAGTCACATTGTAAAAAGATAAAACAAGGTAAGAAAATCTGTAGGAAGAACCCTATTATACGCGGACGAAGTCGCGGGCGGAAAGCTAGTACACTATATAACTGTGATAAATCATTTCAGACAGCAAACGGTCAGATCACGAAATGGTAACTTCACTTGCGCCAAATCATATAACTATTACTGCAGTGAAAATGCTTTGTAATATCGGTTGCCTGAATATAGAAAGCATTCAAGGAAGGCCGATATTACATCTATGATCATATCATGAATTGATCGTATTATATTACAATTTCATAGCTTCATCCTATTTGACTCCTCATGGTTATATGATAGTGTAATTTCGGCCTAAGACATTATGGATTTGACGCCAATAGACACCTAAGCAAAGGAATTAAATTATATAACTACAAAAACCGCAAGTGGTATTCTTTGATTGACGCAAACAATTACTCTTTATCATCGAACACCCTAATTGTCTATAATTATACATTTGTGTTATGAGGCTATAGAAGTAAAGTTATGTAACGGCTCGATTACGGCGGGTATTCAAACGAAGTATAATTAGCAGTCTGGCTTATACGGTAACTTGTAAAGTATGGTCGCCAATCCACCTGTAGCTGTACCATGAGTTGCACGTAGAATACCTACATTTTACGTTTACTACAGTTGCATCTGGTTCTCATCAGCATATACTGCGTTTGCGTCAACGCACTGGCAGTAAGTTGACGCAGACACAAGCGAGATAGGTTATACTGCTTAGTACTTACAGTAAATTTAAACACGCGGTAAGCTGTATTCAGTAGTTACTACCGCGAACATCCAACGACCTACAACATTAATAAATAAAATTAAAATAAATATTAGTAAACTTGTGCCTCTCTGCAATGTATATCGAACTTGCCTATTTCGAAAGAGATGCATACTTTTTTAACACGCTTTTATTAGCTTCACTTGTAACTATGTATGTAATAAAATCTTGGAATCTTAATTTGACCCACTATTGTAAGAAACTAAACTAAAGTTACAATAAAATAAACTAATACTAAAATTTAATATATACAGTAAAAATAAAAATAAAATCCTAAAACTATCTATAAATAAAAAATGCCCTCCAGATCGCTGCCAATGGGTAGCGTGCCCAAAAGGCTGGCCGCATTGCCACGTTGTATGGCAATGCTTATACGCTCAGCGAAGTATTGGCCAGCCCTCTGGTCACCCGTGGTATCGATGAGGCGTGTCGCTAATTCTTTAAAGATGCGACGCGCGCTCGGCCCCCACGGCCCCAAAGTTTCGACCCCAAACGCCTCAAATAAGTAGCTGCTGCCGAGGGCTGCATACTTACGGCGTTTGAGATCTTCTGCTGCGGAAGCGGCATGGCCAGCAATACTGCTGGTACCAGGAAGATGGGACGGTGCGAGGGTATCTACACATGTAGCATCCCAAACGAGTGGTCTTCCCATCTTCCAAGGCACCAGCGTCATACCATCGGGCCTCTTGCCGTCGTCCCTCGCCAGGCCAACAGGTTCCAGGATGGCTGGGACTTTGACGCTGACAAGGGCCCTTCGGATGACATCGTTTATACTGGCATGCCGGGGTATGCGCCCAGTGCTTCTGCAGCAGGAAAGCCCATGGTGCCCCAAGGTATCTACCATGGTACCACATTGGCAGCGATGTGGAGCGTTGGTGGCTGCCCCTATGCGCAAACTTGCCGCCAGCCTAAAAGTGGAGTTATCCATTAGGGTACCTAAAGATAGCGACGGTAGAGCCTGTAGCCACAGACCCGACTCCCACTCCGTAGTGGCTAGAAGACGAGCTCGATCTGCCTGACAAGTTGACGTATTCAAGAGATTGTTCCGTACTAGTCGGCAGAGCGGCTCGTCCCATTGCCTTTGTGAGCAAGGATTAGCGGGCGGGTCGGTGCTGCTACAGGTTAGGAGCCAAACATTCTTGGCCTCGGTGCAATGTGCAGCTTCCAAAGCTCCCAGAGAAGGGGTTAAAATATCACTAATGAGGTTGCGGGCACTATGCACCGAGGACAAGAAGGCAGGTAACGACACACTTGAAATTTTGCGGATACCCAGGCCACCGTGTCGAATAGGTAGAGTAGCCTGGGTCCAGGATCTCTCATCAAAAGGTACGTTAATTAGGGACGACAACGTTTCTTGAATTAAAGTATCTAATTTGTCTAACAAATTGGGGTGCTTCCAAAGATGACTGCCGCGGAGGACGTAAGTAAATTTAGGTACGAATAGACAGTGCCGAATAATAGTGTAGGCCGTGTGGGTATTTATTTTTAGTAATCGGTCCGAAACAGATCTAAAATTTGACCCACTTGCCGGTCTCTGATTATGATGAAATTTTGCACATGCTCTGAGTTCTGATGACAATACGTGACTAGCTAAGAAACGTCATTACAAATCCAATATGGCGGCCTCCCCAAGATGGCGGACAGGCAATTTGGAATGCATCCCCATGATATGGGTATCATATGAAAGGGTTTGCTGTCAGGAATACGACAAAAATAGTCTCGTGACTTAAATCCAACATGGCGGATATCCAAGATGGCGGACAGGCAATTTGAAATGCACCCCCATGATATGGGTATCAAATGAAAGGGTTTGCTGTCAGGAATACGAAAAAAATAGTCTCGTGACTTAAATCCAATATGACGGACAACCAAGATGGCGGACAGGCTATTTGAAATGCACCCCCATGATATGGGTATCAAATGAAAGGGTTTGCTGAATGGGATACGAAATAAGTTTAAATAATAATTGACCGAGCGAGCGAAGCGAGCGAAGCGTCTCTGCTTCAGCTTGGACAAAAATGCTTTTGGGTGTCTGTCCATTTGTTCTCCTCTACAGGTCGCATTTATCAACCACTTGTTGTGAGATTTTGTAAGCAAGTTCGTTAATGACAAAAAAAATTTTTTGTCGATACAATTTTTGGAAATTTTCAAAATGGCAGGAGTTGGTACAAAGGTCTTAAGCGCCTTTGGAATCTATGGCGCTTAGGACCATTGAGCGTTCGTTGTCCGAATGAAACAATAAAGGCAGTATTTTTTAATTTGTACATATTAAACTGAGCAAACGTAGCGTCTCCATTTCAGTTTTTGCAAAAATGCTTTCGTGTGTCCGGCTTTCTGTCCGCTTGTTGTCCTCTAGAGGTCGCATTTATCAACCAATTCTTGTGAAGTTTTGTAACCCAGTTCATACATTATATTTTTTTTTGTCGATACGGTTTTTGGAAATAATGGCGGGAATTGGCATAAAGGGCCTAAGCGACGTCTGAGTCTATGGCGCTTAGGAACATTCAGAGTTCGTTGTGATAACGGAGCAATAAAGGAAGTATTTTCTTAGTTTTACACATGTAGTGATTATAATTCTATCCTGATGATGGTACTCGTGGGGAATTGAGAGAACTCCTCAAATTCTTACGGCACAAGCGTTATGATTAAAGGGTTTTCCTAAGAAACTTGAACATTCACTAATACCATAATAACCAAGGATGGCAAAGCGGAACTAATCGATAAGCCTAGCTCTAAATATCATCAGATATGTGACATTCATCTTTTTGATTTGATTTCTATTCTGATGATGGAATTCTTGAGGAATTGAGAGTATTCCTTAAATTTTAACGGCACATGCACTATGGTTTGAGGGATTCCTTAAGTAACTTAATTTTTTCTTTACGGAAACCATCATTTAGGTGGAGTAAACCTAATGATGAAAACCAGGGTTGACAAAGTAGAACTGCTCGATAATTTCCAGACCTATCAATCGATTTGAAGCATTCTTATTTTGTTTCCTTCAATCTCCAAGGTAGTTTCTTTTCATTTTAATTCAAATCTAATGATGGAATCCATGAGACGTTAAGAAAGACCCTTATGGTGATTTCGAAATTTTATACTCAAACTAACTCAAACTTTAACTTTGACCAGGAAGTAGTTTTTTTTTTCTTTAAAGATTATATTTAATTTAAGTAAGATGAATTGATAAGCCATGTAATCTGTTTCCTATACTAATAACTACAATTATCATAAAATAAATAAATTCTTTGAGCCACCAAAACCAAACGGTGGTGTCACGGCCAGAGTCAGGAGCATGGCTGCAGGCGTTGCCATCGCCTCAATTGGGCACGCTATTGGACGGCGACTCGTTGCGAGTGTCCGTTGCGCTCCGCCTGGGCTGCGATGTATGCCAACCTCACATATGCATTTGCGGTTCCATGGTGGGTGCTGAGGGCCATCACGCATTAAGTTGCCGTCGGTGCGTTGGTAGGCATCCGCGTCACCATGCCCTCAACGATCTGGTCCATAGGGCACTCAGATCGGCAGGGGTTCCGTCCGTGCTTGAGCCTCCAGGACTTAGCCGTTCTGACGGGAGACGGCCGGATGGATTAACCTTGGTGCCTTGGGAGAGGGGAAGATGTTTGGTGTGGGACGCGACGTGTGTCTGCACATTCGCTGCGTCTCATGTAGTTCGGACAACGCAAGTGGCCGGAGCGGCGGCCGAATATCAGGCGGCCATGAAGCGGCGGAAATATGCTCCTCTTGGCTCGGGGTACATCTTCGTTCCGTTCGCGGTGGAGACGGCGGGTTGCTGGGGTGCGGACGCGAGGCAGTTTGTGCGCGACATAGGCCGTCGCCTTAGGCAAAAGGGAGACGACCCCCGCTCCGAGTCGTTTTTGGTGCAAAGGCTGTCCATAGCTATTCAACGTGGTAATGCCGCGAGCGTTATGGGCACTTTTGCACCGGAAGCGATGGGGAGCGGTGGTATGACTAATGGTTGATTGACATGTTTCTGAACTAAATTTGTAATTTTTATATGCAAATCTATTTACATTAAATCATTTATTATTTAGTGTTTTAATATTAAATAAAATATAATTCTTTGATAGTGCCTGCCTACCAAATCGTTTTGAAGATTCTTAAAGAGTAACTTACATGTTTGTCTGGTAATTATATATACCTACCTAATCGCTAAATATGACATGTGACATGCTTTTATGGCTCTTGATTGACCGAGCGTAAGCGAAGGTCTACGTTTCAGCTTAGTCAAAAATGATTTCATATGTCCGGCTGTTCTCCTCTACAGGTCGTTTTTATCTACCAATTCTCGCAAAAATTGAGTGAGCAGGTTTTATAGCTTTGTAGAATCTTTTTGTCATTTAGTTTTATGGAAAATATTAGAATTGATGGAAAATGGCACAAAGAGATTAAGCGCCGCACAGGCCTAAGGCGCTTAAGAGTAGATGGTCGCGAGGTCTACAGCTCACAGAACCACTAGTAAGACTAAACAGTATAAAATAAAATTAATAGTTTAAAAAAACTAAAATACACGCTTTTAGCACGCACTAAAAATTACAAAATAATTCGGACATTTAGTTTGATGACTCAAGAGTTTTCCCTTTGCCAAATCTTCATTAGATCGCAGGTAAACATAAACAATTTCAGTTCGTGACGAACGATAAATAATTATCTATGCCAAATGGTTATAAGTAGGTAATCATCTTTATTAAATATTTACTATGATTTATTTTGAAAGAAAGCGTGGAGCGTTTTGTCCAAAAAGAGAAAAGATTACATAAACGCTCCACGCTTTCTTTCAAAATAAATCATAGTAAATATTTAATAAAGATGATTACCTACTTATAACCATTTGGCATAGATAATTATTTATCGTTCGTCACGAACTGAAATTGTTTATGTTTACCTGCGATCTAATGAAGATTTGGCAAAGGGAAAACTCTTGAGTCATCAAACTAAATGTCCGAATTATTTTGTAATTTTTAGTGCGTGCTAAAAGCGTGTATTTTAGTTTTTTTAAACTATTAATTTTATTCCTATTGCATTAAAAAATAAGGTATTATCTTTCAAAAAGTCGATAAACACCAATTCGCAGCCTACCAGAGCTTATCGACAACTTTGTTATAGACAAATTAAAAAGTCTGAGTTAAGTAATTTGTGCTGTAAATTATAGAAAAAAACTCTTCAAAATTTGAAAACTTGCAAGCAGTCTGCAGGCCGTCCGCGGTGTCTGCTAGATTTGTGGCTAGATAGCTCTCCTCGTGACACGGCGCGTTCATAAACTACATAAACGTATTCAAGAGTAGCTCGATATGGTAGCGAGAATCTGAGACAAAAGACAGCACAATAACCTTTGCGAAATTGAGATGTCACAAAATTCCCAACCTTTTCACTTTTATCTTTATTGTAACTTGTCCATATAAATTCCATTGTGCATCTCGAATCCATCCGCATCTTTTTTTATTATTCTTGGATTGGTTGCAAAAAGACGAGGGAAATACGGTATTTAAGCTGAGTGTATTCATAGGCCTGAGAGGTTGGAAGCCTATTTTGTTACTGACAGTTAGTGAACATAAACGCAGTGGTTTAGTGGGCCGTTGGTAGAGTTGTACTTGTTCTCGCGCGAGAATATTCCCCATACAAAACGGAGAACGATCTTGAGAAAGTACAACTCTAGCCGTGGGTGGCTGCGTGCTAGCGCTTTGTAGACTTTGTAGTGCTCTTGCTTAGCACAACTTACACTGTCGCCTGTCACTTCATACATTAAGTCGCGGCCGATGTATGGACTCGCGCGCGAGAACGTAACATATGTATGCTTAGCACAACTTACACTGTCGCCTGTCACTTCATACATTAAGTCGCGGCCGATGTATGGACTCGCGCGCGAGAACGTAACATATGCTAGCCCGCCTGGTTTGCATTTGTTGGCAGGACTAGGTTTTCCTTGTACAGTCAGTGTCAATAGTACACGATAGAATAAATTGTCAGCCACCCTTTATTTTTGTTGCTAATGGCGTCCATAGGCTACGGTGACCGCTTACCATCAGGCGGGCCGTATGCTTGTTTGTCACCGTCGTAGTATATAAAAAAAAAAAACACGACTCTGCAGTTCGCTTTTAAAAGGATTTTTCTATAAAGCCATAACTTTTATAAATCTGTTTGAGAATGATTGCGGGCTAGCATGCGGGCTAGCATATGTTACGTTCTCGCGCGCGAGTCCATACATCGGCCGCGACTTAATGTATGAAGTGACAGGCGACAGTGTAAGTTGTGCTAAGCATAGATACTTCTGCCACATAGCATTATCCACTACTACTAATGTTTACTGTACACTCGTCTCTAAGTGCTCAAGATGTCTTCACAAGTTGACAAATGACATTTATTCTCTCGAGAGCACAAATGTGAAATATTATCATAGACAGTCTTTTTATATTGCACAATATTTACAAATAAATCGCTGTTTTTTAGACGAGTGTTATTAAATAAATAAATAAATAATAATTCAATATTATGGGCCAATCTTACAGACATCGACCAAGTCCCACGGTAAGCTCAATAAGGCTTGTGTTGTGGGTACTAGGCGACGATATATGTATAACAAAAACATCCATAACTCAGGAACACATATTTTCTTCTGATAAACACACATATAAATGCCTTGACCAGGATTCGAACCCAAGACCTCCTGCTTCGTAGGCAGGGTAACTACTAACTATAGGCTAGGAGGCCGTTAAAACATGTTCACCTGTGTTATACATATTATTATAATAAGTATAACAGCATCAAGTAATAAAACTATTGAATGTGAGTAAAACGCATTACATTAATTACTAACATAACAACACGCAGACCTACACCAACAGATGTTTGAGCATAACGATCTGTCTGTCTGTATATGTGATAACTTCGAACTTTCCCACGTCCGACACGATGATTTAGTAATGCCATACGGTCTGTGTTAGTATAGTTACGATAATGATATAGGCATAGAGTTAGATGTAGGAAAGATACGGTCCAGAAACAAAAATAACAGCCCTTATGCAGACGTGCTTGACAATAAAGTTTGTATTCGCATTTTTTGCCCTAAGCCTAACCAATGTCCAAATCGATAGTCTAGACCTACATTAAGTATTTGTTTACCTATATTTTATTGTTTTGAAAAACAGGTAGCTATTCCACTATTGCTAGATCGTAATTTGTTTTCAAAAGTGACGGACGTCAGAGTAATTAGTGGGAAATAGGTTAGACGATAAAAATAATTAGTCCGTCTGTTAGATTATTAAAAAATATTCGACACGTATTTTTTCTTCTGCTCGTCAAGTGAAAAATGGAGTGCAATAAAGTTTCGCATGACGTTACTATTAGGTACAATGCTTACCTAAGAGACGTCACCAGCCCCCAAACCCAGGAACTTTGACGCTCTTCATCTTCGTCAATTCTAGTTATCTGTAAAAAATGCATTGTGATATATTCTCACAATACGGTGCAAAAAAATTATAGGTACCTATTTCTATATCAAGGAAATAAATATTATGCAACCTGAATATTAACTTTAAGCGAAATAAAGGTGAAGCGGCGGTAAGCGCTTGCGCAGCCCATTGAGCAGCGCGGCGCATCCATCAATGAACGCGGGTGCGGGGAGGGGGCTTCCGGCGCCCGGCGCGAGCCACAGGCGGACGCGGGCCAAAACTTTATGTTTTTCTAATAAGATTGCAAAGTTAAGTCCAAAACAACTGAACTGACTTAAAATACCTTTCAGTATTTTTTCTCTTATGTATATAATTTTTATTGCACAAAAACTTATCGTTGAAAATACGAATTTAATGCCACAGGGTATTATCTATCAGTTAACAACTTAACAAGGGCAAGAAAGATGTTGCTTCTTATAGTTCTTACAAACTAATAAAGAAATAATAATCTAAAACAAAGTATTTCTCAATAGTTCTCGATCTGTCAAAGTCATTTGGACCCACTGCTATTGAAAACAAACGCAATACTCATTGACAGAACTTGAGTTAACTGAGAGGCAGAAAACTTTATAATCAATTAATCACTTAATTGTTCTCAAAAATTTAATGTAATTGGACCATTATATACACACTTGGTATTTATTTTAGAATTGAACACTTTATAAATTTAAAGAGATGTCATATGTCATATACTGCAGAAAAAATGACCAAGGCCCAATGAGCAGGGCTGGGATCGAACCAGCGACCTCCTGCTTTTGCGGAAGACGCCCTACACATCATTACATTTATTAAATGACTTGATTCGTGCTTTAAAATTGAACACACTTTTTTTTTCAAATCGCTTTGACTTATCGCTTGCGCAAGTCGGCGCCCTATTGTGCGTTTGCGCCGCGCGCCGTGCCCCTCGCAGCTCTTATGTCATGCGCGTAAAGCACTCTATAGCCCGCATGCTGCGTCGCGCCCGGGCATGCGCTTTCAAGTTCAATAGCGCGTCTTGTTCACACCTTCTGTCGATGATAGGGCGTGAAAGGGATGGCGAATGATTCGATTTTTGAATTCAAGTCTTGGTAGCCGTTGCTAATATAATGAAGAGATCAAAAGAATAAGGTCTGGGTTGGACAGCGTTATGATGTGTTATACGTCTTTACTCTTCTGGGGTGTTTAGATGGAGGCGAGGAGGACGGTACGCAGAGCTTTTTGTGACTATTTCAAGACTGTATTTGTTTGTATACGGCATGTGGTTAGTTTAGTCTTCGGGCGGCTAATGTTAGGATTGTTAAGTACACACGAATACATAAATCTATGGTCAGAAACATGTATTTGATAGTAAATTGGTAACATTTTATTTTGGAGTGCATCTAGAGTTAGCACCACGTTAGCACTTAGCAGCTAAGGCAGCCTGAAGAATTTTTCTAATCTTGTTAAGACGGAAGAAATGTAGTTAAATGATAAAGATTATTTCAGACAATTTATCCTTAAACAATATTAAAGAAACACGATAAAAAAGAGTTTCTTAAAATATTGATAACATACATTATTTATTTTTCGTATAATTTTTCTGGTGGCCTTGTAGGCCGTCCAAAACGACAGTGTATGCAGAAAAAAGCTAAACCAAACTTACATCATGTGTGAAATTGATTAAGTTATACGTAGGTACACGAATGTTATATTCTTTTACTTCTTTCGCATTTTCGGAAAATAATGGTTGTCACCTTGACCATGGCCCCTGGTCAGCCGGACGGCTTAAAGTGTTTATTACTTACTCAGGATATTTGTTCAAAAGCTAAAACTTAACAGGAATTGTATCTGACAACCCTAAAGACCCTAAAGTCAACCATTAGCGTGGTAATCCGTCGCTCAGTCACCTCATACGTTTCGAGAGCTCCAGCTGATGAGCTTTAGCTGAGCCTGAGTAATGTTTCCGAGTTATTGATAGCTTTCAACCATGCACAGAGATTAGTGAGGGAATAACATCATGTACATCAGTATCATCTCTCATACAGTATCTCTCTAAGTCCGGCATTAAATTTGTTTTGTTTTTACAGTTGGTAACATTATGTACCTATAAAAATCATGTGAATAACATGTGCCTACACATTATAAATGTTTTTGTTTTACAGTAGGTAGCTGAGCGATGGTAATTGATGGTATAATAAATTAGAGCGTTCGAAATCAGGAGCTATATTCCGATTGTTAAATCTTGGCTTGTTATGGTTATGACACGACCGCTCACGGTGCACGCTAATGCCTAATCGGGCTTCTGGCCATATCTTCTGTTTCATAACCTGACCTAGCCGGTTCTGGTCGACTACCACTTACATATTCTCTCTGTCGCACTTACATTCTCGAGTGAAAGAGGTACAGAATGTACATTTCGTATTTCCGATGTTTGCGGACGAGGACACTCTTGTTGACGAGTAACGCGATATCTTGCCAGAATCGAAAACCTGTAATTTTTGCAGTCTGCGATATTGATTTACACGGTGCAGGGCGGCGCGGCAAACGGGTCTGTAATGTGCACTTTGTATGCATGTGTGTCGGGCTGTCCGCTAAATGCCAATAGTCGCTGACACTGAGGAACAAAAGGCAAAGTCGATGAAAGGCCCGATGTAGTACATTTTAAACTCAGTCTAGTTATAGTGATGCTATCTATACCTAGAAAGCTAGTTGAGGACCTACCTAGTTTTTAGGTAGATACCTACTGAAAAAGTTATTGGTATAAGCCAAAAGAAATATCAGTGTTCAAATACGCGCGAAATACGACTTTTGCACAATATATTATGCTCCATTTGCACTTTCCATGCATTTATCCAAATAAATGGACTACCTTAATTACACTTTAGGTACTATAATCATATACATGTGGTTATGTTGAACTTGTTAATGCATATATAAATTGATATTATCTTTCAATTTTTGTATTAAAACGCGTAAAAATGTTTTTGTAACTATAAAAATTCATGCCGAAAAGTTGAGCTGAATCGGACCAATTTACATACCAGCCTCTTAAGTATTATTAGCCAGTCTCATGGATTATTATACAAAAAACCCGTAACTCATAAAATACAAACAAAGGGGACTTGAAATTTAACTTTAAAATTGGAATACATTTAACGCCAAAACCGATACAGCCGCCGATTTCTAAGGATCGGAAAATAAAGTGGTTTCTCTTCCTATAGGGACTCCAACGACAGATCTCAATCGAGATGAATAGCCTATTTGATGCAACGAGAGCAATTGCCTATTCAACTCGCATAAACTAAATATTCGTTGCATTTGTATCTCTATTTCCTGCGACGGACATTGAAAGTAGTTAACCGGTTCGTATCAGTAATCAATCTCATTTCCTCTTGCCAAATCGACCGCGAATATGATAGTGGCAAGAAGTGTGTGCGGTACCGGGCGCCACAGCTACCAATCGGAGCGGTGGCCATTCGCAATACCTACAGCCACAGATATAGGATAAAAGAACTGGATCGGCCGAAACAATTACACCCTAAAAGAGCAACATTTTTTTTTTTTTTTTTTTTAATAACAAATGGGTTTACTCTTGGCCACAGACTAGCCGAAAGCAAAGTCGTGGCCTACGATGGAGCGAGCTCGCCCAGAAGGTGCCTGTTCACCCTTGATTTGAAGGCTGTCGGGTTATATGTGCACGGAAATATAGACGCCGGCAGAGAATTCCACTCCTTGGCAGAGCGCATAAGAAAAGAAGAAGCAAACGACTCTTTTTCATTGTCTTGTTTGGAACGTGATTTTCCGTAAGTGCCAACAGCCGTATACTTTTAACAGTGTATGAATTTGACACTTAATGCTTACATCGGTACCTAAGCTCGTTTTCGTGCGAAACATTTATGGTTTTGTATCATCATCAATGCAAGTTCGCTAATGTCATTCTGACCGACATTTTCTGAGGGTTTTGTTTCGCTTTGTGTGTCTATTATTCTTTTAATAAGTCATTGCCTAAAGCGTATGCTTAACCTCCGTTCTTGTTCTTAGTTCTTATATCATACACGACTACATGAGAGTCAAGTACAGAGCGCCTCTCTCTCCTTGGTGGCCTGTGCAAGCAAGTCTTTCGTCGCAACTTTTAGAATTTGCCGTTGTAAACATGGATGAAGGTACTTCTATGAATTTTGGGATATGTAGACGCAGAAGGCGGGTCTGGGAATGGATACAGGAAGAAACATCTATTTTGGCTATTTTTGAATAAACACTGGTCAGTATCGAACTGTTCCAGTACAGGCATGGATTTATTGACATGTAATTGAGTTCATAATAAGCAGACATCGTAATTTTTTTAGCTATTTCGGTGCTGCAGCATAGTAGAAATAAAGGAATTTCTACGAACATTTTCTAGGAAGATGATATTCAAGGAATATTACTGTTATGAGTATTAACTGTAAACTGTAATCAGCTATTCCAGCTAGAATAGCGCATACGTATGCTTTTGACGCGTCAGTGTTGCACTGGAATTGCAAAAAAAAATAAGATGACTGATAATAAGTCACGGGAGATAACTGTTGATTAGTTGTGTTGATAACTATCGATTAGGTACCTATAGGCCAAATTGGACTAGAGACAATATAGTACGGTAAGACACAGATGTTTAAATCTCTTTGTGGACGATGCCACCGTACTTAGCCGCCGCCGTGACTCCGATTCACCGGTAATCACGTTTGAACTCATTCTCTTGATTAAAACATTTGAATGCGACCGCGACCTTATTGTTTCTAACCGACTTCATCATAATTTCCTGCCACCAAACAATTCAGAAAAAGCTATTCTACAAAAAGAATTGAGACGTCAATAATTCGATCGATTCAGGTGACATACTTACTTGAACATATTTCGCTGGATAAACGGTTTCTGGTTGATTTTGAAATGCTACTTACTTTGATACATAGGAACACACGTCGGTTCATTAAGATCCATAACATCAACTTTACATATCATTTGGTAGGAATTAGGCCCTCAGATCTACTTAGAATTTACTCTCTCGAACATATAGGTACCATCAGCACTTATTATAGGAGAAAAAGTAGCGATAGAAATTGCAGAAACGACGGTGACGTTAAAAATATTTTAGTGTCATATTTAATGCAGAGACTAGTCAAAATTTCGCCGCCAAATCGCGGGCCGCGGTTTGGGAGTCGTCGGGAGCTTCCAGTTATGGAGACTTGCCTCCACCGGCCCCAGGGCTGTGCAGAGTCTTTATTTCAAAGAAAGAGCATTCTCATATTTTGTCTTATTTATTGTTGAATGTACCTAACGGCCTTAAGGTCCACAAAGAAAAAGAGGTAGGTATTTTTGAAATAGAGAGATGCTTTACATACCTGCGGAGCTTTTACTGGACTTTAATGCATTTTATGCCACACCTGGCCATAAAGTGCCTTTTTCCGCACGCTACGCGTACGGAAAAAGCCGATTTCTGCCCAAGTGTAGGCATAAAATGATGTACCTAACACGTGAGGTAATAAATAAAGCCCTTGATCGCATATTTACGTCCCTCGCTTGCAGCTCGGAGCTGCGATCTCGGCCTTTCTTTGTTTTACCGCACTAGTTAGGTAATGTACTATTTCTATCGTAAAGTCAAATAATAAAATGCCAATTTCGCGGTTTTGCTAATGAATATCTAAGTATGCTTAACACTATGCTACTGCCTTCAGCTGGCGTTTTCAGGCCTTGGCTTCAAATTATTTAAATTTTCGCCACATTGGCAAAAGCTTTATGATTGGCACAAACATATTCGTATTGAATTTGCTGTCATAATAAAAGTGCGTAGTGGTGGCCCTGCAGGGAGCAACGCACTCGTGTGCCGGGCTGCGCCGGCGCTCCCAGGGATCTGCGCCACATCCATCTTAAATCTTAATGTAGTTAATCAGGAGATTACCGCCAACGTGGACGTGACACGATTAGCCCGCGGTTTGTCACAAGCATATGACATGTCGATCTGGCCCTCTAGTATATCTTCTTGAGAGGCGCGAGTCTATATCTACACCAAGTTGCGCTTTATTTGTGAAGAGTCGCGTCTTTTAATATAATAAGTTATGCTAAGGCGGGATGATAACTCCATTTCACTCTCTCAAAGCGCTAATACTTACACCGATTCTCATTTTCATTTATTGTGAAATGGTAAAAGAAATGCCCTCAATCTACAATATACAAGCAAAAGTTGGAGTCATACTAATTTCAGGAGAGACACACCTACTTATTGCTTTCCTGCGTGTGAATAGCCAGGTTACGATAATTTTACATCCTGTCGTTCCTGCGTGATTGAGTGAAAAATAATGAGTTACAAACGTTTCCTGGAAAGTTGGATGAAATTATACATAAATATGACTGTTTTTCTCCTCTTCATAATCTTGCAAGCAAAAAGGTATAAGAGTGTACCATATCAGACTGTCAGTCGAACTATTTCAAGACAACGGCACAGTAATTGTTCCTACGGCAACCTGCCCTCAAACCAGCCCAAGTTATGCAAATAGTGTCGACCAGCGGGTCAAGTTGAGCGACGAGTGCGAAGGCCTCGGCCTGTCTTACGTAACTTATCGTTTATCGTTTATCAGGCACGGCTATTTGTCTGCGAGATATGGTCCGCTCTAAATGGAAATGTGATGTGATTTCCGTCGACTTCCGATGAGAGATGGGACCGGACGGCGGAAATATGAGGTTTTAGAACAAGTGTGGACTTCCTCTTTCAGAGCAGTTAGCATTAAATAATTGCCTTTTAATTCGTCACTCTTACTTTGAACGCAAAAAATTAAGAGGATAAGAAAGTTGATAATTAATAACATGCGTTAATCCTGGAGTAATTTTTTAAACATAATTTCACCTACACACATGCAAACACACTCACCCACAGTCCACAATTTAGACATAAGTATTTATAAACAGCACTATGCTCTCTCTGTACAGATATAGATATTAAGCTAGAGTATTTTAGATACTGTAATGACGGGAACCGGGTCCTGTAACACAGGGTTTTCTAGCACAGGGCACAGCGTCGTGATTTACTATGTAATGTTTATTTGTTCAATAAACTTTTTTTTTTCAATTTACTTACACGGTGTCTAGTAAGGTTTCAATTGGAATCGGTCATGTAGTTATGAGTTCCAAACACGACATTCAGCAGAGTTTGTAAAACACTTTTTTTGCTAGGTATTTTACAACTTATAAATGTGAAAGCCTACATTGTTGAACATTGTTGTTTGGATAAAACAAAAGAATTAACTTTTTATAGCAGGCTTAACCTGTCTCTGAATATTTTAAGTATACGTTTCGCTTGTTACAATCTTTCCACGGGAAACCCCAATACGAATTTAATATTCGTATATTTCCCTGCGGCTCTTCTTGAGGAAAACTGCCCGTAAGGGCATTGCGTTGCGTGCCATCTGCCACGACACTTATACGATTCAACAATATCCACCTGTATTGCCATTAAAATAGGGTTGCAATTGTAGGGGCACAAAATGCAAAATATTGTCCTAAATTGGGTTGGATGGATCGATTGTTAACTTTCCCGCAGTTTCGGTACTTGCCGTCTGGCATAAAGAAGGTAACAAAAGCAATTTCTAATTCAAATTGCTGTTTATCTTTGCGCAAAAGATTATCTCTCAATTCTTATATTGATTTCTACTATCGTTTCCAACTATCATTTGTTTTGACGTCATCTTGATGTTAAACCTTTATTTTATTACATAGGCATTTTATTCAAAGATGAATAAAATGCCTATGTAACATGAAATTCCATGAAAAAAATCTTAAGAATAATAAGGAGCCGTACATATTTGGCTGAACTGGCTTGAAAGCACTTTACTCGTCAAATTATTTTGCTTAACAACATATGAACAACGGGTCAACATCATGATCACGTACTCGATTGTCCATCAGCACAATCACCGTGTGTCGCTACTCCCGCGCACGACGCTTGTACGTAAACGTCGTGCGCGGCAGCACGGCACGGCGCAGGCGCCGCACAACCCGCGTGCGCACGATTTGGAACCGAGCCCTTAACCCGTAAAGGACAAATAATTGAAGATAAGTGGCGAAGCTCTCAAAGAGGAAGTAATTGGCAAGATGGCAACAGAAACGTTTATATTTCAATAAACGCAAACACTTCCTACGACAAGTTTTTGATCATATCATCATGGTTTTTTCCTCGGTATTATGTAGAGACTGACAGAACCCTGAAATATTGGGACAAATTCTTCAAATGTTTTGGAGCCTCCAAAGGATTTTTTGAAATTTAACCTGTAGTAGATAAGAGATTTTTTTATTCTTATCATTTGGATAAAAGTCAGAGTTCAATTTTGTAGTAGGTACTTACTGTAATATAGAAATAAACTTGTCATTCTTATATAAAATTACAGAAGGTAATAAATTATGCCTAACAGTTAATACATTATTATAGGAAAATTGCAATATATTATAAAAAGTGTTTGCTAGTAGCCACAATTTCAGGTTACATTTGAAAGATTGGTGAGAGAAATGTAGCAGCAGAGGGAAAAGAGGGCTTTTTTCCTCGAGAGTCGTTTGAAAAAAGGTCTTTCACTATTTATTACTTCCAACGAGGTCGCTGGTGGAGTTTAGTAGCTAAATAAATGAAAAGTAGGTGAACGATTCTTGAATGATATCTTCGCCAATGGTAGAAAGAGAAAGAGCGATGAAAGTTTACTTTGAATAGCAATCCGCATCAAACCGCACTTCCATTGAGAACAGAAATAAACAATACAAAAGCGCCGCAGCCGTGATCTTCATTACGCGCTGAAAAGGCAGCCATTGTCTCGGGTTTAGCATAATGCGCGTGCGCATATAAGGCGGGGTTCAAGGCCCGGGAACTTGTGAGCGACTGTATGTCTAAAGTTCCATTTTAACATGGCCTTTAGATCCTTTACAACTGCGTCTTCGAAGACCGTACTTACACTGGTTACAGGCGTAGACTGCTGAATGTGGCTTTTATGAAACCCTAGATTAGCTGATCACGCTCAGCAAGGAATTCCCAGGCGATAAGCCTGTTTTGGAGCCGCAAAGGTCTGATAATTGAGCGGGCTCTATGCGGGAACATGGTCCTCGTTTTGCATACGTATTTATGGGGGTTAGTTAAGTAAAAGGCGGTGTTAGGAATGCTCCTTAAGACAGGCGTTTTTTTATTCAATAAGAGCGTATGGCGTCTTTTTACAACGACGACGCAGAATTATATACTTAGTAAGTACCAACGCTATTTTTCCGATTCTATAGGGGCTAGATAGAAATATATCTGACGCAAGCTTTGCACACATTGTAGTTTTAAATTTTCCGAATTAAACTCAAATATTGCAATATATATTAACTAGGATCAATGCAAATTGATTATAATATTTTAAAAGGAGCCATCATACATGCCCACCTACAAACAAATTTGAAAAGTTAAACCAGTTTATTACTAGCGCAATTCCTTCCGTCGCAATGCGGTGACTGCAACCCATCCTCTTTTAGCTCTCACGTAAAGTGATTAACTATGAATGGGATTCGGTGAATCAATACACCGCATCGCATTCGTGCGCTACTGAAATAGACGCTGTGATGGATGGCCCTGCTAAGTCTATACGTTTAATCTCGAAAGGCTTAAACTCCCTTGACGGACTTAGTGTTTATGCCTTTTAAGACTTTACGCTATGAGGAGACATTTCAGCGCGTCGGCGTCTTCGCAGAAATCGAAATGTCTGTGTAATAACCACCTGCCATTGTCGACTTACATACAAAATTATCGGTTCCTTTGTCAGTTAATTATGGCCGAAGGTCTCCTCAAGTCGTCATATCTGTTCCATTAGCGCGGATTTGAACAATGCCTCTCCTGTCCGAATGCTAATGCGTTTCGGCCGAAATTTACAAAAATGATCGACCATTCAAGTTGACGTATATGGAACAACGGCTGCCATTAACAAGTCATTAAAGCAGGTTATGTCATGTCGCAAAAACCGATCAGTGGCTGAGGCATTATCTGAGTATATAAATCAAACATAGTATAGAGAGTATACAAGACCTTGTCACATTGGGATAAGATTTATATTCGCTTGAGTTTATGGATTTTCTCTACACGTATAACATCGGTCGTATGACAACAACGGAGACTGGTACAATAGTCTGTTACGTGTTTGGTTGTTTATTTTATGACGTGCACAGACGTTCGGCTCATTACAAACAACCTCAGGCGATTTACATAGTTTTTGAAAACAATGTATTATGATTGAACTTGAACATACAGCTCAAACCACTGAAGATAATAGAAGACGCAGCTCAGAATCACCGATTTGTTAGAACTATATTTATGGTTTTTATTTTAGAATAATTACCTACTATGTGCGGCAGAATTTTCTAAGTAAAATATATTTTGTTCTAGAAAAGGGAGGCATGGCTTACTACCGTTGTGGACCCACGGCCATCGGCAGCCGCGCGTCCTGGGGCCCCTCGTCCCCTTCTGTGGACCCCAAGGCCTTCGACCGCCCGCTCAGCGGCACTTTCGACCGCATCTTCAACGCCTTCGAGCGCTCCAATGCGTTCGAGTACGTCAACACCCAGGGCGGCAAGGAGACGCGCAGCGTGGAGCATGGAGAGGTTAGTAACACACCTGGTTATTGGACCTGGGACTCTTACCCTTCTGTGGACCTTCGACCGCATCACTCAGTTTCTAAAGGATCCGAGGGCTCCGCGCTATCACGTGATTCTTTCTCTAGAATTTCTCTAGAATTGCCAGATCGGCCCGTCCCGCTCCGTCCCGTCCCGCCCCATCCTAGTGTGAGTCATCCTTACCCCTCTGGGCGCTCCAACGTCTTTTAGTGTGTCAACACTAAAGGCAGGAAAGAGACGCGCAGAATTAACCAAAAAGTTTGTCAAAAAGCTAAATGTTTGCAATCGTGGTCAGTTTTTTTTTCATATAATCGCTGCACATTCTATTTAAGAACAAGGCTTTCCAGCCCAGCGTAGACTTAGTCCTTGAAACACACGATTGATGCATTTTATGGATCTGAAACGGAATTAAGACGTGCAAATTCGAGTTCCCTCCGAGTTTGTGGTTGTGTTCTATTAAAGTTTACTTTTAATTAGGTGCTACTGAACTCCTGACTTAATTAAAGAACCATTGCCTTGGCACTTGATGTTGTCAGACATAGCCAACATGATGTTGACTAATGAATGGTAACTTGTTAATTAAATGGCTATGAATGCGGCAGTTATTTATTTGTGAAACATAAGTAGTCGTCGCGGAATGGAAATGTTAATCACATTCAACCTTCATGTTGTTGGAATTAAAAAATAAGGAAAAAAAACATTTCTTGGCTGTATAAATTAGCCAATAGAGATTGAGTTTCACTAGTATTTTTATAGATATAACCTTAGATCATAGAAACTATAGGAGTAGGCTTTCAATACGAGCATAGAGGACAATTTCGCCTCTGCCAAAAAACTGAACGCGCGGACATCCATAATGCAGCCGCAGAGTATTTATTATAGAAAATGACGAACTCATTAATTATGCTCTTAGAGATAAACGGTAGATTGTAGGTGCAAAAATAAAAATGTTATGTAGATACATACATACATGGTTTTCCACGCTTCATCAGCTTGTTGACTATAGAATTCGTATCAAAAAGTAACTATGTGAAATTTATGTAAGTAATGTAACTAATATTTGAAACGGGATAATTACCATGTATGTTTGTTTTATTGAGCACCCGCTATTTTACATACTTACTCCTTCATGTTTACTCCGTGAACATGACGCTTGCAACAGTGTCGAAATATCGGGTGCTCAATAAAACAAACATACTCGTACATGGTAATTAGCCCGTTTCAAATATTAGTTATAATGCAAATGACCATGTTAGCTTAAAATCGTATATTTTATGTAATCTGTCGAACTTGGTGGTGTACGGGGCGGTTTTTATTTTATTTTATTGAGGTCCATCAGTTCTCGAGAAAACTGAAGTCTGCATGTATCTATCTGCACTTCAGGAGGAGCCATAACGTTCTACCCACTTTTGGTTCTTTCTTTTCTCTACCGGGAGCTCAATGGTAAAAACCCATGGTAAAAACCCGTGTTGATTCATAAGTTATAATGGCAAATATCCGCGACAAGATATGACGGGCTCTTCCTCGTGTTAAGTATAATAAATAATATCATTATATTGTCTTCTGTTACCGCGATTGTTATTCATTGAAAATTAAACACTTTACAACGGATTAATCGCGTTTATTAACACCATGATCCTACGTCATCAGTCATCATCTTATCTTAACCCTGTGAAAACGAGTGCTGCAAAGGGCTCGAAACGTAGGGTCATGGTGTTAATAAACGCGAATAATCCGTTCTAAAGTGTTTAATTATTAATGAATAATATTATTATCAAACCCAACAGGTGGTGGTGAACAGAAAGAAGAGCAGCAGCTACGAGCGAGCCGACTGTGCGCTCGCAGCGCAGACTCCCAGCGCCGAGGACGAGGACTACTACCGGGAGAAGATCCTGTACTCGCAGGCGCGCCAGCTGTTCCCGCTGCAAGAAGACCTGGCTGACTGGATCAACAAGACCATCGGTCAGTACACCATGTACAGCATGCACCAACAATCTGAACAAAATTGACGAACTCCGTTACCTACGGGAAATTTAAGTTCGCGCGCGGCAGCAAAAAATCTATATTTCATGAATATGTATCGAATTCCAACTATCGTGAGTTCGTGAGACATATTAATGTTTAAATTATGGATACTTAATACTCACGTATTTTAGTCACTATGCGCGGTCATCGAGAGCGTTGCGCGCGGTGTAGCGAAACTCAGTCCTACCTCCCGCGTTGTCGCGAGCGGTACATGACGCTTGATAATGGCATCCTAAGATGTCTTAAACTTGTCGCGCATAGTGATTGACTATAAGACTGATACGTTATGGTTATCCGTAATTTATTACGTTATTGAATATGTATTTTAAGACTTTATTGAAGAAAAGTAGTTTTCTACGTCTTTTGTTAATTAGAGTGAATTAGAGTGGGATACATACTTACAATATCTCTCATAATACATAGAATCATCTCAAACGTGAAACGTTAGCGTTACATATGAAAACTTTCACTGTAAATATACAGTAAACATACTCGTACAAGAACTACAAGATGATTATAATTATAACACTTCTTGTGTTTACTACGTAATGCTAAACTTGCACCAGCAATAATTACTATTCTTACGAATCGTTTCAAGATTCCAGGTTCTCTCTTGCGAATCAACTCGCTTGTTTCTGCATTCTATAGCATTTCTTACTGAATTTGCCATGGTCAGTTGCTTTTATTGCGAAAATATAAAACTACCTCTATGTATATCTTTTCGTAACGTTATCCCATCTTATGCCACGCGTCTTATGCCTGGGGTAAGCTTTGACAACTGATAAGTAAATAAATAAATAAATAATAAAGGACATTCTTACACAAATTGACTAAGTCCCGCAGTAAGCTCAAGAAGGCTTGTGTTACGGGTACTCAGACAACGATAATATAATATTCAAATACATAGAAGACATCCATGACTCAGGAACAAATATCTGTGTTCATAACACAAATTAATGCCCTTACCGGGATTCGAACCCAGGACCATCGGCATAGCAGGGTCACTACCAACTACGCCAACCGGTCGTCAAACTGATACTAATAGACACGAAATTTCAAATTTTCTATGTGGCCGTGAGTATAACGAGCAACAATACTATATAATGTTGGACCAGGCTTGTATCATCGGGCCATATCGGTCGTGTTTTTGCGGCTTGCCCACGCGCACGCTACGCTGCAAACATGTTTTTATCGTGACCACATTGTCCGGCGAACGTGCGTAAAAACTTTGTCAACGGCCATCAATCAAACGCATGTGAAACGTAATTAACGTGTATTGAATTCGAGTACGTGAAGAAAAACAAATTCGATAACATTTATTTTCACAATTTAAACAGTAAGTGTAACTTACCTACCTTAAATCTAAAATGGGTCCTTGAGGCATTGCACCATTTGTACCTAGGATGCTGTCGGCATTTCCTCGTCGTATCGGAATGCTGATACGTTGTGCGAGGAAGCCACCAGCTCTTCGGTCACCAGTTACATCAACCAGACGTTTCGCGATGTCTACGAAAAACTTGCGTGCGCTGGGACCCCATGCACCAAGAGTGTCGACCCCGAATGGTTAAAAACAAATTGGAAGAAAGAACATTCGTTATTCGCAAATACCTATTGAGAAATGCGGAGGAATTTATAAAGGATGAGTCTGATCTCCGAGCCATCACGTGAAACTTTTTAAAGAGATTGACATACCATCCCGGTCCGGTCTAGCGTGTGTCATCCTGTACAATTGTCCCAATTTTTTTTATTTTATAAAAAAAAATACTTTTGTGGTGTTTTTATCGCCTTATGCGGTCAGTTCCAATTATTAGTCGACCACCAACAAAAAGAACAGTATGTATGAAACAATTCGCAATTCAATACATAGTTCGTACAATCAGTATTCATCTGTTGCAAATGATAATCTTGTGTTGCAAAACAGCTGACGATTACCATAATCTGCGTTTGCGTGCAGTTTTAATTAAGAATCGCTTTACCACGGTAATCGTGGTAACGTTTGTGTTTTTATTTCATTACCGTGTGAATAATCATTGATACATAATCGAATTAAGGCGTATTCATGACTTTTATTACTTGAAACATGGTTAAATAGTACAGCCAAGTTTGAAGAAATAACGAAACAAAGGAATACTTTGCTCTGTAAATATGAGTTTGACAGAATAAATAAGCCTTTCGATTTTTTTTATTATGGTGTTGATTGATAGGTAGGTACTTACTTCTAATGGGCCCAAGACATGTAATCTGAACATATATCTTATCATTGTTCTTAAAATAACAACGGCCGATCAAAAAGTGACAAGCGTAACGTAACAAGTTATCATTGTAAACAACTGCTCTTAATTTTTAAATAATTGAAAAACATATATCTAACTGAGAACAACATTAGGTACACATTTTACATAGATTTTGATCTTGATTTGAGACTCACGCGCATCCAGCTCATTATATTATCTAAGTACAATCAACCACAAGAAATCAAAATAAAGTCAAGTGATCCAATGTTAATTATGAATATTGTTCATAATAGTTATATATAACCTCCAATAGGTGCTAGGTGTCAATAAATAAAATACAGCGTGAACAAGTAATAACAATATCTCAAGTTACGTCCGATTGAGTTGACTTAGGTGTCGAACATGACTTTATAAGTCTGTCTCGGAGGTGTTTAGTTAAACACTAGTGAGGGCAAGGGCGCAGGCGCTAGATCCGTCACCGCGGCCCACGCGCATGCGGGGAAGCTTGGAGGTAACAAACACAAACATTTAACACTTTAGGAAAAACGTTTGTTAATGCGTGTGATTGTGATGTCGAACATGGCTTTATAAGCAGTCTCGAAGTAGTTTAGATTAGTTTAATTTAGATTAAATCCGTCACCTCGCGCCCACGCGCAGCGCGGAGAAACTTTGAGGTAAACAATTACATGTTTGATATGTTAGTGCGTCAATGAGATCAGAATAAATATCATAGGTAACGGTTTTCGCAATTTAATTTCTTCAGCCGTTCGTTCATTTATACAGAGACGTCAAGATAAAGATTACACTTCCGCATCTCAATCACTTGTAATAAAATGCAATGCAAAAGTGTAAACATAATTTTGGTGTACCAAATGATCACTTTAATATGGCCAAAGGCAGGATACCAAGATGCTATATGACTAACGCTAAAAATCTAAAATTTACTAATTATAAAAACGAACAAAAGTAGTCAAAGTATGTTTTTATTCACTCAGTGTCGCAAGTATTTTTGAACATGAGCACAAGTAAGTCGAGGTAGCTTTCAAAGCCCTAAGTAGCTACGCTGATGCAGCTTCGATTCAACTACACTCTGATTTACGAGTGTTTGTTCTACCGTTGCATACGCGAACTAATGCTGGCCATACACTAACGCTAGAAACAGCTGGTATGACTCCCCGGCGGAACAGACGTGTAGACGTGTATTTTGACAGGCCTATGGATCTTTAACCCCTAAGGAAATAGAGGGACGTTACCCATAAAATCCATAAAGGATGATCTGGTCTGTGAGCACGGAACTTCCAAACCGATAAACATGTTTAGAATGTGACTTTTTCTTGAGAAAAATCTTAAGTAGAAATAGTAATAAAAAAATATTTATTCATGGTATATTCATCATCATATCAGCCTATGGAAGTCCACTGCTGGACAAACGACTCCCCCAAAGACGGTAAAGTACGAAATGGTCCCGACTCAGCATACTCGTAGCATGATGATGGCCAGAGCTGGTCTTCCGCCGGGGCCATCTATGAGTGGCCCCAGCCACGTTGTGAGGTATTTAGAAGGTTCTTGCGGACTTTTGGGCCCAATAATTAAAGGTTATCATGGCGGTGTGTTATAGCTGTTCGTGCCTTCTTCTTACCCATACACTTGTAATGTGAATGGGCAGCATAAGCCGGTATTTGCATCGGTTGCACACTGCAACTCATTGACACTCGCCCACTGATCAAGGGGCCCGCCTTAACTGACGACTGACTCATCAACCTTAGCCCTAATTCTAAGGAATATGTTTGCTAATTGAAGTTTTAGCTGTTGTTCAGAAGGCCTAGTAAACATATTAATTTGCATTTGAGATTTACTTCTCGATCGCGTTAGCGTATCGAGAGTTCAAATTATGTTTACCGTTTATATAAATCATCCGGCTACTATGTGAATATTTTGACCTCTCGATACACTAACGCCCGTCGAAAAGTAAATGTCAAATATGATAAGTAACTATGTAGGTATAAGTACTAGGCATTTTGATTCTGGTAGATATTGAAATTAGACACTAATAGCGTCGCTGCGCCTGCTCTGTCAAATTTTTATGTAAAGTCTTTGGAGTGCCATTTTAGTTTTGAAAAATCGAGCACATTTTACAAACGCACCTATCGATACTCGGTAAGGTTTCTTTGATTATGGTAAGCAGTTGTATGCTTCTCTTTCAAGAGAATCCTTTACCACGCTTATTCAATGGCCTTTTGCATTTATATCAACAAGGTTGACCACAAAGTCAAAAATAATACATTTGTCCCAATATGGTTTTTAAATATACTTAAATACAAGACACCCGTGGTTTATTGACCGAGTGAGCGAAGCATCTCCGTTTTAGCGGCAAAAATTATTTCGTGTGTCTGTCTATTTGTTCTCCTCTACAGGTCGCATTTATCAACCAATTCTTGTGAAATTTTGTAGATTTTGTTCATTACATTTTAAAAAGTTGTCTGTGCCAATTGCAAGTTGTTGTTGTTTGTGCCAATACCAGAACCATGTCGCGAGGTTTACAGCTCACAGAGACACTAGTTTTATTTATAAATAATATGTTTAAATAAAAAAGTGGTTACTTAGAAATGGTTGAAATCATACGTGAGTCTGACATGAATTTACCCTCTATTTATCTTAGAAGAAGAAACTAGGGAAAGGGGAAAGTTAACCGTGGAAAGCCTGCAATCTGTAATCCGCGCTGACACACAAATTGTCTAATCTCGCGTTCGCCGGGACATATGTCACGACAAACACGACTGGATGCATTTCACATGTCTGTCTGATACATGTCTGAGGCAATTGTCTCTTAAGTCGTGGGCACACAGTCTGTATTGGATTAGCTTGTTCTAAAAACATGCTTTCTTTATTATCCTGCAGTTCACTTTTGAAGAAGAATAAATTTTAGTTGGTTTATCTTTTGTTTAGCTACACGTACCTATCAGCACATTGACTTATTATGAGTAACATGCCATTTAGTCACTAGAAGAATTCAGGAGTGTCGCTTATTTCATACTCAACTCTTTTATCGCGTTCTCCGCTAATTAGTTTATTCATTATATCGTCGACCATAGGTTCAATTAGAACATGCAAATTTCTGTCCGTTTTTTTTAATTGAACCTACGTGGACGATTTATATGAAGAAACAATCCCAGAGCGTATAGTGTGCGCTCTTTGAGGTCTATACTATACCTACAACAAAAACGATGACTGGTGGTGTTTATGGTTATAAATTTTCAGTAAGTTTATTTCCATAATATTCATTCATTTAAATTAACTGGCAACGGCTATTTAGTAAATAAATTACAAGGAGACACCGCCATTGTTCTATTTGTCAAGGAAATAAATAATTCTAAGTTAATTCAATTTAATCACTTTAAATCGGATTAATCACGTTTATTAACACCATGATCCTACGTTTCGAGTTTCACAGGGTTAAGATAATCATGATAGCGTCACCTACAAATCCTACAATGGTAACTATCTTCCGCTGTGAAAGCCGCAAATATGTGATGCTGATGTGTTCTTATGGCTGTACAATTATTTGTACAATCTTATGATTCTGTCCGATTTGCGGCCTTCATAGCTGCAGATATGCATAGCTACATAGAATATACTATTGCAAACTACTCATGTGCTTTTCAACAATCAGCCAGCCAGCCGGGAGGCCCGTAAGGCTCAGATTCTCTAGAAGAAATCACGCGTAATGTCGGACAGTTTCCTTCCGCGAAATTACTTATTTACTAACTTAATTATTTAAGACCTTATGCCATTGTAATAAGGTTGACGATTAATCAATTAACTATGTCAACGACACGCGTGCGCTCAGTCAATCGCCGTAACAACACACGCGAGATGTAAACAAACCCGTATCAACTCGCGATTGAATCATCATTGTTGTGTATTGTGTAACGCCGAGGTCAACATTCGGAGACAGATGAATTAATCAAGCGTTTAACCTTAATCTAATTGTTAGTAGAGTCAATATTCTTAATTATAGGTTCAATGCTCGATAGGAGCCAGCGGGAGGTCGGCGGCTTCGACGTGCGGGATCCGAAACTAAGCATTTACACTCTTCTCTCTTCTCTTATTCTTCAGCGTTTATTTGCCCACTGTTGGGAGTGTTGGGCATACGCCTCTCCAAAATTTTTCCACATTCTCTACGACAATTTTATATTTATTACTAATTCCAGGCATTTTTTCCCTTAAGTTCTTTTTGTAAATGTTATTTGAGATTGGTATCACCGTTGGAATATATAGGGATATACTCTCTGTCAAATACATTTCGAATGACACGTCAATTGTTTTTACATAACTGTTCACGACATCATCATTTTCGCCACCAACGTCACGCTAGGAAAAGCGACCTCATAACTGTCTTGACGCCCAAATAGGAACTTTAATAGCCAAGTCTTGTCAGAATGTGCAAGGAAATGGAGCGCTGAGTCACGGGTCAAGTAATTATAATGGTTGGTTCTAATGCATAATGGTTCTATTTTAGGCGCTAGCGGGCTGCGCGAGCGCAGACGGCGCGGCGTGCATACATTAGTGGGTGGTTCGGAGGAGAAGCGGAAGCGATTTTGGAAAGTTTTGTACAAAATCTATTACCTTCGTAATAGTATTTACGGTCTATGAAATAATCATAGTTTTTGTTAAAGCTTGCCAAGAGTGGGCTTACGCTGTGACACACTTTGTACACAACAATTTGTACTTACCGTACAAATTATTCTGTATTTTTTACGGCGGGAAACGTGCACGCAGACACACTTCTCACACACTACATACAAAAATATGTAATGACGACACTATAACATAGAAATTGATACAACTACACTAACAAATCTTGCAATTTTCGATATATTTTATTGTACGAACTAGGGACAACACAGACCCGCTTATGCCCATTTGGACTTGTACATCGGCAGAAGGGAAACGGTACGTACTCCCCTCCCTCCTTGAAGTTAGCTATCGAACACAACGGAGCACTCGGAGCAGTCATCCAGTGACATTGTTACCTCAAATACATTTTTTTAGTTTTCTTTACAGTATTTTTTTATTTCTTGCTAACTTATCTTAGTCTCTCATCACTTAAATCGCTGTCTTCTGTAACTGCACAATCCATTCTATGACACTTATTATTTATTATGAATAAACTCGATTAGAATACGAAGTGTTCGGCCCGTTAGCTTGGCTGCCGACTAAATTGCAAGCTGCAATGGCAATTACCAATTATCCCACTTTACTAAATTAAACTCCGGTACTGATGATATTTAGGCATGCAATAAACTGCAGTTAATACCAGTTTACTGTTTACGAGAAGGTTACTAGCTGCACTTTTACAAATTGCTACTTAAAGGCTCGAAAATAGCCCAGTGCAATGGAATCATACATGTTTAATAAGAGAATATTCATGTAGAGCATTCCAGCTGCAATATGCAGTGAGGATGCAGCAATAATCTCAAACGCGTCATGCTATTTCCATATTTTACCGTTGTAGGGAAAACTACATTTTCAATGAACGACATATTCATTAATATAACACAGGATCAGATTCACGATGGGATCTGTAGCTCAAAAAGAGTTGTATTTCTACTCAAACTAGTAGCTCTGTGAGTATACTCTATAGACTTCGCGAGATGGTAGTGGGATTGGCATAAGGGCCCTAAATACCTTTGAGTCTAGGACCCTAGGACCTTTGTATTAATTCCCATTCTGAAAATTTCCAAAAACTGAATAAACATCTTGCTTCAAATTTTCTCAAAAATTGGTTGATACACCTGTAGACAAGACCTGTAGAGGAGAAGAAATGGACAGAAACACGAACGCATTTTTGCCTAATCTAAAACGAAGACCCTTTTCTCATCTCTTCCCAATAATCACTTATGCAATCCCTAACTTAAAATTACAATACAGGTCTTTAGTTCTACCGCCACTAAATCTGCATCTATTAATAGCATTGGTCGGTCGGTATTGACCGAATTACGATCCGAAATCCGAATTTGATAAGCAATGCTAATGTAACGTAATGTTGTTGTTGACGCCCGTGCTCAGTGCGCCGGCGCACGCGCACCGTTATTGCGAGCATTCGGGTCAACTGCCGCGCCGTGGAGGTTTATTGTCAATTGTCATATCTCCGAGGCTTAGGTAAGTATCACTCACTTGACTAATGCGTTTCTTCTAGTCACTTTTGATTCAGAATGTTTTAACAATGATTAGCCATACTTTGCGAGGTGGTTTTGATCGTCGAAGTGAATTTAAAAATGCATACCTATGTAGTAAAATAACTTTTGATGTACATACGCTTAGCTCACAGCTCGGCTATAATTATGTGCGTCCCTTTTTTTCGGTAAGTATGAAACAATAGGGAGGTATATAAATTAATTTTTTTTTTTTTAATTTATATACTATTTGTCAGACTATATTGTGTGTTTAGAAATTTAAAAGCGCGCTAAATTATCACAACTGAATTATTAAGATTAGGTAAGTAGGTGTATTTACTTGAATAAAATACTCTGTTACTGAAATCCTTTCATCAAATGATTTTCACCATCAATGTCTCATGAAAATGTTGCTTCAGTTAAATACGGAAACAGTAAAGCAATTACAAAGTTAGTGTGCTACGTACCTAAGCAGATTTTCTAGTAGGAAAGTAATATCGTAATTATCGTATGAGATTAGCGTTCTTTGACCTACCACAAACATGCAGCTTTCGCTGGCTCTCGGCCAAGTTCCACAACCAATATCATGTAGTTTGAAAAATACTAAATAAACAATAATTATATAATAACAATCGATCAGAAGATACCCTTAGGTACTTTTTGTACATAATTTGAACAATGTTTTAATAGCAACACGGAAACATATTCTGTTTCCTATAACATAGGTATATAGTTCTTAATGTAATGGATTCTTATATTAATAAAAAATGACTCGGGGCCCGCATGTCTAAATACAAGATACATAGGTACACGCAATAACATTGGGAGACACTTATCGCATTCTTCATCTTGTACAATCGATATACAAATACCACTAGCAATTATTGCAAAAAGTAAAACTTAATTAATAATTGCATGCAAGTAGAGGGTTCGCGCGATGCTATCGCGGCTCGTTTATCGGGGGCTTTATTTCCAACTGCTCTCCGAATTAGAGTCGAAACCTCGCTATTACCAGTTAAATATTATGTTTCAGTGGTATTAGTAGTAGTTGCAAAGAGTCTATCGCGAATATCGAAAATTCGTGCCTACCTACTCTGTCGCCCGAAAAAGCAAGTGCGAAGAAGAGAGAGATACAAAGTTTCAGATTTTTTGTTTTTTGCGGAGTATTTTTTTGAACTTGACTTGGCGTTTGCCTAACGGCGAGGCTTGCAGTTGTCAAGATTACCAAGCCTCCAAAAAAGTTGTTTGAACATCACCTCAGCCTTTTTCAGTTTTTGCTACTGCTTTGCTTCTGGCCTGGGATCCATTTGGAACTAAAACAGGGCGTAATCGTGTCAAATTAACATATAAACTTCCGACGTTGCAAGGGCGACATTGTCCCCGTGTTCCCGGAGAAAGATTGAAACGTCGATTAGTTTTCAATGTTTTACACGATTAACCCACGTTTTAGTTATTTTAAATTTTGTTTACACTCCGTATCGGAGAAACTCCAATACTTTGGAATGAACAAAAATGGCGACCGATTCCTTTGGGACGCGACCGGTCAAGCGCTAACACCCGAAGGTTACAAAGCTTGAGGTCACGATACACTGGTTACTCCCAGAAATCGATGCTTGCTCAGTCAAAGAGCGATTGTAAGATGCGCCCAGTGTACCAACAATGTACCAACCGCGTGAGGCGCCGTTAAACACTGCAATCATTTCATTATTCGCTCGTTTTGTCTGACATCTTGTGGTTTATTTTTTCGAATTTGTTGATGGGAAAATTCACAGCTGAGATATGGGAAAGATCTTGTTGCTTTATTAAGGATGACTTACACTAGGACGGGACGGGACGGGACGATCAGTCAATTTCTATAGATAGTTTCTATCGGATGTCACGTGACGTTTTCTATAGAAAGTAACAGATCGTTCCATCCCGCCCTGTCCCGTTCTGTTCTAGTGTGAGTCATCCCTTTAGCCGAGCAAAGCTATATAACTATACCAACTGAGGCCCAAGGCAACTTCATCAAATGAGGGCAATGAGAGCCTCTGTTTACGAAGAGTTTCTTCAACACTCTCGTACCTACAAGGTCATTTTTAGATATATTTTATAACTACACCTGTATTTCTCTTTCCTCGTATTCGATATGAAAATTAGAGTGTTTAACTCGGGTGAAAGGATCAGGGGTGAAATTTCAGTTACGGACTATCGTCGGTCTCACTACGTTCGAATACCTCGACTGCAATAGGTGCTTTTCACCCCTTGGTTAGTCATCTACCATTGCCACCCTACAGTTTCACTGCTTCGGCTGCGTACTGTGTAGTCTGTATAGTTTTTCGTACATACTAAACATTTATCGTTTGTATCATCATCAATGCCAAATTGTTCCCTAATGTCATTGTGATCGTGACCCACATTTTTACACGTTTCTGTTCTGCTTTATGTCTATTTCATTTAATTAGTCAATGTGTGTAGTTTTCTGGTCGTGGTTATGTGAGCATACGCTTATTTGCCACTGTCGTGTAAAAAATAAATATCGTCGTGTCAGCGCCGCCGGGCTCAATTAATGCATATTGCGTGTTGGTCGATAACGCATCGATACAGCCGGGTGTGGTCTAGGACCTGTATAGGACATGTAGTAAGAAAACAAGTGCCCTTGAGGGAGTGTGGCGGAGAATTTATTGAGCGTACTCCATCTTAAATAAGGTGTAGTTACGCGAGCCGCGTAATAGTTAGGAGATAAAATTGACTCGAGGTTTAGCGTGTTACGGGCAATATTCAGACCTTAAGACTGCCTTAAGATCATGACACGAAGGTTCATTGATGCGAATAAGTTGCGAGTCGTTTCAATGTTTAAGTCTTATCAAAATGATACCAATAAAACCTGTTCAAGTTTTAAAGCTAGAGCCGTTCATGTGACATGAAAGTCGAACGCATTCAAAAGAAAGGTCTATTTGTCTTTAAACTGTGCACAGAGAATATGAATGCCACCTCTCGATGCCATAAATCGGTGCAGTTCGCGACAGGTCTTAATTAAAGACATAAATTAGCGGATGAGTCAACGGACGCCATGAGGTGTTGACGCCTGCACCAGGTGGGCTCGGCCGCGGGTGGTCCTTTTCGCAATTTGTTTCCATACTTTGCCATCGATACTTTGGATACAGTATGAAAAAAAAATGATTTATTGGTTACACATAAACACACTACTAGAAACAAAAGCAGAAGTCTTCTGAAGAATTTTACTTAGGCCAGAAGGTTCCGCTCTTCAGTTTAAAGATGACATGTATTAGAGTCTGAGATACGAAATTGCCGTTCGAGTTTCGTGTTCGAGAGCAAACGTTAGCACGTATTTTACTATCACAAGACTCGCGTTTTCTATTCCTAAATTCTCCTCGGCAAATATAAGTATAGTTTAGAGCCCAAACCAGTAAATAAGTTTATGTTATAACAGTATTCCGTCATGCAAGGTATCTTGCAATACCATTACTTCATGTGCAACAATCCATACGGCTATTACCACGTCATCGTAATTAAAACTGTTTGGTTTTTGTCGTCATTGTCCATTCCACACGCTTTTTGTTGGAAATACTTGCATTCATAATGATGCGGAAGATGCGAACGGTCTGTGGTGAACTCGTAGAACCTGTAGTTTTAATAGAAATGTGATCTCCGTGAAATTGCAAACAATAAACTTTTTGTTTTATATCGGAGTTACCGCAGCTCTGCAATAACAAGAGTTTAATAGAAAACTCCCGTGAGTATTAGACATATTAATATACTTAAACCGGGTTACTCACGTCTATAAAGTCGAAAATAGCTCAGAGCAGAGCTGTGCGCAGAGCAATCGCGGCAAGCGCTTCTCACTCATGATTATGGGGCGCGGACCGTCCCGAAACATGTCGAGCTATTTTCGACTTTATAGACGTGAGTAACCCGGTTTAAGTATATTAACAAGAGTTTAACATGCTGACGACGATGCCCTCTGTTTAAACATGTCAAAACTTTATAAATTGAAAGAAATGTACCTACAGAAAAAGCGACCAAGGCCCCCGGTGAGCAGGGCTGGGATCGAACCAGCGACCTCCTGCTTTCGCGGCAGACGCCCTTTTACCCACATTACATTTAATTAATGATTTGATTCGTGCTTTACAATTGTATGTCAAAACTTTGTTATTCTGCTAACATCAGACGAAGAAAAGAATCATCAGTTTTGTTGTACGTATACCTACGAAGTTGAGTTTCAGAGACCATCGCCTCACTTCCTCTCAGATAAACATGGAAGTAACTCCTATTTTAGAAATAAAATCAAATAGCTTAGTAAAAGATTTCTCTGAAACCGTCCAGCTTCGTGTTCTTCGTGAGGTTCCAGGGGATGAAACCGTCCATTAATTGCTGTTAATGAGTATTACCGCGAGTCGATTTTCCGCTAGGGGCGCTAGTGGTACGTGGGTCCTGTGGGAACATTTCAAACGTCACTTTGACAATTCCCTCATACTGACATCTCTGGCGCCTCCTGGTCAGCGACAATACGGTAGCTCCCATTGCATTTATGGTTACTACGGTACATATGTAGCAGGTAGGTTTATTTACTTGTGTGTGTGTTGCGTCGACGAATAGAGTTAATCTCCTTACTGCAGGCCTGCTGCGCTCCTAACTAGATTATAGGCCGGTGACGCAGCACCAGTTAATAACCTTCTGGTGTCTATTTATTTATTTATTATATGGAATTACTTAATAATTCAGTCAAGCAGTAGTACGAAAGACGGGTGTGTAAACGGGTGTTTACCGGCGCAAATATATGTAAATACCTATCCGTCATAATTTGTTTAGAAGGTAATGAGAACGTGGGTATTTAGAATTATTTACTAGCAGTTTATGCAAGTGATATACCTAATATGGGTTTTTAAAATTCAACTGTCGCTGTTACAAAACGAGATTTAGGCGAGTTTTATAATAATAGAAAGACGTGAAATTTTAAATGGTGGCGATGTTCTTATGGAATACCATAGACAACGTTTTAATGTATACTTTTTTAATATCGCTATCAGTCATCTAATTGACAGGTAGAAGTGCTGGAGAATTTACAAAAAAGAAATACTAACATAGATTGAGATATTGTAATTATTTAATCATTTTTATGGGACTCATGCCTGAAAAAATCACATGCATTTAATTTAATTATAGTATTTTATAGTTATGTATAGTAGATTTTATATTCTTGTATTTTGCTCTAGTTAGACTATGGTCACCCCTTTTCGGGTAAAGCACGCATAGAAAAAACAAGCAAACATAAAATTCATCATAAAGCAACATAGACGTATATTTTTATAATTCTAAGAGGCCAGTTTTTGTATCATTTCGTAGATTATATCTAAATGAGCACATTATCCACACACTAGTTAGCAGTTTGCGCAACAAGCTAAAGTTACGCTTATAAATGCGATGGCCGCTTCCTGCCGCGTTGCAGCCATTTTTCAAGCCAAAATGCAGATACCTGCATTTTTGGAGTTAATTTCCTCCGAATAAGTTCGCGCTAGACACGTAAACATTCTTATCACACCACCTATTCATAAAATAGTTTTTCTGTTCAAGCTAGAAGGGATCAAAGTGGCAGTTTTCTTCGCTGCTGGAAGGGATCAAAGTGGCACTTTTCTGTTCAAGGACTACACATTTTTAGGGTGGTTTTGGTACGATGCTGTTTTCGGTTATTACAGGTTTTGTTTATTTCCTCTTAGTTGGACACAAAAACAGTGTAATAATATGTGTCTCACGGTATCAAAATTATTTTTGTCTCGGGCGTTAATGCTTAAATTTGAATCCCTCATTACGCTAAGGATTCTACAATAAAATTCATCGCTTCATTCGGAGTTCAATGTACACCCTCGCCGGAAATAATATATAATTTTATTCCTTGTATCACAATCTACTATTCCTTTTTTACTTGGCTGTTTTTATTGTGTAGGTACTTACAAAGTCGGGTTCGTAATAATGAAATTTAGAGGAATACGGACAATTTCCAATCCAAATTCTCATTTCTTTTACGTCTCTCTGAAATAACTCAACCTGTGTTAATTTGACGCCAGCGCATTTGATTAAATAAATAAGAAATTTGGCATAAGCTGAACAAAGGATCTTTTCGAAGGAATATTTTGCGTATCTGAAGATGTTCATCAAATCAGTCATAGGTAAGTAAATTTAAGTTAGGTAGCTAAGCTAACCTACATAAAGCGACTTTCGTCAGCTCGGACGTCGCACGCGCCGCGCAGAATGCTATAAAGTACGTAACAGACATGCAATTGCGCGCCTAATGCATTTTAACTAGGTTTTAGGACAGGCTGCTTCATTTACATGTTGGGTAAGGGGTTCAACTTAAACAATCTGTTAAAAATGCATATACGTCAAAACATTCATAAACAGATTAAAAAAAACTTATATCCCGCGGGATCTAAAACTAGAATTAAAAAAGGTTGTCTCTAAGAGCCTTCATGCAACACAGGGAGGGGAGTCGCCATACGTACCGTTTCCCCTCTTTCGAAATACAAGCCCAAATGGGCATAGGGTCACTAGTCCGTACACTAAAATATATCGAAGTGTGTAAGATTTGTCAGTGTAGTTGTATCATTTTGTATGTGCTAATGTAGGGTTGCCATAAACGTGAGGACTCAGACCGGGACATTTGATAAAAAACCGGCCAAGTTCGAGTCGGACTCGCGCACCGAGGGTTCCGTGCAAACTTTTAGTTGCAACTACAACTCGAAGTAGAAATTTGACGTCATTCCCATGTATCACTCGTTTTCTCGGCATAGCTAGTATGCGAGTTTGTTTTTGTCATTTTTTTTATCACGTACTTAAATCGTTTTTTGGACACAATGAATTCATAAAAAAAAAACAATCTAAGGCGGTTAAAATTCAAAAGTTCGTAAGAGACTTTTTTTATTTAAAAAATATGAATGGAGATAGGGATAATGTTATATTTTACTGTTACATTTATCATAATGTTAACGTTGTGTAAAAAAACATATTGTTTTCCTTCGTAAACTTCGTAGATATGGGGGATGGTATTTAGTTTTACATTACCGTTAGTAAATAAAATTACTGTAAAAAAAATTTTTAGAATTTGCAAATCAAACCCGTTCAAATGATACCCCACATGAAATGATATGATATATGATGATCCTAAATTTTAAATTTTTGTTCCCTCTTTTATCGGGCATTTTACATTGAAAATACGTTGAAATATATAATAAACCCTCTGACAATGTGTCTGATTTAACCTTGTTTATAACTATTCAAATTCAAATCGGCAGCTTTAGTATTTCTCGAGACTAAGTCACACCATAAGGGTTCCTTGGTTAGTTTGGAATCTTAATCGGTTGGTTTGTAAATTTTTATTTAAATTAACAGTGTCAACGCCCGGCCACCAAACACGCTGAATGAAAATTAAACAAGGAATGAAAAATGTTGCAGAACACCTACAATCTTAGTCAAAATAACGAATCACAAAAAAGGAGCGAACAAATATTTTATGTGTCAAAATGATGCCAACGACAGGCATCCTACAGTTAAATAAATAAATCGAAGTCTTATTCTTTTACTCAGCTGTTCAAAGTTCTGCTCGCACGCGACAAGAACTGCTCGATCTATATTTCAACGAAATTTTTTACAGAAATTCGGGGATAGTATCTTTTACTAAGAGTAATGAAAAGTAATTCAAGACAGGCTAACATACTAATGGTGATGCTAAGAATATAACTTATGTCCGCTATTTTTTTTAACAAATAGTGAAATAGCTCGGGGAACTGTAAGGAGATTTTGTTTTGACACTGTTAATGTAAATTCGTAAAAAGTGAACGGAAATGGGTCAGCGCTTAAGTCATTATATTCACGTACGATTAGCCTAATTTTTTTTTTTAATTAAGTCCAGGTCCCTACTAAATGAAGTAAATAACTATTATGATTTTTAAACCGGGACAATTTGCTTATCGGCCGGGACGCCGGGACATCATGCTCCAAACCGGGACATGTCCCGGCGTACCGGGACGTATGGCAACCCTATGCTAATGTCATCATTACTTATTATATTGTTTTTTGTATGTAGCGTCTGTGTGCACCCCCCCCCCCCCCCCCGAAAAGGTGACAGAATAACTTCTAGTAGATTTCTATGACAATCAAAGCCAATGGCTCCTCTATATGTAAGGTTGTCACACTAAAGAGGTCCGTGCTCTGTGGTACTTATAGACAACATATTGCTATTGTTCCTACGTAATTGGCAACAACTCGGGGTAGGGCAATGGTCACAGGCCTTGTAAACGGGTCGTAACTTTCATCAGTGTCAGTAGCCAGCTGAACATACTAGAGCTGACTATCGATATTTCATCACCTTTCCAGATGAAATGACGTATGTCACTTCGTATAGAAGTAGTATAGAAGTTTCTACAGGGTTATGATCAGGGCCTTACCATGACGTCTTAACGCGATTCAGTTGACGACCTAAACTGAGTCGTTTCCATACAACCGAGCCTAAACTGAACTTAAATTGAATCGCGTTACGTCATTGTAAGCCTCCAGTTGTATGGCAGCAACTCAGTTTAGGTCCTAAACTGAATCGCTTTAGGCGTCATGGTAAGCCCCCTGGGCCTATACCATGAAAATCGAACGATTGCGGATTTGTATCTCCACCTCTGTCACTCTTGCCTATTGGAGTGATAAAGGTTTTTCCGTCAATGCCAATTTTCGGTGTTCATGGTAGGCCTGCTGGAGGGGGTAGAATGAGGGTGCGAGTGTTTATGCATAAGTTTTCCGATTAGTCATGTGCATTAGCAACTAATCATCATACGGTATACTTTACCATCATTGGCTGAAGTCTGAAGTACAATCGCTACCACGATCAATTGACCATCCATAATCTTTATTCCTACAAGATATCGTCGACTCATAGCCAGCTAATTATGTCAATCTAATAGTCTAGTACAAAGGCGTGGGGTCTCGGGTCACGGGTGCGCCCGCGCCGTGAAAGTTCGTAATTGCTGCTCCTTTATGCCGGGGTTATCTCGCTTGCTCCACTTCTAAAGAGGTTTACTATGATTAACGAGGTTTATGGTTAAGGTAGCAGATCGAATTAGCGATCTGTGATCAATTCGGCTGCGTTTGCGAGGTTAAATAGTGAGGATTATGTGTGTTAGTTTGTTAAAACCAATGAATGAACCTGCGACCTTTGTATTGAAAGTCGCACGGGCTACCAAGTCTAACAGCGCTCTTCAACAACGGATAAGGCACTCCCCCTATCGCTAGTTACGATTTTACGAATGTCGCTAAGGGCTACTTTGCACGTCATTCAAAAATGCCTTACTAAAAACATGTGTAGGTACATAGTTCTTGAATGCACATAACAAGCGTATGTTTGCAGTTAATCCAGTTTTTACGGTAGAAAAGCTGATTAAATTATTATACGCGGTTATCTAACGGAGACTGCACGCGAACCGAGACGCACACATGGAAAAAATAAACCCTAATTAAATAAACGGGGATCTAATTTAATTATCCGTATGATTTCATATTTCATCCCTTGTTTTATAGGAGACTGGGCCCTTACCATGACGTCGTAATGCGATTCATTTTAGGACCTAAACTGAGTCGCTGCCATATAAGTAGCACAGTTATAACCTAAACGGAATCGCGTTACAACGTCATTGTAAGGGCCCAACGTGCGTAGCTAAGATGCGAATCGCTTACGCTCTGGGGACCGATTTTTGAGATTCGAACGCTTGAATACTAAAACAAGTGATCGAAAATAATCGCACGTGAAAATTTGTCACGATTATATTCGCATGATACCATAGTTCGTATTTTTGATAGTCACTGGAAAGATCACTCGAAAGGCTAGAGTTTCATTCTACTTCGTTTTTATTCACATTCGACTGAAATATTCGAGCGTTCGAATCTCAAAAATTGGCCCCCAGAAGCGTATCATAGTTATCCTTATCTCTCTCTATCACTCTACCTTATTAGTGGACAATGACAGTTGCGTTTCGCTCGCAACTGAGCGTTAGCGATTGCATCTTGGCTACGCACACTGATTGATGCGTGCATCGTCAGAGTTCGGGACTATACAATCCGCCACGCCACTTGCGCCAAGGCCGCCAAGCAGAGTTAGCGCCACTTGCACCACCCGCTTAACTCCGGGTTCGTGGGCTTACTTCGGTGATGCTGGGTGATCGGTGATTATTTAAGAAATAATAACGGATTCGTTTGTGAAGATTTTCCCTAGTCATCCCAAATGACATCAAGAAACGAAAACAGCTTAGGTCACTCATGAACCTCTTTAAAACCACACTATCTGCTATATATCTGTTGTTTGAATTGTACGCACTTCTGAATAGATTTCAGGCAATTAAAATCTGATTTCCCCATTATGAATTTGTTAGTTCTTATTAGAATTATTAAATCATCCTGACGGTAGTAACGCTACTCGTGAATAAGTTGCGGTAGGTCAGTGCCTGCACCGGCGCAAACGCACAAACAACATGTGTGTCTGACGCACGCCACATGCGCAAACACATGCAAGTAGAGTCACACCAGCATGCCTACCACGAACATCGAAAATTGGCATTGACGGGAAAACGTCTTTGTCACTCCAATATGCAAGTGTGATAGAGATGGAGGTACTAATCCGCAATCGTTCGATTTTCGTGGTATCGGCCCAGGTTATCTCTTGAATCTTTTGCAAGCACGTGAACTGTCAAAAATAAGAAGCAAAATGAACTAAACGTGAATTCCTATGAAATTGTATCGTTTATTATAGTTAACACTTTCACAGTCTGTGCTATCAGAATCGGTGCAGACTTATAGTCTGACAAGAGAGCGAGCGCAGTAACAGTAGGACAAAAAAAACTATATGCATCCCTTTTTTCGGGGTGGTAATACTAGCGTAAGAAAAAGACAGTGTGATGCTCTCTATCCTACTGTTACTGCGCTCGTTGGGTTGTCAGACTATAGCTTACTTACGAGCTGTCATCCGGCTGACTTAAACTCTCGTTAAAAATATTTACTGTCCATATATTACTATGATCGGGTATAGTAAATTTCTTATTCTGAAATTAGACGATTATACTTTTTAAAGGCGTGATAAAGTGTCACGCGAACTTGCGCATCCGCGCGTAAAGTGCGTTAGCGAAGCAGTAATTTACTGAGAACTGTTACAGTATAATGAAGGTTTTTTAATATAAGTAACACCTAATCCAGAGTAAATAAGTACCGTTTTTACCTATACGTTTAAACTCGTTCGTAGGTCCGGAACGGTCTGGATTTAGTATCTTATAAACAGTTTCATGGGAATTTTACCGCGGTTTAATACGCAGGAAATGTTTCAAAGAGCTTCGGCTCCCATAATCAACGACGACGACGCACACCGCGTAAGTGTTGTCCTTAATATTTATAATACATTTTATAGTACAGGAAACGTGAACAAACCATTCGGTGCCCATGGCAGAGAGCTTTCCTTCGTTCATCCGCATACACCGCAGGCGTTTTACACGTTTCATTTATGTTTAATGGGAGAGTCCTTACTGTCCGTTTAACAGTTACAAGCCCTGGGTCGAGTTTAATGTTAAGCTTTAAAATACCTAAAATAGTCTCCATGTTGCAGTCTGTTATAAGTGCTAGGTCTAACACAACAACATAAAATGTAGTATTTACGAGGCGCCGTAAATGACTTGAGCAGCTACGAATAGCGAGAGGACGGATCGATAAAATGCAGTTCAGACGGATCACAAACGGAGAATAAATTTTATAGCGCCGCAGACGTTTATGGGTAAATAAGACCGCGTATTCTGTTTCTGACATATACAGTGTCATATGTACAAGTTACAGGCGTCAGTGACACGGGTTATTGCCGTACAGCAAAGGGATTTATCACAATTTCATGCAAAAAATACCAACCAATTTTTACTTTCTGCCTATGCCTTTATTTTTTTATAGTTAACTTTAAGGGCAAATTTATTCCTTCCGAATGAAGATGCCTAAGATTGTTTTACACATAATCCGCTACGAGCTCTGACTTAATTTAATTGCACAATAATTGCTACGTAATGACAGTTTTTCATATCTCCATTTGAGTATAGCAAACTGCCATCTGCTGTCGGCTTACGTCACTAATTATTTGCTGGGTACCAAACTGTATCTGCACCGTGTTTTTATAAGTATGTCGTTGTTGCAGGCATCACGTACCTGACGGGGGAGAATTTCCTGGACGCGCTGGACAATGGCGCAGAGCTCTGTCAGCTGGCATCAGTCATCCACGAACGTGCTCGAGAGGCGTTGGACCAGGGACTCTTCGTTGGGGTATGTCTTTGTTGGTGGTCAGTCTTACAGAAAATATCTCCTGACGGGAGAACTTCCTGGACATATTAGACAACGAAGCAATGTTGTGTCAGCTGGCATCAGTCATCCATGCGCCCACGCGTCGCGCTGGACTAGGGATTGGGGGTATGTTTTTGTCTTGCTGGAGATGTGTCCTGACGGAGGAGAGCTTCCCGGACACTTTAGGTAACGGGGCAGAGCTCTGTCAGGAAATGTCGACGACCTGTGGACATTGCTAGTTGTCTACCGTTATTATTATAGATAACAGACAAGCCTTGGCAAAAGACAAGCCGACTGGTGTGACAATCGTTTAGTTGAAAATCTTAATCATTATTCATTACAAATTGCAGCGGTTGCCTTAAAAACAAATATTATTTTCACAGGTGTACAGTTATCACCTGTGTTAAGCCCCTTTATAGGAAAAGTACACCTTATAAAACGTTTCCCAAGCGTCGACGTTTCATGATCTTTATGGCTGCTACCCGGTGCAACGCCAAAGACTTTAGCCAAAGAGCTTAGTACGCGCCGACGTTCGGAAGACGCTAGATTTACCTAAAGGGGCCGAGAGGAGAGAAGTGCTAATTGAAAGGAGGAGAGAAGTGCTAATTGTTTTGTTTATTTGCAGCCGGTGCCAGCCGTGCGCGGACGCTGCTGGCAGCGTGCGGCACGTCGCAGCTTCTTCTCACGCGACAACGCTGACAACTTCCTGTCCTTCTGCCGAGACCTCGGCGTGCACGAGAACCTGCTGTTCGAGAGCGATGACCTGGGTATGTGATGATGTGTATTCTATGAGAAAGAAAAAGTATACTGAGCTTAGAGGCAGAAGGCCAGCAGTTTCCTAGCAAGGCTTCATGTCAGCATGGCAGAAGCCGAGTGGCGGATTCTTCTTCTTCGTATTCTTCATTACTAAAGGTCGTGCCTATCTTGAAATGCCTTCACTGAGGCCTTGACGAGCTGCGACCACTTCACTCTTTCTTCGTTTGTCTAATCGCGGTAGTGGCGGATTAGCTATATTCAATTCAGTTTATTTATAAACAAAACATAACAAGAATAGCAAATTCTACGGGCCCCACGCGCCAGGGCAATTTTGCCGGATAAAATTTACCTTTTCATAGAATTTGATACAGACCCGCGCTGTCTTAATCCGTCATTGCAGAAGCCTGCTGGAAGGCCTGTAAAATTAATTTCCCTATCGTACTAGTTAACAGGATGTATCCCTTTTATAGATATTTTGTACATTATATCTTAGGGCCTTTGCTTTTCGGTATCCTGATTAACGACCTCAAATCGGTCCTTCAGGCTGCTCAGTGCCTCTTGTATGCTGATGACTTAAAACTGATATACGGGATAGAGCAAAGAGCTGATTGCGAGACGTTACAAGGAGACATTGACTTGGTGCTTCGGTGGGGCATAGAAAACAAACTTCTTTTTAACCCAGCCAAATGTTGTGTGTGTACATTTAGCCGCTCTCATAACACCATACAGGCTCAATATACACTAGGGTCTGAGCCAATAAAGCGGGTTTTCTCCGTCAAAGATCTGGGCGTAGAGTTCGATACGCGGCTTACTTTTCACGACCATATTTATTCTCTTGCCAGGAGCTGTTTCCAAAGACTGGGTTTTGTAATCCGAAACCTACGCAATTTTCATGACCCTGTGGCAATGAAAATGGTTTACAATGCGTTAGTAAGAAGTAAGCTCGAGAGTTCGTCTATCGTATGGAATCCCTACGAATCGACATATGCCTTGCTTCTTGAGAAGGTTCAGAAGGCATTTTTAAGATTCCTTTATAAAAAATCTTTCGGATATTACCCGTACCTGTACCCTACCCAGTATCTTCTCGGCGCGCTTGGGTACAATTCCTTGGAGGTCAGGCGGAATCATCAACTCATGATCACGGCATGTCGAACACTTCGAGGCGAGTCAGATTGCCCCGAACTTGTACAAAGTCTTGTGCGATTGTCTGTCCCTGATGTCCCAAAGATGGTCCTCAGGCCACGGCAACGCGACCTGCTGGCGGTGCCGCCGGCGCGCACCGTGTCGCGCAGTAACTCGCCGCTCCTCCGCGCCCTCTCACAGCTCAATGCGCTCCTGACATCGACACCTGAATGCGACTTGTTTGCGTGGCGATGGACGGTTTTGTATAGAGAATGCTTGAGATTCTGTGAAGCGATGGATGCCAGGTGCTCAACTGTGCCTTTATAAATTGTTTAACACAAAAAACAAAAAAAAAAAAAATTTTGTTTGTTTGTTTGTTAAAAATATATATATATATTTTTGTTAGTTTAAGATACTTGACGCATTGGTTGTATATACTGTAATGTCATGTAAACGTTTTTATCAATAAATAAATAAATCTTCACCGATTTGGCTGATTACATCCAGTGGCTCGTTAAAATACAAAACATTTTTTTGCAAAAAATACATTAGCATATTTAATAAGTTACTATTGTAAGTAGATGACCATAAATGGCTTGTAGTTTTTTATGAGATTTACTTACTACGAATTTGGTGTGCCATGATATGCCTTTTTGCTCATAGGTCACGCCCTCATTTGTATCTAATTTACACACAAAGAACTTAAAATATGGTAGTCGTAGCTACGATTTGCGCTAAGGTCGATAGCCCGCCTGCTAAGTTTCACGAGAAGTGTGGTCCGGCCATACGTTATAACTGTCTAAAAAACCAAGCTATTACTACTAGACGCAGAAGATCCATCCAACTTCAAAAATTACAAGTATTATTATTTCTGATATCTATTTGCAGTACTGCACAACCAGCCACGGCAGGTGGTGCTCTGCCTGCTGGAGGTGGCGCGGCTGGCCACGCGCTTCGGCCTCGAGCCGCCTGGCCTCGTGGCGCTGGAGAGGGAGATCGCGGCGGAGGAGCGCGACTCCGGCCTCGACTCCGCCATGTCCGGCGCCTGGCAGTTCAGGGACAACTCGCCTGTGCCTGACAAGTGAGTAGTCCATCTACACAAACTGCCTGCTGGAGATGGCGCGGCTGGTCACGCGCTTCGGCCTGGTGGTGCTGGAGATAGATCGAGGTGGAAGACCGCCTCGACTCCGCCATGTCCTTTACCTGGCAACAGGTCATTGACCCCGTGCCTGACAAGTGAGTAGTCCATCTACACAAACTGCCTGCTGGAGATGGCGCGGCTGGCCACGCGCTTCGGCCTCGTGGTGCTGGAGATAGATTGAGGTGAAAGACCGCCTCGACTCCGCCATGTCCTGTACCTGGCAGCAGGTCATTGACCTCGTGCTTGACAAGTGATTAAATAAACATTTATTTTCGAAATATATACAGTAAGTGTAACTTACCTAACTACCTCTACCTACCTTAAATCTAAAGTAGGTCCTTGAGGCATTGTACCTAGGATGCTGGCGGCATTTCCTCGTTGTAAAGTGATTGTTGTTCTTCATTAGCATTGACTGTCGAATATTTGATGCTGTCGTTCGAGAAAATAATCGTAATATGTGATTTAATGTTAAAATTGTGTATGTTAATCACCTAAGCATAGACGTGTGCGCCGATTAAAAAATGATCGGCGGCGGCGTTTGCCAAAAAATCGGCGGCGGCGGCGTGTTTTCGGCGTAAAGGTCACGTAAATAAAGTTTATTAAAATTGAGATCAATACAATATACACACAATACACTAACATAGGTTAAGACTAATAATAAGATGCTAATAATTTATGGAAAAAATTTTTTTCTGAAATAAATAATTATTTAATTTAATTTAATTTAATATAACAATTGCGTGTAATCGACCTTAGTCCGCATAATAAATAAATCTTTATTATAAAAAAATATATAAGATATAATATTTATTTAAATTAATGATTAAAGAGATTACAATGACCACATACAGGTGCATATGTTTAGATATTGTCAGTTTGTCCTTCGTCAGTGTGTTCCTCACTCATTTTCTCTTTGTCAAATAAACACCACGTTAGGAAAATGCACAATCCACCGCGCAGGTATGCACAGGTACACTGAGTGCTAAGCCCAAGGTCCAATTAGTATTTTTCAAATGTTAAGAGGGGATGGGGTGCAGCTGCAGTGATAAGAAACTGTGCGGGTGAAGCCTTCCAATGCAAGAACGGTTAAAATCGTCTACTAAGTACTTTATTATAGCATTAGAAACATATTTTTTTAATGTAACACGAATTAAATAGCGTTTATTGACGAATACCTATTATACCCCAACTAGCAAAATTTGATCTTTGAAGTATCCTAAGACCGTGTTTTCGATATTCTTAGTGTACACTTGTATACGTTGGTAAGTGTCGAATTGGGCGCAGTTTATAAGAGCGATTGCTCTTACTGTTATTGTAGTACGGTCTTATGAAGATCAATTTTAATCTTACAGCACTCTTTCAATTGCTGTTTTAAATCCAAATAGCCTTACAAGTATCTTACACTGGCATGGTGTAAAGGGCAAAAGCTTTTTGTGTAGCCTCAGTAGTACCGCATTAAGAGCGTATCGCCTTATTTGCCTCTTTGTGATACTAGTGTAAGAGTATATAATGTCGTCGAAAATTTTAAGAAATCTTGTATCGAAATGTATTATTGTTTTGTGCTTTATTTTCGATAATATATATAGTTAAACCAAGTGCGGAATACATTTATTCGAATTAATTCTGATAAAAGTAACATTGCGTTCTCGGGCCATTTCTGCGATGCATTTGGAAATAATATTAATTAATAAAATAAGTTATAAAATCATAAAAAAATTCGCCATTTTTGCAATTTAAGCTTCTAGTCGCACAGTATTCTGCATCAGAGCATTTATAAGCTCATTAATTCTTAGGGAAGTCCACTATAGAGCTTTTACTCTTTAATCTAATTTAGTCAAGAACAAATACACTTATCTTTGTGTTGTTTTTTCTGCAGCCATATAACTTGCTTCAGTAAGAGCCCTTATCCTGTCTTTACCGAAGATACTATAAAGAACTAATGTTCTTGTACGAAGCCTTTAAAAGAATGGATCTTTTTTAAGAGTATACAGTCTTACAAAGTGCATCTGTAAGATGTTGACCTTATACATGTTTTACGAGTAAGTCTTGTATACATCTTTAGGACAACCTTATAAGTTCCTATAGTCTAAACGTCTGTACGCTTGCCTTTCTAAGGGATCCATTCTTAACCAACAGCCTTAAATAACTTTTATAATACTTTTGCTCTTATATGTGACAGTGTCCAAGACATTTTTGCTAGTTAGGACCTATATTATGTTATGTATCAACATGTATGAACCTAATACCTATATATGAAATAATATGTAGGTATATATGGCAGGATAATCATGGATATATAAATCTCATTTCTCACTTAAGGCCATTACAAAAGCCAAATACAATGCTTATAGTGTTCAGTATTTTGTCTGATTAAAAGAAAGTCATTCAAGGCCACGCCGATTTCACGCCGATCAAATGTCGGCGGCGGCGGCGTGGCTAAAATGGCCGGCGGCGGCGGCGCGCCGGCGCGGCGCACACGTCTACAAGCAGTTAAAGGTTACTTTTACTAATGTATTATTTTTTCAGGACTCAAAGCGGCCCTCCACCCTCTTCACCAGAACCACATGAAAGTAAGTGTCAGTTATTTTATTATAACTATTCTGAAGCTAAAAAAAAACATTGTACACTGCGGGCTATACTTTTGACCCGAGGACCACAGCTACGCATTCGGCTCTTTCCCTTCCTGTTCATGGATCAGAATGGATCATTGCTGGTTCCCTTCCGCGGGTGTAATTGAAAAATTCGCGGGTAGTGGTTTGGAGACCTTTATACTAAATTATCGAAAGGCAAAACTGGTTTGTATACAACAATCAATGAAACAATGTCACAATATTTTCATCTTGTCTTGTATTACCCTTGGGGCCTAACTTAACCCTCTGTCCAACAGTGTCCACACAAACGGAGGTGTCCGGAGAGCTGGTGCCCGACAGCGTGGACGCGGAGAGCACCCGCTCGGGGGGTTCCCTAGAGAGCGGCGACTCCGACGTGCCGCTGCGCCCAACCAATGAGCTCGATAAGCGGGTACGGTTTAATATTACTTGCTCTTGTTTTTTTATATATTTAGCACGTCGGTGGCAAACAAGCATACGGCCCATTTGATGGAAAGCGGTCACCGTAGCCTGCAACTCCAGGAATGTCCCATTGCGCATTTCTGACCCGTTGAAATTTTCCTTACACCTATTTTGAAGAACCGCCTATTTTGTTATTGTTTGTAAAGTCACTTTGTTATCTTCAAAATCTGTTTTCACAGAGGTGGCTGGTTTTAATTTACGATACCTTAGTATCAACTAGTAATACAACTTTGGTACGGGACGAATAGGAATAATTGTTAATCGTAATTCACCTTACACAGAATTTTCCATCCCAATTCACTCTAATTTACTCAATTGTACCTAATTAATTCACACTTTTTGTTCTATCACAATCACGGGTGATGTAGCCTCAAATATGTACTTATATATATTATTGTACGTATACAACTCGTCCACCAACTATGCTACGCAACTATACAAATTAATCTGTCCAGCTAAAGTGTTCAGTAAAAGTTCAATAAAATAGTTAAGTAAACAAAAATCGACCTTGCCACAATAGATGTATGGTTCAGTATGGCTATGAAATTGTGGTAGTAGTTAGAGACTTTAGCTTGCCAGCCAACGACATGTACAGTCGCCCAAAAAGAGGCGCTCAAAAATATCTGAGCACGCCTCTATTGTCAGGGCGTTTTAGTGCTTGTTATCTTATAGCACTTTGGCAGCTCATAGAAATAAATATAAATAAATATTGTGGGACTATCTTACACAAATCGACCTAGTCCCACGGTCTCAATAAGTCTTGTGATGTAGGTACGGTACGAGGCGACCATGTATATTAGATAGATACATATAAATAGGTACTTAAATACATAGAAAACATCCATAACTCAGGAACAAAAAATATTCGTGATAAACACACAAATAAATGCTCTGACCAGGATTCGAACCCTGCTTCGTAGGGTGCCACTACCAACAAGGAGGCCGTTATAGCTAGCTGATGGCGACTGTACGATTCTGTATCCATAAAACTTAGCAAACCTATATTTAAATCTATATTTTTCCTTCAAACACGAATGTGTTTAAATTACTGATTAACGGCAGTTATACTTGAAAGACAGACAATGCAAAAACACTGCCCGTTATTTCGTTGACGACGACATTGGCCTAGAAAATACGTTGCGTTAGTTGGTTGACCGTATGGGCACAGCGTAGGGATGTATTCCATACAGTGAGGAAACTTCATACACGGCCAGCGGCTCGGCTCGGTGGTCGTGCTGAGGCTCAGGGTTGTCAAAAACTATGCGAAACATATTACAGTCTGATTGGCAAACTAATTTCCATTTAACACCCCTTAAAATAGACCGCCGAATTTGTATGAAAATTCCTCCCCGCCTCCTTCCCCGCGCCCCCATCAATGACCCAGAAATCGGCGGAGTTAACCCACTGTATAGAATATATCCTTACGCTGTGGTATGGTGTTGGCGTAGATAGCGGGTTGAGTGTGTCGGGACTTGCAGGTGCAGCTGGTGACTCGGCTGCTGGAGCGAGGCTGCCGCTGCGGCGCCGGGCGCTGCTCCCGCCTGCTCAAGGTCAAGAAGGTGGGCGAGGGCCGCTACAACATCGCAGGCAGAAACGTCTTCATCCGGGTAACTATTGCTTCTAGGATGCCCTTACATCATAGGGTTCCCGAAGTTTCCAATGGTAGCTACCGTATTGTCTCTCACCAGGCGGCGCCACTCATTCATGGGTCCTGTGTTAGTATGAGAGAATTGTCAAAGTGACGTTTGAAATGTTCCCGCGGGACCCACGGCCACGTTCCACTAGCGCCTCTCGCGGAAAATCGACTCGCGGTAATCCTCATTGAAAGAGGATGTCCTATGGAACTTATTAATTGGGAACTCCTGTTCTAAACTGATTCTTTGTAAATTTCTTGAACATAGTAGATAGATTAAATCGATTTTGCACTATCAATTGGTTTCTTAATGTTATATATCTTCTTATGTATTTCGGTTTAATTCTGGTGTATGGAGTGTTCTAAATAGGTATATTTCTTTGTAGTAATCACATATTAAAATACTTATATAGAGTTACTCACGTCAATACAGTCGAAAATAGCTCGACATGTTTCGGATCAGTCCGTGTCTCTTATTCATGAGTCATGTCGAGCTATTTTCGACTTTATTGACGTAAGTAGTCCGGTATACCTAAGTATTTTAATATGTCTGATACTCACGGTAGTTTTCACATAATATTGTCTTCTGTTTCCCCAATCATTATTCATTGAAATTAAAGACTTTAGAAAGAATTAATCGCGTTTCCATGACCCTACGTTTCAAGCCCTTTACAGCACTCATTTTCGCACTGAGACGACGATTGATTGACGGGGAGAATTCGCATTTTCTAAAGTGTTTAATTTCAGTAATCTCTTAGCTGTTTACCAGTAATTGACTTATTTTGTCAATGTTTTCAACCGACTTCAACATTTCTAAAGGAGGAGGTTCTCAATTCGTCTGATTTTTTTTATATCCTGTCAATTAATGTGTAATTTATTGCCTGCAGCTCCTAAAGGGTCGTCACATGATGGTCCGCGTCGGCGGCGGCTGGGACACGCTGGAGCACTTCCTGTCGCGCCACGAGCCCTGCCAGGTGCGCCTCGTCACTCAGGGCCGCCGCGACGTGCTGCCAGTCCCGCCCGATCCCGACTCCGGCATCGACGAGGACCGCAAACTATCGCCGATCCCTCGCAAAAGCGTCTCTCCAGCCAGCAGCAAAGCCTCCTTAAAAGAACCCTCAGGCACAGTCTCGCCTGTCAGCAAAGCCTCCTCCAGCGGTCGCGCCTCGCCCGAACGGAGCGGCAACACTCGCGCCTCCAGCAAAGCTAGCAGCGGGAAGAGTTCGCCGCTTCACGACCGCACCTCCACCCCCAAACCACGACCTCGATCTAATCTCTCGCTCCCTCTGAAAACCGACGCACGAACACGCAAACAATCCTTACCTAGCTTCGGCACGCCGCAGACTCCAAGTAGATCGGTTAAGACACCGCCGGTAGAGCACAGGAAGTCGCTTGGTTCCATCACACCTAAAAAGTCGCGGAGCATGAGTCTGGCGCTGGCGCCGGAGAAACCGTTCTGCGGGACGGAACGGCTCAACGCTCGGAAAGCGTCGAGCGCGGCTACTACCCCCACGGCCGGTCCGCGACAAACGCGCAGTCAAAGCTTAGCTTCAACGCCCGTCCATGATCCGAAAAAGTCGTTCTGTGGGACGGAGAAGCTCAATGCTGCGAAGAAAACTCGCAGCATGAGTTTAGCTGCGACGACGCCTGTGGCGCGGCCGCTCCAGAAAGCCGCGTCCGCCGCCCCGCCCGGCGGGTTCACGCAAGCCGCGATCGAGGAGAGCATCCGCCTTTCCCTAGCCGCGTCTATATCAGACTCGTGCTCCACGAAGAAGCCCTTCCTCCACATCAAAGCCAAATACCGGAGTCCCCCGCCGAGGGAGGTGCCCCCTAGATAAACATTCCAGTAGTTTTAACCCTTGACTTAAGAGAGCGTCGCTCGAAGTTCAACTAATCTAGTTAAGTCGTGTAAGGTACTTAGATCTCCTAACTCGATAATCTCCGCGCCCTGCGCCTGCGCCTTGCCGTCGTGCGCCGGCGCCGGCGCCAGGGCTAGTCATATAACTCGATCTACTTGTAACGATAATCATACGCGATACGATGTAACTATATAATTATTAATGTCTAATTCCTAATTTACAATAATGAATCTGGTTAATTTTATTTTTATTGATTTTATGTTTGATTATTATTTTGTGTTTGATTTATGTTAAAGATATTTAAGTTACTATCATGTTCAAATGGAATATACGAACCGCCATAAATAGATAATTTCATTTGATTTGCTACGATTTGATAATAAATATAAGAGATACTACTTTATTTTTGTTTTTATTATTTTCTGCTTATTTAATATACCTATTTATTCTCTATAATATATTCTGTAAGCTAGTAATCGAAGTGGCCTCACTCGCGCGACTCTAAGGTACAAATATTCGTCGTCGATAGTCCCACATATCCCTATTTTCGTACGAGATAGATATTTTTGCACCCACAGTAGATAGACAAGCACCAGGCCAAACACTAGGCTTCCAAAAGAACAGGTTTCAACGTAAGTTAATTATCGTCAATTGGTTTTCTGCTGAGTATCTCCAATGTTTCCACTAGCCGGATAGTACCGAATTGGGCATTTTCTCCGGACAAAATTGAGTCTCTCGGGCCTTAGTTTGGAGGCCCTTACTAGGATTACTTAGGAGGCATTTACTAATTGACGGTCTATTCTTTTTGTAGAGCAATATCTAACACATATTGATATTTTTAGCTAGGATTGGAAATGATTCATTAGTCAAGCTAGACAACTTTTAAACACGAGTAGATAAAAATTAAGATCATCGATTCAATTTTGTATATCATTGCTGCATTGCCTAATATAATCAAGAGCTTACCAGTATACACGCAAGTGATATTTTACCTCTTAAGAATACGCCAATTTTAGATGAATTAAAAATAAAACTCTTGAATAAGAAAAACACATTTTTAAGTGTATTAAAATACGTATGTCTATATATCGCTACTCACTGCATGTTTCGGATCAATTCGTGGCCCTTATTCACCCGCGACGGTTGTTTTCGCGATCTATTGTCGACTTAATTAGCGTGAGTAACCTTATATAGGTAAACAGGCATTTTAATATGTGTAAGACTCACGGAGTTTTTTATTTAAAATATTTAACCCTTTGACCGCCAAGAACGCCTCAAGGCTTCGTGTGCTGTCGTACCCACGACGCCAGCAACGCCTAAAGTTGCCTCAGTTAAGGTGTACTTCGATCATGAATAAAAATTATTTAGAATCGTTTTGCACAGCACTACGAGATTCGTCATTTTTGGTTATCGTAACGTGCTTGGCGTCTGACTGATCACTTCATTCAAATATGAAAGCGGTCAAAGGGTTAAGTATGTTCCAAGACCAGGTTGGTCCGGTCAATTACGAGTATTTTTACTTCATCTTGTAGCTAGCAATACTGTGCCAAGTTTAGAACATTATCATGTAAGTAGCCTAGGTCTGTACTGTACTCGTTTTTGATAATAAACGTTTAACACTAGCTTCTAGTTTCACTTGCACTTCTGCTGGTACCTCATTTTCTGTAAATTGTGAACATTTTGACTGTTTCTTAACAATTAAGACTGTAAAATAAGTTTACAAGAGTGTTTTCAGTTACCGACTAACATAGATTCATGTCATAGCTGAAGTAGGTAAGTAGCATTTTTATTGAAAGTCGTCCCCCAGCTTTTTTTATTTAGAAAATTTAACGTGATTTTTACTCAAAATAACCGAGCTCTATCGATCCTAGTAGGAGAAAAAAAAGTAGCCCTAACTTTCCATATATTTTTCAAACTTTCCACTTCATCACCGTCATAAAAACGGCCAAGTGCGAGTCGGACTAGCGCACCGACGGTTCCGTCAAAAGCCTCAAAATAGATTCTTACAGAATACTTATTGAAGGTCAAGCGTGCAAAACTTCTTATTCCTAATTGAATGTAGAAAAGTTATACAATTATGTAGATTACTATGTAGAAGAGATGTATATCTATGTCATGGAATCATAATTTGGAACATCGTTAATTTAGATGTCATTTTTTATGTTTAACGTATTTGTGACTTAAGTAATCACCTACTCTATAATAGCGCCTGAATACCTCATTAGGTACGCTCAGATTTCTATTGTAGATTCCATTCTTCATTCGTGATTCAATGTAGGTACGCCCTCGCCGGAAATACGAGGTATATCGTATTGATCCCTTGTTACATAATCTACTATTTTCATTACGGATAAAACGACACTTTACACACTACGTCCAAAGGATACAAAGCGCCTATTCGAACAAGTATGGCAAAAATATGTTTCTATGTCAGTCATAAAAAACATACTACATAAGTAATATAGTATTCTCTGAGCTGACAAGACCGGATTTCACCTATTCTCATTCGAAACTATGTCCAGCTCGACAGTACGAGCACGCAGCGTAATAGACAAACGAGAGCGTCCCCTCGATTAGGCCGCTCACGCGCGCTCCGTTGCCAATACTGTTCACTGGCCAATTGTAAACCCAACTGCGACTGCATAAGTGCTACCAGTAGACAGTGAACTGTGTTTGTACACAAGCCACATACATCTACTCCACTGATCCAGTGACCGGCTTCGTAGGTTGACATAACAAATGCATCGTAGCAGCTTTGTTCATATCACGATTAGTTGAATCACTTGCTAGTTCTTACTAAGGTAGATACATATCGATTCATGAAACCTGGCCTGAATGTGTATGTATGGATTAATAACAGGAGGGCTACCATGAACGTCGAAAATTGGCATTGACGGTGCAACGGACGGGAAGATTTGACATATCCTAACCATGAAAACCATGCACTTTCGTATTTGCGTCCATATCCGCCCGAAAGTAAAATTTGTGTCCATGCGCCTACCACGAAAGACCACTTTCGGATATTTTGACAACGAAAGAATCGAAATCAACTGTCAAAAGCCACGTTACCTTTTGAGCTATCGTGATTCGATCGAAATGCAGAAAATTGCCAGGTACTGTGCTCTTCCGCTGTTTTCTACGTTTATTTGATTAAGAATCCGCGCTATTTTTTGGTGATTCGTTGAAAGTTTACGTTTTCAAAAAACTGCTCTTGGATAAATCCATCGTTAGATTTGGGGAATTCGTGAAAAATAGGTACTAACTTGAGAACGTGAGTCCCGTATTTTTATTTCTTCACCTGGCAACTCATAATCACCTGTCATTCATCGTTCGCGAGCACTTTATTGTTTAAATGAGAATAAGTGGTGGAATCGAGGTGGAATATCGTGGTGTTTATACGTTTAAGACGTTCATTGTATAGCGTAAGTAAAGTATTCAATGTTATTATTGTTTTAGATTATACGTAGGCTATACCTTTAATATTCTTTTATGCGAGGCGTTGATATTTGTTCTAATAATTAGTTGGCATAATCGCATCTGTAACTATTAAAGAAACGAATATTTACTTAAATAATATATAAAATACTTTAAGAGACGTTACATTTCTATTAAATGAATGTCACGTAATATACTTTTAACGTATGTTTTACTATACCATGTAATTATTTGTTACTGGGTATAATTGATGGTATTGAATTTATTCCTCATTAAGTAATTTAATTGATTAGCCAAAGTAAGATGTCTTCGCGTGGTGTTTATCTTACCTTCGGCGTCACTTGGGAAAACTTCATACATTCATACATTTTAGGTTATATGCCATGATAATTTCAACAGTTTCGAGAAAGAAGAAACTCAAATTATATTTAAGACATGCCCTGGGATTTTGTCTGTTTCACAGTTAAATAATGTTTTACAATTTTCCACCTTCATAAGAATATGGTTCACATTGTAATTTAGATACAATGTGATCTAATGTACCTTGTAATAACACTGTTATTGTCATTCCCAATGAAATAACTGACACAAGTTTGCAAGAAGCTATATATTAAATATATATTATTATGTAATTTGTAAAGGTAGCGCGATAACGATATCAATTAAAAAAAAATATTTTGTAATAAATTATAAACAAGGAGGGTATAAATATTAACTATTTATTTGTATATTTCAGATGGCAGACAATATTACCGTTCAGATGATTAGTTTGAATGAAACATGTCCAATGGGTGCCAACGTCACAGCAGGCTATCTCCAATATCTCAGTGACTGCAAGCTTATCCAATAAATATCATGTGGAGTTTTAAGTAAACACAGGCAGAATGGGCAGTCATTAAAACAAAGTAAGTATATGTACTTAGTTCTTTTTGAATTATTAGACGAAACTGTTGAACTTTGGACATAGTTTTACCTCAGACGGTTGGCAATAATTGCACATTGCCAATTTGCCACAGAGGGTAATTGAATCATTTTATTTATATTATTTGTACGGCTATTACTAATTTGCAAAATCAATTATCAAACCAACTGGAGGGCGAGCGTTACCAAGTAATGAATCTTAGAACAAAAAACTAAAATGTTTTGGGAAAAATAAAAGAGGACAACAGCGGACTATGTTTTTCTAAGATAATTTGTACTAGAAAAATAGAAAATTATTTATTTCATAATAAATATAAATTACTTAAAAATATATTTACATCTCGCTCCCCGCCGGAAAACCTTATAACTTGATTAAATATACTAAAATGATATGTCATTTCATACATAAATACCTATTATTTCTATAATTACAATAAATAAAAAACAAAAATGATATGTCCAAGGAACATCAGGGGTGTTGTTCCTTGGACATGCTTCTCCTTTTTTTCTGATGGTAGTAAGAGGAGTTATAACTTTAATATATCTATCTGTGTTAGCAGCTTTCAATCGTTTGTATATTTCATATATATGTATGTATGTATGTTTTAAGCATGTTTATTCGACGATAACTCCAGTGTCGTTGATCAGATCGTCGTGATATTTGACAGGTTGTAAGATAAGATAAATATAATTTTTAATATTAAATATGAGCTGACACAGTCAAGGGGTTGCCGAGATGTAGAGGTCACGAGTTCACATTCAAGGCGAACCACTGGTTGATAAAATTGCAGCACACAAACCAAATTATTTATTATTTTGTGATAAATATTTTGATTCACATATTTAATAGTTTTGTAATTTTGTTGCTTAACTGTCTTACTAATTTCCTAGCATAATAGGAATACATTACATTAAATTTAATACAAAAAGGTTATCGAACGAGCAAGCGAAGCGAGTGAAGACTTCCTCTCTACTTGGACACTCCGTCGTTTGTATGTATGTAAGTTCGAAGATAGTTTGATTATCGTTGATCGGATCGTCTTTAAATTTGGCAGATCGATAAGATAAATAAAAAAATTAGTTCAAATATGAGCCAAATCTGTCTAGCTAGGGGTTGCCGAGATACCTGTAGAGGTCACGAGTTCACGTTCGGGGTGAACCACTCGTTATTCGTATGAAAACAGAAGAACCAATAAGGATATTTAACGCATATAAAATCAAAATTGATTAAAATAACAATTTGTGTTCGGTTTTCAGGTCGCGGGCATGTAGGTGATGTAGAACGGAACTACGCACGATGCCTTCATATGACGGGTGAAATGACTTTTTTTGTATAAAGGCATAACTTTCCCAGAAGAATACTTTCAGAATTAATAAAATTATTTGTTTTATACAAAGTGACTGTATGTTATCTATTACCTATATGCAATTAATTAATATTAATTTGAACAATCACAAATCAATGCCTATAAGATAAAACTAATATTTCTTAAAACTTTACTACACTATAAGTAAAAATATACCTAAAAATATATTTTAATCTGAGTTCATAAAGTACCTTTGTCAATTTTATTAAACACGTCGTGTAAATAGAAAACTATTATTTTAATTATTTCTGAAAGTATACTTTTTAGACAGTTGTGCCCTAATAAAAAAACATATATGAGCCGAATCGCGAGATATGCCCCTATATCTTGCGATGCGGCTCATATTCGGACTTTTAATCTCAATTAACGACCTAAATTTCGTGAGTATAAGTTCGGGGTGAACCACTATTAGTAATTGATTTAGTATAAAATTATTAAGCATGTGGGTACATATATCTACATATTTTATAATATTCATAACTGTGGAGGAAATGTCTAGAATCTTGACACAAATAAAGCGAGGTGAGCCCCCTCACGAGGAAAATGCGGCGTCATGCATACTGTGTATACGTGCCTCGCTAATATGCTCAGTGCGAGCGGCTGAAAGGCGATTTAGGGCTATACTCTGACCGAGCTGATAAGCGTGGTCATATCCCCGGGAGGCAGCTTGCGCTGTGAGTGGACTTGCCTATTATCATGTCACACAAGTGTAATGGCCACCTACATATTCTCTGCTTTGCCCAACTCCTTTTGTACAACCGTATGTTTCTTCTTGTGAAATAAATATTAAATATAGAAATGCCTGGCGCGCAAGGGCAACTTTTGTTTCTGCAACTATTATGTCTAACCTATGTTGCTAGTGTGCGCTACCCCTAAAGTGCTTGTACGTAGCATGTGAATTTTTTCTGCATACAAATAGTTGTATGAGTTGTGTGAAGCACACCTAAATCCCACAAACGATCATGTATAAACGTCGTTATAAGAAACGAAACAGTCGAAACACCCATGTTTATGGTAAAAATGTTAACATTTTGTCTTATGCATCTAGCCTCGCATCGGGTTCAGAACTATAGTATTGATGTTGAATACTCCATTATACCCAAACTACTTTAAAAATTGCCACAGCAGGATATTAACTCGGGCAGCTTTGTTTTAACCAATACCTTTAGCTGATGATGAATTTTACATTCCAGGTGCTGTGTCTCTCTTGCTGGCTTCAGACATGTTGTTCAGGATATTGTTAGAAGGAAAGGTCGAGGCGAGCCTGGAGGATCCGGTGCTGGAACACGCGCTTTTGTTACATTGTCCCGGGCAAGGTGTGTGTGAGTTCTTTATGGAATATTTTTTATGTCGCTATGCATATAACAATTAATCCTGATCTTGACTCTTGGGTACGACAATTTTCGAAACCGAGAGGGTTTTTGTAGTGTACTCTAAGAATCAGCGAGATACCAGTATAGCGAAAAGATCTTTTAGAAACAGCTTCATTAAAAAAAGGTTAAACTTCCATTAAGTCGATTTGAATGATTTACTTTTTTTCAATTAATTTGTAATTGCCTTGCAACAATTAAATAATCTTCAAAAATAGTTTACTAAGGTTTCATCGCTTTCAATCTACTTGTACAACCCGTTGTTCGTATGGATGTATGTTTAAAGAAGAAGAAAATAGAATAATTTATTATTTATTAATTCAAGGTATTACAATACAGCGGTAGTTATAAAACATTTTCCTACAAAACTTAATAAAAAGTTTGACTTCAGGGGTCATATTACATTAGCTTATTATATTACATTAGACTATTAATTATAGGTAGATATATTATGTCAACACTTCGAGGTACATAAATGTCACGTTAGTGTTTCCAAAAAGTATTTTTAAAGCTGTTTTTTAAATTTTATTAGGCTCGTTTCTTATCTTCTGTATTCTGTTGAGGTAGTATGATAATTTTTTCTTAATGTTCTGTCTCCAAAGTAGTTATTCACTCTAGAAACTTCATACTTGCCAGCGGACACGGATTTCGTTTTGTTCGACGATAACTCGAGTATCGTTAAACGGATCGTAAACAAATTTGGCAGGTGGTTAGATGAAATTTAATTAATTTTTAATTTCGAATATGAGTCAAATCAGTTTAGGCGTTGCCGAGATATAGCGGTTGTGAGGTCACGTTCGCGAGAGAGCGATTATCCCAGTCTACTTGGTCACTCCGTCGTGTTTATGTATGTATTTTCGACGATAACTCAAGTATCGTTGATCGGATTATCAGATCGTCGTGAAATTTGGCATTTGGCATGGTCGCGAATTCAAGTTCGGGGCGAACCACTATGTATGTATGATTGTATGACAGTATGTGTGTATGATTGTCGAACCAGCGAGCGAAGCGAGTAAATTGTCCCAGTCTACTTGAACAATCCGCCGTTTGCATGTTTGTTGTACGATAACTCGAGTATTGTTGATCGGATCGTCGTTATATTTAGCAGAACTTTAGATGAGATACATATATTATTCAAGTTTGAGTTTGAGGCAAATCGGACCAGGGGGGTTATCAATATATGTTGGCCGCGAGTTCATGTTTAGGGCAAACCACTAGTATGTATGTTTGTCGAACCAGCGAGCGAAGCGAGTAAGTTCTCCCAGTCTACTTGTACAATCCGCTGTTGGCATGTATATAATATGTATGTTTGTTTGGTAATAACACAAGTATCGTTAGTCAGATTGTCGTGAAATTGGGCAGGTGGTTATATAGAATTATAGATAAGGTAAATATATTTTTTAAATTTGAGTATGGACTATGGACCAAATTGGCCACGGGGTTGCCGAGATACTGGGGTCGCGATTTCAAGTTAGAGGCGAACCCCTTGTGTAAAAAAAACTTGAAGCAATCCTCAATATAAGACCGCTAACTCCGTTGTCTCTGATTGTTCGTATCTCACTTTGTGGCAATTCTTGACCGTGACTAAGCTTACATTTGCTCTTTACAGCAACCCCTAGCTGATAATTGGCGAGATGAGCAACCGAACAACATTGCCCAAGTGGCAATATACCTATTATAAAAATTGTTCATCTCTAGGACAGACGCCATTATCTAAAGAGAAAAACTACACAGAGAATTCTGTATTTGGCACTCTGTCTACTCAATATAACTTATTAGCTTAAATTTATTTTAAGTTACTTTTTAAGATCCCAAATGTACCAATACATTCTTATACACCTGTAGGATGACGTTCGGAACCCTGTTAACATGCTCTCAATATCTGTCCGTCTCATCCGTCTCGTCTTCCGTCTGCGGAAACATCTCAGGATAAATATATACAAATACAAATAAAATATATTGTGGGACAATCTTACACAAGTCGACCTAGTTCTACGGTAAGCTCAATAAGGCTTGTGTTGTGGGTACTAGACGACGACATATATAGATATAATATAAACATTGAAATTAAACACTTTAGAACAGATTAATCGCGTTTATTAACACCATGATCCTACGTTTCGAGCCCTTTACAGCACTTGTTTTCACAGGGTTAAGATGATGACTGAGAGAATCCGTTCTAAAGTGTTTAATTTCAATGAATAACAATCCCGGTAACAGAAGATAATATAATATAAACACTTAAATACATAGAAAACAGGAACAAATATTCGTGATGAACACACGAATAAATCTGACCAGGATTCGAACCCGGGACCTCCTACGTCGTCCTACTGACTAGGCTAGGACTTAGGAGGCCGTTGTTGGAGGATTTGACGAACGACAGCTGAAGAGGTCTCATACTGGTGCTAGAGTAACCAGAATCTGTCTATGCCGTATCCTTGATTTGATTCACACGCATTATTAACTGCTTAGCGGAACAAACAACAACAAAATTACAATTTGTGTTTAAAACAAAACACATATTTTTATTTTCTGTGACAATGTCTGGTATTAGAAGTTTAGTAACTACATCATATGGAGTATCATTTGAAACGGGCTTGATTGGCACGTTCCTAAACAATATGTATGTACAGTGATCGTCCATACATGGGGCAGACTTCAAATTTCTGTTTCGAAATGCAGTTGGACTCATCATGTTTAGAGATGAATGTGATAACTAAACGTTTCGTACGGAACCCTCGGTGCGCGTGTCCGAATCGCACTTGGCCGGTTTTATTTTTATAATAGCTGAACATCAAGTGTGTGTTCCTCTTAGGAAAAAATAAAAGAAAATAAAGATTTGTGTTAAGGTACGGTAATCATGCAGTGCAAATATGATACGACGTCGACTGACACTTGGACATTACGTATTATAAGGATAATAAGGGTGTAATTTAACAATATTTCATTATAATAAAAGTACCTATTATACAATTTTAGGTGACTCCGGGTATTCACTAAGCGCGTGCCTTACGACCCCTGTAGACGTCGTCGCAGAAAACTCCTGAACGGTGCAATGCTGTCTAAAAGAGGACGAGGAATTGATTCGTATTGGGTAGGTATTAAACAGAGTGTCCCCCGACTTTGCCACACGGTGCACGGAGGGGAAGTACCCTAAACTCCGCAGATAAGAAAGTTTACTGAAAGAAGACTTCTTTTTTAAAATAATGAAGAACCGAGTATCTAATTCGGTTTCTGGAGTATATTTGTAAGGAATATTATAGGTTTAACGATTGCAAGGTAAAACGTCATATTAATGCGATTATTAAATAAGAACCCATTGAATAGATTCTAGTACCTCTTTTACGTAACACCTAACTGTGAAGTGGTCTCAAGTCGGTATATAAAAAACTTGATTGTCACTTAACATGATGACATTGTGACTATCATGCTTAACATAATGTCAGTTAAAATCACATACTACTATGATTGCCTTGCCTTGCATGTTTGGTGGAGATATTTTGAGCCAGCGTCGAGGATGTTGGGCCGGGCAAGTAGTGATGCCTATTACGTTTGCGTGCAGCGATGCTGATTGTTTTCAACACATGAGACCAGTTTCCCACTTCTTCCACACTTATATTCTGAGAATTTGAATTGATGCTTCTGGCATCGGTATGCTTTTAGTTTTACACATTTCATACGTATAACGCTATATAAATAAAACTAATAAACACTTTTTAAGGCCATTGGAGATGCACACCTGGGCTGGTTGATAAGAAGATCTTGTGCGGCGTGCAACGTGCAGCACAACATGTGAAGCCTTGCAATATGGACAGCCTAGCTAAGGGAACGAGCGAACAAGGGACCTGCTATCGAAGCCGCGCGCCGTGGGCATGAAACAATTGGGCGGGCCAGTTATTATTAAATTAAGCAAAAATATTTATAATAAGTGTCCAAGATATGTGCGGTAAAACTCGAGGCACAGTCAAGGAATTTGGTTTACGTAACTTGTCACTTGTTACAGTGACAATCAATATTATAGCCGCTGGGGATCTGCTGTTATTATCACCTTGACAAGGTATAAAATATAAATTGAAAGAGATGTCATATACTACAGAAAATGTGACCAAGGTCCCCAGTGAGCAGGGCTGGGATCAAACCAGTCACCTCCTGCTTTCGCGGCAGAAGGTCGCTGGTTCGATCTCAGCCCTGCTCACCGGGGATCTTGGTCACTTTTTCTGTAGTGTATGACATCTCTTTCAATTTATAATTTATATATAGTATGTGACTACTTACAAAAAACATGATTCATAACATTTATTACATTAAATAAATGATTTGATTCGTGCTAAACAATCGTAAGGTATAAAATAGTTTATAAGTCAAATTTCTTTACTTGATGTTTGGACCCCGCTATCGAAGGTGCAAAATGGTAGCTGTTAAGTTCTCAGGGATAGGTAAAAATATTTATGCTGTCGATATCGATACTCTTACTTTGTTTGTTCAATTAGATTTATATGTTAGTACCTATAGTCCTATACCATGCTGGACAGTGCATGAACGCTCTCGAAATAAATCTTTTCAATAGAGGTAGGTATATATTGCTGGTGACAGTGGTCACTTTTTAGTAATAATGATAATACGTCCGATTTCATTCTCCATAACCCAGTATTTAGTCCACCACTTTCACCTTATAGTCCAGTATATTTTAGATTCCATTAAATCTCAATAGTCTATACACCCTCGTGGGTACTGCCTCTGCGTGCGTCCCATGACTCGGGCAGGTGCAACATCTGCTCGGTGTACCCCTTACATTTCATTAAATTGTCGAAAGGGCGTCTGCGTGTTGGCTTCGGCTCGGCGTACGGCTCCCAAAGGTCCGGAACACCATTGCTTCGTGATGGGAAAGACATACAAAATTATTTACGATAATAGATATTCATTGTCATCTTCAACTATTTATCTGGGTTAAAGGGCACATTTTATTTGTATAAAATATATTCGACTCCATGTGCTTATCGACATAAAGCTATAATCATCGAAATATTTCAAAATAATTATACCTATCCCTAAGAACTTGACAGCTACCATTTTGCATGGACAATATTCGATGAGCGTCGCGAGAAAAACAACCACATTAGGCCCGATTGTTGCAAACAAATAGTCAAATAATCACAGTCTGACAGATGATTTCATTTAAATTAACTTTTTTCACTCCAAAAGAAAGTGAGGCATGTGAATTAAAAAAAAAGTACTGTCAGATTTAGTGTTACACTATAGCTGCTGTGCGCTTAGCCACACCACTCTTACATTGGTGATGACTAAATATTGCAGATATTTTTCATATTTTTTGGACTTGCGGTTTAAGTGTTAGAAGGGAGAGGGGCACATTTTTTTACTATAGGAGCGATAATTGGCTTTAAATACCTATCCAACGATACCTCACAGGCTAACACATTAGGGTCGAACCGAAAAAATAACACCTCTTAGGTGTATGGAGGTACCAAATAAATAAATACTTTTCCATTTTTTTATATTGCCACTTCGCCGGCGTGGTTGATATATATAACCGTACCAAGTTACAGCTTTTTAGTACAAACGCTCTCTGACGAACGAAAATGGCGAAAGTATAAGGGTTTTTAGTTGAGTATGGCACCTTTACGGTTTTTTTTACCTTTCAATATCATTGAAACTTCAGCACTTGTGCGCTGAAGTAAGACCTATTCAAAGATATATGTAATATAAATAGTGTTATATAAATAAACTGAAACGTTTCCTCATTTCTAAAGCGTTCTATTCGGTAAACGAATTTTTAGAGGTGTAATATTTGTATGGTGGATTGTATAATTGTTCTAACTTAAAGTGAACGATATTTTGCTAATAAATAAATACAAATATAATTCGTATTCATTTGTTACCGAGATATTCCCATATATATTAATGTATGTACTTACCTGTCCTGTTTTATAATTTTGTTTTGAGGGTTCAATGTACGTAAGTACCTAATATGTTGTCTTAAATTGATTCGTGCTTAAAAAATATATTGCAAGTAGCACATACGTATGTCGCATTTGTGGCAATCGATTTATTAAAACAAAATAGAAGATTTAAATAATCGCACTTTACGTGACTGATTATTATAAAGTCACAAGTATTTTTTCACATTGAATACTATAAAGGGTGAAAATGGGCATAGGTCAAAAATAATTTATAGGCAGTATTTAATAGCTAGCTTTAATAACAAAAAAAATAAAATTTATTTTTACTTTGCTTCATACAACTTCCAGCTGCTCGGTGAAGTTATTTTGTGCCATTTATGTCCGACGTCGTAATCTTCATCTTATAATGCCTAAAAAGAAAATTCACGTAAATGAAATGATTAACAGATTCAAACTAAGCAGCTAGTTGAAGTGTTTGGATCGTTACACAATTCATCATCATCATTTTTGGCCTATAACGTCTATGGCTGACGATTGCAATGTCTGTAGGCGATCTTCACATCCATAACTCAGGAACAAATATTTGTGATAGACATACAAATAATTGCCCTGGCCGGGATTCGAACCCGGGAGCTCCTGCTTCGTAAGCAAAGTCACTACCAACTAGGCTAGGAGGACGTTGTTATAAAATTAACTATTACGTTCTCATTAACAGGAATATGATGCAGTTGAAATATAGGGTTTCATCACTCATTATAATCACAATAGCTTTATTTTATTTACACATTCTTGTTTATTAAAATATTTTTGTCCTAAAGTCGAATATGACGACATAACCCTTTAACTAGCTAGCTAGGAATAAATAAACTGATAACACCGAGTCTTTTATTGAAATGTGTGTTTCACATTTTACTCCCTTACAACACTAATTTCTTTTGGTTAAGTAAGTCAAATAAGCACAGAAGTAAAGTGCCTCTCGTTTATTATCGTATGGTTTACTAAAGTATACTACTTTAAACCATAGTAAAAAAGGACAGTTAACTTGTTTTAAGTGGTTAAAATCTGTGCCGTAATTTTTTGAGTACTCATTTTGTTTGAGCGTCAATTAGGTGCATTTCTATACTTATCACTTTCACAAGATGTCACATACGCATCTTATATACATCTATGAATCGCCTAAGATATAATATGTAAAAATATACAAATATGTACATTTATTAATATGTATTTAAATCTTAGCTTATACATAGCTTACTACTTTGTGTGGTTACAGGAGTTTAATTTTATTCAAAGAAATTTATATTTCACTTATAAAGAGAAAATTACTTAAAGTATAAGTAAAATAAGAGTGAGCATGCAAGCATTTAACAATTTATCATATCATAAGAAAAACACACACATAGGAATTATGATCAAATTTAGCATTGAATTTAAATAACTTGATGAAAGGAATATTGCTCCCGGAGTAATAATTTTATTTTGCATTTTAAATTAAAATTAAATTAAATTAAATATTCATTTATTTCAGATTAAAAATCCATATAATTTGTTAGTTTGCCTTAACTACTTATTAACTAATATTAGTAACTTAACTAGGTACTATCTAATCTAACCTTAAAATCTAAAAAAACCTTAAAATCTATTTTAATCTGTGACAAAGAGTTATTGAGTTAGGCAATAATGAAAGCGCGGCATTAACTTTTAACATAGTTTATCATTTTAAACCATATTTATAAGGGGTAAAAAACCCAGCAATTGCAAGCGAGACATGGTAAGGATTTCATCAAAAAAGTTTGAGTAACGAAAATAGATAGAGTATATTTTAATAAATTAGTTTTAAATGTTTAGATACGGCTTAAGCTAAGCTAAAGTTAAATTATTTAATAAAATTAGAACAAAAATGGTTAGAATAAGACTTTTCATTTCTGGGTCTCCGGCTTATCAGCTTCTAATATGGTTTTAAAACACAAGGACCTTTCAAGCTTTGTATTTGTTATATTTCAATATAAATGAATAAATAATCACCATTCTTAAGCAGAAGCAGCAGGACATTAGGTTTAGGTAGGACTTGTATGTATATGCCTCAATCTCTCACTATGCTTCTAACAAAAAAGTATGAGACTATAATGTCACATCTATGTTGCAATTTTAGACACTCTCCTTTTTTATTTGTAAGCACCTGCAGCGCTGCCTGAGTTAGTCAAGAACAATGTGGTAGTCCCATTGTATCATTTCCTGCACAGCCACTTTTATTTATGTATGTATTGTGTTTCTTGTCATCCCTCCTGCACTTGTTTGAAAACACAAGGTTCATCACATTTATGTGGTTTACTTGACCCTTATGCAAACACTATAATACTATATTTTACCTTTTACTGTTGGGTCGAAGATATAATGGCTCTCTCAAGTATAACAAAACTGCCAGGTAGTTCTTGCTGCCACTACTCTCAATGTAAGGTGGTTCTTATTTGAAGCCCATGAAAATGTAGGACTACAATTATTTGCTCCTTTGGTGGCACCAACGGCGTCATTCTGAAAATGTAGTGTAATAAATGAAATGAGTACTTTAAAAAATCTTTGATAAAATGTTCACCAACAATAATATTAACGCAGATTCGATCACTTGTGCAATTAAGGCAATGGTCACTTTTTTGTCAATGTATATCTATTTCGATTGAGAATTATTTGTTAATTTTGTATAAGAGCGAAATCATAACGAAATTTGATTTTTTGAAGATTTTGTTTCACGGAAGCATTTTAATGAAGAAAACATAGTAACTGTTAGTATACATTATAAAATACAACCCTTAAAATTAAAGTAAAACTTAAATAAAGTAATACCTTTAAAAGCAAGACGATATTTACAAACTTATTAAGTAAAGTTAATAGTGAATTCTTCACCTCTTCTTTCTATGACATTGACAGTGACACTGACACTGACATTTAGTTTCATTATTCACAATTATTAACAAAAAATTAGCAAAATACATCAAATTATCATTAAAACGCCCCCTAAATGGATATGTTGATTAGCTGCACTTCATCACTACATTAAATTAATTATTTTTGTTTATTTAAGCCCACTTTTGAGTCAAACATGTATTTACCGGTTTTCTATCGCAACTAATAATAAAGTGTGTGAGGCATACTTTACGTTTGGTTCGTTCCTTCCATTCCCGTCGTTCATTTTTATGGATCCGTACGAAAGTGGTCAAATCGAAAGTGCTTCAAAGTAAGGATTACCAGTCACTAGCGGACGGAAAGACGGGCGGATTGGGAACACACGTTCGATTTTCGTAGTAACAGCCCAGTTTCATACATTTTCCGCGTCAGATTTCGTGAATCGGTCTGTATGTACTATGTAGCTAGATGGAGCGTATATATAACTTGAGTAGCGGTAAACGCACATAATACAGCTTATTTCATTGTGAGATCATGTATCTACTGAGGTTAAATAGGTTCATCTACATGATAATTTACATATTTGTATAAACAAAAATGCGCCTATTTATGTGTGTTACTCGCGGCTCTTTGTAAGCTTTTTAAATGCGGAACTTGGATGAAAAGCACGTACCTATCAACTCATATCTTTGATGACGTTATTCTTCGATGACGTTATTAGATCCCGCACGAAATGAGAATCCATTTTGTATTAACGCATATATAATTATTTCGAATGCGGCTGTGTTTGTCTTGAAATTTCTAATATTTCTACATGCAAAGTTTTATCAAAATCGGTACAGTATTCGTAATAGGTAACAAAAGAGGAAACAATTAATTTTTGTTCTTCTTATTAAGACCTAAGTATACTTACGACGAGTACATGTATACAGGTTGTAATCGTTAAGTGTAGCCAGGCGATTATTCCGTAAATATAAGGGATATTAGAAATTTTCAAACTGATATTGAAAGTGCGTTACCCAATGAGTAAAATTGTATTGTTAACTTTTTTGAAATAAAAGTATTAATATTAAAAATATTAAGTTTAAACGCTCCCATACATTTAGTACGACGTTTCGTTGAAAGACTAGTGTGTACGGTCTAGTCACTTTACCGTTATCAAATGATTCATGAATTGTTTTATTTTATTCCATATCAATCAATTATCATTTTCAAGTAGTTACAAGTGCTGATCTATTATTATCTGACCGTTTTAAATGACTACAAAAGTTAGGTATTTTCAATCCATTATTTTATAAAGCAACTCACACACGGAGTTTCACCCCGCAGTTCGTCGAGCAGGTCCGTGTGTGTTATTGAAGTGCATAAGAAAAAAAATTTGGCTTAAAGGACCATAAGCTAAACTTTTTTTCCAGGTCATAATTGTTTAAAAAAAAGAAAGTTATTTTAATTCCCGCCAATTTATGTTTCGGAATTGCGGAAACAGAAAAACGTATTTGTTGTTTCTTAACTGACACAAAAACAAAAATAAATGTTTGATTTATTATTTTATGGTGGTTTAATTATTTTATTACAGTTTATTCGTGCAAATAATGAATCTCAAGTAGTTTTATCTCTTTCAGCACCGACGTTCTACTTTGAGAGTGAGTCGTCGTAGATACTAATCGTATGGGAGCGTTTAAACTTAATATTTTTAATATTAATACTTTTATTTCAAAATGTTATAAACGCAATTTTACTCATTGGGTAACGCACTTTCAATATCAGTTTGAAAATTTCTAATATCTCTTATATTTACGGAATAATCGCCTGGCTACACTTAACGATTACACCCTGTAGAATAGAATTGTTTATTGCCAACCATGGCACGTATAGATGTTGTAAAAAAATAAAAGACTGAAACACATGGTACCCTATCAGGGTATTGCAAGGACTATTTAAACATAGGTAAGATATTAGCTACTATTAAAGTCTAGAATTTTAGGCAAAGCAAAAAAAAAAATGTTGAGACATAAAATAAAAAGCAAAAAAATTTCGTCTTGATAATTTGATAATGATTTATTTCATTTAAATCTTAGTTGGTAAATACAACAGTGGTCGAGTCCTCCTATTAGGTATACAGTACCTGTGTCAGGACGATGAGACCAATTTGTAAATAGTAAAGTGATTTATGTGTCTTATATGAGTAACAGTGGTACCAGGGCCGCATAGGTAAGAAGTGGTGTGGTATGTTTGGAGTATGAAGAAAACGAGATTATTTAAACAAAGGTATCGCGTTGTGTTATTATTAGGATTACATAGGTAAAGCGTTGGATTAGAGTCTAGATAATTGTACGAGTATATATGTATTTTTGTTTGTTTTGAAGATTACCCGCCTTATTCATAAAAAAGTTAACTGAATCTTTAGTTAAATTATGTTTTCTCCCATTCTGACAAACGCGATTGTCAAAGTGACAAATAAGGACAAACAATCATTTAGCTAAACTGTTGTTGAAGTGCGTTTATGAATAACGCCACGAAAGTATGTGTGAAAATGTGAAATGTATTGGTTACATTTTATACAATGGGTGAGCGATAAGAATAAGACTAAGACGAAGAAAACTACCAGGAGCGCATAGGTCGTGGCAGACTGCCTCTGCTTGTAGCAACAATAATAAGCTAAACTCTAGACCGTAATAAGAATAAGAATAAGAATAATCTTTATTGACTTAAAACCTAATACAAATATGTAATGTTTCACAATACGCTAACACCTCAAGAGTTACTTATGTATTAGGTTTGAAACAGTTTCACCGGAACTGAGCCTCTGTCTCCCGAACTAGGCGGATGCCTGTGACTCGGAAGTCAGTGATTCCACCGAGAAGATGAGTTGACATGATTTGTATGCTTAACTATAAAAGGTTTTTGGAATGATCATTATACAAGGAAAAATAAAGTAAAGAAAAATAAAAAATATAAATTAACACTTTTTACCTGACGTATGGGTGTGTGTGTGTGTGTGTGTGTGTGTGTGTGTGTGTGAGTGAATGTACGAGTATGTGCGTATATGTGTGTGTGTGTAAAGAGAGAAGAGAGAACGTGTGTGAAAGCCTGCAGTGAGCATAATTAAATAGTTATTCATTCTTGGGACGTAATAGAAATAATAGTATAGGATAGGTAGAGTGATTGATAATGGAAAGGGAATCGGTTGATGATCAGAAAGAATTATGTATGTAGGTAGTGGTAGCCATAAAACGTCTTTATTTCAGACAGTTTAGGAGGTCTTCAGTCGCCGGATAAGTTTGTGATTGAAGCCAGGAAGTTAGTTTTAATTTACAGTGAAAGCGGTTTAATGGATATATATTTAGTTGTTTATTTGCGAGTAGAGAGAATGTCAGTAAGCGAAAGAGTGTCAAAAACACGTACCTATATGTTGTAAAGTTGTTGTTTCAACACGTTCACGTAAGCATGTTTATCCGTCCGCACGGTCTACAACTACTAGGGTACTAGGGGTACATAATGTTGTAATAGATTGCACTATGGATAGTAATTTTTTAGCTGGGTTCTCGGGGAGTGATCCACAAATAACTTCGGGTGTGTTCAGGGTTACTGTAATTGGGCCTCGCTTGATACCGTTATTATTTTTGAGTTATCTGTCCTCCGAAGGTATACTCTGCCGTAGCTAGTCCAGCAGTATTTAAAGCGCTTAGACTTTTTTAATTCACGAGCTAAATAATAGAGCCGTGAAGCTTGGGGGGTAAGTTGCTCAGCAACATATATAGAGGTGTTTGGACCTACCGACAGGCCGAGATGTTTTGCACACAGGCTTTCGGCCTTTTTAGTATTGTACTCTTTGCATTTTTAAGCACTTCATTTTTTATAAGGGCAGAGGTGGTTTTAAGAGGAGGTTGTAGAGCTTTCTTTTTTATTATTTATGCGATAGACATCCTTAATTTCTGATTTCTGGATGGGGTAAGCAATAGTGTTCCCAAGCTGGGAGACCATGCCTATCAGGTTTTCTTTAGTTTCCTTAGTTTGAACAGGCACATTTTTAATCTCGAAGTTGGTTTTTCGACTGTCCCGCAGCAAGTCTGTTAAGTATCTTGTTTTCCAGGGTTTCTATATGTTTTCTGTCTTAGGTTTATACAATGCTAAATATTGCTCTTAATTTAAATATTTGAGATCTTTTTTAGGGTTCCGTAGTCAACTAGGAAGCCTTATAGTTTCGCTCTGTCTGTCCGTCCGTCCGTCCGCGGATAATCTCAGTGACTGTAAGTACCTACTAGAAAACTGTAATTTTGTACGAATATGTATATCGATCACGCCAACAAAGTGGTAAAATAAAAAGTGGTTATAATTTCTTTTTTAGAGCACCTCCCAACCTCCCATACACGTAAAGTGGGGGGTGTTTTTTTTTTCGTTTCAGCCCTAGAGTGTGTCTGTATTGTGTGTGTGTGTATTTGTAAAATAATGAGGGTTTAATCAGAATAGTTTTTGATAAAGTTAATATTTTCGGAAATAAACGCTCCAGAAGTTTGCAAAAATGTGTCCCTCCCCTCTAACTTTCGAACTATAAGTAAAAAAATATTAAAAAAATTACAAAAGTTTTGAACTTGATTGGTTGAACAGTTTTTGAAAAATTGTACAAAATAATTTCTGAATTAAGTTTGTAATTTAACTGTATATGCTAACACTTCTTTTATCTTAACGCCGGGTTAGCGGCTAACCCTGGGTGGTGCAAGTGGGCCGTAGTTATCGATACGACATTTTGCTTAGTATGTAATTCTATTTTCCCCTCACTAGCTCGGAAAGCGCTGTTTTGTCCTTTAAAACTAGCGTGGAAAAACGCATTTTATCCACATGTGGGGCAAAGTAATCTAATTCTTATCACTTACCACCAGTCCAGTATAAGTGAGTCCTATATGCCCATAGTAAATATGCGCAATCGGAGGTCACACCTTAAATTGGTCATGTGATCATGTCTTATCCCGCACTTGGTAAGCTGTTGGCAATATCTAAGTACCAGGAGCGTACCTACTCTACGACACATTTTGAAATTGATTTTTGATGGTTTCGTCATGATAACTTACATGTGGATAAGATTTATAATCGTATTTAGTCTGTATTTTCCTCGCAATAGTGAGGGGAAAAATGTTGTATTACACTCGGCGGCTTGTTTGCGCTTGCGCGGCTTGAAGTTTGTTCAACTCTCGTGCCTTGAGACCCTCGTAAAGCTCAAGATTCCAGTTATTGAACCACTCGCTACGCTCGTGACTCAATTTTGGAATCTTTCGCTTGCTCGGGTCTCAATATAAGCCCGAGAGTTAAACAACAACTATGCCGAGCGAAAATCGACTAAATTACGTGAGTGACCCGTTTTAAATATTATTTAACAACTATGCCCCTTGTATAATAAATAACTATTTCACAGTGCCGGCCGACGCCGCCGAGCGCGGAGGCCCTGGCGGCGCGCGGCTCGGTGACGCCGCGGCGCCGCCGCTACACCTACTACCGCCGCCTCTACAAGCCCGTGGCGTACTGTCTGCCGGAGCCGCTGCGTGTGTCGCTCGTCTAACGATTGGAACTGCATTGAGCTAACCCAAACGGATCTTGATCTTCAAAAACCATAAGTCCATAGCCACCACATCTACATTCCCGTCTGACACCGCTAAGTGAGGAGGCCCTGGCAGCGGGCAACTCGCTACTGCGAGAAATACGGGGATCGATAGCCCGCACCTCCACCATGTAGACGTAGGCCTAGCGGGAGGAGCAACACTTCTCTTAACAATTATAATTATTAGATTATATGGAACGACCCTCAGAGAACACGCTGTTGGTTTGACAGAACTGGTTAGTGTTCCTATTATCAACCGCTTCACAATTTCAAAAGGAGGAGGTTATCAATTCGTGTGAATGTTTTTAAATACTTATAATGCCAGACTCTCCATCAAACGAACGAGGCTGTAAAGGTAGCAAACCGTTACAGTTTACTACCCACGAATACAAAAATATTTAGTCAAAAATATAAACGGCACATGAACTTGGGGCGGAGTTGCCCGTTAAACAAGAAATTGCTTGTGTTGGATGACCCCCATCTTACTACAGCGTCCTCTACTAATCCATGGGGTACTTGCTGCCCCAGCCGAGGCGTGTCGTTCGAGTAGCGACTAGATGAGCATTAAGACCTAACACAAACAGTCCGTGAGCTTCAAGAACCATATTCATTGCTCCCTCCCATACAGTGCCGCTACCTCGGCTCAATGTAACCACTGGAATAGCATTAACATACAACGCGCAGTGTGTGATATCTATCCGATAACAATAATCCTGAAGTGTGACATTTCCTGCATACCCTGCCGCGCTCAGTAAGACTTGTGGGGCCAAAATCAACGTGCTGAGTCGAGTCGAGTTTTGCTGACGTCAATACCAGCCGGTAGTATTGACCTCGCAATACTAACGTTAACTGCTAGCCTATTATGGTCGGGTTTTTATCGTCTACCGCCGTGGCTGTCACGTTTTAACAAGTATGTAAGTGCGAAAGTGACGCATAGCGTGACAGTCGATAAAATGGCAACCATGCTAACCATCCTGGTAGATATGTTAAGAAATGTCAATATGAGCAACACTATACTTAGTTGGTTCATAAGATTTGTAAATAATACTTTTTTAATTAAGAAACAGTAAATGTATTAGCTTAAAGTTACATTAATTACATTATTACAAAATTTTAACTATTGTAAATGTAAAAGTCAATGGATTAAACTATTACTAAGTATCAGTATCATGACTAAAGGTTTACAATTAGGTATATATTCAGTTCTAAAGGTAGCCATGACAGATGTCATTATTTGTCACAAATCTCTTTACTTTAGAACTGGAGTAATATAGAGATGAATCCGTCCACATTAGAATTATTCGTCCGAAAATATTCCTACATTTTTATTAAATGTGCGGTAATATGTAATTTGGAGTTAAATAAAACAACAAGTAATTTCACGATTTTATTAAATACCTCAATCAGGTAAATACTAATTATAAGTATAAAAAATATATAAAAGGAATGAACAAATAAATGCTTGGAAATTACATACTTGCCCTCTAGCTCTACGCGCGCTGTATTACTGTAAGGTACAAAACGGCAGAGAGCAATATCATTAAAACGATTATAAAATTCATTAAAATTAATTAAATATTGATATAAATCTGATTATTATTTAATACTACGGCTGTATAGCCAAGCCAAGAATGTCAAAACGCAAAATAATGGTAGTCTAGAGGCAGATACTGCGTCAATGCATACGGCTCCGACTTGCGTACGTAATAAACTATTTAAACATAACTGTATGTTTAATTTGAGACCTTATACTAGAGGAACGCGATAACTAGACAAATCATTCATTCAAGTGGCAAAATGACATTATCATAATTATTAAATAATATTTAAAACGGGTCACTCACGTAATCTAGTCGATTTTCGCTCGACATGTTTCGTTCGTAAATTACGTGAGTGACCCGTTTAAAATATTATTTAATATGTTCGAGTCTCACGAGAGTTTTATAGTTAAAATGACATTATCATTTCGCTATTTCTTCATTATTATTGCAATTATTTCGAGTTTGTTGTCTAGTTAACGCTTTCAGTTTCGCATGAAATACAACCATTTATAAACACTATTCATCTCATAATACATTTGGTAAGTCAAGTGATATTTTATAACCAGATAGCGTTGGTTAAAATACATATTTGGCCAATTTGCTTAAGATTAACTTATAAAATAATAGTTAAATTAATATGAATGTTTCTTTACGTTCGCGACTTAACGCTATGGAATCAGTACGGCGTCTAGTTAGTACAGGCGTAGAAAAGCGATACAAATGAAACTACATTTACTACGTATTGCATGATTAACCTTTTCCATGCCAAAGACGTATATATTTGCAGCGCAGGTTCGACGCCAAAGATGGATTAATCGGTCACACCACAGAACAATATAGATCATAAGGAACACTCTTTTAACTTCAGTTTTGACTCTTAATAAATACAACGTAAAATCGCCGTCAATGGAACTTCCTAACATTGTAAACAAAAGGCGTCACATGTCATTCACTGTTTCTCCTTGTATTATCACACTACCTCATCAAACACCACTGAAACCGTTCACTACTGAAACGGTCGTATTATCGTAACATACAAAACATAAGATAAATAAGTTAATCTAGGATATTTCATTAAAACATAAAAGTTAGGTTATTACAATCAATATGGCGATTTGTTTACATCATTCGGAAGTTCATAGCGTAGAAAAGGTTAACCCATTCTATGCCAATGCCCCATATCGGGTTCCTGTTCATAAGTGCTCTTCGCTACATATGCATTTCCCCTGGCACTGCGATAATTAATATAGCGAAGTTTAAATTCAATGCAGCTTACTCTAGGATCAACAATAGGTTGCTAATGGCCGATTGTCTGTGAGCGGTTTTGTGTAACAAAATACATCACAAAGCAGTCTACTAAGGAGGCCGTTTATAAAGCAATCTATCTTCAAGATTAAATTAGTTTGCAATATCATTGATCCATAGGTCTACGCCGTTTAACTGAGGCACCTCCCTACTCCCCCTAGGTTTAACCCTTTGACCGCCAAGAACGCCTAAAGGCGTCGTATGCTGTCGTACCCACGACGCCAGCAACGCCTAAAGTTGTCTCAGTTGAGGTGTACTTCGGTCATGAATAAAATCTATTTAGAATCGTTTTGCACAGTACTAAGAGATTCGTCATTTTTGGTTATGGTAACGTGCTTGGCGTCTGACTGGACACTTCATTCAAATATGAAAGCGGTCAAAGGGTTAAGCGCGGGTGAAGAGTAGTGAAAAACTAATAGGAGACATCATGAGTCTATCTAGTATGCCGGTTATTGTATAGTAAGACGCAACTGTACCCCGCCTGTCCTACGCAAACCAGACGCCTCAGTTAAACGGTACACTTATAGTTACAGTGTCGAATACTGTACCAAACTAAGAGACTGAATCTACTATTAGTTGACGTCTTCTTGATATAACTTACTGTGTCGACGAAAGAGGCGAGGTTTAATCCTTTAACCACTGTGCGTTCAAAAGGTTAATTAATTAATAATTCAGTGTTGGAAACTGCTTTTGATAAAGAGGCGGTTTTTCGTGACAATCATTTAAATGTTGAGTTACACCTTCCTTTTAGCGTCAAATTTCACATGTCTCTCGGGTAACTGATTAGCTTTGTCACTAATTCTGTCAATTCAGTCAATCCTTACTAACTTTTAAAGTGCATCGTGAATTATTGCTAAGTAGTTTTAAAACACTAATGATGCCCAAAGGAGATAATGTATCAAATTAATTCGGGTTGTCATCAGTAACCCGACCATTTTGTCATAATTTGGCAGCTACAAGACTCCTACCAGTTAGTTGTGGCACCGACTTATTAGCAGTAGAGCTACTAAAAAACTCGACAATGACAATTTCAGAAGAGCGATTCTTTCGTTTTAAGTTCTTAAGTCTTTCTTTCCTTTTAAGTGCTTGTTCTTCTAAGCCTCCGGCACTTTCACCTAGTTCCATGATAACCATTATATGGTACTAATTATTTGATATAGTTAGAACTCTAATATATATAGTAAGTAATGACAACTATCACTTCACCTCGAATCCTAAGAAACGATACTAAAAAACAGATTTTATTTATAATTTTATACGATAAACAGCACAAACAGCGTACACTGAACATTCGCCAACATTCATTACATTACTGTCAAGTCTGTCAATGTCAAAAATGACATCAATATGCGTGAGCGTGAGGTTTTTTCGTTACGGAATTTCTGGATTCGGTCCCCGCGCTCAAGGCCCGCGATAGAAGCTATGCAATAGCTTACTGAAACGTGGTCGCTTATACGGCTTCATAAGAAGGCTCAAAGTCACCCAAAGGGCAATGGAGAGGGCTATGCTAGGAGTCTGCGAGATCGTATCAGAAATGAAACCATCCGCAGCAGAACTGTAACCGATAAAACTCTCCGAATCGCTAAACTTAAGTGGCAGTGGGCACATTGCACGTAGAACCGATGGCCGTTGGGGCGGAAAGGTTGAGTGGCGAAGGCGCAGCGTGGGTAGGCCCCCCACAAGGTGGACTGATGACCTGGTGAAGGTCGCAGGAGTCCGCTGGGTGCGGGTGGCGCAGGACCGGTCCGGGAAATGATGATTGGATACTACAATATCTATGCTGTATACTTAGTCTGAGCCATAACCATGGTAGTGTATAAAATATTGTGGAAATCTTTGGGGGAGGCCTATGTCAAGCAGTGGACGTCTTTCGGCTGAAATGATGATTTGATACTACAATATCTATGCTGTATACTTAGTCTGAGCCATACCTATGGTAGTGTATAAAAGGAAGGTGTAACAAGCCGTCAGTTGCGAGTGAGCGAGACGGCGGGTTACTTCTTCTTGCTCTTGCCGAGCGTGAGCGTGTGGTGCGCCTGCGCAGACTGCTGCTTGCGCCGGTTGAACTCGATGGTCTCGTCCTCGATCTTCTTGCGCAGTTCTTCTAGACGCTTCTTTTCGTCCGTGTGGTCCTTCTTCAACTTATCGAATTTCGCGTGCAGCTGGAAAGAGAGAATTCAACGTTTTAGTTACGAAATATACAATACAATACAAATACTCTTTATTGCACACCTCAATAGAAATAGGTTCAGAAATACAACAGACAAAAAAAAAGGTAAACAACAGGCGGTCTATTCGCTAAAAAGCGATTTCTTCCAGACAACCTTTAGGTAGCGGAATAAGTTAAAATAAAACATGTCGGTAGGCATTGCGAAACAGTGAAAGAAGCGTCGCATACACATACACAATATAAACATATACATGATTTTTTGATATGTAGAACGTTTTAAGATCTCACCTTTTTTAGATAATAATAATACGTTTTTCTACTCCAGCACTTCTATTTGTCAATGAGATGACTGACAGCGATATTAAAAAAGTATACATCATAACGTTGTCTGTGGTATTCCATAAAAACACTGCTGCTATGGATTTTCAAACAATATATAAGCGCTGTTGTTTCTTTTTAATTTCTGACATCTTCCACATTCTGCCACCTTCCTAAATTCTATTTTTACGTTAATTTAGTTGTCGTAAAAAAACTAGCGTAAGCAAACAGTTCATAATTTGTTCTTAAAACTCTCGGGTCTATTATTACACATCTCGCCTCGTTTTGTAACGGCGACCCTCAAGTTTTAAGATCCCTTATTATATCACTGTTGCATAAACTACTATTAAAATGCAGTATGTCAGGGAGTATCACTATATAGTACCTATAAAACAAAGTCGCTTCCCGCTGTCTGTATGTATGTATGTATGCTTAAATGTTTAAAACTACGCAACGGATTGTGAAGAGATGTAGTTGGGCATTTTGAAAAATAGAGTACCATTTTCATTTTTTTAAAATATGGGAAGTTTTGGGTTTTTTATAATCAGAATCACGAACACTATTGATTTAAACAAAGAAAAAGAGTGTTCCCTTTCTTTTGGTCAGCTTTGTAACGCATTTTTTCATACATTTCGTATGGGCCAATTTTTTTTTGTGTGGAAAATCGAGGACCCATTGTCATTACACAGGTGCAGTTTATTCTGAGAATGCTTGGTTACCTCTCGCTCGGCGTCCTTCAGCTCGGATTCCTTCTCCTTGACGCGCTGCACGAACATCTGCCGCATCTCGTCCTCCTTCTGCTGCAGCTCGGCCAGGTGCGCGCTGCGCTTCTGCTCGAACGTCTGCTGGAATGACACCTGGAAACATACATACGAAATGTTAAACACAAACCCATGAAAAAGTTAACGAAAAAAAAATCGGTAGAAGACATCCACAAAAATTGTTTTTCCCCTCACTAGCTCGGAAAGCGCTGTTTTGTCCTTTAAAACTAGCGTGGAAATCTAATCTAATTCCTGTCACTTACCACCAGTTCAGTATAAGTGAGTCCTATATGCCCATAGTAAATATGCGCAATCAGGGGTCACACCTTAAATTGGTCATGTGATCATGTCTTATCCCGCACTTGGTAAGCTGTTGGCAATTATCTAACTATCAGGAGCGTATTTACTCTATGAAAATTTTGAAATTGATTTTTGATGGTTTCTTCAAGATAACTTACATGTGGATAAGATTTATAATTGTATGTAGTCTGTATTTTCCTCGCAATAGTGAGGGGAAAAATTTTGTATTACACTCGGCGGCAAAGTTTGTTCAACTCTCGTGCCTTGAGACCCTCGTAAAGTTCAAGATTCCAGTTATTGAACCGCTCGCTACGCTCGTGGCTCAATTTTGGAATCTTTCGCTCGCTCGGGTCTCAATATAAGTCCGAGAGTTAAACAACAATGTTGCACCCTTGTATAATAACTATTCTACAGTCAGAGTGTAGACAGCAGGCAGAGCCCTGAGCGCCTACCACGAACCGCGAACGAAAGTATACCTCCCTTTCGCACTTGTGATTTCTCACTCAAGTGCGACAGAGAGGTGAAACTTCGTTCGTGGTTCGTGGTAGGCCTTCTGGACTCACGGGCTTGTTGTCGGCGTCGACGTCGCTGAAGCCCATCTGCTGCAGGCGCCGGCGCCGGTACAGCTCGTAGTGCCGCGCGTGCGTCTTCTCGCGCATGTCCTCCATGTTGGTGCGGATCAGCATCTCGCGCAGCTTCACGAAGTCGCAGTGCGACTCGTTCTCCACTGGAACGTTTCATAAGGGCATTTAAAAAAAGAGTGCACAATTTTAATGAATCAGGGTCGTCAATTTTCCATACAAAAAAAATTGACCGTATTGTAACGGCCTCTGAGCCTGAGCTCTAGCTCACCTTGCACCGTCCCCCAGGGGTACTGCCGCGCCCTGACCGTCTTGTTGCCGATCTTGACCATGTCCGTGGAGCCGACCACGGCGAAGGGGATGTGGGAGTTCATGGACCCGTTGACCTCGGCCACAGACTCGTCGTCGGTCGGGAACGCGTAGATCTCCACGCCGTTGGCTTGCAGCTCTTGCATTATCTTTGACTGTAATATAAAATAGTATCTTTGACTGGCGAGTTTAATTTCACACAATAGTTTACCTATAATAGTTGTTTTTAGATATAGCTATTTCTAGCATTTTCCTTATGGTTAAGTGTACAGTCGACGTCAAAGATATGTTTACACTTTGACACCTTAACCCATTGTAATAAGGTGCAAAAGTGTAAACATATCTTTGACGTCGACTGTACACAATAAATAATAAATATTGTGGGACAATATTACACAAATCGACCCAGTCTTACGGTAAGCTCAATTAGGCTTGTGTCATGAGTACTAGACGGCGATATATATAATAGATACATACAAATACTTAAATACATAGAAAACATCAAGAACAAATATTCTTGATAAATACACAAATGCCTTGACCAGGATTCGAACCCGAGACCTCCTGCTTCATAGGCAGGGTCACTATCGACTAGGCTGAGGACGTTGAGGAGGCATATGCATCAAGATGTTGCGGGCAGTGTTTGATTGGTGAATCAACTTTTAAATATCCACATGATGAAATTATGGACTTATATTTTTTTTTCTTATATTTCATATTTCATTATTTTATTTTAAAGATAATTTTCTATAATTTATGATTATGTATAGAGCAGAGCACTTTTTTTGCGAATTGAGTGATTTTTACTAAAAAAAGTTCACCAGCCCAAATCTGATGTCCCCTGGACAACCATTTAAAATTATTTTTTTAACATACCAGACATCAATTATTGTGAAAACAGTTATTTTACCTACATTGATTAAACAATATAGTTTCATGTTTTATCTATAAATATGGCAATATCGCCCTGAATTTCACAATATTTCCCCTTATCATGTCCCCAGGACAACTGTAACTTCACAGGATCGGAACTTTTCGATTAAAACGCTATATAGTAATAGTAATGTAACAAAATTCCTCCGGCTACTTGGTTTTGTATTGTGCTATTGTATTTTTAAAACAATATGAACTATTCTGGGTGTTAAAACGAAAAAAATAACAATGAGTGGTTTTCAATTCAGGGACAACGTAGTTGTCCCAAGGACATATCTGGTTGTCCAAAGGACATTTTAGAGCCTACAATCTTAAGGAAGGTACTAAATAAAATAAATTTATTGAAGTATTAGCAAGCAGTTTTAATATTTCAGCACACCGAAAAACAGAAATATTATTACAATTCTTAATAATCAACAACTTTATAAAAAATATAAGATTTGCTTAAGCAGTTCCTGAGATAGCCAGCTTTGTGACAGACAGACGGACAGACAGACGAAGCCTCCTTCCTCCAATTTGTGTACTTTCCCATTTTCCGTAAGTCTTCCTCTACGCAGTCTATCCACCGTTTTCTTGGCTTTCCTTTTGGTCTCTTTTGCTGCGGCTTCCATTTAGTTAATATCTTAGTTGCTCTAGAATCTGGCATTATTTCTAAATGATCCGCACAACGCAGTCGCTGTAACTTACAGTATCTGACTATGGTCTCCTGTCGCATTAGCGCATCTGGCTCGTGATTCATTCGCAGGCGGTATGTTCCGTCTGTTTCTCTGACTGTACCGTAGATTTATCTCGGCACTTTTCTCTCGAACATGGCTAGTTTTTGTTCAATTTTCTGCGTCATAGCCCAGGTTTCGCATGCGTATGTTACAACTGGCCTTATGATACTTAGGTAGATGACGACTTTTGATCTTAGACTTAAGTACTTAGATCCGAGAAGTTTCTGGCATGCGTAAAAACACTTGTTACCTGCCATTAAGCGAGCCCTTGTTTCCTCTTCAGTTTTGTTTTGGGAGGTAAGTATGGATCCTAGGTACCTGAAGCTGGCAACTTCCTCAACGGTGTTAGTTCCGAGAGAAATTTTTAGCAATGGGGCCGGTTGGCGCGTTGAGTACATGTATTTCGTTTTGTCTGCATTGACATGCAGACCAAACTTAATCGATTCTGCTTCAAGACCAACACCGTGATCGATCATTATGGTTTTGGACCTGCTGGTGATAACAATATCATCCGCATTTGCCGCTATTTGTGTGGTGTTATAATCGATCAGGCCGTTGATACCAAGTTGGCGAGTTGCAGCCTCCAATACAAAGTTGAATACTATAGACGAAAGTGCATCTCCCTGTTTGACTCCAGATTCCAGAATATACTTCAAAAGGCTCGGATACTTTATTTTGAATGGCAACTACAGATTTCGAGTGGGCTAGAGAAGTGTTTACCAGTCTTACCAATTTGCTTGGCACTCCGAGCAGTAACATGCCATACAGTATTTGAGATCGTTTACACTATCGAAAGCCTGCTTGAAGTCGACAAACATATGGTGTTGATTTAAATTGTATTCGTAGGCCTTCTCCAGCATTTGACGCATCAGATGAATATGGTCAGTTGTAGAGCGGTTCGGCCTGAAACCACACTGATAGTCTCCCAGTATTTACTCAGCGTATACACTAAGCCGCCTGTTCAGTACCTTAGCGAAGACTTTATATGCAGTCGATAGTACGGTTATGCCTCTATAGTTGCTACATGTACCTTTATCGCCTTTTTTCTTATAAATAGGCAATATGATGCCCAAATCCCATTCCTGGGCCATCTTTTCTCCCTGCCATATTTTTGATACTAGCAAGTCTGTTTTCCAGCATGGGGCCACCTTTTTTAGGAGTTCCGCGGAAATAGTATCCAGTCCTGGCGCCTTATTATTTTTAAGTCCTGTAACGGCTTCCTTGATTTCACTAAACGAAGGTGGTAAGAGATCTTCTTAGACGTCGTAATACGTTAAAGTGGGTTTAGGGCTGACTTGACCGATGTTTAACAGATCTGAAAAGTATTCACGCCACCGTTTGATCACTTTTCACGCTCACTGAGAAGTTTGCCTGTTTTGTCGTGGCACGCATTTACCATGAGGGGTGTTTGGCCCTTCGATGAACCCTTCGCCTTTTTTCGGGCTTGGGACTTGGGACCGGCAGCACTACGGTGAGCACAGGCGAAGCAAAGTGACACCATAAGGGTTCCTTTTTTACCATTTTGGTACGGAACCCTCAAAATAATTTAAACGAATTAATCGCGTATATTTTTCGTACATTGATCCCGACGTTTCGAACCCTTTGCAGCGTTCGTGGTCCCCAGGGTAGATTAAAAATAAAACATTAAAAATTTATTTTTTCACGAAACCTGTTAAGGGTTCGAAATGTCGGGATGAATTTACAAAAAATATACGCGATTAATCTTTTTAAATCGTTTTATACAGACAGTTTTATTTTCATGAAACACGTGTAAGCAAGTTATTAATTAAGGTAAAGATCCCCGTGATTGAAATAAAATTGTTATTGTCGATATCTTAAAATTAACCTTTTGTCAAAGCGAAAGGTCCAAGACTGGGTATTTACCCTATTTAACATCTTATCACATGTATTTACCCTATTAAACATCTTATCACATCATTTTTGTCTAACGGACAACCAAAATGTCCTAAGGACAACCAAATCCGTTGTCCGAGTGACTAGTTGTCCGAGGGACTTTTCTTAAACTTTGAACCGTTCAGCAAAAATTAATCATTTGTTGTGTTTTATTTTATCCTTACCGTAACATATACATATAACAGAATCTAGTACGACATAATTTATTCAAATATATTAATTACTTACGAATTTGTGCCGGTGGTCCGATGGACAGACAATTAAACCACCTCGCACTCACCAATAGTACCCGACCGACTGACGCCGCGACAGATTACCAGGAAATTAAGCTTGTTGTCAAGTGCCTTCCTGGGCCAACTACATTTAGATTCCGTAACAAATTTATGGTTGTCCGATGGAACTGCATGACGCGGATAATTTCAAGGGACAAAATTAAAACGCAAGAAATTCATAAACGGTTTGGTAAAAATATAAGAAATCTGTGTTTTATTGATGATACTTATCCATAAAAATGATTATGTGTATGTATATCAATCCCACAATAGTATTTTTTTTCGTTATTCAAAGTTTTATGGTGCACCGTCGCAAAGGGACAATTTGACCTACTATGAAAACCCACCTTTTGGTCCTTCGGACAACCATTAAAAACCGGGTAAATTGTAAAAAACAATTCAATGTTTCGTGATGAAATGTTACGTAATATTACTGGGAACAGAATGGAATGCAAATAAAGCTCATTACCTTTATATAAATTTGTAATATCGATCAGGGACTCAGTACGTTTGATGTTGAACACTTAAAAGTTGATTCACCCTGATACTAGCTGCCAAAAAGCATTTTTATACTAAATATTTGTATACCATTTATAACAAAAAAAATGTAGCACGTCGTTCGTAAAACCTTTAAGCCTAAAGAGATTTGCAAAGAGAAACGTTGATTAGATTATTAGAAATAATCGGGTTGAAATTCTTTGTTCAAATGTTAACAATAGAAATATTAACTGAAGCAGATTAGTAGTAGTAGTAGGTAGTTACCACCAGTAACTTTTTTGATTGACGGGGAGAATTCGCATTCTCTCAGCTACCATCTAAACCCTGTGAAAACGAGTGCTGTAAAGGGCTCGAAACGTAGGGTCATGGTGTTAATAAACGCAATTAATCCGTTCTAAAGTGTTTTATTTCAATAAAACAGATTGTTATCAGTGTACACTAATATTCAACAGGAAACCATTAACATTGTCATTTCCGTACGAGTAACCCAGACGTAGAAACATTAATGAAATTTATTTGGTATGTTACCATCACGGTTTTCACTTCTCCGTGACCTTCCAAAAAGAACACTGGGTGTTGTAGATATACCCAGTCAAGCAATAGGACGATGAATCTGCTATAGCATGCACATATGGAGAAATAGTCATTTTCATTAATCCCTCATTATTAAAAAAGATTGTACACGTATTTTTTCTTTTGTTCGTCAAATAAACTGACGAAAATACAGTGCGTTCAAGTTTCACGTAACGTCACTATTAGGTACAATTCTTACCTAGTAGTGACGTCACCAGCCCCCACCCCGGAACTTTGATGCTCTTTATCTTCGCCAATTTTAGTTAAATTGAAAAAGGAAAAAATACGTGTCTAATCATTTTCGATAATCTAACCGACGGACTAATTAGAATGATAGTTTTTCAACCTAGTCGTCATCCCTATTATATATAAAAACTGTAAGTCATTCAACTTGGTTACTCTTGATCTTGGAGTGCCGAAAGGTACAGTTCTGGGCCCGTTACTATTTTTGGTGTATATCAATGATCTTCCGTAAGAATTGTGAGATGTAACCTTGATCTACATGAATGACTTTATAATTTAAACTTTCGTGCGTCATACTAATATTAAATTGCAACGGTTAACACTCACGTATTTTTATCACAATAGGCGTGACATGTTTCGACTGCATCGGCCAGTCATCGTCGGACAGACAGTGGTGTTGTCACCTTCGCGGCTCGGGCATGTCGCGCCTATTGTGATAAAAATACGTGAGAGTTAACCGTTGCAATTTAATATGAATGAACTTGTATAAGGAAGTTACCTTGAACTTCTGCAGCTCGGTCTTGGAGATGGTGTCGGCCTTGGCGATGATGGGGATGATGTTCACCTTCGTGTCCAGCTTCTTCATGCACACCAGGTCGATGGACTTCAAACCGTGACCTGACAGAAAAAATGGTATTAATTTTAATCTATATTGAAATGCAGATAAATGGTGGATTTTTCAAACACTGACAACAATTTTGAGAACTTTTTCATTTATTCTTTCAATTTTTGTATTAAAACATCTAAAAATGTTTTTGTAACTATGAAAACTCATGGCAAAAAGTTCAGCTGAATCGGCCAAATTTATATACCGGGCTCTTAATGATACAGTCAAGTGCAAAAATACGTATCGACAAAATCGTCTCATAAATATGGTACTACGCTCTTATTACAATGGAATAAAATGCTATGGGACATATTTTTGTGTAAGATGTGTCCACCCATATTTATACACTTGACTGTACATTCCACAGGCCACTTATTTAAAAGCAGTAGGTTTTTTGTACACGCACCCATTTGCCGTACGCACACCGCGCGTGACGTGTTAATGGCATATTTTCTACAAATATCTGTCTGGAATGTTGGTTAAGTTATGCAGCGATTTATTTATTGCCACTGTTGTTAATGCATTGTTTACCGCGCTAGCACGCCGTTATGTTAACAAGTAAATACACTAGAGGACAATGGAAAAGGGTCGGTATGCAGGGTACAATAAAAATACTGAGGATCCGTTCCAATACTGTGGATCAAAGGGAGTTATCGCTTAATTTGGTGCTAATAAGTCAACCCTCAATAATAAAAAAAACTAACGTATCATATTAAATAATATTTAAAACGGATCACTCACGCAATTTAGTCGCTCGAAATTGCGTGAGTGACCCGTTATAAATGTTATTTAATATGTTCGAGTTTCACGAGAGTTTTATAGTTAAACGTATCACTAGTATTTTTGATAGTTAGACCTTGAATAATAACATACCCGCGAGCCCGCGACTTCATCCCGTGGAATATTTAATTGAGTGTACAAAAAGTGTATTCGACGAGAATGTTCTAGAAATTAATTTGGGTTTCGTCGGGGATAGTGCAATACCGCCGATAACGCGTAACATTTGTTAATGAAATAGGGTATAATACAATAACCTTGTCAGTTGGACATTACTCTATCAGACGATAGTTACGCTGATTCGCACTATCCTAGACGCTATGCTCTTCAAACGAATTCAACATTTAAAGAGGTTCTCATCTGTACCTATTTATTTTTATTATTTAAAAGTTCTGGCTGAAACATAATATTGTCTTCTGTTACCGCGATTGTTATTCATTGAAATTAAACACTTTAGAACGGATTAATCGCGAATCGCGATCGCGGATTTTTATATTTTTGTATGTAGGTAGTTTGCACAAGTAACTTTTTTGATTGACGGGGAGAATTCGCATTCTCTCAGTCATCATCTTAACCCTGTGAAAACGAGTGCTGTAAAGGGCTCGAAACGTAGGATCATGGTGTTAATAAACGCGATTAATCCGTTCTAAAGTGTTTAATTTCTGGCTGAAAATTAGGCAAGCCTATCAGAATCAAGTTCCACGGACTCTGGTAGAAAGAAAGTGTTCAATTGTAATTCCTTTTCAGTACATAAAAGACCATTGCGCTCATTTTTGGTATGCGCGGCTATACAAATGGGTATGATACGATAGACAATCCTTATTGTTTATCGCTTCGGTACAGGATTCCAATATGGCCGCCAACAACCGTTAGATGCGTTGTTATTGTCACGCACGCGCTCTGAATAAACATAGTAAGTAATACTCAGTGTCAAGGACACGTAAATATGCGTTTAATGGGCAAACTAGGCGGGAGAAAGTAATACATTACGTGACGATACTAGCCATAACAATAAGAAAGCGAGGATACTTCATGAATCGGGTACACTACAATATGCCGAATTTTTAAATCTCGCACCTTTCAAAACTCCGATTGTCAAAATTCCGACTCATGAAAGCACGAATTTTTAAAATTCCGAATAACATAATCATCGGTATTTGATTATGTTAATCGGAATTTTAAATATTCTTGCTTTCATGAGACGAAATTTTGACGATCGGAGTTTTGATAGGTAGAGATTATAAAATTCGGGATTTTGATACATAGGATTTATAAAAATTCGGGATTATAAAAATCCAGATTATGAAAATAGGAAAATAATAATTAGGAATATTTGGGTGATCTCTCATGAATCGCTACCAGAGCCTTTGAGTATTAAACCATATGGAATTGCAATTGGCAGGCCTACCCCTCAGCGGAATGCATCTAACATATAATAGCAGTATAGAAATTGTCAGAATTTGCCAGTTTAGATGACTAAATAGGTAAGTCCAGAGCTAACAAAGATCCCCTGTTAGCTAGAGATAAAAGTAATGGTGTTCCGCTATAATATTTATAATGAAATATATTCATTTTCAGTTTTACTTGTTTCTCTGACTTCAATATTATGTTTCAAAGTTACTTTGGCAAGGGTCAAGTGTCACCGGAAAATACCTACTCTTTTTTTTGCCATACCGCCACCGTCCCCGAAAAAGGGTCAAGATCGAAGGTTATAGTGCTTTTCAATACTGCCCACTCATCTAACAAAACATAATTGCGTAAGCATTATTGCACCTACATCAATAATTTTGAAAGCTCATGAGCTTGCAATAAGTTGCGATGAATGCCTTTGATTTATCATAGCCTGTATAATAGGCTAGACGACTAAAAAAATATATTTAGTCCGTCTTTTGGATTAGGTATTAAAGAAATTGTACACGTATTTTTTCTTTTGTTCGTCAAATCAAAAATGACGAAAATACAGTGCGTTCAAGTTTCGCGTAACGTCACTATTAGGTACAATTCTTACCTAGTAGTGACGTCACAAGCCCCCACCCCGGAACTTTGATGCTCTATATATTCGTCAATTTTAGTTAAATTGAAAAAGGAAAATATACGTGTCTAATAATTTTAGATAATCTAACTGACGGACTAATTGGAATGATAGTTTTTCAACCTAGTCGTCATCCCTATTGCATACAAAATAATTGTGTTCAAAATTTAAAAATATATTCTGCAAGTAGGGCATGTTTACATGTCGATCAGCATTACATTAAAGCATTTGCAGTTGCAGGCAAACATATCAGTAGCGAAAGTTTAGGTATGTTAACATTGTGTTATGTTGTACATTAGGCACTCATTCAAAACTTCTTTGTATTATGAATATAGGCTACCCTAGCTTGCCAAATGAATGATATCCTCCCTCTAAGTATGGACAAGCAATAAATGATTATATCCTATTCTATTCTAGTCCTGAAGAATCCACCTCCGACCAACATTTAAACCTTTTGTTCAAAATTATTTTGCAGGTGTAGTAACATCTACAAGCCAATCACCTGGGGCCTGTTTCTCAAAAGCTTGTAACACGTAAAACAAGCAGAAGTATCTGCTAACTTCTATCATTACACCAGGACTTCCGCTTTCATTACAAATTACAAGGTTTCATGGGATATGGGCCACAGATATTCGATTTTGAGGTTATTATGAAAAAAAAATTAGCTACCAATAAATAAAATAATAAGTAAATATTATAGGACATTCTTACACCAATTGACTAAGCCCCGCAGTAAGCTCAAGAAGGCTTGTGTTACGGGTACTCAGACAACGATATATATAATATACAAATACATAGAAAACATCCATGACTCGGTAACAAATATCTGTGTTCATCACACAAATAAATGCCCTTACCGGGATTCGAGCCCAGGACCATCGGCTTAGCAGGCAGGGTCACTACCAACTACGCCAAGCGGTCAACACTAAGCATGTAAAAATACTTAAAATCCAACTCAAGGCTTGCAATAGGAAAGAAAAGTTTTCTGTTTTAGCACTAGATCCTCTTTATGAGTTAGCCTAACAATGATCGGAATAAGGCAACCATCACTGACCAGTAGGACAGATGAAGTAGAGGCACACATGCAGACGCGAGTCATGGTACACCGGCAGCGAGCGCTTTATCTTCAGCTCCTCCTGAAGATAGGCTTCGAACTGCGCGTCCAGGTGGTCCACCACGGCTTTGAAGCTATCCTCCTTGTTCACCTGGTCTCCGTAGCCCACTGTGTCGCAGATTGTCAGCTGCAACAACATGTTAGTACAATGACTCCATTTTTTATACATCATATAAGGGATATTAAATAATATTTAAAACGGGTCACTCACGCAATTTAGTCGATTTTCGCTCGACATGTTTCGTTCTTTACGAAGAACGTGAGTGACCCGTTTTAAATATCATTTAATATGTTTGAGTCTCACGGGAGTTTTATAGTTAAAATCATATAAGGGAATTATAACTGTAGATAACTGACTGATGCTACAAACAGCCGTAGTAACAGCATACTAATGCCATTCTCTCATTTGATTCTAAACATTTTAAAATATTATAGACTGATGAATCTATGGTTCTTCTTTTTTTATTCAAGTAGGCTCAATAAATATAGCACTTTAATACGTCAAAATAAACAATTACATAAAAAAGAAATATTTAATCCTAAAGATACAAAATACATCAATAATATTGTTAAAATTATTTATATGGAAGCATGTGAAATACTTATTGATCATTATGTGATGCCAATTAGTATGTAAGGCATGTGGATAAATAAATAAATGAAATGAAAATTTATTTATAACAATAACTAGGTCAATAACACATATAATTAATTTAATAACACAGGAAATATTTAAACAATCAATGATTCAATTCAAAATATTCTTTGTTTTTTGTTTTGGTATTTAAATGTTTTCTTGTATTTCTGATTTTTACCATGAATAAATATGATTTGATTTGATTTAAATAGTATCCATTTCATTCATGGCTTTTAGGTCACACGGCAGGAAATATAAAAGAACACTACCCACCTTGAGACGGACACTGCTCTCCTGCAGCTCATATGTGTGAGCCTTCAGCTTCACTGTCGGCAGGTTGTGCGGGCTTGGTGCTGACTCAAAGTTGGTGTTGAACAGCGAGTCCATGAGAGTGGATTTGCCAAGCCCAGTTTCCCCTTTGGACATAATAAAATAGTGAGTAAAATATTTATTGGGGAAAATATACTGATTATAATTGCACAAACAATACAATGTACAAACAATTGATGTATAAAAGCTGGAAAGTTCTTCTGTCTTAATTTAGAATGCAACTTAGTATCACCATTTGTTAAAATCACAATGGTTAACATTTAATTGTATTTGTTTATCAATGCTCACGCAATGCAGTCCTTATCAAAACCAACTTACTTGCATTTGAAATATATGTCTAGGGATCCTAGATAACAGTAATGTAATGTGCAATTGCACCCACAATACCAAGGCGCCATAAAAGGTAAGGAGGTCACGGTGTCGAAAGAGATAAGCCCATGGATGGTACAGTACGTGGGTGATTAGTAAGAGGTGCAGTGAATCACCACTCACCTATGCACAGGATGTTGAACACGAAGCCGTTCTGCACGCTCTTGTTCACCAGCTGGTCCGGCAGGCTGTCGAACCCGACGTGCCCCGACAGCTTCAGCGTTCGCAGATTTTGTTCCATCTACAAAAAACACAAGTAAAGTCCCAAGTTTCACCGACACTACGCTGGTGTGACAAAATGAAACAATGTAGTACAAGCGTACTAATTACGCGCGTAGGATGTATATTGTTTGCATTCCTGCGTGCGTACGGTTACGGTGTTTACCATTTTGCTCCAGTTCTAAAAGTTGAACGCTAACTGACACACAATTAAAGCAGTTTTCTGTTGAGGAAAGGAAATGGAGCAACGCCCAAAGTATTTGACTTATACCGCGTATCATAACCATTCACTACACTTTTTGAATACAAACGTAGACAATTTTCGATTTCTAACCGGTACAGTAACAAAATATAAGCCAAATTAATAGAAATTATAAATTTAAAACTCACTTTCGGAGGTTCGACATCCATCGCCGCCATGTTTACGGTAACGACTGAATCAGTGTGAAGTTCGTTTGGCACTTTTGGCATTAGCATCCGCGCACGAACTTCACTTCACAGTGCAGCCAACATAATTTATGTTTGTAAAATAGTGAATATTATAAGCATTATTATAAGTATTTAAATATTTGTATTAAATATAATGAATATTCGTAAAAATTTGATATTCTTGGTTCTTTTGTAAGAAAACAGAATGTTTGCTAAAATTATTTAAGCCCATTCATAGATTGTCAAAGTCCAATAATGTTGCTAGCAGATTAAAAACCACCTCAGGCAAGGGTAATACAAAGAAAATACAATTGTTGACAAAAGTGTGCATTTTGTGAAATTCATTATACAAAGTTTGGTTAAAATCTCTTCTCATACTATATGATTATATATAGAATGACATAGAGAGAAGCATACTGTCATTTTAATAAACTTTCTACACCCCTAAAGCACTTTTCATAGTTTTTATTCTATGTACTGTCATAATAAATTTAGTTTCCTAAACGAATAAAGTTCTAGATCTACCTTATGACTTTCCATTGTATTATATTCAAGATTATTTTTTCTGATTATCTTATACCTATTAACTTGTTATCTCTTAACTGCTTCATACAACACTTTCTTGTCAGTAACATTTAAAATACGATTGTTTCAACTATATTGTTAATTATTGATTTTGTTCGAAAAAATAAAACAAAATTATTCACATTTATAGCAAGTTTCCTTCGTTTATATTTAAAGTTTAAATGGTTTTAAAGTAAAATAAGATGTGTAAAAATATGGATTTAACTATGTATAGTCTGACACGCCAAGGCTGCAGTAGATTTTTTTTTAATTATGTGCATCCCTTTTTTTTAACTTATGTGCAAAAAATGGGAGGCATATAAATAAAATATATTTTTTTTATTTCAGCCTTGGCTTATCAGACTATATATAACTCTTTAACCATATAAATAAGATTTATATTTATATGAATATATAATTATGTTATAAATATAATTCTACATATTGTTTATTTCCACCATATGCGTCTTTATAAAATTCATTTTATATGGATGTTTATATATCGCTTTATTAAGTAATACTGATGATTACACACCATACCAATTAAATTTAGTATAAAATTGTTTCCTGTAACTATGAACAATAGGAAATTATATTATTTTGTTTTGTTGCATTTGATAGGTTATTCTCGCTTCATATTAGGAATACTACTATTCGCCTTGGTTTACCCCAAAAGTACGGGTTCATTGATTCGCTTGAATGAGTTACTAGAAATCTTGCTCTGGCAACACTGAATAATTCCAAAATGGCAGAATGCGACTTTCGTGTGTTATCATGTGAGCCGATTTAATAATGTTTTCTTGAATATTTGGTGTTTAGTGGATTGTAAAATTGTGTAACAGTGAATAGTGACCTAATAAACCATGGCGGACTTAAAATCACCGCCGTTTAGTGATATCAAAAGACCTGAGGAAGTCGTCAGGATGACGACGAGCGATAGCCTGAAATTTGCAGTTCTTATCGGGCTGATTGAAGTCGGACAAGTGACCAACCGGGAGTTGGTGAACACCGTCCTGCATCTGGTAAGTACCTAGGACACCTAAACATCACTCCTAGATAGTAGATTTTCTTATAAACTTATCTGAACATCCAATAAGAATCGTCTAAGAAACAACCTTTTGCACAATATTTTGAATGGAATTTATTGTGTTTATTTAGATTTACATCATGATTTTTTATAATGGTTTAACCTAAATTCGCGATAGCAAGTGTTAAGTGGAGAGACATGTGGGGTGGTGGTTGTTGTAGAGTGAGGTGGCGCGTCTATTTTCATTGTTTTTATCGATCGCCTGGTGGTGAATCTGGTCGCGCGGCAGGTCGCCGGCGTGCGGTTTGTTTTGGTCGTGCACCGCAGCCGGTGCCGCTGCTCGCCCCCACCCGTTGTCATGTAAATCACTGGCTGACTGCCCTCAAATCTTGTACTCTATTAAATCACAAGTCGGTGCGACTGTTTTCTAGTGTAACTGTTAATTGAAGCGAGGTAATGACGAGGTTTCACCTTGAATATGCCATTTCGATGCTTATAAAGTGTGACATACAGCAGTCCATACACACACATACACTGTAATGGAGTATCACCATATGCCTATGTAATTTTTCCACGCCATAACAAACATCTTTTGTAGGATTAAATGTGCGTTAAATTGCGTTTTCGTAATGCATTAAAATACCGACACTTTTCGTCCAATAAATGTTTTCTCAGTTTTCTGTAATTTTATTTTGCGATTGCGTAGGTATAGGTATTAACACCTTCTTTATCCTCTAAAAAGCGTATTCTCTCTCATCACGTAATACACATATTTTGAAGGTATAGCTCTGTAGTCGTTCTTTCGTGACTGACTCTGAAGATCGTGATCCTCTGACGTCTTTTTTGAAAAACTATGACTTGCTTGACTCCTATTTGTAGCGTATCAAGATAAAGACGTAGAATATTAATAGGACTAGGTTCGCGATTTCCTTTAGTTAAATAGATTGAAAATAGGTAAGACTTAAATAGATACGTATCTGTCTTGAGGATCTTTAAACCCAATTTTTTGACGTTCAGCACAAAGATATTCCTCTTAATCCTCTTATGTAAATCTGTTTGGTAATGGCAAAGACGGATTTTGTTTCTACTCCATAGACGAATGTTACTAGATATAGCCCATAACTCACATAAGGCTCATGTTTGTAACCATGTAGACAAATTCGTTACACCACACCTACGCATATCGCCACAATACCTAAGCATGTGTAACTTCAGCAAACATACACTTCAATACATTTACCTACTTACAGCACATATATACTTACCTTTACATACATCGGCTAATAAGCCTCGGTACTATACAACCAGGTAATCGAATGGTACACAGTGTCTGGAAACCAATATCGCGTGCAACTCGTCCAGAAAATGCAGAACCGCCGAATGCAATATGTTAATCAGTTGACCTAGTACTAACTGGATTGATCACCGCAGTGATCACTAAGACACTGGCGTTGAACAAGCACATGTTTCTAATGTATAAGAAACAAGATGCAGCATGCAGGTTCTGCGAGGAAATAGAGGAAACCGCGATGCACATCCTCTGCTCCTGCGGACCACTAATGCACAAAAGAAGTATCCACCTCGGTAGGCACGAACTGCAACCTTATGAGATACACATTACAGCCCAAAGAATCTGGAACTTTCTGGACTCAACGGGAATCAGTCAGGGACCGGTCAACCTCTTCCCAGGCAAAAGCCATTGAATGGCTTAGCCGTTCATTAAATAGCCCGAATCCACATGCCTACCACTTGAATTGCTTTCCCATTCATTTGACTTAGCTGTAGGAAGGGGTTTCCCTTTCGCGGTCACTTTAATGTAGGAAAGGGCTTCCCTTTCTTTCAATAAGCTTTTGGAACGGCTCAATTGTTTATTGAATAGCCGACAAGCCTTGCTTAGCATAAGGAACGGGTTTCCCTTTGCTATCCTAACCTTGAAATATATAAGTACCTATTTCGACCTGATTTCGTTTCATTAGGCGGGGTTATTTTTGACTTGAGTCAGCCACTAAGGTCACTGACTTTTGGCGGTCCGTAGAAGTCGTATAGCCTTAAATAGTTTGGTCTTGGTGTACGTACGACAAAGTGTCCGATATCATAGTGATAACATGAGTCAGCTCCGGTGATTTTTGCGTCAACGATGGGGGGTGTGCGGGAAGCGGGCGGATGGGGATTCCCTCACAAACTCTGTACAGATTGTGAGGTCTATTTTCGGGGCTGTCAAGTTATAGTATTTTGATACGAGAATTAATAAAATAGGTAGGTACGCCATTTTAGAACGTGATTTCTCAGGAAATCAGTATTTGTGACTGCGACGAGTTCCTAAATGAATAGTATGGTCGAAATTTCAAAATATTGTAAAAACTGTTGGAATTTTAGATTTTGTAAGGTTTACTTCGATTTGGATAAAAATCGATATCTGACGATGCAGTAGGGTCCATAATATGAATCCATAGTCAAAATTGTTAAATAATTTCAACACCGACGCCATGTTGGATTTTGTAAGATTAACTCCGATTTGGATAAAAATCGATATCTGATGATCCGGCGGGGTCCTTAAGAATAATTCAGAGTCAAAATTGTAAAATATTGTAAGAACCGACGCCATCTTGGATTTTGTGTGATAAACTCCGATTTTGATAAAAATCGATATCTGACGATCCGGTGGGGTCCATAACATGAATCAATAGTCATAATTGTTAAATAATGTCAACAGTGACGCCATATTGGATTTTGTAAGATTAACTTCGATTTGGATAAAAATCGATATCTGACGATCCAGTAGGGTCCATAATATGAATCCATAGTCAAAATTGTTAAATAATTTCAACACCGACGCCATGTTGGATTTTGTAAGATTAACTCCGATTTGGATAAAAATCGATATCTGATGATCCGGCGGGGTCCTTGAGAATAATACAGAATCAAAATTGGAAAATATCGTAAGAACCGACGCCATCTTGGATTTTGTGTGATAAACTCCGATTTTGATAAAAATCGATATCTGATGATCCGGTGGGGTCCTTAACATTATTCGATAATCGAAATTCAAAAGTTACTTACTTAATTCTTCCTCTAGTTAAATCAAAATCGTACAGAAATTTACTTGACTTTATTTTGCAGTATCCGATGTAATTGGGACCGAGACTTGTTCGGATGATCAGAGGTTCGGATACCTACTCAAAATATGAGGTTTTTGGGACAATTTCAACCAAAAACTACACCATGTTACAAAAAAGTTATAGTTCCTTGTGCCCCGAACCTTGAACTCGAACAAGCGCTATTGAACTCACTGGAGCTCACCGGGATCATAAGCTATCATTTTTAAGCCCACTGGTGTTAAACTTACAAAATCCAAGATGGTGCCGTTTCTGTAAGATTACATAATTTTCACTATAGGTTCTTGTATGGAGCCCGCTAGATCGTCTAATTTTAATTTTTATGCAAATCGGAGTTTTTCTACAACAACGTCCAAGATGGCGTTGGTGTTGACATTATTTTACAATTTTGAATTTATATTCATTTCATGGAGCCCGGATCGTCAGATATCGATTTTTATGCTAATCGAATTTCAACTTACAAAATTCAAAATATCCAAAATAGCATCAAATTTTATAATATTCTATAATTTTGCCTATAAATTCATGTTAAGCACCCCGCCGGATCCACAGATATCGATTTTTATCCAAATCGGAGTTAATGTCACAAAATCCAAGTTGGCGTCGGTTTTTACAATATTTATTATTATTATTATTATTGATAAGCAGGCAGGCAGTTGTGACAACTGATATTGCCTGTATCCAGTAATCATCGACACAGTTATCGTTGTCCAGTTTAATTCATTCAGTATGCTTGTCTAATTTATTTTTGAATTGGTTGACATTTTGCGCTGAAACCACGTCCTCTGGGAGTTTATTCCAAGCCCTCACCACTCGATTGCTCAAAAAGTGCTTGTAGGGGTTACTGTGAGACCTCTGCTTTTCAAGCTTTAATTGATGTCCTACCTATTTACCCTAGATTCATTTTATGGTCCCCACCGGATACTCAGATTTTTATGTTAATCTAATTTCAACAAACAAAATCCAAGATGGCATCAAATTTTACAATAATCTATAATTTTGCCAATAGAAGTTATGGAGCCCGCCGCATCCTCAGATATCGTTTTTTATGCAAATCGGAATATTTCTTATAAAATCCAAGATGGCGTCGGTTTTTACAACATTTTACAATTTTGACTCTAGAAGTCTAGATTCATGTTAATCACCCCGCCGGATCGTCAGATATCGATTTTTATCCAAATCGGAGTTAAGCTCACAGAATCCAAGATGGCGTCGCTTTTTGTAATATTTTACAATTTTGATTCTGGATTCATGCTAAGGACGCTGCCGAATCGTCAGATATCGATTTTTATCAAAATCGGAGTTAATGTTACAAAATCCAAGATGGCGTCGGTTTTGCAATATTTTACAATTTTGACTCTAGATTCATATTAAAGATTCCGCCGGATCTTCAGATATCGAATTTTATCTAAATCGGAGTTAATCTCACAAAATCCAAGATGGCACTTATTTTTACAATAGGTATCAAATGTAAAATGTTTATTTTGTTACATTTGAAATTCCGAGAAATCACCACCTAAAAAATCTAATTTGTCGCAAGAAAAAAAAAATTTAAACATGTCAGTGTCACGAAATATTTGTGACAGCCCTGATCTTCGAACAAGCCAAGACGCCGAACGACTAGGTTCTATGAACCTTGTCCACTGTATAGAGTCCTTAAGGCTTCGTCAGACTAGCGCGTGGCGTGAGCGGGGCGCGAAGCGAGCGCGACCCGCGCTTGGACGCAGCGCGGCGCTAGCGCCGCGCTCCTATCGCGTCCCGCTTTCAACGCGCGCGCGGCGCGCGGCGCGACCGCCGCCGCGCAGTCACAGCGCAAAGAAAAATGCTCGGTGAATCGAGCGCGCGGCGCTGGCGGCGCGCTCGCGCGACGCGCGCGTGACCCGCGCGCGATGTAAGCGCGCCGCGCTCCCCGCTTCTATCGCGCTCTGCTCGCGCCCCGCTCGCGCCCCGCTCACGCCACGCGCTAGTCTGACGAAGCCTTAACATTGTGGTTTTAATCTGAAAAATCATGCCGGTAAAACTATTGATGCACTTGTTGTTGATAGTTTGCTGATCCGGACAGAAATGACAAATAATAATAAAAATTCAGACAATTCCTTTAGAAATATTGAAGTCGGTTGAAAATCAAAATATACACAAACGCAACACGGACACGCAACAAAACGACGCAACATACACGCGCCCTTTGCCACACGCAATTAAACCTTATTACTATTTGATAAGTTACTTTTGATTGCAATGCGACGGCGGCTAGCGGCATTATCAAAGAACGTCAACGCTTGCCGATATACCGCGCTAAACGCCAACAACGTAAATACTGTAATATTGCTCTTATTACATTTGATACAAGGATCAAAATGGCTTAAGCGTTATAAGGGAAACCCCTTCAAGAGGTTAGCAGTTCGAACGACTTTTTAAGCGCTAAGCAAAGGGTATTAACTATCCGTTTGCTATACTGATATCCGTATTAAAAGTCGTTTAAAAAGCCTTATGAAGGGGTTTTAAGCGGGAACGGCTTTGGTTAGCAAAGTCGAACGAAATACCCTTTCAAAAACCCTCGAAGGGGATACGGGACCGGTCCCTGGAATCAGTAATGATTAATAAAGGGCTGCCACAATAGATCACAACTGGTCGACGCGCCAACTTCATTAGACAAAAAAACAACAATAAAAAAAAGACACTGGCGTACTTGAGATGACAGCGTAAGTACCCAATCATGGTGCGTAGGAAGTCGAGCGGTACACACTCCGTAGATACAGAGGAAACTTTTTCAGCTAATGCTGTAATAACCAACCAAATGCAATTGTTAATCAATTGTGCTTTGGATAGCCTACAGTGACCACTAAGACACTGTAACAATTGAAACGACAATATATCTAGCCTAAAATGATGACCAGGTGACCCTGTAATGCGTCATTTAAGACGCTTTTCCGTAGCAAAGGGCTCTAAATACATTCTTTATCGTTGGAGTCGATCACTGCTTACGATAAACTCGGTATCAAAGTTTTGTTAGTCAGATAAGGTAAGGCTGAACCCTTGCAAACTTGATTAAAACATGGCCCCATGGGAACGCCGTCGTCCTAATGCGACTTATAAGACACGTAGGTAATGGAACTAGATAAACATTAGAAACCTATACGCAACGCGTCCAGCCGGCCAACGTTGAGCTGATAATCAGTTGACCCAGTGATAAATGGATTGAATCTATAACCACTAAGGTAATGTCGTAACTGAAGTGACAGCTAGCATAATACCTTAATAGAGTAAACGGTTGAAACCAATATCGTTCAATCAATTTATTAATTGACCCATTTTTAACTGGATTATAACCTGAACTAGCCTTAAAAGCGTAGAAGGTTACACAATCTCTGGACACAGCGGAAACCAATCTACAGATGTACTTAGTGCATAATGACTTTCTTTCGTAGGTATTATGTGGATCCCAGGGTCCTTGAACCTGTAAAATAAATAGTAAATACCCAATCAGGAGTCAATCTCTGCTTTAGATAATCTCACTGACAAGCATTTGTTTTACCTTTTCTACGCCAAGAACACCTAAAGCTGCCACGCACTGCCGTGCCTACCACGCGCACCTAAAACTGTCATGGCGGACGCTGTCAAAGCAACTGTCCTGCTGACAGATAAGGGTTTATATTCGTTATTCATTAATCGAGATATTGGCGTGTAGGCCACATTTTAACGCGAGAGGAAAAGAGTTAAAAAGGTTTTAAATAGGTTTTAAGTATATTAATAGTTAAAAAGGTTAACTTTAATCAGATGATTAAACCAGTACCAACTTGATTAAAACCTGGTGCTATCGTAACCAATGCCATATAACATAGATACCTGGTGTTGTAAGACGCGTAGGTACACAGGTAGGACTACAAAACCAATATCGTTGCATGTAACCAGGCAACGCTGAGCTGCCAAATGCAATTTGTTGATTAGTTGACCCAGTGCTAATAGGATAAACCTAGTCCCTTAGGAATGCGCTTGGTGCCTTAGGGATTAACTTAGTCCTACCTGCAATTATATCTTGCTCAATGAAACGCGCAAAATATCGATCGACACACGACCTTATTTGTGGTGCTGTAAGCATATAATTACCTTACATTGTTTTATCATTGTCATTCTAGAACCATGTCAAAATGACAACCAGCCTTGGGCCAAAAACATGTTTGCAGCCTATTATGACTTAAGTATGACGTAACGACAATATTTCCACGTATGTTTAAGGAAAAGTTCTTGTTATTAAAACCTTAATGCTTATTATATTCTTACAAATGCCTAGAGGTTACAGTTGTCAAAACACGCTCATATCAAGTAACATAACAAACGAGGTCTTAAGCGTAGGTTTCATTTACCCACTTAATTAGTGGTACTCCTTTTGCTCAGCTCATCTCAGTTCGTGTACTCTCTTACTTTTAACCCCATTTCAAACCGTAGGGACTGAACAATGTACCATATTACACCCAAATTCGTTTAACGGTTTTTGCATGAATAACAGACTAACATCTAAAATTACAAACTATTGCATTTTTAATGCAAAATGCGGGTTGGTTTTCCGCAACTCGACGTCAAATAATGCGCCTATTTTGCGTGAACTTGATCACTTTTTCATATTTATTTACCTCTTTTTTAACTGTATTTTTGCTTTCTGTTGTTTGAGATGCAATAAAGAGTTATTGTCTCATTTCGCAAACGTACTAACACCAATCCAATTGTCCATTAACTTTATAATAGGTTGTAAGCTGATTGTATAATCCAGAGGATTACTATCCGTCCGAATCCGTGGCATCAATCAGATCAGTCGGCCAACCAATCCTCACGCCGATCACGTAGTTGGTGATCGATGATGGACGATAAAATCGGCGAAAGTAATCACAGCCACCTGCTTGCCCTAGCGGCCTTACCTACATACTAAATTATCCCTTTTAAACTAATCTTCGCCCGCGACTTCTTCGGGTAAAAACATTAACAATTTCAACACTTTAGTAGGTTCTTATTTACAACATTTGAAGAATATATCCTCCAAATTTCAATGTTTCAATTCCTTTAACGGTCTATGTTACGCTGTCGGTCAGTCATATAATATTTAGACTATCAAGACAGTCATTTTTATATTATTATTTATTTTAGACTGTCATTTATTCTCCTTGCCATGGGACGTGTTTTCCCAAAAATAAAGTACTTGCTGCATGCCAAATTGAATCAAAAGTCCTGTGCAAACCTCAACTCAGGTAACAAGCTTTTTAGGTTATCAATTCCGAATGAGCACCTGTATAATGTCAACGACCTCAGATGTCAAATGTCAGTGGTCCTCATCATTCTTTCATCTTAGATTCACTCGTATTAAAAGGGTGTATGTTCTGGCTATCCAAACCAATACGGTGCCAGTCATCGTGCTGCGTGCACACGCCAATTGTTTATGTCTAAAGTTATAAGTCAGATGTGAATGTTATCCCTAAAGCGCTCACCGCTAACTATGGATTGGCTTATAGATGACAATCTGAAGTTATATCTCTAGATATACACGCGGTAACTCATAGCCTGCGGGCAAATAGGGGAGAGTGCCTTGGTATAATCATACCTACAATATGTCAATGTATTTCCATACGCTTCAGTGATTCAGTAGGCGAAACTGTAGCTAGAATTGTGGGTAATAATAGGAGGAGAATAAGCAATTTTGCTTAATTTTGTACCTTCATGGTTGATTTAAAACTTTAGATATCATCATGACACAAAGATAATTAATAAAAAAAGTAAACGTCACAAAAGTTATTTTATTAAAATAAAGCATCGACTTACACTTTACGTGCCTAAATATAATTCGCGAAGTGGAAAGAGCGAAGTCCGCAACTAAACTTAACTCATTAAGTCATTTATATCTTTTTTGCTAACGTTTAAGTTGTCAATTTATAAAAAAAGTGACGGATCGAATGCCCGAGGCGGAGCTCTACCTATTAACACTTTCATATTTTTCATAGAATTTAATGAGCTTAGCTTATCACTAAATGTTTTTGAAGTAGTGTATGACAGAAGTTTCGGTTTCAGCCGGTTTCTAAAAATCATGTTTCGGCCAAAAGCCAGCCGAACCATTCGGCCGCGCCGAAATTTATTACACTATCGTACTTTCGGGTCGCATTCGACTGACGGGTGAGCTCTGCACGGCTGGCAATATGACGTCATTATGACAATGCTAAAAATTCAATCTGAAAAAAGTGACGGTGGTCCAAGGAGATATTTCATTATTCATCTGAAAAAAATACGGCTCACTGACATTTTATTCAGAGTTTTAATCACATTTATCAAAGGTTCGGTTTCGGCTGAAACAAGAATCAAAGCCGAACGAACCTTCGGTTCCGGTTTCGGCAAAAAAATATGTTTCGGTCGAACACTAGTTCAAAGGTTGATATATATTGATGCTTTACTTATGGGATAAGCCCGGTTAAACTAAGCTATTACCGCCATAGTTAAGCCAGGTCAGGTTACTGTTACCAACTACGAGTTCAATACTCTACAAAAAATTGCTAACATGTAGGTATAGAAATTTTTATAGCTGGCCAGTTAGGGCCTTCAAAACTTGCTAAATGTAGCTCCTTAAGTTACCGCGTTAGTAACACGCCCTGTAACTATACATACTCGTACGTATTGAAGCCCATCGGCCTGGACAAATATCAAGAGGGTGGTCTAAAGGTCTCGCAAGAATGTCAAAACGTGCCTTGTTTTATAACACCAGGCTTTCGGAGAGCAATTTACTTAAATAAACCCCCGTCAAGAAATTCGAAGCCGTTACTGACTACATTGCCTACGAATATACATAGCTAGCCGCCACGACTCTGTCCGCGTAGAAGTCTTGTCTTTCAGGCCCGTTTTCACTTTAAGGGGTTAATGTAAAAAAAGACCTTTCTTAGAAGGACATTTGAAGAATACCTTCTACGGTGTAGTCAGAGCGTTGTTCAGTTTTTATACAACGCCATTCTATATATTCCAAACAAATAAAAAAATAGAAGCAGAAAATAACTCACCTATTTCAACATTAACATCAAAAAATAATGAACCTGCCTCCTTTAGGTTATGAAAGCGGAAAACACACACTCACAATCTAAAACACGTCTCCTGAATCTCCGTTTATAGTGTAGGTATGTAACAATACTTACATATACGAAACCCAAACCAAATGGAAATTAAGAAACAAATGTTAGAATACACAATGGCCAAGTAAAATGCCTAGACGTCTTGTCCCGCCGTAAAGTTGGCACGGTGACAAGAACAGGTTAAAGAAAGATTCTTCCTTCGCCGGTCTTACGACGACATTCAATATATTCTGGACTAGGACTCGACAAAAAGTTTTATTATTCCGAGTCAAGTCACAACTTACCAGATAGCGTATTATGCAAAGAATCAAAAAACTGGCGTACGGTCTTACAAGTTTTCATAGTTTAAGAAATGGAAGCACCATTTAGAAAAGTAATAGTAGGATATATTGGTTTCTTTTCTATTAAGAACTTGCGTTGAGCTGCGTCCAGATGTAAAATATGCATCGCGAGTCTACTTCAAACCTCGTGCTTTTTTTTAACGTGTGATATGTGACATTAAATTGCAATGGTTAACACTCACGTATTTTATCACAATAGGCGTGACATGTTTCGACTGCATCGGGCAGTCATCGTCGGGCAGTGTGATATGTGTTTACGTATTCCATTTGATAAGAGAGATCTAGGTATACGAAATAACAAATAAGTGACATATGGAATATCTAAAACCACCTAATACTGGCTCTGTTTTGCACAGAGTCTATTTGTCAGCATTTAACCGCATGTAAAATTATATTTTTCTACTCCAGCACTTCTTTCTATCTATGAATTATATGACTGACAGCGATATTAAAAAAGCATACATTTTAACGTAGTCTATGGTATTCGATAAGAACACTGCTCCTATGGCTTTTCATACAATATATTAGCACTGTTGATTTTTTTTATTTCTATAGTATGACAGGCATACGACATGTTCCACATTCTGCCACCTTTCTAAATTTTGCTTTTTACGCTATTTTAGCTGTCGTAGAAAAACTAGCGTGTGCAACAGCTCATAATTGGTTCTTAAAATTCTCGGGTCTATTATTACAAGACTAGACTTCGTCTCGCTTTGTAACGGCGACCCTCAAGTTTTAAGAACCCTTATTATCACTTTTGTATAAACTACTATGATTACTATAGCACCTAGCTCTGAAATCTACGTCAAAGATACAAGAACCGTCGCTGGATCTGGATTCTGGACGTACTAAACACGAAAAAGCGTTAATAATGTGGTTTGATCACGGAAGAATGACTAAAGCATGGAAGTAGTACAACAACTGTCAAATCAACAGTTTCGAGCGGCCTTCAAATTGGCAGTGGATTTCCCAAAGTCTAACCTAATAACTTGGCTTTTACGACATTTGAAAAATTCACTATCAAAATATGCGACTAATTTAAGTTGTAATACATTGATACCGACTACCAAATTACAACGACGTATTTAGTTTGGCGGGTTGGACGAATTGCATCAAAAGAGATCAGCAAAACTGTTGACAACTTACGGAATCGGAGAAATAACAAACACACAGACATCTCTTTTTGACACTTCCTTTACTTCGTAAGGGAGTGAAGGACGGGCTTATGACTTTGTTGTTCTTAGTTTTGACGGGGGGGCATGGTTTTGATAGCCTCAAATAAATGTCAATCTGTCCAAAATAAAGCTTCAAAAGGGTCACGCCAACGCTAGTTAACGTAAAGCGACTAGACAAGGTAATCGGTATCACAGAAATCACAGATCGGCTTGCGGCGTCTGAACTCACGAGTGGCATTCGCAATGTGTAAATTTGATGTTGATTTAATTCGCAATATCTCGCAGTGCAGGTTGCGTTGAAGGTTCGTTTCGCACGAGATGCGTTGCGACTTAATATGGATATCAAGATCAGATTTTTAAAGTTCCCGCCAGTTGTTCGATGCCGCTTCTAGGTTTCGCTTCGAGCCACGTGGAGTTGACAAGCGCCCTTCTTGAATTGATTCGTCCCTGGGCTTGTAGTTAATTTACTATTTGATTGAAATAGGTTTGTTTCATTTACTTAGATTACGTCTCTTTGTCCAGTGGTTAACTTCTAGTTTGATGGCAGTGATTTATACCTTTATTACGGTAGACTAGAAATTCATACAGCTATAATAACTTCTATATCTTGATAGACATTCACTTACATTTTGACTGGTGTTTTTTTATCAGAAGTATTTACTATTTAGGTACTTACGAGTTTGTTCTGTATAATCTGTATATATGTATCCGGATTTGCCTCACATAAAAATAAATTATCCTGTATCTGTATCGCATCAAATTTTTAATGTTCCGTAAATATATATTTTCTCCTCACCAATTTTACATTAGTCGTCAACATTTTTCGTAAGTACCTAATCTAAGTCTCGGAAAAATCTCAGTCAACCCTCCTGGACTGAACAGTTAGCGAATCAAATTAAAGACGGTCACGAAATGGGAAGATAAATCTTTTCGTTTTCTTTTGACAGCACTTTCCTTCTAATAAATACTTAAATGTACTCGATATTGGAAAACTGTCTCAACTTAGATGTTTACCGTTTTTTAGGATTTATTTTGAACTACATAGGTACTCAGTGAGTATACCTAGTTTTTTTTGCTTAATCTGTCTTATCGAATATTTCATAATAGCCGAACGAAAACCTAGTTTATTTGTATCTTTCTTAGTCACGACTTTTCACTTACTGTGCAGTCCCATAATGACTTGTCGTCAATAAACATGTCTATGTATACGTTCGAATAGTTACTGCGCGCGGTAATGATCTCATACCACAGACATCGTTACCTGAACTAAACGTTGTCGGAGCTGACGCCATAAATAACGATACTCACCGTTATCAGCCACATAGTGGACGTAAATCGGCGCTTCCTAATGAATTGAGGGTGAAACAAGGCCTTTACCACGAGTTTACAGTGCCTGCCGTAACACGTGTGCTCGCAGTGCCTTTCGCTTGTACTTAGATTGGTTTAAGGTCCGACCGAGACTTCTTGTTTTGTCTCGGCCGAGACCGAGACCAAGATTAAATTGAGTTCTCGGCCGAGACCGAGACCGAGATTTTAAATTAAATAAGTACAAAAACGCGCATTTTCCACAATAAAACATGTAATAAGTAGTCAAGAATTAAACTGTTGTTTAATATAGCCATCACTAAAACACAACATTTACAGTCAAAGCTTGAGAAAAAAAGTTATAATTTGCATTACGTACGATAACACGGTACACTATAATTGCTTAAAATACCCACCAAAATCGCAAAAAGTGTCAAAGTGGATGGTTCGGCCTAGGCCGAGAATCTATGAAAATTCAGGGTGTAGAGCGGAAATAATCGCGCACTACTGTAGCGGCGATTAACCGATATGTAGTGATCGCTGATTGTTGCGGGATCGAACGCGGGGCACCAAAGGTTTACGATCAATGCCTCAATACAGTAATTACTGGTGTTATTAATTCCTGAAATCACTTAGGTACAAGTACACCATTTTTGTTTTCTATTCAGAATCTCTAGCTCTTTCAATCCTAGTAGGAGAAAAAAAGTGTCCCAAGATTTTTTTCCATTTCGCCACCATCATTTCAGTATGATGGTAGCGCAATGGAAAGGTTTTAAAAATGTGCGGAAAATTTAGGACACTATTCTCCTACTAGGATTGAAAGAGCTCGCGATTCTGAGTAGAATAGTGATAAAAATTTCCAATTTAGCAAAAAATGATTTTTCTCCATCAAAAAATAAAAATGCCCATTAGCCCTGGTGTCGACGGCCTACTATCGGTGACGTCATTCACTCTACACTACACGTTAATACAATTCATTGCATCATCTTACTCGACACCTGGGGATCATGACGTAGTTATGCCAAAGTAACGTTATTATGATTTCCTTAACACCCACATCTTCAAGTCGTAAAGCTGCCTATTAAAGCTAGCCATTAAACCGAGGTAACAAGGTGAAATGCTTCGCTTCTTATTTACTAACATTTCAACATTGCCAACTCGATTCCCTTGACTGGATTTTCTGGAATAGCATTTATTACTATGATTATTCTTGTAAAAGCTGTTAGCGGACAATACGAAGAGCTACGCTGGCGAAATCATATTAAGGTTAAGATGTGCAGTATCTACACAAACACGTTTACATACTAAAGTTATTGCAAATTTTTTGGATGTTTAGAAAACTGTTTTATATTATTATTGACGAATCCCATCGTGCTCATTCATTTGCGTGAATATAAAAACGTGTTTAACGGCCTCCTAGCCTAGTTAGTAGTGACCCTGCCTACGAAGCAGGAGGTCCCAGGTTCGAATCCTGGTCAGGGCTGGTAGGGGTCGGGGGGTTTATTTGTGTGTTTATCACGAATATTTGTTCCTGAGTTATGGATGTTTTATATGTATTTGTTTTCGTATTTTAGTTTTAGTTTCATATGTTAGTTGTGTAATCTATTATACATATACATCGTCGCCTAGTACGCACATCACAAGCCTTATTGAGCTTACCGTGGGACTAGGTCGATTGGTGTAAGATTGTCCGCAATATTTATTTATTTATTTATGTGCGGTTTTGTTAGGATTTAGAATGTATATACGTATTATTCGTTTTGCATGGAAATCATCTTCGTGCCATATCCTAACGGATGTCGGCGATCACCTTCCCTGTGTTTCGCCACTCTACCTAGGGTGGCAATGGTTATCGCCCCATGAAGTTCTGGGTCTTCCTCTACCTCTTTTCCCCTATATTTTTCCCTCGATTAAAATATAAAAACACAAGAATAAGGCACTGATCACGACAATTCTATTATTTTTATCCACTTCGTGCAAATAACTTAATGTGATGGGCTGAATGAAACAAACATATTTAGCAATTTCATCATAAATCACGGTTTTTTTTAATACCAGAAAGCGGTCACCTTCGCCTATGGACGCCTGCAACTCAAGGGGGTCACATGCGCGTTGCCGACCCATTACCATCTTGTACACTCCTTTTTTGAAGAACATCATACTGTAATCTGTCGGAAAAACCTCGGCGGGGAGCTCATTCGGAGCAGAAGCGTCCGCGGTAGGAAATTCCTCTGAAACCCCACAGTGCGCGACCATTTTGGTTGCAAGGGAGGATCTAAATTATATTTATTGACACTATTTCCCCACTACACTACTTACCCACCCCGTGACACGCCAAAGGCTCAGGGCAAATTCTCAAATCTCATACCCTGCTCCTCAAGCTTAAATAGTATCTGCTTCCGCACATAAATCCCTTATTATACTCCTAAAATGATATTTTGGATAACTAATAGTATCATGTATCCCTTTACAGTTTCCTAATCTGTGAACCAGACACTGAAATCTTTTTGCTTGAAGAAAGAGCAAAAATATTAATATCTAAACATATAACTTTTCGCATTTAACGTAGTAACGAGACCACAAGAGTGTCCAGATAATTTTGAACACATTCGCTTGGCAACTGTAAAACGCCTAAAGTTAATCCCGTTTAACTCAGCTTATTGAAACTCAAACTTTGGGGTCAAACTTTTGTAAAAACATGGAAACGTCGCGTTATTTTCGGTCTTAGAAGGTTAAATCTTTTCTCGCTCGTAATATCCATAAAAATTGCTGTAATGCCTTTGTGATGTAATTCGGAGGGAAGGTCTGGCGTGGACGAGTAGACTGACAGGCTCATCACATACAGGCTGGATGGCATCGTGAGCTGAACTAACTAAGTGCTTATACCATTATACCTAGCCCTATACATAAGTAGGCCTCTAGGCCTGTAATATCCATATTAATGGTGCCTATTCGTTAGGAGTTTTTGTTTAATTATTCCCTGTACTTAAAGGTTTGAAAGGGTGCAACTGGTGGTATTACATGAGATAAGTTTAGCAATAAAAATAAAATCTACACTTAATTCCTTCAAATTAAAAATATTAGTTGTCAAAGCGGACTCGAGGCTCCCTGGGCCGTGGCATCTGTGGTAAGAAGAGTTTAAAACTGTATCTCCTAGGAAACGAGAAAATATTTTATCAACAACTGACTATTGTTACTAGCAACAAGTGAAGTTCCACATTCATTTAATCAGGTTTTCAAAGGACATTCTTTTAATTTGTTTATTTTTTAACACTAAAGATATATTTGTAGATATGAGTCATCGACTTAACCCTGTGAAAAAGACTGTTGTAAAGGGCTCGAAGCGTAGGACAATGGTGTTAATAAAAGCGATTAATCAGTACCAAAGTATTAAATTACAATGAATAAGAATCGCGGATACAAGACAAAAATAGATAGGTATAGCATAAATTTAGCGTGTTTTTAACGTTTAGCAACTCTTGTTCTAGATGACTCTGTCATTATACTCACAGTGTATCGGGAACACATGATATTCATATTTGAAGCGTGGGAATGTTTGAGAGCCCTGCACAATCGGAATTGCCTCACAACTTACGATACAGATATATTGTGCTCACTGACTCGCCTAACTTAGCACAATGAGTAATGGCTTCATTTCATAGTTTACTCAAGTTTCTACGCTGATTGTTGTTGGTTTCTGATATATTATATTGTATAATTGCTGACTATGTCTACATTGTGTAGGCGATATACCTTCCAACTAAAGTGAAATAAATATACTTTATGAAGCTCAGTGGAGGAGTTTTCTAAGTCGGGAAGTGAGACTTAAACATACTTGCCAGCTGTGACATGATACTACGGTATCACATCCAGTCAGAGTCACATCCAAAAAAGTACGTGATTAGAAAAAAAAATTACACGTACTTTAAAAAAATACAACGAATAATCTATTAAAGGAAGCATATGTCCTGATACCAACACCCTTGAATTTAAAGCTATTGCTCAAAAACACGTTGTATATACTTAAGCCATAATTTGAGTAGAAGTATTTTCCAAAGGCGTAAGACCTCTTTAACTTTTGATTCCCGTCCATTTTTACCGACTTCAATTGCAGATCGTTCGGTTTTTGCGCCGCATTCCGCGTGGCGTAGAATTCCTGCGTTATGCAACCGCCACTTATCCAATTAAACTGGGTAACTGCGCTGTCAATTCTGAATTGATCGTATGTGCTGCTATGCCGTAGAAATACCCGTATTTTTACTGACCGCATTTATTCTAGAAAATTCATACAAAGGGACTGGTTTAATTTGTATAGCGAACACCGGGTTTTTCGGTATTTTAAACTAATAACTATTTATGCTGCTAAGTATAGCTTGATAGGACAAGTTGAGCAATGATTATTCAAAAATTTTGCGTGTCATTGTGTATTTACCGTAATAAAATGACACGCCTCCGTGTCTTCAAATCGTTCATCGGATCGATTATTAAAGGTAATCGAGTGTGAGAGCCCCCGCGCCGGTTAGCACCTGAATTATCATGCTTCCCTGGTCACGCAAACAGATACAGATATTTATTGGTAAAAACACATTTTACAAGTCAGTTATTGCTATATTACTTATATACAATTAGCACTATGTACATTAGACATTTACCCTTTTATTGAGTGTAGGGTCAACGTTCTCATTTTGACTAGGGATTATACCACACATATCTGCAACATATCTGCAATATAAGTAAATCCTCGAGAACTATTAAGAGTCCTATAACAAAATCCGCTCGCTCGCATTTCAATATTATTACCGCCAGTTGCGCGCCGGCCGACACGCATCTGTGTGCGGACACACACTACAATCAGGAATACAAACTTATTATCGCCATCCTATTCGAACAGCATAGCAGGTGCGGTTAGTGCGAACGGGAGCGAGCATTCATTCATAGATTTCATAGTATGTAGCACCGTCGCAACTTGCAAGGCCTTTAGCTTGACGCGCGGACCAAACATTATTGATACTTGCGTCCGAACATCAACTATTACTTCGCGTACGTGGTGTAGTGTTAAAAAATTTAATTTGTATCATCATAACTTCATAAGATTAAAAATATTTTTATTCGAACGTCAAATGTCTCTAAATAGTATCCGATGTTATTTTGGAATAGGAATTTGTTAGTGGTACATTTCTAAGCATACCTATTTACTAATAGGTATTGGTGATTGATTTTGGTGGGTGATGGTGATTTGGATATATTTTAGACAGGGATGTTACGGATACTGGATTTGTGACATCCGCGGATGCGGATATCAAAAGGCACACATTCACGAATAGGGATGCGGATGTTAGAGTAAGTACATAAAAAAACCCGAAATATACAAATATTGTACTGTTTATTCGAATAAAAGGAAACAAACTTGGCATTGCTTGTTGCTATCTGTCAAGGGCGTAAGAACTCGATCGACGAATCTTGAAAACTAACCCAGGAAAGATACGGTTTTCACAGACATTAAATTATAATAGCCTAATATTTTAAAATTACGTTCGAATGGGATATTTATAGATAATATATGCAAAAGTCTAAAAAACTTTTCTTCTGGAAGTAGGTAGAAAGTAAAAAATAAAACTTAACTAAGTCGATTTTTGAAATTTACGGTAGTAAATACTTTTCTTGTTTGTGAACATGACGACATATTTGTCTTCTATGTGTTAAAAGCAAAACCGAAGAAAACTTATAGACGTAAAACGGTAATACTTACAAAATGTACGGCGTGGGTGATAGATGTGTTATTTCGCTAGAAACAAATGGTAATAAGTAAAAAATGCTTCTGACTCACTTTAATCAACTTTATTTTTAAAAGCACTATATTTTTTTGAGTTCCAGTTTTTTTTGTCAAATATCTACTTGTGGCACATCATCTGATAGGTCCTTAGAAATAACTTAAAGGCTTCTTGAACAAAAATTTGGTTAATCGAGTATCGGGAGGTCTAAAAAACCGGCCAAGTGCGAGTCGGACTTGCCCGCCGAGGGCTCCGCACAAAAGTGGCATGGAACTCTCAGTGTGCGGCAGTTATACGGTTTTCGGATTTTTTCCTGTATTTTTGCTAGAAGTTCTTGCTTGTTGTCAAATTTCGTGATTCTATGTTAACGGGAAGTACCATATACATTTTGATTCCCACTGCAAATGTATGGGATTGACCGTATCTTTTGATTGCGTTGATGTAAAGGTTTAGTTTTTTTGCAGCTTCAAGAGACTGCAGACCTGTGTATGTGGTATTAATTTTAACTTGCAACCTTTACTCGTTCCCGAGATAAACGGTCTGGACTGGACAGACAGACGGGCGGACGGACAACAAAGTAATCCTATAAGGGTTCCGTTTTTTCTCTTTGATGTACCGAACCCTAAAAATGTGAAAACTTCAGGAAGTTAGGAAAATTATTTTATTTTGAACAAATTTGGTTAAGCCTTTTTTGCCAAAAACTATAATTACAAAAATACAGTTAAGTGCCTTGATATGTGAAGGCACTTATGCCTTTATTCTTGCACAATATTTTCATCGTATAACGGTACACAACCTTCAATTATGCGTGGTCCGACACGCACTTGGCGGGTTTATTTCCGGATTTTGCTCATATAGCAATATGGTTATCCCTGACTAGGGTGGTGGCACCAGTAATGGTCAAGAAACCAGTAACGAACAATCACTTTTATTATGAGGAAATAAGGTTCATACATTTATTTTGTGTCAACCAATTGACAAGCATATGATGATATTTGAATTAAGAATGAAGTGTCCATAACTCGTGTCTGTCAGCTTAAAGTGTTCATAATGGGTACCGTCACCCTAATAACATTTCTCCATACTGTCCCTCTTAACTCTTGCTACTCACTCGTCAGTTGAAAAATTGAAACACTTTGTTCCCACGCCCCATAATTCGCGGGCTCTAATGTAGGAAGGGCTGGAAGGAGGTACTTATTGGGGATCAAAGATCATCAAAGTATATGACAGCCCAGGGCGTGGGTTGCGAAGGATGGTTAAAGTATCAAGAAGGGTTGGTTGCGGTACAATGACATTCGATAAAATTATTAGATTTTTTTATTTCATACAGGTCTATAATATAATCAAAACTGTAAAATACTTTCGTCAGTGGTTGGTCGCGGTCTATTTACTTTCCCAAACGCTTCCAGCACTTCCTAGCGCAACAAAACAAACATATTGTACAGTCCACAGAGAACAGCACAGGTCCTACCTCTAGGAGCGCACGCGCGGTACTGAGGACTCAGCCCGCGCGCATCGGAATTTATACACCATTTGAATATTTAAAAAAAAAATACGGAAATTCAAAAAAATATGTATTTTTCGACTTCAACATGAGCTTAAAAGAATAAACTTTAATGTTGTATACAAATCATCCCAATATTTTGTCAAAATTACTGCGAGAATCCCTGTGTTTGCAGTGTATTTTTATCGAAAAATGTGCATATTCAAAATCGAAGTAGTTGGGTATCTGTGTAAATAATTGGAAATATGGGACCGAAAGTTTAAATAAAACCATGTTACAATATTATATCAACCCGAAAAAACATGTGTTTTCATGTATCGTGTTAAAAGAGATTGAAGTCAAACTTTTGTCTCCGCGCGCTTTTCTGAAAACAACTGCCAGTAATTGTATAGTAAAAGTTAAAACACTGAGTTTTACTTACATTAGAAGCTGAAATTTTTAATACTAGGAAATGAGCTATCAAACATAGTTAGCAACTTTCACATACAGTTCACCGTTTCTTCGTAGTACAACGTCAAAAATCAGCTTTTGTTGCTTTTCCGTACAAATCGTATTGATGGCCTCTTAATTATGTACCCGATATGATCTTTGTGAGTTACCATGTAAACAGTTGAAATATCCTCTATATGCATCTCTGTTTCTCTATCGCTCTAGTAAACCGACAGAGATATGTATAGTACAGACCTTTGAATTTTGATGTTCTTGGTAAGCCACTTCCATCGTAAATATATGAGCATTTACAGGGCTTCAAAAATATCTGTACACCCTTAGACTTTTTATTTTACTTTTTATTTTATTTATTTATTTTATTTAGAACATTGACAGTAAGGTGTAAATGTATCTCACATATTTGTACGGCCTTCATATTATCATCAGATATATCGGGAAAGCTAAGGATACAATATCTGAATAGGTCTCTATTGCGAAGGTCTCTACTGCAAAGTTCATTGTCATATATTTTGGAACACCTCCGCTCCGACATATGTCGGCATATATCAGATTTCTGATGGCCACTGTACTGTTCCACCAGTAGCGAATGTTCGTAAATCCCATATGCCTCTCTTTTTCTCTAACGTGAAGAAAAAGGGCGGCATATAATCTGTAATCAGAGATATGATCCTATATGGTACGTACGAGTATAGAGTAATATAGCCTAATGCAAGTGGAACTTAGCGCCGGTATCGATGGATCGAAATCGACTGGAGCATTCAAGCGTGTCGCTACGTCATCGTCAGTGCAATTTGTGAGAAACTGCCGGTATTGAGGCCGGGTAACAAGACGTTTTGTCTTTGGATTATTCCAAACTAACGCTAATGTTTTAGCATTAGGCATACTTAGACACCGTTCTTGTACTTCCTAGGGCACCCCGCAGCTGCATGGGCTTCCACAAGATCCTTCCACGCCTTTCTATCTTGAGCAAACTTCTTACGAGTAGCTTCGCTCCAGCTCAGTCCTACGGCTCGCAACTCTTCCGTCTTCAACTTAACCGTTTACGGGCCATATTGAAAAAAACCCATTCCATTTTGAGACCTGCCTAAGAAAAAATACAAAAAGATGTTAATAGATTGTTCCCTCGGTTTCTTTTTATTAGTATTCATCCGGCATAGACTGTAAATCGCAGTCAAGGCTGAATTCTTAAAGGTGCTGAACTGAACGGAAATCTTCAGTCTCGGTAAAAAAATATGTTGCGGTCGAAATCTATTGCAGTTGTAGTTAGCCTATTTTAGCCGAGAATGTCGGACGCGCGGACGCTTCAAAACAAAACCCTGTAGCCCTAGCATGCGACAATATCTCGTGGTCGAGAAGAACTACTGTCATTATCTAATCCGAACTGTTAGAACATGACAAGTGTCTTTCTCACCCGCAACACTCTTGTGATAGGGCTACTGATAGTTACTTTTTCAGAATAAATGTAGAGTACCTACTGCGGCATCCACTGCCATTAACATAATTCTTGAACCTTTCCCCCTTTTTTGTTTTTTGACTAAAGAGAAGTCAGCAGGCTTAACAAATGAGGTCCAGATAAACGCGATGATACTCCAGTTTTCTCCACAACACAAAAATGGACCTTGTTATTATCTTTATAAGGCGTTAAACAAAATTAGACTAATAATCGTTTTTCCTCAGTACTTTGGAAGGGTATATAGAATGAGATATCGCAAGTCATTGACCTCGGAGCCCTTGGATGTTAATTATTGCTAACATGTTAATGAGTTTCATGCTTATTAATTATTGTTGTAGTTCTCAATAATTTATCTAATCAAATAGTTATCCTTTTAATACCTACAGAGCAGTCAAGTTAGATTAGGTTTGATTAGAACTGTACTGTTTTTTATTACTTTAATATTTGTGACGTTTTTCGGCTATATGTACCATTTTGTGGCTTGTCAATACGGCAATAAATCCATAATGATACATTTGGAAATGAACGTTATCAACAACCCGCAAATGGTATATTTTACTAAACTCAACCACATTTGCTGATACAATAACTTTTTTTTCTGTACTTAGGTAATGAGGACAGAAGTAGACGATAGGTAGAAGATAGAAGAAGAAGGATAAGGTAGAAGTAGTGAGCGAGGCCCTAGACAAGAAGTGAAGAATAGCAAAACGTGGCGCAGGATATGCCATCAGGAGTAGAATAACCGAGTCCAGGAAGCTACTTCGATAGGAGAATAACCAGGGCGCGTACATTCCATGCCGATGACAGACCAATGACGTCAAGCTTCATAGAGCATGTTTCAGGTTTAACGTTGGAATGAATAGTGCTGTCATTGAATAGTGTCAAAACTGTTAAGTTCGACGTTACAATCGAACGTTAACGTAATGAGTTAATGACAGATAAAGTCTATCACTTTATCTGTCATTAACTCATTACGGATTTAAAAACATCCTCTGTGTTCATACACGTCATTATGACCAAACCGGCATGAATTGTACGCTCCCTGATAATAACATTAACTTCAAATTTATAACAGCATTTTATGTCTGACTTAAATGTCCCATTTGAAAACTACTAAACATATACATACTTTCAGTGCTTGTAGCAGTGGCGGCGCGTCCATAAAACTCGATTCCCTACAGCTTGCCCAATGTCCAGGCAGTTGATCACTTTTCCTACATCGCAACTTTTCTGAAATTGTAATTTAGCTGCGGCCTGAAAAGGAATGGTTATAACGCACCGCCATTGGCTTGTAGATACTATGAGAAAGCAGATTTTGATGAACAAGTAGCAATCTATTCGCCGAGGCTTTATGTAAAAGAAAACTTCTTGACGAATAATTAATTATTTTTTCACCTTATGACAACTGATTAAGGTGGAGAAATGTGCATATATTGATAACCTCGAATGTAAATCGTGGAGTGTAACCCGTCTGGTGGAAGTACCAATGACGCGGCAGGCGGCGGAGTGGCGCTGAGGGCCCTACACAGAGACGTAAATCTGTACTGTACCCATGCGTCCTAAGGGCTCGACATACAGGCTTCCTCGTTCAGAGGTCTGTTATTTACAGCGTAAGTAGCTCCTAATAACTATGCATCATGTCCTACTTCTGGGCACACCGGTCGTTTATACAGGTTTGTTTTGTGGTAGTTGAAACTAATCTATTGCATTCCTTTATGGTATTTGTTATGAAAAGCCCACCAACACCACCTCCAGATCAGACACCGAACCACCGCGGTCGATCGCCACTTTCCATAAACGATGTGAGTACAGTCTCGTCTATACTTCGGGACTTATTACAAGGGACGTAGGTTGAAAATCGAGTACAGGTGCATATGTATTTATGAAGCCGACCATATATACCCACATACCATTAGCTCTCTATAATGCATTCATCGTAATGACGTCGTCGTCTTCGATAGTATAATTTTTTTCAAATTTCGAAAGTCTCTTACAGTCAAGTGTAAAAATATGGTGGTGCACATTAATTAAAAAATATGTTCCATAGCACCTTATGCCGGTGTAATAAGAGCGTAGTACCATATTTATGAGTCGATTATGTCGAACCATATTTTTGCACTAGACTGTACAAACTAGGGAATATCTTGTGACCTCTATTCTATTCTAATATCAGTCGAGATGACGTTTAGTTTGAAACGAAGTCAATTGCAAAGAATAGCGCTCGCAAGTCGCACGTTATTTGATATCGACCGATATGAAAATTGAAGCCAACTCTAGTCTGTCTCTGAATTTTAAAAATACAAATGACAAAAATTTTAAGTCAAAAGTTTTCATTCATGATCGTAATGGCGGTCGAAATATGCGGTTTGTACGCACCGTGGAGAGCTCATGATATTATGCATGTAAAGCAGTGTATGTAATTGCAAAGACACTCGTGTGATGTTATTATGAAACTCGTCTGACGCCTCGTTTCATAAACCCACACTCGAGTTTTAATGATTGCATTAAAACTCGAGTGTACATAAATTACTATTTGTACTAAAATCTTGTGTTTTAGTCACAAATCACAATAACCTCACAATGCTACCAGCAATGGCTGCAATGCTAAAGAAAAAAGTCTGTAAAAAAAGTTTGAACACGCCCGTTAACTCATTGCGCCTGTAGCTATATCATGGAGTGTCAAACAGACGTGCTGAGCAATCCTGCCGGATAGTCGGCTCACTACCCTCGCATAATAAAGCTTTTACTGCGACCGCACTGTTTGGCTGTTTGCTGCCTGCGCCAATGACAAGCGCCCGTCGTAATTGGGCACCAGTCGGCTTTGCGGCCACCGTGTCGTATTCGTATACAGGTCGACCTTAGCCGTTGGACAATGCCGAAACGTACGGTCACAATTTAAGTGGACCTGCATAGAAAGTTTGAATGTCAAATAACTCTGCAGCTGACTGTACATATGAGTTACGGTGTTTAGAAGAAGTATACAATATATAAATACATACATTTATACATAGCAAACGTCCATAACTCAGGAACAAAAATTCGTGATAAACACACAGATACGCTTACCCGGATTGGAACCCGGGACCTCCAGCTTCGTAAGCAGGGTCTCTACCGACTAGGAAGGCCGTTTGATGAGATGATGAGAGTAATACTGATGCCGCATGTACACAACAACACAGTGTCCCACCTACATATTCTAAAATTAGCAAAAAGTCTAAAAGGAAGTCGATCCATAATAACAGGTACAGTCGCGATCAGATTGTATCGGAGCTGGGAAGGTGCTCAAATATCTCAACATCTCTAACGCTTTGACAAAAGTGGCGTATATTTGTGAGCGCGTTGGCTGCCCCGATACCTACATCGGATGGCGACTGTACATGTTATTGTGTCGACACAATGTATTTCTGTCAGAAACGTTACAGTGAACAATTTTTTTGGCGTTTCCTTACGAGCCCGGTATATAAATTTGGCCGATCCAGCTGAAATTTTTGCCATGAGTTTTCAAAGTTAAAAAGACATTTTTGCATGTTTTAATACAAAAATTGAAAGATAATTTCAATTTGAATGGAATAAATGAAAAATTATTTCAAAATTTTTGTCAGTTTTTGAAAAATCTACCATTTTCTAACAGCTGTTTTACCATTTTTTGAATTCTGAAAAACTTTTTCATTTATTCCATTCAAATTGAAATTATCTTTAAATTTTTCAAAAACTCATGGCAAAAAGTTTAGCCAAATTTAAATACCGTAAATAGGTTTCAAAGACTTTTCACTGATAAAGGATAAAGGTCTGGAAGGAAGCCTGGAATGGAATAGTCATAAACAAAGTTAACGCAGACACATGGAGAGAAATTTATCACATGTTTTAATTTATTTTCAATGAAAAATGCCCGATAAAAGAGGGGGCAAATATTAAAAGTTAAGTTACTGGGTTATATGTAGGGGTATAATTTGAAAGGGCTAGATTTGCACATTTTAAAACAATTTTTTTTGACGACAAAAAAAATATGATTTATAAACGAAAATGTAAAAGAAATACCAATCCCCCCCTTTTATCTCCGAAGTTTATGAAGGTAATAGTAGTTTATGTGAATGTATATAATGAAAGGCACTAAAACTCGAGGGTGGGTTTATGAAACGAGGCGTCAGCCGAGTTTCATAATAACATCACACGAGTGTTTTAATGCCTAATTATTTACAATTACATACACTGCTTTATATAAACACACCATGACTCTCCATGATGCATTTAAAGCGCATATATATCGACCGCCATTGCGGTTTTCAGGAATTAAAACTTTTCTGACATTCAAGTTTTGACATTTATATTTTTTAAATTCAGAGACAAACTAGAGTTGGCGCCAATTTTCATATCGTTCGATATCAAAATGACGTGCGACTTGCGTGCGTATTGTATGCAATTGACAATTCGTTTCAAACGAAACGTCATATCGACTGATATTAGAATAGAAATCAAATCAAATTTTCTTGTGTCAGATGTGTTCGAAATTTGAACAAAAATAATATTATCGAAAACGATAATATAATTTAGCTATTATTACATTTTCACAGATAAGAAATTTGTTGTAACAAAAAAGTTTATTATTATGGAGGCCTTTATATGCGATTTTTGAACGCATTATTGAGGGCTAATGACATGTGGGTATATAAAATATGTTTTTTTACACAACATTAATATTATTATTTTTTTTATATACCGGGACAATCTTACACAAATCGACCTAGACTCACGGTAAGCTCAATAAGGCTTGTGTTGTGGGTACTAGGCGTCGATATGTATAATAGATAGATACATATAAATACTTATATACATATAAAACATCCATAACTCAGGAACTAATATTCGTGATAAACACACAAATAAATGCCCTGACCAGGATTCGAACCCGGGACCTCCTGTTTCGTAGGCAGGATCACTACCAACTAGGCTAGGAGGCCGTTGAAATATTATATTCGTTATATTCGTTGAAATATTATAATATTATCATAAACATTACAGGAAAAATATAAAATTGACCCTAACCTCATTAACTTTTTTTAAATAGAAAAACTTTTCGGAACTTTTTCGAAGAATTAACCAACTTAGATAGATTTCTTTTTTCTTTTTTATATGATATTATGCTGCAAGTACTGTCTCATGACTAAAGTTAAATAAATTGGTTCATGTGATAAAAGAATATCAAGGAAAAACAAACTCTCATACCAACGCCATGCCGTACAAACGACTGACCCAATCTGTCGATACATGTGGCTGACGTCATATTTCTACTTCTAGGTATAGTTGCAACATAAAGTTTATACGGAACCCTCGGTGCGCGAGTCCGACACGCACTTGGCCGGATTTTTTAATTTTTTAAAATTCTTATTTTACGCCTGATATCACTGTTGCATAAACTACTATAATTTAACTCCAGTCTAGCTTGTTTGTTTATAAAACCATTATTCTTTATAATAACATAATCAAATAACCCAAGTTCTTTAACGAGTCTGGGCCGGAGCGATCGAAAACAATCGTCCCGTATAATCGACAAAGGCGTTAAACAATTTGCGTCCGAACGTTAACGAATATCTATTGTCTTTAAATTGATGCCGTTTTACGCTTTTCTGGGTATTTTGTAGAAAATGTACGACGATGCTCCTTCTGCGGCCCACTGTAATATAAAACATGCTATTTGAATTTGAAATCAATGATGAAGGGAATAAAGTTGAATTCATTTAGTTTTAAATGAAATAAAATAAAAGAACAACTCTGTTCCAAACTTAAAAAGTTTAAATTTGATTGAAATAAAAATAGTCCTGTGGGTAGATCTGTGGTTCTTAGGAAGCTATGTAATTCCTCCCTTTGTAAAATCAAAGTTTATTCCGATCAAATGATGATAAATTTCTTATGCGCCGACTTAGTTTCGGTCAAAATTTTCTTCTTGTTTTACAGTATCTGTTAGTCAGCACTTCCAACTAGGACGACATTAACATTGCTAAGTGAATGTTCTTTTTAGGGTCCCGTACCTAAAAAGGAAAAAATGGAACCCTAATAGCATCACTTTGTTTTCCGTCCGTCCGTCTGTCCGTCCGTCCGTCTGAACGCGTAGGATGTAGTTAGTTGAAATTAACACCACATAGGTCTGCAGTCCCTTGAAGCTGTGAAAAATCCAAACCTCTACGTCAACGCTAAACGCAATCAAAAGATACGGCCGTTTAAGTATGTCACAATTCCCATATATTTGCAATGGGAATCAGTTGACCAAGAATCACGAAATTTTGCAGAAAGCGAGAGCTTGTAGCACAAGCACAGGAGAAAATCCGAAAACCGTAAAATTGCCGCACACTGAGAGTTCCGTGCCACCAGTATGTATAGATGAGGGTTGCATCCCGGAACCCTCGTTGGGCGAGACTTGGCCGGTTTTAGCTGTTGTGCAATAGGTACCTACTGCTTATGCCAGAAGGTTTCGAACTAAATAAACAATTTGAAAAGAATATTTTTTCCTACATTAGCTTCACGGGAATTAATGGCATCAATAATTTATCTAAGAAAAAGGTAAGTATTAAACTGTGAAAGGAAACCGGAGTCGACAGACCTTTAGGTAAGGAATTCTTCTTTGTAATTATTTTGACGACATAGTAATAAGAGTGTTGTTCGGTGAGAGAATGCGAATTCTCCCCGTCAATCAAGAGTGTTGTTTAATTTTGAAAACCTGAATAATACGGCGATGGCGACATTTGTTAACAAAGATCTTTTCGTGACTTAAAGATCATTTCCTTCGTATAAGTGAATTACTTGTCGCTCGCGACGGGATATGGGTATTGCTTTTGGTAATGCTATTTTCGCTTTTGACATATGGCTGCAATACCCGAGCCGAATATTGGAAATAACGAGAGCGTGGGGGCTGGAGCAATACGTAAATTATGCGACTAGCAGAGAGCGATTTTGGGCGCACTCACCGCTCACCCGTGGTTATATTTTAGGATATCGGTACATCTTAGAGGTAGGTTACAGCGAAATGAAATGTCGATTAAATCTGAAACTATGGCACACTAGAACAAAAAAAACGGACTTAATTGCTTGAGTTACTTAAGAAAACGTCAAAATCAACTTGCATATAAAATAGGTCTTTGAGGCATTGCACCTTGGATGCTGGCGGCATTTCCTCGTATCGCAATGCTGATACGTTGTGCGAGGAAGCCACCAGCTCTTAGAGGTAGGTAGTTAGGTAAGTTACTGTATATATTTTGAAAATAAATGTTATATCAATAAACTTGCATATATGCCCATCCAAATCGGGAAGTCTGTTTTCCTCATGGATGATCAGGATCCAGGAGATCCGATAATGTCACCTCGGAGCTACTATTGACCAAAAAAATATCATTAAATTCGATTCGGGTAGTTAAATTAGGACTCCTGTTCCTTTTAGAATTTTGAAATCTATAAAACCAGCCTTGATAACTTTGTTAATAGGTACTTTACTCTGTTGGTTTCAGGGATTGGAGGGGACTAGATAATCCCCATCTTTAATATACAAGTTGTAACAAAAATGGTGGTGATCCGTACAAAAGCGTACTTAATAACTTAATCAGTGTCGTGGACTGATTAAGATTTCTGTACAGAATTCGCATCTGCATTGCGTTCAAAGTATGTGGGTGTACGATTAGCCTTAAACGAGCTGTAAGCTGATTTGCCACCGTCATGTTATAAAAAAAACGAACTAGAATTGTGTATACACCTTACGTCCTTTTAATCGTTTTTACGTCGTTTTAATGACAATGCTATATAAATTTTCTGTTTTATTAATTAATGGAATGTCGATAAACATCTTACTCCTATTGCATGATCCTCACTGCGATACTCCGCTTAACTGATATTTGCCGAGTCGTGATTGCCCTGTCGGCCGAGATGATGAATTTGATACAATCTAAGATAGGGCTTGGACGCATTTACTTGATGGAGACCCAGGATCAAGCGATACTATAACTACGTAACATAATGATACATATCTAAGTTGGGTCAGAATCGTACCAGAGTAGCATTTCACTAAAGGTGTATGGACTAAAGTAATTAATTAGAGGAAAGAGAACACGTGAATGTCGAAGTATCAGGAATGGTTTCCCATTTGCTTAATTAACAGTGAATCAGCTATTAATAGCTGTTGTTCTGTCCCATCAGTCAGGGGAGAAATGCAACTCAGTTTATTTGAAGAAACATTGAAGTATGTTCTACTGATATGCTTGTAATGCTTGGTAGATGGCCCATCATGGAAAGGGAATGTAACTACACAAAAAAACAACAAATGTGATTTTAAAAGAGCCCAGGATTACGTAGTCAAGACAACGAGACACAAAAATACTTGATTAACCCTTAAACTTACATCAAGGCTATGAATAAAATAATTGACTTAGTTTTACTTTTTTTAAACAGGTCTGCATAGAACATTTATGTAAATTTCGGGCATAGCCTTCTTTGCAACATGACGTTTTGTTAAATGCTAACAGCCTATACAGTTTTCACAGTGTTGGTAGTTACGTCAGTAAGTTCTTTTTCGTACGAAGCATTTATCGTTTGTATCATCGTCAATGAAAATTTGTTCGCTAATGTCATTCTGAGCCACATTTTTGACGTTTTCGTTCTGCTTTGTGTATCTATTTCTAATTAAAGTGAATGTTTTCGGGTGCAATGTATAATTTTTACTTGTACATGTTCTTTATCAAACATGTTGTACATCAAAAATGCTTTGGCCTCCAGTAGGTACGATTCCTACGCCAGGGTGCTACGCCGAGTCACCTTACCGTAGTAAGCTTGCTGCGTAGCTGAAGCGCGTAGCACTGTACGCCGTAGCACTGTTTTGCATAGAATACTACGACGTGAGGTCTACGTTATTTACGCCTTTAAATTAAATTAAAATTAAATTAAATTAAAAATGTTTATTGCAGATCTCTAGAATCCATATAGTTAACACACTGAGCGCCGGGAACCCGCTAGGGGAGTTCTTTGTGGGTGGTCGCTTTCCGCTACAAAGCGGGAAAACCACGGAATCGGCTACGAGCGTAGCGCGTAGCACTCATTGGCACTCAATGTGTTAACACATTTAAAGCGAACACCCACAGAGAACTCCCCTGGCGGGTTCCCGGCGCTCAGTGTGTTAAAAAAATCTTTCGAGCGCTTTCGATTCTATTAGTAGAATAAATAAACAGTAGGTAGCGGAAAGATTTGTTTTAATGACCTCTCTTACTTTAACAAACAGATATAACTTTTGCATGAGATATTACAATTTCCTAGTCCTGAAAGTCTGAGTAAAGTCATTTAGTTCCTAAACTGACCACAGCACATTCAATCCACTATCCAGCAATTATATCCCACAATAGGACACTAAGCGAAAGGTCAACACACGTAAAGACGCAGTTAAACTGAAAGCAGAAAGCGACCCCTAATCTCAGAGCACACTTGATTACATTTCCGTTCCACTACGACAGATTGTTTAGATTCGCTCGATTCGCTTGTTCGCTCAATCCACTTCGATCGGTCGCCTGGTAACTGATTGTTATAATGTAATATCAAAAGTGCTTTTGTTTCGCATAAGGTTTCGGTTTTATAAAAGAGAGGAATAGTAGATCAAAGTTATTGCTGCGAGGTGAATAAAATTATGCTTAAAGAAAACGAGATAGCTATCTTCATCTGACATCTTGAGAAATATGTTCCTAGCCTCCACAAGATCAATATTACTGGACTGGCCTTTACCAAAGTTTTGTACTAATTTCATCACCTTCGCTTGCTTGTAGGGTTCGCAGTTACCATGTCATGAACCTTTCTGCCTTACTGACAGTTGATTCTTCGAGCAGTGTGGATTCCCCCCTGATCTTCAATCTAGCAGTAATTTCTTCTTACTTATTGTACCAAACAAGTGAAAAAGCAGATATTAATGATTACCTCCATCCCATCCACAATCAGAGTCCGTAATCCTTCCCATTACGACTGAGCCCGACAGTGTCTAATGTCCCCCGTCGTTTGACGGCACTTTTAACGAGAAATGACGGACTATCTCGTCCGTAATAAATCTCGCAATAGGATTGTCTCTCCCTTACCGAGCACTGGTCAAAGATTTAAATGATCCAGTAAAAATAGCCCCTCTAATTTCATTAAGTTGTTGGCATTTAGAGGTCAAGTTACACTAGGCCCTGAAAATTCGAGTCGCCCGTTCAAGTTTAACACTCGGCCATCCTGGCTCGCGCGCGGCCCATTTCCATTCCGATACACTGGTTTTATTAAATTTAAATGAAAAAAAGGACATTTCCATAAACGTATTACTGTATACGTTTTGCTAAAAGCTCTACCGATATTGTTTTAGTAACCTTGTGATTGTGAACTGTATAAAGTAACTCCACCGTCAATATTGTATAAATAAATATTGAATTGAATACATACGTACAAGCGTGTATAGTAGAGTTCATTATCATATGTGAACATTTCTTAAACTCAATCCCTGGTGTAGACACATAATTACCATAGCATGTCTTAGATATTGTATCTTGGAGATTTTTAGTCCTCTGCCCATGTCACACGTCCAAAACCCTCTGTTGGTTTTCTACTCTAGAAATATCCTGGCAAAACCAACGTGCCAGTTACATTGTCAGCGACTTTGTTAATACGTACCCGCCGTAGAACTTTCAAGCCTCGAGTCATTATAGAACAAACAGTGCATTTTTGCTCTAAAGAGTAGCAAACATCAAATGCATCTTTCAATCGATCCCTTTGCATAACAGGCTTTCGTATTCTGCGGTTGCTGGTCACTTTAGAGCCTCCATGTGCGATGTCGAGCTAAAAGCCTCGCGGTTTGTCCCCCAGCTCTACCAGGTTAACATGAACACATAGGACATGCCGCCGTTGATACAGCTGACCATACTTGAACTGTATTGCGAGGAGATAAGGCTCACAAATGGTAAGCTAAGTTGGTGTAAGTATGAGCATCTGCACGCGACGGATCGATATGACATCGCGACGGCTCATTAGCGCGCAGGGATATTAATTATTTTCATTACGAGTACATCCACTTTTGCTTTGCTATGTGTGGCGCACGAAAAACGGTGATGGCGTAGAATTTCGCGTTTTTCTTATATTCAGACTTTTATATATTAGACAACAGCCCGTCGGTGGTCAGTGTCGGATTAAATCAGCGCGGAGTTCGTAGCAAATTCTATCAAAAGGTAAAATAAAGTGGGCGCGCGCGCGGGACCTTTAGTATGCGGGGCCCGCAGCGTCTGCTACTCTTACGAAATGGCTAAAAGTCCAAATTAAGTGAAACTACGAAATTTTCTGGTTAGAGAACAAGTGTTAGACGATGATATCTAGTTTGCCTTTGTTTGTTATATTTGCTCAAAAGTCAAGTTATTGCTTATACATCATATAGTAGGTATACGTTAGTACCTATATCCTTTCGACGCCGCCAACGTCAGTATTAAGCGAAAGTCGCTTACAGCTGTTTTCAAGCCCAAAGCAAGGCAAGGCATGAAATCTAAAACGGATTCAGCTCTAAATTTGCTTATTTAGGCAAACAACTTAAGTCAGTCTAAGTGATTGACATGCTATTTTCGGACTAGCAAACGAAAACGCCGACTTGTACATAATTCATGTTTGACGTCAGCACATTACGCCTAGACGTTTGTCGTTTACCACAATGGAAGCTGCGTATTATGCTACCGACCTACTTACACCTACATTATTTTCCCTCACCCTTGAAAGCAGCTTTGTTAGCCCGCTAAGTTAATATACCGTGTTCATAAGGTACAAAAGGTACACATAATTTCCTTTTAAAAGGCTTATCTCTTGTGCAAAGTAATAAAGTAATTGAAACGGGTGAAGTTCACACAAACTTGGGGCACGTACGAAATAAATTGAAACTGGAAAGTTCCAAGTGTCGTCAGAAAGGGAAACAGTCGTTTTTCTGGGGTATTGAATGTGTGTGCCAATTTTTAGGGATGCCACGAAGTTTGCCGGTGCGGCATATTAGACACGCACTGAACATTTGTACGTTATTGGAAGTTTGACTTGTGCCATGTGTATTCTGAGATAAATAATGTATAGATCGGCCCGACCATTTCTGTTTTCTAGTCTCTCGGCAATAATTATCGTCTGGTGACAAATAAAAGTCACTGTGGCTCATATTACACTATAACGTATATTATCATATCTCTAACTGTAGATTATATGCCGTCCTTTTTCTTCACATTGGAGAAAAAGGGAGGCATATTAGTCCTATGAACTAAGATATTTAATAATGTAATATAAGCCTAAGTACTACCACAAGTTGTCACAGTGAAATAAATGTATAACAAAGTCGATTTTCGTTTGATTTTTCTATTGTAATTAGTGAGCCTTGCTTGTCATCTGTTGACCATATTATGTATGTTGCTGAGAGACTAGTAAGTAGTAGTGAAAGCCAAAAATCTATATTTATGAGAAAAAGTTTAATCTAATGTAGAGCCTTATCGATAACCGACAATGAAAACCGACCTTTAGGCTGAAAACGCCACCTATGATGACTACCGAATGGTAATATCCGAAAACTTGAGGCATCTCTTGAATTTTTCACGCATACCGCCAGGAGCGGGAAATATCTACGCTTCAGGCGTCACTGCGTGATTTGTCGCTTCCGAAACTCAAATAGTTAGCCCATCAAAGTTTCGACACTTTCGACAGCCATATCGGCACAATAAAGATATGAACACACAATCCAATGCAATGCCACAATGCAATGCCGTCTTAAGAGTCCGGTGTATGTTCAAATACGACTTTTGCACAATAACGCATAGGCATACCAAAGGATTACAACTATACAGGGGGCTACTCAGCCACCCAATATCTCGATATCCACTACTAACGTATATATAGTAACGTTACGGAATGGGTAACTTCCTAATCAGATGTCAACAGCCTTTCCCATATGACCTTAGATAACGTTGCTATATAAACTTTAACTACTGAAAATATTTAGTGATATTTGTGAAGCGATAACAAGTGAGAGATTGACACTCGGAAGTCGAGACCGGTTCGGGATCAACGCTTCCGGAATAGATTATATCCGTATTCGACCGGCGAGTTAATGACAGGCGGCCATGGCAATGGGCGCGGCGGTCACTGACAGCTATAAGCCTGTCTCACGATTATTAATAGAAGGCTTTACTACGAAAATGAGTAGGAATAGATTACTATTAAAGCCGACGTGAAGCTAAACGATCGATAAACTACGCTCTAAAGCTGAAATAATGTAGATGAAAATTGATTGGGCAATATCAACTAAACCTACAATTTTGAATCCGGTGCGGCGAAAAATGTTGACGGCGAAGGTGAGATGACATCTCTTTATCGACGTTGGTTAGTATTGGTTAGCGGGAAAGAAGTCATTTCAAGTCATATCTTAGACTATAAAAAAATGGTCGACAGTCGACACACCTTTGCTCACTAAAACACAAAAAAGGAGCCGTAAAGTAACTAGTCGCCCCTGGGTCGCAGTATTGTAGGAGATCCATTGTATGTAGCCAGAGTTAAACCAAGCAAATGAAGTCTTAATAGTAAAAATAATTTAATTACATGATGCATCAACTGCTAATGTTAAACGTTATTAAGTTAGTACTGTATTAGAGTTGTATAATGTAAAGATGCCTTAACGGATTTGTGTAATGCCGCCTTAATAAAAAAAGGTAAAAGATTTGACATCTCGCCCCATTCTTTGCTTACTGATCGTGATCGTGACACGGTCTGCTTGCTCTCCTAATTATAAAGACGAATATAATGTTAATCATTAACATAAGTTATTAAAATAAACCCTCATTTGTGACCTCAACTCTTCGTTTCATTCAACTACAATACAAGTACTATCTAGTTTCTTTACACAAACATGACTTAAACATTCACTTAAACACACAAAGTAATTAAAAAAGAACCCATAATATTAGTGTTGTTGTTGGTTGACTACGTATGACCGTTCGTTGTGAATATCTTTTGGGGAGTCCTTTGTCCAGCTGTAGACTACTTTCGGCTTAACACTTAAATGTATGAATTAACAATGTTGATCCTAAAACATCCTAAGTGACAACGAAATTCATTTCAAATTAAGAACTTACGACGATATGACAATGTCTACATTCCAAGAGAACTTGATGTCACTTGTCTCGTTTCTCTGTCATATACATAATCATGCATTTAAGGGTGAAATGATGATGACGATAATGTATCATTTCGTTGATTGCCGATAATTTAACCTACACCTGACGATCCGTTATTCATTTTATGAAAATATTTCGTGCGTTATGTACCTAATAATAAGCAGAGGCGTTCAATGAAATGTAATGGTTACGTATTGATTAATAATTCGTAATAATTAAAATTAATAACATGAGGTTTTTATTCGCTTAATCATAATCACTCGCATATCATATTTGGTTAGTGCAAAGACGATTTTCCGAAGTGAATTTGTGACCAACAAAAACGTTTAAGTAAGAGTTATTCTCACAGCATATTAGCTGATAAGCCCCTGATATCCAGTCGTTATTTTGGTGTCTGATGTCGGATCGATCTAAATTCCGTACAGGTGCGGCTACCGTCGACTCCACTGGCTAAAGGCAGCTTTAGAGTAAAGCCGAGCCGATACGAGTAGCTTTTATTTATGTGTACCGACCAAATGATTCCATTTCCAATCGGTCGGAATTCATAGCCTGGCTTGGAATTATTGGGGTGAAATTTATCACCAGGGCGCGCAACAGATATGCATTTGTGTTAGTATAGGTCTATGAATCGATCAGATTTGGCTTAACGAGCAAACTGTTTATGATTTTATAATTATGAGGCGAAATGAATTATTAGTAGGTATTAAATAGCAAGAAGAAGAAGAAGAAGATTCTTACTTTTAAAATGTTGTAGGAACGAATTGAAGGAACGAACTAAATGCTATTCTAATTAGTTTCTCCAATTCGTTCGGTCTGTTGTTTTGTTTTATTATAAAATGGAGCAGACTCGTCTGCCGTTTTACATATGTTAAAAGTAAAATTTTTATTCCAATTATTTGTGTCTCCTTTGCGGATCACGGGCCTGTATATCCCGGTCTTTTGGTAGGCTTGCGTGGGGATACAGATCCAACACGTAGAGGCCTTTTATTATTAAACTACACTAAATAATCAGTATGGTATCTACATACCTACTTGTAAAGTTGAGACTAAGCACACGCCAGGAACTTACGTATTCTCGCTACATCACCTCGCCTCAGCAAATGAGCGACGCCAAGTTCTCATGCTCACTGAAGCTACGAACTCGAGGATAATTAAGATGCATGTTCAAACTTGCAGGTGCACGCCGATGCATCCATTGTGTTACTAGTGTTACCGACACTCTGCACCTTTGAAGCACTTACATCAACTTAGCAACCTGGCGCCAAAATATGGCCAATTTGTAACTACTATGTACTTTAAATCATCTCCATGCATTTCAGCGAATTAACGTCTCTTTAGCAACTCTAAAATCTGAACTGGTGTTACTGTGAGCTGTAGGTTGTATTTACACTTAACTACTAAATACATGTCGCTCTTAACTTTCGTATGCAATGATCTGATATATGTATAGAAAAACCTTTACCTACAGACCAATAGCTAATAATGAAGGTGCGTCCTGCGTCCTGTCCAGATATAATGGTAGGTATGTTTCACTACTAGGACTCAATCGTTTCTTAAATATCTTAAGAAACTTGTTAAAAAAAAACCTTCTCCATAGTATGAAAAATACCTATTTATGACATAAAGGGTTTAGAATAAGAGCAGGTGCATTGCAAAAAAATAACAGATATGTAGGGTAGTCGGAAGTCACCCGGAGCGTGCCGCTAGCCGCCGAAGCTAATCATAATCACGTCTTTCCTTTTATATTCTGCTCTATATTTTCCAGTTGTTTTAGCTGCCTGCTGATTTTACAAGCTTTGCGGTATTACCTTGAGCAGATTCATAAGCGCCGATAAAATCCTACTGCTTTTATAATTAAATATCTTTAGTCTGACTTTATCGGCCATTAAATTGCAACGGTTGACACTCACGTATTTTTACGACAATAGGCGTGACATGTTTCGACTACATCGGACAGTCATCGTTTGACAGACAGAGTGGTGTTGTCACCTTCCCGGCTCGGGCATCACTGTGTGCCGCCAAGGTTTTACTTGACTTCATGCTTTGTTACACAAGATTAGGGAGGACCTTTCTTTAACCAATTTAGAATCTTACGAATGATATCGCCATGAAAAATCAGAAAGAATAAGTCGATTAGGTACTGACTGTGATGCTGTCCCAGGACTCCAGCGGTCAATAATAACTAGCACTACACGAGGCATGTGGTTCGGACTTCGAGTGGCCAGGATAATTGAAGCGAGCGATCGGCCGCTGAGGTGGATCCACAATGCCTACAGAGCGTATAGACATGCCTAGCGCCAGTGATCAATTGATCATGGAATGTGCTCCATGATAGGTACAAAGGGATGTCCTATAGTCTGACAGGCGAGCGAGCGCAGTAACAGTAGGACAAAATAACTATATTCATCCCTTTTTTCAGGGTGGTAATACTAGCGTAAGAAACAGACAGTATGATGCTCTCTATCCTACTGTTACTGCGCTCACTGGGTTGTCAGACTATACCTAGTATCATTGGACTACAGCAAACATGTAATGAATACTAGCACTTAAAGCGTGTAGTTCAAGATGATCAGGAACATTCCCACCGAGCGCCTATTAGTGATCTGACTTGTGATCAATATCTAGACCACAGCACTACATTAGCATTTAATGGCCTCCTAGTCGGTAGTGACCTAGTGACCCTGCCTACGAAGCAGGAGGTCCCGGGGTCGAATCCTGGTCAGGGTATTTATTTGTGTGTTTATCACGAATATTTGTTCCCGAGTTATGGATGTTTTCTATGTATTTAAGTATCCATCTATTATATATATCGTCGTCTAGTACCCACAACACAAGCCTTATTGAGCTAATCGTGGGACAATGTCGATTTGTATAAAATTGTCCTGTAATATTTATTTATTTATTTTCATTGTCAGCTCTACTGGAAAAGTGTGGAATTGACGTTCAGTAGCCGGGTAACTGAAGATCAAAGTGTATTGGACACTACAAAGAAGGAGCTCCGGGCGGGCGGTAAAATGTATGAAAATCCATTAAGGCGATGGGCGTAATACAGCTCATTAATTCTAAGAATGCCGAAGCATCTAAGAATGTATAATATGTATGCAAATACAATATCACCATTTATGATGAAGTGTGATGAAAAATCTGTACTAGGTAACTACAATAAAATAAGCATTACATTTAGGTCACTTAGGAGTCTGATGGCGGTAGTCTGCGCCGATCCCAATCGATTAACCGAAGCTACTGAATCAAATAAATAGCTTTTGAAGCCGACTTGTCCAAACTTGTTAGTTCAAGTACCTACAGTTCAGGTTCAAATTAGTTGAAATCGCGTTACGGAATATTGACGGCTTCGAACTTATATCCAAGCGTGTTTCAGAGGGCAATTAATAGGGGAATTATATTGGATGGGTAGCGTTGGCAGATCAGTGGTCAAGCGTGTAGTTTTTTTTAATGATGTTAGATTAATGTCGTACTAAGCAGAAACGGTTGTTCGAAACATATGAATGGAAGTGGTGGGTAGAGTTGTGCGCGCTCGGTCTTTGAAGGGAGCGCTCCCATCTCGTTCAATTGGTCAAAGGAACTAGTGATTCGTATGAACGTTTTAATGGTTTTCGCTCCGTCTGAACTGAACTAAAGACTAAGGACCGATTTTACTTTTTGGCGAGGAACTAGTTCCTTTCGGTCCGTGATGGGATTTCATTCCTTTTAAGTTCTTAGTTCCTGACCGACACAAGCCTAGTAGTGGGTTCGCAGTGTTCGCACCCCGGCTAGCTTCAACTAGGTTGCTCGGCATCTATTTACTAGACGAAGTACATATAATTTGATATTCCCCAGTATTTTTTATAATAGGTAGGTACTCGTAAACTATTTCGGCAATGTGGTACGAAGAGGAAATGAAAGTCTCGAAAAGCTGATTGTAGGTGGGTACGCAGATGGTAAAAGCTTGTGGCCGGTCCCCAACGAGATGGACCGATCAAGTAAAAGACACGTACTCCTCTAAGTTATGCTTGCTTGTAAGGGAAGCAATGGACAGGGCTCGATGGAAGCAAATCATTCACTCCAGGTGAAACCCATCCAATGATGACCACGATCCTCAGTCATGAGGGAACGACAAGAGAGAGACTCGTAAACTGACCGGCGATTGACTCTAGTCACACGTCACCTGATGGAGAGTGAAGAGAGAATTTAAGTTGAAGCTCACCGGTACAATAGTTGGCTTTTCACTCATGCTTGACAGAGACCGAGGTCGTACTTGTCAGGGAAGAACAGAAGGTGAAAACGCATTCCATTTCATGGCAGTCCGCTACAGCGATGGAGTTTCGGTGATGGAATCCTGTAATGTAGACAGCGGCTCCTACACATTGGTATCAATCAGCGTAGTTCGTATCTCGTTCAATTCTTGTTTCGTCTCATACGGTATTGTATTTGTTACTCATTCGTTGAATGAGACGAATTACGCTGATACCTAAACAGTCATGTGTAAATAAATATATACCTATATTTACACATTGTTTCCTGTACAAAGCAACAAATTATATCGTAGGTAGTGCTCCTCAAACCTTACAACTCTTTTCACTTTTTCATAGGTACAAACTAAATAGTATTTTCAATGTACGTTAACATCATCCTAATTGACGTCTCTTGTCATAGTTCAATAACAAAATTCGCTGTACATTGCGTCTTCTAACAAACTTTGAAATGTAATAAAAAATCAAATAAAACGTTATTTTTAAAAGTCGATGAACAAACGTTGTTCAGATTGGGGAGTACTGCCTACGATTAAATGTATTGCTCGTATTACAGGAAACACCCTGTATATAACAGCGTACCTAATACACACCAATTATTTGCTTAAAATACGAATATTAAGTTTCGTTTTTTGTTTGTTTCAGGTAAGGGGACTCGGATATGAAGTGGATTCGTGAAGTTTGTGGGAAACATGACCGAGATCACTGTTTAAGTAGAATCAATTCAACTACTTACAGTCTATATTCTAAAAAAGTTAAAGGGATCATATTTTAGGTACAGTCAACTACAAATATATGAATGCAGCCAAAGTTCCAAAAATGTATACACAACCTAAATGCTTAGGGCATTAAGGTTATGTAAAATATCCTCTATTAATGTATTAAAGACTACACGATAAAACCTGGCCATGCATGATACGGTCTATTTTCTAACCCGCTGCTGATTGTACTAAAGAAAAACAATACAATCGTGGTAAAATCACAAAATAATTAATAGTACTAAAGTACAAAAGCTTCTCTTTCCTACATGTGACGTTTAGCTTGTCAAGCTATCACCATGCTGTCAGGGCCTATACCACGAAAATCGAACGATTGCGGATTTGTATCTCCATCTCTGTCACACTTGCATATTGGAGTGACAAAGAGGTTTTCCCGTCAATGCCAATTTTCGATGTTCGTGGTAGGGTAGCAGGTACCCTGGTAAAATCTTAGGGAGTAGGTATGTTTACGTACGTTTGAGTACGCTCGGTTTCTTACAAGTAGATGCACTCTTTTGTTCTATCTCAAATATCTCAATATAGTTATGTGTGTATAACTGTACTTACAGCTAGGAATATGAAAGGTCGTCATAAGACGAATTATAAGATACGAGTACGTTTGCACTATGCAGCGACATTTAACGGGCTTTCCAAAGCCTTCAGCATTTAAAGCTGTTCACATAAAAGAAAACAAATAAAACGGTAGGCTCGCGATGGGGACTCATTACGCCGGGGGTGGGGGCTGGAGGGGGGTTAATGCTCATTTAGATTTAGCTGTGAAAACTGGACGCGAAATATGGACGTTCACACCCGGATTAATCATCAAGAACATTGTTAAATTAAACCTCACTATCCTTGGTGTTTTGTAGGTTTTTATGAGTCATAAGTGTGATAAAATTACTACTTAGACCAGACAGAATAGCAGTTAAGTGCTAGAATAGACAAAGCCGAAACTGGATAAAGTGTTGTTTTCCTTCTGGTTTCAACTAAAGATAAGTTTTTGGTGTAGATAGGTTTCACACACATCTGATTCTAACACGACCTGATTCACAAAATATCATAAAGTATATTTTTTGCTGCTGCGATCACCTTGATACGGAAAAAGCAAAAGTTGCTAAAATGTATGCAGTGGGCAACAAGCTTTCCCGAAATATTTTCTTAAATAATATATTTATAAAGTACAATTGTAAAACATGAATTAAATAATTTATTAATTATAATAAATGTTTTGATTCATGTTTTCAAGTAGTCACACTACTATATATAAATTATAAATGTGCCCTGGGCACTGGGGGCCTTGGTCACTTTTTCTGTAGTAGGTATATGACATCTCTTTTTATTTATAAGGTTATAAAGGTTAACCGTTAAATTGACAAATGACCGAGCAATTCCAGAGAACACGTAAAATATAAAGCACGTTTTCTTGAAACTAATGTCAACGAAGTCGATTTCTATCCGTTACGAACGTGACGTATGTTGTTCTACTAGACATAAGCCCCACCCGCAGAGAACGTTCGTTTTGCGACTAATAGATGTCTTTTCAAAACGTGTGAATACCTAAATGTCACGTCATGTTTGTATTAATCGTCGGTTGCTGGCTGTTTACAACTGCCATTGTTTTTTCGAGACAAATCGCTCGTCTACACAGAAAGGCCTCGCTCATTGTTTCTCGCTTCGGGCTTATCGGCTACTACAGCTACCTTAGCAATGCGATTTTAAGGAATTAGACATTTATCCAAACCAGTCATAAACATACTGGCTACGAGCTGCTTTTCTTATTTAATGCGACTTATGTAGGTCCTATAAGCCTAACCTATATTGTAATACTAGGTGGTGCCCGCGACCTCGTCTGCGTGTTTTAGCCTATGTGTTATTCTGATGTATAAGCTATATTATTGTAGTTTCATTAAAATCCTTTCAGTAGTTCTTACGTGAAAGAGTAACAAACATCTATAAAAACATTCGCGTTTATAATATTAGTAGAACGTAGCCTTACCTACTAAGAAACAATTTGTCAAAATAATAAAACAGATCATATAAAAAAATGCATATTATTTATAATTATTATTAAGTCGAGAACTATGTATGACAATAGTCAATTTTTTCCAAATTTGATTATATCGTTGCCTAAAAGTATGCGTCGTCCAATGGTAGGTAAACAAAGAGAGATGTATTCCGTGTTTGCCTTCATACAAACACCTGACAAACGACCACACACTGCACCGACTCCGCATTATAAAGCGATTCGAAAGAGAATGAAGTCACTACACATAAGCATAACCGAATACCACCCTACACAATTTTATAATACAATATTCTAGGTTCACCCTTAAAACACAATCATTTTAAGTAATTATCATTTTTACGAGCACAGATCGTAAACGTG